>OX439442.1:9454358-10085429 GCA_949320045.1 Scotopteryx bipunctaria | reverse complement strand
GTAACTTTATGATTACAACCCATAATTTGTTTCTAGGATAGAGAACTCGTCCAGTTTAACGAACGAAAAGGTCGACAAGGGAACGTACGAAGCAGTGCGGGGCAAGCTTTCTGCGTTGGTAACGAAGAAGCCGTCCTCTGAAAACGAAAAGCATTTGCCTGGTAAGAACTTTTACGAACAAAGAAAGTACCTACAGACACAACGCCGAACGGCACGTTGAAGAGTAAATTTCTAGCACTTACTCAGCTTAATCTTTCTAAAAAACCGGTCAAGTGAGAGTCGAATTCGCACATATAATTTTATTTTATTTTATTACTTGTTGTTATAGCGGCAATAGAAATTACATAGGTACACTGTAAAATTTTAACTTTCTTCCTATTAAGTTTCATGAGATTCAGCCCTTTGACAGACGGACGGACAGATAGACCAATGAACAGCAGTTGCTTAGTAATAGCGTCCCGTTGGCACCCATCTGGTATGGAACCCTTTTTTTTTTAGTAGCGCGAAGTCAAGTCTGAATCAATGAACTTTCACAGACTGACTTTTTTTACTGGCCTCACAGTGCAGTTGTTAACAATCTTAGCTTTTACCAATAAATTCTTGGATTTACCGATATGAGTTGGTTAATGTATGGATTTATAAAAAAGACACGATTTTTTTCTGATTTTTACCATTAGAATTCAATAAATGGTATAGATTTTACCAGTGACGGCTGGTAGATGTTGATTTTAGAATAAAACAATAAGTACTTTCTTTCTTGCTTACCACGAGCTCGTCATTCGAAGTTTTGAAAGACAGAAATAAGTGAAGTTACTGGGAACATCATTCATGTACTAATGATGTTCCTAGAACCCTTCGGACTTTTACCATTATGAGGTGCTAAATCTTAGCTTTTACTGGAAAATCTTCGGATTTACCGTAGTTCGGGCTTTAACAGTAACATATAAAAGTAATTTATCAGTCATCTGGTCTCCATAGTACACTTCGTTTAGGGCTAGATGGCGCTGTGGATGAAATGAGCTAATGAAACGTCCACGAAACTTGTATTGTTGCATTTCGTCAGGTATCATCGATGAATCGTCAAAGTTCCTAGCCTCTCCGGTGCCAGAAAGCGGGGCAGAGAAGCGGAGAGTTCTGGCTGATCTGATGGGAAGGAAGGGAACCGAGATCATCGGACAAGAGGGACTCTACAAGCTCACCTATACCGAGGCTGGGGAGGAGTGAGCATATCCTACTCATCATCATCTTTCTGCCCTTATCCCACTCTATGTGGGGTCGGCACAGCATGATCCTTGGATCATGATTTAAGAGTTTTGGCTAAGGTGTTTTATGACCGGCCGCCTGCCTGACGTCAACCCGCCTTGGGAATACTTGCTTATTATATCTATGTTGGAGGATACTATCCCTTAGTAGACTTTTACGAAATGCTCGGGGAGAGAAGTATATCCTACTAATATATAAATGCGAAAGTCGAGTGAGCTCTTTATCGGCGAATTTATAAGTAAAGTGTTAAATACAAAAAACTGTTGAAATATGCAATAAAAATATCTGTTGTTTGTCAGGATAATGAAAGCCCCAGTCGGAGTGATAACCGCTCACGATCCCACGAAGCTTCAGGACAATTTCACCAAAGTCAACGGCGTTATACCCGATAAGAAAATGCAAGATTTGTTGAATGGTAACCAATATTTATTCATAACAATAACAAATTAGAGTTCTTAAAAGACTGTTTTGTAAAATCAAATAGTACTAAATCTGAACATAGTACGAGACAGTAGTGTAGTGTTGGATGGCTCATTAAGGGAGGGTTATACCCAGAATTGAACCAAGACAAGCTATGGATCTTAATAATGATGGTGAAAATTTTCCGAAAACATGATGTAATATTTATTTGTTCTTGATTTATAGATTCAGCGAAGGAAGGATCTGCCTACATAACAGATCTGATAAAAGGAAGGGGTGAGACTTTAATTTATTTTACCTATACTAATTTGCACCTCTATAGTCATCATTTTGCTAAAAATATCTTGAAATGGAAAATGGTAAAATCAACCTAATCAAGAATATATAGTGAATAGCTGCGCACTGACTGGAGCTTTATTCGCTATGACCAAACGAAACTTGACAGCACTTAACGCCCCTCGTCGCGTTACCGGTACCACGTGAGCGGAGCCGCGCGGCGGCAGCTAGTATACAATACGATAACACGGTAATTCCACAATATCGTAACGAGCCCACGGTACGTTTTGTTTGGTCATATTGAATAAGGCCCTGACCGAGCAGTTTGCCGCAGTTTGAGCGTTTGCTGCGGGCGAGGCACGTCCTGAGTAAGCGAGAACCTGCCTCGCGCGGCTGACTCGCGAGGCTGCTCGGTCAGTACGCTGGTAATGGTGTAAAAAATACAAGTTTTTTTGTCACTTTATCAATGTACTTGTCAGGAGAAGCAATGCAAGTACTACACGACGACATGAAGAAGGAAGGTAGCAAAGACTTCCTCACTGTTGGCAAGTTTAAGAAGAATCATGACGAGACAGCTGGCATGTAAGAAACACTACTGTCTATACTTATTTATGTATGTAGGTATGTTTATTTATGCATGTGGTTATGTTTACAGTATCTGCACTAATGATAAGTACAGGTAAAGTTATAATAAGTTAGCTTAAGTTTCATTGTTTATAGATGCTAATCACAGAACTGCTCAAACAAAGTTACAATGCAACTTTCGAATTAAAATATAAAAAAATACATGCATGTTTCCTATTTAATAAAGTTCGCCAAAGCCCGATAATGTAGCTATGGGGTTACTAAGCACGTTGACAAGTTGAGGGCACTGGTGGTCTAGTTGGTATTGACCCCGCCTTCCGATCCTAAGGTCGTGGATTCAAATCCGGTCGTGTACCAATGGATTTTTCTGTGCGAAAAATTTAAGTGCGCTATACCAGTACTCTCAAACGGTGAATGAAAACATCGTGAGGAAACCCGCGGCTTAGTCAGCTCCGCACGTACTGAACATGTCTTTCCTGTGGACAAGGCCGACTAACCAGAGAGGATAAAATAGGTGCTGGGCAAGCCTACTCCATCTTAATTTGTCCCGAGCGCTACAGCGACCCGTTTGTGAAGGTAAAAGCTACCTTCTGACGCTGTATAAATCATCTACTACAGATGGTGAAAGGCCTTAGTTTACGGTGAATGAAAATCACGTGACTTTTGTTCAGGCTGGTGTCTGCGACGCACTTTGGTGGCCAGCACCCGGCGCCCGTGCTACTGGACAAAGTGACAGAACGCATCAACTCCCTCCCCAAAGTGGGAGGCTCCGACGTGGCCAAAGAGCATATGAGTGGTATGATATTAACATTTACTAAAATTACGGCCTCGGTGGCGTGGCGGGTGGCGGGCAATATTTCTTCCGGGTCTGGATGTTGTGGTACTCGTAGTTTCTGATACCTACGACACAGGGACTCCTAGTGTGGGGTCAGGACTATGTATGTGACTGTTGGGTGTCATTTATTATTTATTATTAATCACTCCTGCTAATATCAACTCGAGAGTGAGAACCACGGCGAGATGGCAGAATGGATATGGATGACACTTAGCAGATTTTACTTTTCAAGCTGAGCATTTTACGCAAAAATATATTTTTACTAGATGGCGCCACTTGTACATAAGAACGCGCATCTTTGCGTTTTAGAAAATCCTTCTGTATTGCTTTTTAATATAATAATTTTGTGTAGTTTTAGGATTTTATTCTTGGAATAAGTATCGTTAGTCATCTGGAATACAATAGCCTTTTTTTTTCAGATACTTCAATCATAACTGCGAGCTATATCGCCGGTGTAGCCACTAAAGAGTGTAAGCCTGTTTTTTATAACTTTGAGTACATTTTTAAGTTTCAAATAAGCTGTATAGGTACACCTGCCGTTTTATCCTCAAAATGTTTCTGCCAATTTACTTACCCTAGAATCAAAAAACTTGGAGGTTATATTCCTCTTATAGTGTAGGGGTGCACTTAGAAAAGAATTCCTGAAATTTAACTTGGACGCAGGAAGATGGAGTTTATATAAAAAAAAAACAACGCGAAGAAAGTTACGAGACATTCCATTAGTTTTTATATTCTTAATTCCTCAGGTGGTTTAGACCCGAAAGCGTTAGCAGCGATGGATGGTAGTCTAATAAAGGGGGAAACGTCTATGAGCAAAACCGGCAGTCCCATTTCCCTCGGGAAGGGCGGAGCTGCGGGGAGTGCGGGGGGTGGAGCTGGAGGGAGTGCGGCGGGCGGTGCGGGTGGCGGAGCTGGGGGCGGAGTGGGCACGGGCTCGGATGCAGACGCAGAGCGCAGGCGCAAAGAGGAAGAAGCCAGGCGGAAGAGAGAAGAGGAGGAGAGAAAGAAAATGGAAGAGGCAGAGAAGAAGAAGGCAAAGCTCGCGGCAGGTACGGTCTGCAATTAGATTATGGCCGCGCCACGTTCCTTTCTGGAAAAACGCCTCGGTAAAAAGTTTGAACATTAATATTGTTGCGCATGAATAATTTCTTATAGTTTCATTCAGTTGTAATGTTTATTTTACGAAAAAGAATAAAAATACCATATCCATCTTGGGAATTTGAATCAGGAGTGGCTGCAAGTTTTCTTATGATCACTTGTGGCTCTGCCCACCCCATCAGGGATACGGGCGTGATAATTTGAATGAATGAATGTAAAATACCTAATATAATAAGCAATTTTCTATGAGCAAAATTGATATCCAAGTTTAAAAAGCATTCGAAATGGTGATTATTAAAATGTTGATAGTTTTTCTAAAGCCCCGTGTACAAAAACAACAAAGGCTTTGTACTATCTATACGACGGCCTCGGTGGCGTGGCGGGCGATTGCTCGGCAGAGACGCAAGAGGCGCGGGTTCGATTCCTGCTGCGGAAGAAATGTTTGCATGATCTGTAAATATTTCTTCCGGGTCTGGGTGTTGTGGTACCATGGTACTCGTAGTTTCTGATACCCACGACACAGGGAATCCTAGTGTGGGGTCAGGACTATGTATGTGACTGTTGGGTGTTAATTAATTAATTAATTATAGTAGATGATTTATTTATACAGCGTCAGGAGGCAACTTTTTACCTTCATTAACGCTGTAGTTGCCCGGGACGAAATAAGATGGAGTAGGCTTGTCCAGCACCTATCTCATCCTCTCAGCCTCTCGACCTTATCCACAGGAAAGACATGGTCAATACGTGCGGAGTTAAGCCGCGGGTTTCCTCACAATGTTTTCCTTCACCGTTTGAGAGTACTGGTATAAAAATACGGTCTATTACTTTGTTTGTTTAAGTTGACCTTTGTATTTTCAGCTCGGAGCGCTGCTGGTTCAGCAGGTAAGGTTCCCGTAGTAAACAATTTTAAATGGTGCCAGCGAAACGGGAAACTAACCCGATCTACTGATGACATTATAAAGCTGATCGGTGGAAGGAGATAGCTCAAAGTCGTTCGTCTTGGAAGAATAAAATATTATGAAGGCATATGTTCATGCGTCCAGCTGCTTCTCTCCCCGAGCATGTCGTACAAGTCGACTAAGGGATAGTATCCTCTCCAACATGATGAGATACAATAAGCAAGTATTCCCAAGGAGGGTTGACTTCAGGCAGGCGGCCGGTCATAAAACACCTTAGCCAAAACTCTTACAGCATGATCCAAGGATCATGCTGTGCCGACCCCACATAGAGTGGGATAAGGGTAGGAAGATGATGGTCATCAGTGTAATTCTGTATGCTGTTGTTAATGATGATGATGATGTACTTCCAGTGATATACCAAATATCACTACTATATTTTGAGGGTCTAGGGTATATTTTGAGGGACAATAAAATTATATGGCGACCTCTGTGGCGTAACAGGCGAGTGCTCGGCTGAGACGCAAGAGGCGCGGGTTCGATCCCCGCTAGAGAAATGTTCGTATGCTCTGCAAATATTTATTCTGGGTCTGGATGTCGATTCTCCCGCAGCGAGAATCGAACCCGCACCTTTTGCGTCTCAGCCGAGCACTCACCCGCCGCGCCAGCGAGGTTATCAACATATGATGTCATGTTAGGTGAATTCGACCCGGAGCGCGAGGCGGCCATCGGAATACTGCACAAACAACTCCGCTCGAAGGGCAGCGAAGTTATGTACAAACAACCGCAGACTGAGCTCACGCATTCACAGGCTTCCACTTGGTAAGTTCCGGGCTGCTTTATGTTATTTACCTACATACCTACTCAGTCACTCGTACACATACAAACACACACTCCAACTCACACACATACACTTTCGACCACTAAAGGAGGAGCTTTTCCTATTAATATAATAAATGCGAAAGTTTGTGAGGATGTGTGGATGTGACGATGTACCGAACGTAGAGGGGTGTCATAGAACGGCTCACCCCTCGGAACCGCTTCACTGCGTAGACACGGACTCCCCAGCAACCGTAGCTCCGTAGCAACCGGAGCTAGTAGTGTATTAATTGTGGCCATCTCATCCTCCAACACTACGAATGCGATGATTACCGAAATAACCTCAAAAACCAAATCTCTAGACATTCTGTTAATAGGCAATCAAATCCAAAGCAAGAAGTAAAAAGATATCTAAGATATTTTTTGATTACTTACCTAGTGTCGCTTATGAATTTTGTTAACAAAATACAGAAACTTTTAGTTCTCAAATTGTCAATTTCACAAAAAAGTGTCTAGAAGCTTAAGGCGCCAAAACTGCTACTTGTCAGAATGGACTATAGTCAAAGAATTTTTTAGCACAGTCTATAAAAAGAAGTCTGTTTTCGATGCATTATTTATTGACTTCCAAAGTTGCAAATGGCCAAAACCGGTGTACTGGCCAAAACTAGTATTTTAAAAATAAATCACGTGACATAAGAATTAAGCATAATACTATTTAAATTATGATACTTTACGACTGTTACACCTAAGTAGCGAATTGTTCAACTTGCATTTCGTCAGCAAATCGTCTGATTCCTATAGTGTCCGTACACTTAGCACGAGAATTACTCTAAAATGTTTTACGTGTGAACCACACTGAACATTGGACGAATTTGTTTTCAGGCTCGGCATGAAACCGCCAATGAAAGTGGACAAAACTGTAAAGGAATCCCCAGACACTGCTCGACTTAGCAAGAAGTTTGAACGGAAGCTCAGCGCGCTGGTCAGCAAATGCACGCCCACCGACATGTATGACACTATGCAAGGTAATGTGAAACTTTACCCTCTTACACTTAAAGGATAAATTCAACTGTTATAAGCATTGGTATCATTTTTTGAATTAATTTCTTGAATTTCTTCCAGATGTCATCATTGAGAGCTCTAGGATTTTGGCAGAGGCTTTTGTCTCAAGCAGTAAGTCGATGCTTTATAAATTTTCCATGTCATTTTTCCATTCGTATCTATGTCCAAATTTGAATAAAATTTTATTTTTTTGCTCAATTTTTTCTACCACTGAGTGGGTCCCACAACGCATAATCGGCCCTGTGGTCAGTATAAGTGGAAATGGAGGGACGAACTTGATGCCCACTCTTCAAACTTGTCTACAGACGCTTTATATCTGGGTGAATGGAAAGAGGGAAGCCTTTGCCCAGTACTTAGATCCAGTATATTTATTAGATTAGTTTAGATTTTTTCCATATTTATTATAATACGTCCTACCAGATTACAAGGCTCTTGTCAAGGATGGTCTGATATCGGAGATGCAAAAACGCGGCAACGAAATACTCATCGAAGTCGACGGCGCAGCAGAGTCATTCTTCTTTGCTGCTCAGAGGTGAGCGTTTTTATCCATCTAACTTTCCAAAAGAAATTTTCTAAACTATTGTGAAAATCTTATCAAAATTCGCTGCGTAGTGAAAATAAGCGACAAAAAACAGAGTTCATTTTACCCAATGTAGAAATTTGGGGCAGAGAAGTGTGGGAAAAGATCTCAACAATAGGAAAAAATAAGTTGTTTGCAGTATAGATTCTGGTCATTCTTAGGTTGAAGAAGGCAAAGTCATTGGATGTGAAGGAGCCTTGCAACCAAGTGGCATACTATTTGTCCAAGAATCTGGACGATATGATTCGATGTCGCTCCATGCCACGCAAACTTACTGCTACTATGAAAGGTAAGGAGTTTTCATATTGTATCCTATTCTACTCGACTTCAAACAGTTCACTTGTTTAGAGATAAATAACATTTATTCGGTACACAATGTACACACGGGAAAAAAGGGATTAATTATACCTACCTTATAACGGTACAATTAGGCAGGAACATACAATAATAAACAAGAAAAGAATAAACAGGGAAAACGACTAAAAACCTAATAAAAAAGTGGCCCTTCAATACAAATTCATTATGAGAATACAATATTTTTTATCTTGCAGAACACATCAAAGACGCAGCGGATTATCTGTCTGAGCTTGTTACGAAACCGGGTAAGCCATTTTGTAGTATAACTTCAAATTCTTTTAGTTTCTCCCATTACGACGCTTTCCCATAGCGCTGCTCTGCTCCAGCTGATTCCACTACGCTGCTCTTAAAAATGCTTTGATCCTGTAGAACTGCTCCCAACTGACACTCGAGTTATGTTTTAAAACAATTTGTCTGTTGTTTTCAGATGAACAAATCGAGGCTTACGTGGCGCTTCTCGGAGAAATGGAAGCAACAGGGGATACCCTGCTTATTGAGGGTGATATTCCTAAGTCATACAAAGACTCGGCAGCCTAGTAAGTATAAAAGTGTAGAAGAAATCTGTAAATTAATAACACAAAATAGTCACACAGTCTTGGATGGAAACATAGGATTCCTGTATTGTAGGTATTTGAATCTACGTGCCTTACCTGAAAAAATATTTACAGAAAATGTATACATTTTTACCGCTCACAGCTAAGAATCTACCTAGGGTTCGACTACACATTTTTTTAGAAACAATGTTGCATGATTGACTTGGTCTTCGAACTCTTACATAACATGCCGGTTTCCCCACGATGTTTTATCACCGTTTCCATATTGAGAGTACGGATAAGAATATAGCTAAATCTACATAATCATATTTAAGCAGATTATTCTTATTTTATCCAACAGCCTGCGCCAGTTAACTTCGTTCGAGGACCAAATAAAACGAGGCAATAGTGGCTTGCAATCGTCCACGGAAGCAAAGCTGAAGAGTATTATGGCCAATGTGCCTCCGCGTGGCTACACTAAGTCACATATGGACGGTAAGCATTACTGTATAATTTTTTAGACTTTAGAGAAATGACCATTTTTTTTTATTTTCCTAATCTGAAAGTTTTGACGTTTGAGAACGTCAGGATGTTTGTGCCTCAAACGCGTATTAATGACTAAACATTTTTATTATTTAAGTATTTGAATATACATTGTACTCAAAGCAACGTGAATTTTTTTGACATTTTAAAAGTTAATACTTGCAGACATTGAATATTTACGCAATGTTTTGATCAATTTCAGCTGTCATCAGTGAATCCACAAAACTACTGGTATCCTACATCATGCTTCAAGGTACGCTTCAAAAAAAATAATAAAATGTTGATAACGGAATATTAAGAAAATGGATACTCAGGCGACTGGGACCTTATACTTCTAGTTCAGTTAGCCGGAAAAGTGTTTGAAATAAAAATGAAATTATTTATTTTAAATATTTTAACAGAAATAAAAGTTTAGATGTTATAATCATAAATTATCTTCAATAAGTAAAAAGAACCATCTGTTTAAAAACCATCAAAAAATTACACATAGTTAGTAGTATTTTACTGGATGGTAATTTCCTTACGAATAAAAAAAAATCACACAAGGTTATTCGACTTCTGTCGACTGTAATTTGGTGACATAAATTGGTCATGATGATTGTAGTTGACTGATTAAAAACTGATATCGGGCGACTGGGACCGCGGGCCCAGTTTATTGCGGTCCCAGTCGCCTGAGCACCCAATAAAATGTAGAGTAGCTATGTTTTTGTCTTTGTTGTCACTAACATTATTTTATTTTCAGGTGAAAAGACTGAAGCTCTCAAGATTTTGATAGAGCGGTTGGAAGAAGCGGGAGAAGGTGTTTTACTGCGACATGGTACCATCCGCAAGTCGTATGCTGAAGGGGCTGAAATGTATGTGAAATAAGTTGTTTAAAGTAAAGTTTATTGGCCTCTCCAAAGCATAGAAAAATGTTATTGGTTGACGGCCTCGGTGGTGTGGCGGGCGATTGCTCGGCAGAGACGCAAGAGGCGCGGGTTCGATTCCCGCTGCGAATCTAGTGTGGGGTCAGGACTATATATGTGACTGTTGGTTGTTATTTTATTCAGGTTGAAAGGAAAGAATGCGGATCAGCTCAGCGTTTCCAGCGTTGATCCGGTAGTTTCGAGGAAGATACAGATCAAACTCCTCAACCTGATGTGTAGACGTACGCCTGACAAGTACCAGGAGCTTATGGACGGTGAGAAGATATCATTACCGACTCCAACTCAATACATTCCGAAGGCTATATTATACTAAACGTTTTGTGGGTTTTTAAGACTTTCATTGGGTGTTTTTCTGACTATGTACTGTTCTACTAAAGTAAGTAAAACTAATTTGTTTTTTTTTTTATTTGCAGATGTCATAGAGGACACTACGATGTACCTAGCCGTCCACTTCTTACAACCACGTACGTATGATTATTTATAATATGGTCTTAATTTCTTCGAATATTTTCACGATTAAAATATTTATGTGCAGTAGTACCACAAACATTGTACTACTGCTGTATTAGTTTAGATATTTTGTAGAAACTAATTGTGCATCTATCCTTTTTTCTAATTGTATCTCTATGCGAAATGAAATGAAATGAAATTATTTGCAAGAATATGTCAAATAGGTCTTAAAATTAAGGAATGTCCACCTATATTCTACCTCTAAAATTTGCATTTGCAATTTAATTTATTTATTAATTCCAATCTTACTTATAATATAAATGCGAAAGTTTGTGAGCTTGGATGTTTGTGTCTCAATCACGCCTAAACGGCTGAACGGATTTGAATGAAACTTGGAATATACATAGTACATGTACTGGTTTAACATATAGGCAATTTTTTATCCAGGTACCCAGCGAGCGAAGCCGCCGGCGGCAGCTACTATACCTATAAAAATAATAAAATCCGAATGTACTTAAAATTTTCTGTAAATGTCTTTCCAGGCGTTATCCAAGTATGCAAATGCATGAAGAACGTGTTCGTTCAATGCGAGTTGTGGTGCGATGAGATACTGCGGCGCGTGGCCCGCCCTTGCTGCACTTGTTCCCGGCACGTCTCCGCGCAAGCCCTAGCCGACTTGGCCCCAGGACAGAGAATACAAATCAGCCCCGGGTCTTCCACAGCCTTCGCACCGGGGATAGAAATCTCCCTCACCCAGTGCCCTTCGAGACAGAGCAGATGCAACAGGAAAGGCAGCGGTCCCACCCCTTGCCCCGCAGCTAAACCCACCCCCGGCTGTGCGAGCCAGTCCACCACCCAATACCTTCTATACTCAACATCCTACAAAAGAAGCCCGCTCGAATCCCCCCCCTCTGAATCGGAAACGCCTACATCGATGAAAACCTTATCGTCTCCGATCAGATCGCTACTCCTCGATCTGCATAGCGAGAACGTTCAGCTGCTGAATCGTAAGGAGGATGAAACTGATCGGAAACGTTCAGATACGTCGTCGCCGTGTTCGTTCCACACGCCAGCGTCGACTTCGGGCGTTTCTGAGAAGTCTCCGTACTGGCAGATGCCGACGACGATGTTCGCGAAGATGCATACCCAGGATATAAATGTGCAGACGCGCCCTTCGGAGTCGAGGCGGCCTAGTCCCGCTAAGAGCGGGTACAGCAGCACACGTAAGTTTCACTCTTATTCAGTAGCTTATTTGGCTCGATACTGAATGGATTTTTATCCTAGAAGAAGGACCTACTCCTTTTTTTGTGTTTCTTCTGATATCTCTGACAAAACTGCTTTTAATGATTATTTCGCTGGTGTATAGAGGGCCTTATTAATAATTTATTCCTGAGGGTAATTTTCGGAGGGGTTCCTGAATTTCCATAAAACTTAAAAAACCCAAATGTTTTATTTTACTTTCACTTTTTATTCGTAATTCGTAAAACTTATTGATGCACAATTTTTTTTTGTTTCAGGATATAAGGCTTTTCTCAAATCCGCTGCATATTCTATGATAAGTTTTATTTTTGCCAGGAACGCCGATAGTGTCAACGGATCAGATGTCAGACTGGCACGCCATGATGGTCAGTCTGATGTGGAACGTGCAGGCGTGGCGCGATTGGATACAGGAGAACATCGACCGAGCGCTGTCCTACCAAAAACAGCCTGATATAACTGCTGGTATTCTTTATTATATCGAACAGGGTTTAATGTGCAATGTGCATACCAGTTTCTATCAAAATTTGTATACATATTATGCCTTTATAACATTAAAGAAAGAAGAACCTTTAATTTATTGATGTCGAGAGTCCAATAAATAAATACACAACTAAAACTTACTATTATAAAATTAACAATGGTTACGCGTCAGTCAACCGGCAGACGGCCGGTCATAAAACGCCTTAGCCAAAACTCTTATAGCATGATCCAAGGATCCCACATAGAGTGGTATAAGGGCAGGAAGATGATGATGATGATGATGACGCGTATTTGAATTTGTGGTTTTGCTTAGTAAAACTTCACTGTGAAAAATTCTGAAAATTATGGAATGGATATGTTTTGTAATAACACACTCCTAATCGATTTAACTATCATAACATTTTGTATTCTTTTGACTTTGTGTTAAAGTTGGAATTGCAATGTCACAGCGGAAGCAGACGAGAACTGGTCGGGATTCCAAAGGAGAGTGGCCACTGAGGCGCTTCAATGGCGACAGTACAACATATTCAGCCGACAGCTAACTTTACGTTTAGCTCTTCGGTATAGAGACAAACAGGTAAACATCCTACTTATATTATAAATGCGAAAGTTTGTCAGGATGTGTGGATGTATGTTTGTGCCTCAATCACGCCATAACGGCTGATCGGATTTGAATGAAACTTGAATATACATAGATATGTGCTCGAATAACATATAGGCTACTTTTTGTCCGGATACCACCGAGCGAAGCCCCGAGAGCTAGTTATTTATAAAAGTATATTTTATTCCAAAGCAAGTAAAACCGCAAGGTACAACTAGTCAGTTATAATAGTAGCTAAAACTGGCCTTGGGAAAACGTTGTAATTATTTGACTACATTATACTTATAATAAATTTTATGCCAAATTATTTTTGTGCACAAAAACATTGTCATTTTTGCAGATTGTTTCGCCTACAAGAGCTACAAACAAAACTCAGACCTACATGGAATGCCAGCAAGAGATGTTGGAAATCATTGAAATGTTCAACAGATGGACGCAATGGCTGACTGCTGTTGTAAGTTTAATTTTCAACCTACGAATCTACTACTATTTTCGACCTGTTTGTAGGGATTACTGGAAAAAAATAAAAATCTCAATTAATGGATCATATCAGGAGCTATTTCTATGCGAATCCTAATAATATAAATATAAAGAATTGTGAGGATATATGATTTTTTATGGGAAATAAACAAGTATGGCGATTATAATGTATTTCTGTTAAAATCAGTTTTTCTCAGGCGTAAGTCAAATATGACGTCTCTACTATATACATGCCTGTCTTATATACATATTTGACAGTTGTAAATAGAAACTGATTGCAACTAAGTCACATGACCACCTTACTTTTAAAGGTGAAAGAAACAAACTCATTGACAGCAGATGCCGGAGCAACGGAACCGCTGCATGAACTGTATGTTTCTTTCTTTATTCTGTATTATTTATTTGACTGGTTTTTTTTAAATATGATATTATAATCAGGCGATGGATCCACTTCAAAGTGAAAGTCCTCGAGTACTCAGAGGATTGGATGAAGTACAACATGCATTTGAAAGTCTGCTGGGAGCATAAATACAGGACTCTTATTTCGGGTAACCTTAATTACATTTTTAAACTTATTTCAAGGATTCGGTAAAACTTTCATATAATAAGCGCGTTGAAGTCTTTGATGCATCGGAGCAGTGTGCTACGCCGTAGAAGACATCAAAACCTTTTAATTTCTGAACTCCTTGTCCTACTAACATGTAACAGTTATTATTAGATTATTCAAAAAAAGGACAGTTCAAACCGTCCAGTGCACCTAAAAGAAAGATTAAAATACTCCTATACTTCTTTATTCCATTCTTACATCATATTATCTCATCTATTTTATCTACACATTGACATCTACCCTACACTACAGAGATGATTGAATATTTACCTTGAAATTTACTTACTTCGTTTGCCATTTTCTGGCAATTCGGGTCTGGGTGTTGTGGTCCCATGGTACTCGCAGTTTCTGATACCCACGACACAGGGAATCCTAGTGTGGGCTCAGGACTATGTGTGTGACTGTTGGGTGTTATTTATTTATTTAGACTGGCTGCCAGCGTGGAAGCAGCCAGGGCCAGTGTGGGTGGTGAGCGCGTGCGGAGCCGTACCGAGCGGCGCGGTCGCGGCCGGAGTGTTTGACAACGAGCTTGTATGGGTCGCTCGCACCACGCACAGGTAAATGTACACTAAGTAAGTAAGTTTGTATGAGGTACTCGTAGTGGCCAACTCTTGAGACGGAGGTTTTAGTCCGCCTAAAGGCCTCCGTCATGGCTTAACGACTTAAAGCCGGGACCGATAATTTGATGTGCCCTCCGAAGCACGGAAGCGCTCAGCTCGTAATGCCACTTGCGGTCATCCATCCAAATTGTGACCGCGCACAGGGTTGCTTAACTTCAACGATCAATCAAGAACGTCTCAGCAAGCTACGCCACGAGCGCTTCGATCAATGTACACTGGCTACTGGCTATTGAAGCAGCCAGTGCCAGTGTGGATGGTAAGCACGTACGGAACCGTGCTACGGCACGGTAGTGGCTGGAGTGTTTGAAATCGAGCACGTCTTTGTCGCTCGCACCATGCACAGGTTGGTTACTGGCTGCCAGTATTGAAGCAGCCAGTGCCAGTGTTGGTGAATGCGTGCCAGTATCAAAAAAGCCAGAGCTGGTGTAAGATGTGAGCCATGTTAGCTTCATTATTGACTATTGGAGCGATCGGCTTCCGTTGCCAGCTCTGACTCGACTAGCATATCAGAGACAGGCTAGATTGCAAACTGAATTGGATAAAAATAAGTTTTGTCGTTACAGATGTAACGTCCTACCAGCAGCTTTACACCCTTCGAAGCACTGCTGCATAGTGTACGCCGATGGCGGTGTTCATCACTACACAAAGTATCAGGTAAACAGTTTCAACTCTACTCTTTCAAGTTCTTTATTGCTTGGAACATCTTGTAGGTGGAGCTAGTAGTGTAAAACCGATAAGTAATGTTAATCCTACTAAGTATATTATAAATGTGAAAGTTTGTGAGTTTGGATGTTTGTGCCTCAATCACGCCTAAACGGCTGAACGGATTTGAATGAAACTTGGAATATACATAGTACATGTGCTGGATTAACATATAGGCTATTTTTTTTGGGTACCACGCGAGCGAAGCCGCGGGCGGCAGCTAGTTATAAATATACCACGGTTTTAATACCAGCTAGATATACAAAATTCAGATATCATCGTAGTTGGTGAAAAATGCGAGTTTAAATCCCATTTCTTCAATATTTTTTTCGTCATGATAGTCATCGATAGCTTAGATAACCACTGCTTGGTATAAGTCTCCATCAAACGTCACTCCCCATCTTCTTTTTGGTGTAAAAGGTGACTATGAGGTACCAAGAAAAGATTTTTGCAAATTCACATTCTAATGGATTGTCACGAGACGCCCAAATTTGTAGGTATGGGCATCATCATTTCCCTGCCCTTGTCCCACTTTATGTGGGGTCGGCACAACATGTATTTCTCTTCCATTTCCCTCTGTCAGAAGTCATCTCAACGCTCACTCCTTTCTTACTCATGTCATCTTTCACACAGTCCATCCATCTTTTCTTTGGCAAAAAGAAAGGGAGGGAAAGAAGGTATGGGCAAAATGTAGTTTTGATAAATAGTGGATTATGTGTCTCAGGTGATGTGCAACGCAGAAGCGAAGTGGCTGGCGTGGCGGGCCGGAGCAGTGGGCGCGCGCGCGGTGCGCGTGGCTCCCGGCACGCACGTGGGCAGAGTGCATTACCGCGGCTCGCATCTTGTGGGCGCCGTGCACGCGCCGCAATACAGGTAAGCTTTATATCTCAACATTGACTACCCTAGATTCATAGAATTCGTCCAGCTGCTTCTCTCCCCGAGCATGTCGTAAAAGTCGACGGAGACCGATTTTTGCATCAATATATTTTATATCTACATTGAGCATACTATAGCATAGTACATTCAAAGCAAATAAAGACCTTTTACCATCTATAGTAGATGATTTATGCAGCGTCAGGAGGCAACCTACACTAACGGGACGCTGTAGTGCCTGGGACGAATTAAGATGGAGTAGGCTTGCCCAGCACCTATTCCATCCTCTCAGCTTAGTTGGCATTATCCACAGGAAAGACATGGTCAATACGGTGCGGAGCTGACTAAGCCGTGGGTTTCTTCACAATGTTTTCCTTCACCGTTTGAGAGTACTGGTATAGCGCACATACATTTTTCGGATTTGAACCTACGACCTTAGGATCGGAAGGCAGGGTCATTACCAACTAGACCACCAGTGCTCTTAGTATATTCAACCTTCTCGGCAATCCATTCTTTTACTATTCGGCTTTTATGAGAATCATTTTTTTTGTTGCAGATGCCATGTGGTGATATTCGGACGACCATTCGCTTTCAATTGCTACGAGCTCCTTGTGCTTGGCGATGAAGCGTAGACGACGAGTTTGGGAAGGCCGGGACAAATTCATTGTTTGCGATACGAAGGGTTTTCAAATTATTTGCGACGGAACTAAGCTTTGAGTAGACGAAGCGAGATTACGAGAGGGATTACGTTGAATGAGAAATTATGAAAGAAAATGTCGGTCGTGCGACCATGATTATGAATATGGAGTTTCCTAGTCCTTTTCTGGTTTTATTTAGAAAGAAGGAAAAATCTCTGACACTTGAAGTCTTAATTTGTAATTTCTATTTAGGAAGAAGGAAAAACGTTCGACCAAGAAATCGTATTATAGCAATGACACAAAGTGAAGGGATTCTTCTAAGGTTTTTCGAAACAAACGTGACGTAAAGTGATAGTGATTGTGATTTATTTGATGACTTTGTAGTGTTCTTTTGTTTTAATTATACAACATTTTGGAAAAAAACTTAGTTTTATTCAATCAATATACATTACATACATATGTTTTGGGGTTACATACATAAAGTGATGGATTTGAAATGAAACTTAGAATATTATATAATACGACATACAGGCTACTTTTTATCCGGGTACAACGCGAGCGAAGCCGTGGGTGGCAGCTAGTTAATACATAAGATACTGAGGGTTATATACAATATTTTTCAGAATTATTGAGTATCATTTTGCTCAGGTTTTTCCAAGATTACTCTTTCTAAAGTGCCATCCGTTCCCGACAGTCTGACCATATCTCCCGTCTTGAAGATATCTGTCGCGTCAGCGGCGCCCACTAAACACGGTAGGCCATATTCTCTCGCTATAACGGCTCCTGCAATTAAATAAAATGAATGGAAGAAAATTGCATATCCTTGAAATCAGGAAGGAAATTACCAATATTAAGAAATGTATTTAATTTGCTGGTCTATGTTCATTCATATTCGTCTCACTAGCCATCGTCTTAGTATTTTTAGGGTTCTGTACCCGAATGTTGCCAACGGGACCCTATTACTGAGCCTCGCTGTCCGTCCGTTCGTCTGTCCGTCCATCAGCGGGCTGTATCTCATGAAACGTAATAATAGGTTTGCACAGCTATATCAACAAATAGTAAAATAAAAGGGGACCCCCAGACAAGAAACATTACTACCTACTACTTGTGTGAATTCGACTCGCTAAGATAAGCTAAGATTCGTTAAACTTATTAGATAAGCTCGCTAAGATTAATTAAACTTATTTATTTGCATTCAGTAGTCACCGAGAAGAACGCCATCCTACTAATATTATAAATTCAAAAGTTTGTGAGGATGTGGCGATGTATGTTTGTGCCTCAATCACGTCGTAACAGATTCAATGAAACTTGAAATATACATAGAATGTGTGCTGGAATAACATAATTATAGGCTACTTTTCGTCCAGATTCCACGCGAGCGAAGCCGCGGGCAAAAGCTAGTATTATATGAATTAGGAACACATCGTCGTCGCTGGCGGAAATCAAGGGAAATACCGACAGCGGCGAACTGGCTACCAAATGTAGTAGACGTACCGTGGGATATGAGTCCACCAAGTTCAGTGACAATGCCACTGAGCAGCGGGAAGTACGGCGACCAGCCGATGTCTGTCGCGTGCGTTATCAATATGTCGCCTTGCTGCAGTTGATCGATCTGCAAATAAAAACGAAGGCATTTTACCATCTATAGTAGATAATTTATAAAGCGTCAGGAGGCAACTTTTACCTTCACAAACGAGACGCTGTAGTGCCCGGGACGAATTAAGATGGAGTAGGCTTGCCCAGCACCTATTCCATCCTCTTAGCATAGTCGGCCTTGTCCACAGGAAAGACATGGTCAATACGTGCGGAGCTAACCAAGCTGCGGGTTTCCTCACGATGTTTTCCTTCACCGTTTGAGAGTACTGGTAATTTTTCGAACAGAAAGATCCATTGGTGCACTACTAGATTTGAACCCACGACCACCAGTGCACGTGACGAAAACTGCGTTATCGTTTACGATACTCGAATAATAGAGCGCGAGATAAGAATCGCCGACCATCCGTAGATGATCTCCGTGAATCTCAACTTTCGCCAGTCAGGTAGTTCTACTAACGCTGGCAGTCGCGGTCCGAAGGGGGGGGGGAGGGTTACAGGGGACATGACCCCCCCCCGCAAATTGCATACGTCAAATTGAAAAATCTAAGGATTTACAAAATATAAAAAAGCAATTTTCTGCTCCTAGCCGCGATGCCAATAAAAATAGAAGGCTTCCATATATTTTATAATGTGTGGAATAAAATCTAATTTACTCGACATATTCTACTATTAGTGACCCCCCCCCCCCCCCCCCAAATTACAGGCTGCGACCGCGCCTGAACAGTGAACGCTGGTCAGGTGACTTACCTCAGAGAGATCTTTGACGACACAAGCCCTGGCTACGACGACGCCGCCGCAGACGGTGGCGGCCTCTATCCTGACGTCACCGGCGGAGACAGAGGGGAGGCGCGGGGCGAGCGGCGCCGGCCAGCCGCGGTTCATCTCCGCGAACTTTAGCTTGCACCAACCCGGGTAGTACTGCTGGCGTTGGATGGCTCTGAAAACCGGATCAAAAACATAAATAAATATTTGTGGACATTTCACACAGCGCCATCTAGCCCCAAACTAAGCAAAGCTTGTACTATGGGCACCAGATGGCTGATAAAATACTTATATACTTACTCTTTTTTTTGTAAATACATACTTACAATACATAATACTGGAGCACACAGACCTGGAAGAAATATTTGCAGAACATACAAACATTTATCCCGTAGCGGGAATAAAACCCGCCCTCTTGAATCTCAGCCGAGCACTCGCCCGCCACGTCAACGAGGTCGTCAAAAGTACTTCAAAGCCGTTGTATATAAGCAGATAAGTATATAAGCAGATAAAAGTCTGGAAAGACATGGTCAATACTGAGCCGCGGGTTTCCACACGATGTTTACCTTCATGACCTGTTCATTGCTATTTCAACTGACTTATAAAAGCAACAAAAATACAAATCGACTCACTTCCTCAACAAGGCAGGGTCCCGCGTCTGAATATAGTCCTGCAGCTCCTTGAATCTGAAGAAGAAAACCAGATCCACATTCGGCAGGTACCATCTTTTCACCAGCTCTGTCCCGAGCCGCAGACAGGCGAGCCTCAGCTTGTGTACCGCAAGGATGAGATGCGCCTTGGAGCCTTCTCGATGCCTCACTGTGCGCCGGCACAGAGGCATCACCCAGCCGAGGACCTTTCTGTAACAGAACGCAGTTTCAACTATCGAAGAACTTTCGAGCTTTGTCTATATCTTAGAAAGGATATCCAACTACCCCGTTACGTAACGTCACCGTCCTAAGGGATCTATCAGACAGAAGGCGGCCACGCTTTCATGCGTTCCGCGCTCACGTTCCGCGTGAGCGTGCAGTAGCCCACGAACCCCGCTGTTGGACGGTCTAAGCGTTACTACTACTGTGTCCATGTTTCTTGACGATTATTCTTCATCAGAAGACGAATTATTAATTATGTGGTAATTAGCACGAGCGCAAAATTGACCGCTTGAACGCGCGAACGCCTTCTGTCTGATAGATCCCTAACACAAAAAAAAAACCTGTCAAAGGTAATTTTGTTTTCTCTTCCTGCTCAAAAAGTCCGTCATTGTAGCATACCAGAGTACGGGGATAAAATAGCATATTTGCCTCTAGGGGAAAAAGTAATTTTATTTTAAATTTTTGTCTGTTACCAACGAAAAAATAAAGAACAACGCTTTACCTAGTGCTGTCCTTCTGTGGACTCTTGAGAGAAGCAATAATTTCTGCATCAGTCTTGGAATGTGGTTTCGTTTCGGCAGTCGATCGCAGGTTCTGCAGCACTTTCATCATTTCTTCTGGCACTAGGACCCAAGGCTTGGTTAATAAATCGAACTGCAAAAAAACACCACAATTATTAAAGGAAGATTAGTAGGTACGGTAGAACGGGGGTCACGGAGACCACGTGAGTAAGTCACATATCAATCCCATACACCTTTGAAGTACCGTCTAGCGACTTCGTTAGACTCCAAACAACTTGGCTAAATCCTGTGCAGCAAAGTACAACTTATATCCCACAAATGGCCATTTAACTATTTCATGTTTTACCTCCATAATAGCCCTATGTCCATGTTGCTCCAGGAACTTCCCAACATCACTGTACACCTCGGGCAGATTGTCCTTCAGCCATTGCATGCCGTCCTTCGGATCTATCGCCCGGAACCGCTCGTACTGACCCGAAGCTTCCAACTTCCTCGCGAGAGAAGCGAGCCCTTGAGGCACCTCAGCAGAAAGCACATCGCCTGAGCTCAGGAGGGCGCTGATCTCATTGCATATTTCCGGTGAGAATTCTGGAATATCAAAATAAGGGATACAGAATCACACTCATCAAAAACTAGAGGAACGTCCCGCGACTTTGTCTGGGTCGAGATTTTTTTTTAATTCTGACTTCATCTTCCCACTGCTTGCTTTAGGAGTTAGATTTTAGTCGGTAAAATCTAGCTTCGGCAACCTTGTCGCGTAGAGTGACAGGTCCAGCCATTTGATTTGACACAAGATAGACAGGGACATAAAATTCATACACACATACATACATACATAAAATCACACCTATTTCCAATAGGGGCAGAGATCACGGATCGCCATTTGCTACGATCCTGACATACTTCTTTCGCTTCATTCACTTTCATTACATTCCACATGCATGCTCGTCGGTTTAGGGTACTTTTGACCTTGTATGAAGAATGTTATGAAAGTGAATGAAGCGAAAGAAGTATGTCAGGATCGTAGCAAATGTAGATCCGTGATCTCTGCCTACCCTTATGGAAAACAGGCGTGATATTATGTATGTATTCTTTCACTACATCTTCTTTAACTCCACTTCGCTCTCTTATCACGCTATCAAAGTCACCCCACACATACTTCGCAACGCACGCATTTCTAACCGTATCATAATTAAGCCGCAGAGAAAGTTGCATGGTCCTCACCTGATCTACCTTCCAGCAGCACACTCATAGCTATGAACTGTGTGCCGGTACTGGCCATGCTCGTCATCCCGTGGTGGAAGGTTATGGTGTACATAGCAGAAGTGCTATCCGCCAAGGCTTGCAGTATAGCGGCG
This sequence comes from Scotopteryx bipunctaria, assembly GCA_949320045.1. Lineage (NCBI taxonomy): Eukaryota > Metazoa > Arthropoda > Insecta > Lepidoptera > Geometridae > Scotopteryx > Scotopteryx bipunctaria. The sequence goes on along the minus strand of OX439442.1, from coordinate 10,063,416 downwards.
GGGTCGCCGCTGTCGTCGATGTCCATCGCCTTGGCATGCTTGATGGCTTGGTTCATGCACCGCTTTGAGCGGACGAGCGACTGAAAGTGAAATTGCTACTTGAACCATTGTAGTAGTATTCCATTTATCAAATACTAGCTGTTTGCCCGCGACTTTGTTCGCACTGAATATGATATTCAAAAAATGTATGCTTAATAATTGTTATCTCGATTTCCCATATAAACTTTTATCCCTTATATAAAAGCTTTTAGGAGTATTTTTTAAAAAAGTAGCTTATGTCCTTCTACGGAATGCAATCTATCTACTAACCAAATTTCATCAAAATCTGTTAAACAGTTAAGGCGTGAAAACGTAACAGACAGAGTTACTTTTGCATTTATAATATTAGTATGGATCTTTGTCCAATTTCGATATTCAATGTTTGATCAAATTTCTAGTTCTAATTTCTATTGCATTATCCTATTGTATAAAACAACATTTTACTAACGTTTTGTTACGTCAATTAACGGAAAACACTCCTTCCACACCTCGCTATTACATAAGGAACTCCACAGACTATGGCTCCATAAGGAAGTCCACTAATTAAGTACTAGACCTATGGCTCTAAATTGTTTCTGAAACTAACCTTTATAAGTCGCCAGATCATAATGACTCGATCTAACTTCTTCGGTGGGCGGCGGTGTATGGCGGAGCTCAGTATGTCGTCGTCAGCCACATTGTGGCCATGGATAGCCATCTCTATCATTCGAATGTTAATGTCGATCTCATTAGAAACCTTTTCGTAAATCGCCTGAAAATAACAAAATTTGAGAAGTCAAATTTTGAAAAAAAGTTTTGTTTTGTACTCTTTGCTCAACAACTTTCTTGAATTCTTGAAGGTTTGAATTCAAAAAGAACCATCAAGTGTGAATCGTGAGTTTTTTTATTTAAAAATCAAAGCGACCTGAATGGGTATCTACTCAACACTACCACTGTGGTGGTTGCCAATTTAATTTAAGCCAATAACTAAGTCATCAGCTATTAGCCAACTAGTACCAATATATGTATATGGGAACGAGATAGAATACTTTTACTCTAGCCCAATTCGATGTTTATTTAGAGTAAACAAAAATCTAATCTAAAACGTTGTCAAAAACCTAATAAAACCGTAATTCAATTATTTATATTACATTTTCGTGAACAGATAGCTCCTCTCTGCCGATTTGTTCACAAAATTGTAATTTAATCAGGATACGTTTTTATTAGGTTTTATAGGTGAATACATAGCGACTTATTTTACACAGATTACAATCTCGCGGGATTATAATCTGACGGTATTTAGAATTTTACGGTGATATATACGTACATTGAACAACTCAAGTGCACATCTATGGTGTGTGGTCACCACGCTGGGGTTGTAGGCGTCCAGGCCTTTCCCGACTATGGAGTCCATGCCTTTGGTCAGGGGGTCCTTCATTATGTCGTGGGTCATCGGCGTCAGCGGACGCGGTAACACCTGAAATGAGTCAAAATAATAATAAATATTTGTAGACATATGACACAGCGCCATCTAGCCCCAAACTAAGCCAAGCTTGTACTACGGGCACCTAATGGCTGATAGAAAACTTATATACGGTTTTTTTTGTAAATACATACTTAGACTTAGACTACAACACCCAGACCCGGAAGAAATATTTGCAGAACATGCAAACATTTCTCCCGTAGCGGGAATCGAACCCGCACTCTTGCGTCTCAGTCGAGCACTCGCCCGCCACGCAACCGAGGTCGTCAAAAAAATACTATAACAAACTTCCGACCGCGACTTCATTTGAGATAAAATATAAAGTAGTCTGTATGTTATTTATTTATTTAGTTATTTAGTTATTTAGTTGTACCAACAAAGTTTACACCATTACATGCAGTATGAAAAACTTAAGGGCCACCTCAATTATAGGCGCAAACCACAGTCAATGTTATTATAGTTTGTCTTTATTAATGGTTGTTATTAAAAACAAAAACAGTCAATTAGGTAAACATAATAATAAAATTATTAAAAATAGATAAAAGAAATTGATTTACAAGTTTTTTAGATTAATCTGATGAAAGTATTATTTAAAACTTACATTCATAATGATTAAAATTATATAGGTACAAAAAAAATTGGTGAGATATATACTCAACAAAAACAGATTTCCATATCACATACCATACCATAACCAGACATTAGAATTTCCTTTTCTAGCACACAATCAATACGAAATAAATATGTACTTGCAAATTTTGCAATATTTTTATCCGGGAATCGAATACGTGTTTCGTCTCAGTGGAACAACCCGTCACTGTACCGACATCGTCAAATCTCCACGACCTACATTAAATTTAAATAAAAAAAAAAACAATAATGTGATCCAGTTAATACGTACCTCTCCTGTATTTCCAAATGAAATGAGTTCGTCATCCGCCATGATGGGACAGTCGAGTTCGTGCAATAACTCCTCTTCGGTCCATCGCTCTAAGGATGTGATTGGACGAGCTTGAAGTAGATACAAATCATTCTGAAACATACATACATACATACATACATACATACATACATACAAACATACATACATACATACATACATACATACATACATACATACATACATACATACATATTATCACGCAGAGCCACAAGTAAACATAAGAAAACTTGCAGCCACTTCTGATTTAAAATCCTAAGATGGAAATGGTGAACAATGGTGACAGGTGATCAGCCCATCGCCCATTTAGGTGGTCCATCATGTTGTAGAGGATACTATCCCTTAGTCGGCTTTTACGACATGCTCGGGGAGAGAAGCAGCTGGACGCATTCTATCATCTTGAAAAGTGTGAAAATTAACCCTCTGGGAGCACATAGAGGGTACTCCGAGAGCACTGTTGGCCTAGTGGTAGTGACCCCGCCTTCTGGTCCTAAGGTCGTGAGGTCGTGTTCAAATCCGGTCGTGCACTAATGGATTTGTTTTCGAAAAAATTATATGCGCTATACCAGTACTCTCAAACGATGAAGGGAAACGGATTGTCGTATAACCTAAAAAGTTCAAAAATATGTGTCCAATGCACGAACTAGTCTATCTATTCTAGTCGTGTCACTACTTCTTTCGAACCAGTGTGGTGAAAGGATTTAAAGTGCGCCTTTCCATTCACATAATTTGTGCACTTGACACATATTTTCGATTTTTTTTTAGGTTCTACGTCATGTAAAAACTAGTGACACGACTAGATAGAATAATCTTACTAGTTTCCTGATGATATCCTTTGCCGTTTTAATCACGCAAATAGGGATGGCAGGAAATTGAAATCGTGTGATCCCACTACACGGCTGTTTCTTGTCTCGTAGATGGTGGGAAAAGTATTCTTCTCGCCTTCCCTCCTACAAGCTCGGAAGTTAAAACCTAAACTTTCGATCCTTCGATGAGGCAGGCTTACTGACCGAGCCGCCTCGCGAGGCAAATGTTAATCAGGACGCGCGTCGCCCGCAGTTTGCGCTTTTTCCTCGGCTGCTCGGTCAGCCAGTACCCAATGCGCAGGTTTTTCTAACACACTTTCTTTTTGGCGCAAATTATTGAGTCTTACCCCAGCAATAGCCCATTCAATATCCCTCGGAGCCATCCACAGCGCTTCTTGTCTCACTCCGAGCTGCGCTAACCTCAATACCTCTCGCTCTGACAAGCATGCTGTCTCACTCTCACTCGCAGGCACGGCCTCTATCCCCACTCCGTTGTCTTTCACTGTGACACGTTGCGTCTTACTGCCGAGAATAGTTTGAGATATCGAAAGGTTGTCTTTGTTCCGTTTGATGATGAAAGTATCTGGTTCTACGGTTCCGGAGACTACGCTCTGAAAATAAAATATAAAAAACTTCATATAAAGTAGTTTAAGGGCATAATAATTGTTCTTGGCCGCACTTGCGGGACATTGATTTCTTAGCCTTCATTATCGGGCTTCAGCAAAATATTAGGAGACATAAGAGATCAGCGCTGCTTAAGCTAGTGTGTTATAACTACCTTGCCCAGTCCAAAGTAATATAACGAGCATGCCCAGTGACAGTATAATTACCTCGCCCAGTCCAAAGTTCGCTGTGATGAGTAGCCTAGTAGGGTCGCCGTGCTCTGGGTGCCGAGTGAACATAACACCGGCCGCACGGGGAGAGACTAATGTTTGAACCACTACGCCGCCGCCGCAAAGGCATGGCTGGCCATTTTGTCTGAAATAACACGAACAATATAACAACAGTCACAAACATAGTTCTGACCTCGCACTAGGATTCCCTGAGTCGTGGGTATCCGAAACTAAGAGTACTATGGTACAAAACATTGCTGTCCCTTTGTAATGGCTCGACATATGAAGCTAAAAAGTATTCTAATTCAGTTTAAAATGTACAGCAGATCGTCATTACCTGCGGTAGTAAGCACTGGTGAAGGCAAACATGGAGCCCCAGCATTTGGCGATCCCATTCAATATGTCCGCGTCACTCACACAGCCCAGAATCGTCTCGTTCTGTCCCGCAGCTGACAACACCTCGCTATCTTCACCCACCGCTGAAACACAATAAAACTATGACATCTCAATTATATAACATAACAAAAGTGAAACATAAACTTCAACTTCCCGCTAAGTAAGTTCGTACGAGCTAATCAAAATCTTGTAGGTTTTCTGGCGAAGCTACTCGAAATAGAATCTGCCATACGAAACCGAAAAAAGAAATGTCACACCCGTAAACCGTTTCGGAGATACAAGAGGGGGTGAAATTTTATATATTTCGATTTATACAGTCTCAGGAGGCGGCTTGTAGTGCCCGGAACGAGAATGAGTTTTGGTTTAACAAGAGAGGAGCATCAATAAAAGTGTTATGTTACCTGATGATCTAACAGCGAAACGTAGTTCCGGACCAAGATTTTGCTCAGCAGCTTTTGTCCTCAATTCTGTTATATTGGCTAGAATTTCGTATCTCACATCTTGTGATATCTCTGTTTTCGCAAATAATGCTGACGCACTGAAAAAAAAAAACAAATAAAAATATTAGTCTCCGTCTACTAATTAAAGGAACAATAACATTCAACTTGTTCTAGGTTCTCGTGAAACTTCTGACAGAAAAGCTGTGCATTCTTGTGCCGCGGCGGTCCATTTATGTAACGATGCAGTGAGTGGAGACCCTAGAACAAGTTGAAAGTTATTTTAATAACGCAAATTAATGGAAACTTACGCCCCGCATTTCTGCTTGAAGATTCGTTCTTCGTAGTTCTCATTGGCCGCCTCTATTTCTAGTATAGCGTCTTTGATGGCAGGATTCAGCTCCAGATATTTGTTCAGTGCATTGGTGGTCAGGCAGAACCCTGATGGCACTTTGTAGCCCTAAAAAATTGTAAACAAAAACAAAAAACTAAGATTTTGTCACCAAAATGAAAAACTATTGTATCTTTGTAACCAATGTCTTTATAACAAGTTCCTAAATTTATTAATTGAATTGATTGTCTTTTCATACCTCCTCCTCCTGCATAGAAGCCAGCAGCGCCAAAGAAGCCCCCTTTCCCCCGACGAGGTCGGCGCAGGCAGCGCGGCGGTCGGCGAACGAAACGCAGTATGAAACGTGGCCTGCCTCCAGCTTTGAGATGTATTTCAGGACTCGAGGCGGGTTCAATATGATGATTTTTGGTTCTTTTGTCACTGGAATTATACAAATAAATTTATTAACATAATACATTTATGTGACAGAATAAATGAATCCTGATACAGCACTCGTAGTGATTATAGTTTAAGGACTATGCATTCATTTTTAGGGATTCGTACCCGAAGGGTGCCAACGGGACCCTATTACTAAGCCTCCGCTGTCCGTCTGTCAGCAGGCTGTATCTCATGAACCGTAATAGTTAGAGTTGAAATTTTCAGTGTGTATTTCTATTGATATGCAATATAGAGATTTTACAATAATTACGTACATATTTTTTTTTTAAAGTGTTGGTTCAGTTATTATTAGTTAACTATTGGTCGCATATTCGGACAAATTCGGTTTTCATAAAAAGGACGAAGTTTGCCGAGGCGCACAATTTTTGTGGTATGTACCTTGAGGTTTGTAGCCGAGTTCCAAGATGCCCGAGCCGGTAAATCCGTCGATGTCGGCTATCAGCGTGCGGTAATGTAGTTCGTGTTGGTAGGGCACGCCACTTGGCGCTCTGCCTCCATCCGAATTCACGCGTAGCATTACTTTAAAATCGCGCGTTTTACCTGCAAAAAGAAATATATTCGTTTTCCTACAGGTCTTATGTTGAAACCGGCATGACGTAGAACCTAAAAAAGACGAAAACATGTGTCAAGGAGCCGTTAGAGCGCACTTTAAATCCCATCACCACACTGGTTCGAAAGAATTAGTGACACGAATAGAATTGATATGTAGAAACATCGTGTATCTTCCTACGGTCTCACAATCTCATCCTTCTGGCACAAAAAAGTTAAGCAAAAGTAAGCAAGTTCTTATTACCTAGTGGCCAACTCTAGAGACGGAGTTTTTAGGCCGCCGAAAGGCCTCCATCATGGCTTAACGACTTAAAAGCCGGGACCGACAATTTAACGTGCCTTCCGAAGCACGGAAGCGCTCAGCTCGTAATGCCACTTGCGGTTACCCATTCCAATTGTGAACGCACACAACGATGCTTAACTTCAACGATCAATCAAGAACGTCTAAGCAAGCTACCCCACGAGCGCTTCAGAGTTAAGCAAATGGATAACAAAGTCCTTCAAAGCACTGCACGCTTGGTTCTACGGCCAATTAACCCTTTGTTATTTCAGGTCATAAACTTTCCGCCAAAACCTGAATGGGAACAAATACATTCACAAACTTTCGCATTTACTGTCGTGATTTTATAAATTTTAATTAACTTACTGCTCACATTTATGGAGTAGACCTTCGGTATCTCGTGCGGCGTCTCGCAGAAGTTGGACAGCGCCAGGTCTGTGGACGTGATGCTCTCTACTGAGAAGTTGGGGAACCTGATGGCACCCGAAACGCAGCTAGAAAATAAGAAATAATTTTTGAAAGAAATAAAGGATACTATCCCTTAGTCGACTTTTACGATATGCTCGGGGAGAGAAGGAGTTGGACGCATACTATGTTTTTTACTCCCAGTCCAGCAGAGAAGTATACAAAATATTCGTAGGCATGACTTACCGAGTAAATGCATTATTGAAAGAAAGACATCTCAGGTGTATGAGCGTGCCGTCGACACTAGCGGCCGTGAGGCGGACAGATCGCCTCTTCTCCTTGTACCCTTGCAGAGACCAACTTCTCTCCTTCAGACCCCGAGTTTGAAGATACACACTCGTATCTGTGGCACCCTCCTCGTTGTATGACTCGAATCGACCCTGCATTGAGCCGAATTGCATCCAGCCGCTGTCGCTGTTTTTGGACCTGAAAAGTTTTTTATTCATTATCAAATCCCGCGAATACTCAAACGCGACTCAGAGTTGAGCACGACTCAACTCACGGTTTTTTGACAGTTTCTGATGAAAATCTGTCGTCAGTTTCTGTAAAAAAAAAATCGTCATTTGAGACGTGCTCAACTTTGAGATGCGTTTGAGTATTCGGGGGTATATGTTACAATTTAGGTCTTAAAATTAAGATATGTCCATATATATTCTACCTCTAACTTAGGCATGCAATTACAAATAATATTAATTTAATTTATTTATTAAAAATTTCAAGATTATTATAATACAATTTAAATGTAAATATTCGAAGTCGTAGAAAAATTAAATGCGGACGAAGTCGCGGGTAACAGCTAGTATCTTATATTCTCTGCATCTCTTTTAGTCTTAGTCAGAGGCTCGTTCAAACAATACTGTTAACACGTCCACACTTAAGTTGGTGACTATCAGCTTGTATAAATAATCTTACAGGATGTGAAAGAGATCGGTGTCGCTCCAGGGTTCGTGCGCCAACGCCTCCGCCGCCAGCTCACTGCTCCAGTCATCAGGGTGCCGGACCACGGGGGTTGCCGCTGTCCAACTGAAAATAGTTACAAAAGTACTTAGGCCTTACAAGTCACGAACGCTAGTGCCTATACTGCACTGCTAGTGAAGAACGCAGTGAAGCCCGGGCTAGATTGTTGTAAACAAGTTTCCAACACGGGTTACCTTGGTAGGCTTGTGGAGCCCACGGTTGGTGTTTGCGTCCACACTGGTTTACAACAAGGCTCCAACCTCAGTGTGTTGTCGACTCTTTATTTGGAAGCACGCGGTTGACAACACGCGTCCGTCCACAGAGGTTGTTGAAGGTCAAACAAATTTTTGTTGCAAACAAGCGTTTAGACTGCGGTAAACCGCCGGTGGAGACCGATGTGGAGGGCTTGTTTACAACAGTCTGGCCGGGGTTTTACTATGTCAAACATGTTTTGATACGCGAGTGAGAACAGAATGTTGTTTTGTTAGGCGATTCCAAGTACAGGGTGTTTGGTGGGTGGACCAACAGGATTTTTTGGGGTTGGAGGGGTCAAATTACTGCGTTCTTCACTGCAGGTGGGCGGAGGTGAAACTTAGATATTACTTGAAATACAATGTACTAGGGGCCGACAGGAGTGAAACCATATCGAAACTAGTTATATAAGTACCAACTTATCTCTTGTATTATATTAATGTACCTTCTTAATGTGTAATTGACAACCACTTAAATAGCAATTACGAACCGGAAAACATGCCGTATGAATCTTAAGAGACTGATAATATGAACAGGTCAGTGGAATAGTTTACACAAGGTTGAACCACACTTGTTTGGTAAGTAAGTAAGTTCGTATGAGCTAGTGGCCAACTCTTGTGACGGAGTTTTTAGGCCGCCTTAAAGCCTCCGTCATGGCTTGTTTGGTGGTACCGTCATCTCTAGTGAGTACCTAGTACATTGTAGAAGAAAAGCTACTTGTGTGGAATAATACAAGTACCTATTTATTGATAATATGAATAGATTTGTGGAATACATACATGCATCATACATATGGGGTGGGCAGAGCCACAAATAATCATAAAAAAACTTGCAGCCACTCCTGATTCAAAGTCCCAAGATGGATATGGTGAACAATGGTGACAGGTGATCAGCCCATCGCCTATATAGCGTGGAATAGTTTTGAGTACTAACATAAGATTGAGTCGCACATGTTGGGTGGTACCATCATCTCTAGTGAGTAGTCCATTGTAGGTGATTCTCATGCTTTTCTGGGCTTCCAGAACATGGAACTTCAGGCCGCTGGCGCTCCAGCCATGTTGGTAGTACTGCCATGACGCTACTGTCGAGTCGGGATGCTCTGAAAAAAATATTATATAGAATATAATCAATTCATTCAACCCGCACAAGTTTCTGTGTGGTAACAGGATTACAGGGCGCCCCAAAGAGCCTATCTACCTGTATCTACCTGTAGATAGGTTTGTACCGACTGTGTTTTATAACCCAACAGTACTCACGTGGCAACACATAGCTTGTCCCATCTGACAACTTCACGTGCACGGTGATCTCTGAAAGCAGCTGCCGTCCATACAACATCCGCACTCCCAACAACACAGTAGTGCCATTCGGAGCCGTGCTACGAACACTCACGCTGTCCCACCCTTCATAGTTGTGGACTGGGACTTGATTCGGCCATTCGTTGGCTTCGGTTTTACGTAATTTCCTCTTCCATCGGTATACAACGTACCGTGCGTATAGAAGCTTCAATGGGTAGTTCCATCCTGAAAGGACAATTTTATTTATTAGAACCCGATTTAAAAACTGGGGAACCTATGATCACAATGGATAGAATTATGTTTAAGACCAAACAAACAAATCAATTTATTGAAATAATAAAATGGTTACAATATAAATGAATCCTTAGGCTCCTGAACTAGTAAAAACTGTGTTTCAGGAGCCAACGGCTTCTCCCATGACTATGAGATAGGACAATTATTATTATGCCGACAATTTAACTTAAGTGTATAATATCTAAATGAATATAATAGACCCAAACGTCTGCAGCGCTCATTTCGGTTTTCACCCCCACTTCCTCGTCCCAGGATTAACAACAACAAACAAATCAACAGCAAGAGTCAATTTCAAAATTAAATAAAAACAATACAGGATATAAAGAAGTGCCTACCTATGAGTTAGCAATAGCCCCGCAATGAGAATCGAATATGCACCAACCGTATCTCTGTGGTGTCGTCCGCCTCGCCACGAGTGTTGCCGAGTGCTATAATTTTAGATGGCCCTTTTCTTTCGTAATTTCAAATAGAACTTGATTCTTCCTACCTATTAAATTGCATTTACGAGTATATCCAGAAATAAACGAATAAGTATAAGTATTTATACCTACATACAAAAGAAACAAGTAAATTAAAATTGATTTATCTTAAGACTCGCTAACGGTCCATAGATAACGCAACTGATCCAGATAACTATAGAAGTGTGCCCTTTGCTTAGCTGGCTTAATAAATTAGGTAATACGATTACATTTCGATCGATCATCATCTATCTTTGTTATCAAACTAATTTGTCACTAATCTTAAAAGACCATTTTAATTTTATACAACACGTAGCAACGGTCTTTAGATAGCTCGACTATTTCTTTTGTATTTTGTAAATTATATTTGTATTAGCTGTGACCCGCAACGTTGTATGCGCAACAAAAATGTATTTAGCACCAGCTAGAAGCCCTTACCCACAGCCCTGCAAGAAAAAGAGAACTGCTGACGACCCGATTGATATGAATGACATTGTCCATGGTCAAAATTTTATAAATGTCAAATTAAATGACGGCCTCGGTGGCGTGGCGGGCGATTTCTCGGCTGAGACGCAAGAGGTGCGGGTTCGATTCCCGCTGCGGAAGAAATGTTTGCATGCTCTGTAAATATTTCTTCCGAGTCTAGGTGTTGTGGTACCATGGTACTCGTAGTTTCTGATACCCACAACACAGGGAATCCTAATGTGGGGTCAGGATTGTGTATGTAACTGTTGGGTGTTATTTTTATTATTTATTTATAATCTTAATATTATATGATAATATTTTCATTTATTATGCTTAATTATATATTTTCTAACAGATTTGTTTTGGCGGCATAATACACAAACAGGTATTTACTTACCCGGCTCTTTATAATTCCGATTTTTGGTCTCCTTTCTAAACACCAGTAGATAAGCGACAATCGCTGTAGTGATTAAACCAGCTTGAAGCAAGACATCGAACACATCCATTGCACAAATTCAAACTTGAACTTCCAATATTTATGTGTCTCGCATTAGTAACATATGTATTGCAATCTTAGACATAGAAGCCTTTGAGGCGCACTTTATATGCATTCACCCCTGATTCGAAAGAATTAGTGACACGACTGGTAGCGTCTACGAAGTCCTGCGGGCCGGATTAAAATGTTGACACAGTTACTTGTACAACCAATTATCGATAAATTTATCAACACCTGTTTATAGATAACTTATCACAAAGTACCAGATGAGTTCAATCATTGTGCTGAGACATATAATAAAACTTATTAATATAAAAAATTTTAAGTACAGTCGCACTCAATAAGATTACATTTCATCTAAATATAAAAACTCTTGCGTTACTGACTGACTGACTGACAATCAAAGCATAACCCCAACCAAGAGCATGAAACTTGGAGGATATATTCCTGTTATGGTGTAGGGGTGCACTAAGAAAGGAATTCCCGAAATTCAACTGCTAGAGCACGCAGCGGGAAGAAAGTAGGAAAGTTTGTATAAAAAAACTCAACGCAGACAAAGTCGCAGGGCGTTCCACTAGTAACATAAATGGTGTCACGGAATAACAATCAAAACGTATGTGTATTATAACAATGGCAGCATTTTCAAAGACTTGAAATTGAATCTTATTGCAAGGTCACTAAGGTACTATAAGTCTTAGCTTCGTACTTTACTGATAAATTCGAATATCAAACCAGTTTCGATCCATCGCACGTTAATAAGGCCTCACATATTTGTATCCTTAATATGACAAAACGTCACTGGCTAGAACATCTTTAAATTTTAAATCGAACTAGCGGTATATTTCTTGTTCACAAAGCACGTCGCAAGCGCGACTCGATTCCCATCACTAAACAACTAAGTTATATCCAGTCATACAACTCTTGTTTGTGCTAACTATCTATATTCTGTGCGACAGGGGCACAAGGTCATGGACTCATAGATTGATGTTGATTGCTTTACAAAATAGGCGCGTGTATTCTAATCTTTCATCACTATTCTTTTACTCTTATCAATGTTCTGTTCTGGGTAGTTCCCATATGTTCTAGGGAACATGACATCATCGGACAGAATAAGATTTTTTTTTCTTATTTTGTACTATGGAACATGTAATAGGTACTTATATTTCTCAAATTGTTCTATAGGACAAGATAAATAAGACCTCCTTACGATTACCTTAGGATTATTTTACCCAGGAGATAGTTGATCAATGGTATGACAGAATTTGTCATTATCAGTGTCATTTAGCTTCTCATGGAAGATTTTGGGAAAATCTTATTACCATTTTGTTCTATGGCATGAAACTCGGGTGAAAACTCAGTTTATAGTTCTATGGAAAAAATAGGGAATAAAATGTGTCATTTTGTTCGATGATGTCATGTTCCATAGAATAAATGGGAACTACCCTCTGTTTTCTACGTTCGGTCAGAGGCTTCTTACTAGCTGCTGCATCCGTGTTCGGTATAATCCGTTGATTCCACGGCTCTTGGACTGGTGACCTGAGGCCGATGGTTATGAATCGTCTCTTGTGTGTGAGACGACGTGCTGCGTTAATATGAATGGCGTAAGCCATAACAGACCATAATGGTCAATGTTATAATTGAATCTGTTTACAGCCCTATTCTAGTTTATCCATTCAAACACTCTATAATCATTTCGAAAAATGTATTGTTTCATAAAAGTTTTAACATAATACACTAAAAACACAAGTATATTTTTGAAAACATTTTTATTTCGTAATTTTATCAATTTTCAAACAAAAATAGCATTAAAATTAAATGGACAACCCAAATATACAAAAAATATTTGACATTATACTATAATGTAAACGCTTTGCTATATTTAGTGCGATGGGAATAATTTAAGGAGATTACAGTTGAAACTAGTTTATATAGTCCCATAAGCCTCCAAAAAAATGTTTTAAGCTAGGACGAAGCCTCGTAATGTCCAATCATAATAATTTTTTATCCTATTCCAAAAACGTAAATAAAGAAATGTCAATGGACCTCACCCATTTCACATCAGCGCGAGGGAGAATTCGACAGATATTTGTTTACATTCCTCGAATATGATTATTTATACATTTTTACCGCTTAAAAATAGGGTAAGGAAATACCAGTCAATTTTTAACTAGTCTTAATGACTTCTAGCAATACTCTCTGGCTACTACAACATCCAGTTAATGCAGAAAAAAGCTGATTCCTCACGCTGTATAAATAAATCATCTTGTATAGATTAGAAAAGCCTTAGTTTATTTTGTGTAGCAAACTTATACAAAAACTGGGTATTTTTACTAATATAAATGCAGTCACCATTTACCCTATTTTTTATTATTTTTAATATTCACACAACCGCAATGTCTTTTAAATTTTCTATAAATAAAGGCAATTTGTAAGAAGTATCAATTTATCACGAGTATTCATAATCGATAGACATATCATATCAGTCACAGTTACACCAAAACTACACAATAATATTTTATCAACAATTCTCTAAACATTTAATTTTATCCAAACGACAGTCACTAGTATAATATGCAATAGTCGTTTAAAACAATAATTTAAATATTTTATAGACAATAGATAATAATGAACAACTAATAAGAATCGATGCCTTTCAAAATTGTAACCTAAATTATGGTTTTAGTACAAAATATACATAAAATGCATCAATCTCTTGAAAACCATCACTGAAGTAATAAGTTAATTTATAGTATAAATACAAAGCACCAGTAATTTATACATAAATATTTAACTAACTATAAATAAATATAGAATAAATTATAATATTAGTAATCTTAAAAAATATAATAAAATTGTTTAATTGAATGTGATGTGGAACTAGCAAAATAAGTTATTCAATACATATAACACTATTATTACACAATTGTTTAATAATGATTGTATAGTTACATCCTAAAAATTTAATCATTTCATTTCATGGAAAAAAAAACCGTTTACTTTTGTTTTGTATTCCAAGTTTTTTCCTCGTTTATGAAAGTTATATCCAAATTGACGTAAAAAAAACTACATATAAATGATTAATTTAGTTTTTAGCGCCTTTCCCCAAACTAAAAAGGTCCGAAAACAGACTATATTTAATATAAATATTAGAAACTACTTAAGTCACACTATTTTAGTTACATAATTTTAGCCTCAAATCAAGCCCTACATATTATTTTGAGAAGTATTACGTGCCAACTTGTTAAATTAAACAAAATGCATTGCCCAACGCGAACTCGAGTCACATGCCAACTCACAAAAAAACATACATAACATTGTCGTCAATTTTCATCAACTATGAAAAGATTTTACAGGAATGCTTATTTGCTGAATATTTTTTATTATAGGGCGTATTGCGTTCTGACAGCGATCGTCAATTGTTTTATGTACGCAAACCGCATATTGTAAGCGTAGTGTGAACACGTTTCTAAATAGTATTATAGTACTATATGTTAACTGACAATGAGCCGCAGTGTGAGCGTAATGTGAACAGGTCTTTACAGATTGGGCGTTTTTAATTGGATTTTTGCGCGCCATGACACCAGATTTCTGACATTCCTACATACAAAACTACTATCACGCCGCAAAGAAAAACAACTTAAGTCACATGCCTGTCTGTTCTAAACATTAAGACTTGCCTATTGCTTAACATAATTTGACGTATTAATGCGAAAATATTCAAATCCACATGGTTCAAAATTGAAATAAATGCAATTTCGTGTTTTTATTTTGTTTTAGACGTACACTTTTTTGTTTAAGCTAGTATATTATTAAAAATTAGGTCTTATTGTAGATATTTTTAATAAAGTATTTCTTTTTTAATATATTAATTTTCAATTTAGAACCATTGTGGATTGGAACATTTTCGCATAACTACGTCCAATTATGGAACTAAACGCATTGCCATCATAAGATAAGACTTAGCTCAGTACAGATCGGCGTCAGTATTTATATAAAATACCTGGATGTAGCAGACTTCAGGGTAGTTATTCGTCTTTCTGCTTGGCCGGCTCTATTTCTTCTGGATTCTCGCCCATACTCCCCGCTGTGTCGGTACGAGACTTGTCGACTGGATATAACCTGGAAATTCCGAAACATTAGTAAATATTAACAGCTTTTATAAGACATTTGATGATGAGAAACGGGCAGCGGAACTCTCACAGCTAAGCTAAATTTAAGTCGAAATTTCTTTTTAATAAAGCTTTATGGTAATTTCCAGCTGTTTTTTACACATAATTTATCTCTCACACAGAATGCCCTTTTCTTTGGCATATAATCTACCCTTTAATGTGGATACATCTACTTATACTAACTCTCTCCAATCGCTTTTTTTTAACCACAATAAACAAAAAAAAGAATATAAGCCATCTGGTGCCCATAGTACAAGATTTGTTTAGTTTGGGGATAGAATGGCGCTGTGTCCAATATCCACAAATATTTATTTAATAATAAAAAATCTTGACAAATTACATCATCATTTCTCATCAATTATATCAAAAACATAGAATGCGTCCAGCTGCTTCTCTCCCCGAGCATGTCGTAAAAGTCGACTAAGGAATAGTATCCTCTCCAACATGATGAGATACAATAAGCAAGTATTCCCAAGGAGGGTTGACGTCAGGCAGGCGGCCGGTCATAAAACACCTTAGGCAAAACTATTACAGCATGATCCAAGCATCATGCTGTGCCCCACATAGAGTGGGATAAGGGCAGGAAGATGATGATTGACAAAGCTGCTCACCATCTCTGATACAAATAAACAAGGAACACCAGATCGTCCCTGAAGCAGGCCACTCTATGCGCTGTGGGCATAGTTATTATAAACGCGAAGATGTCGTCTATGAACGTGTTGAACGCCTTATACATGAACGCGCGCCAAGGCAAGGCGGCGACCGATCGCAGCCGATAGTTCACGAAGAGCTGCGGCAGCATGAAGAGGAAACCGAAGGCGTATACTCCGTTCACAATGCTGTGGAGCGCCCAGGAGTACCAACTGAAAGAAACAAGTATTTATTTAAAATAACAAAAAACACGACTGCGTAGAATCTGCCATTTAAGATTTTGTAACACACATGATGATTATGTTAATTTGTACCGTATTATTACCGTGTATTCGTCATCCAGACGAATCCAACGACACCTCATTTGTTAAAATCCGTCCAGCCGTTTGGACTACAGCTTCGGCTAAAGGAATGCACATACTCACATACATCTATATTATAAATGTGAAAGTTTGTATGTTACATAACATACATAGTACGCATGCTGGAATAACATATGTAGGCTACTGTTTATCTCGGTACCACGCGAGCAAAGCGAAAGCGGAAGCGGAAGCGGAAGGCGGAAGCTAGTAAAACATAATATTACAACACCCAAACCCGGAAGAAATATTTGCAGAACATTCAAAAATTTCTCCCGAAGCGAAAGTCGAACCTGTGGCTCTTGTGTCTTCAAAAAATCGCTTACCTGCCACGCCACCAAGGTCGTCAAAGGATAAGTTTTCATATAAGTATATATTTAGGTGTAATATCTAAATCTAATAATGTATGATCATAACTGCAATGTAATGTGTGATGCACACAAAAGTGGGATAAAGGTGATGTGGTGAACTTATGCCTGAGTCCCAAAAGCGCTTCAGTGATTGCTGACTAAATTCCCTCAGTGGGACAAACGTATGGATGATCTTCAAATACTTGTTCCGCATCTGGGTGTTGTGTTACCCATATAATGATTATTCTGGGGTCACAATTATGTATGTAATTATTGTGTTAAAATTAATGAAACTCAAACGTGTGACTTCACACACTACGAACATGACTCAGTTTAGATAAAATTCCATCACATCATGAACTACAAAGTTTCATCAATATCAGGACAGACGTCAACAACATAGACAGACTCATAAACATGTAGCGCATTAAAATAGTACATTACCGTATGTATTATACAACAAAGTCGTTACACCACTCCCAGATAATATATGCTTATCAGCAAGGACATATAGATAACTCCTAATTAGCCACTATATTTGTTGTTGGTGCGATACCATGCGATACATACTTTAAGAGCGTTCTGGCACAAGCCATGTTTTTAGTTAACCTACATACTTTTAATGTTTGCCTCTGTTCTGACTGACTATTCACGCAGCCTAAAATATAAGTTCTAGAAACATGAAACTTGGAAGATGTATTTATCTTGTGGTTGTATGGGGGAAGATGAATTTAAGAAATATCGTCTTCCCGCTACGTTCAATAATATTTTTTTTAGACCTATGAAAAAAAAATACAGAGAAAAGGCGTTCCACTAGTCAACATATAAACAAAGTGCAAAACTACCGCGCACAAAGGCTGATGAAGTTGATGACTGATGGTTTAAAAAACTGACCTCTTATGTGGCTCGTAGATGAGAGTATACAGCGCCGGCGACACAAAGCGATTACAAAAGCATGGAAATATATCTCATAGCTTCAACGTCAGAGCCAGAGCTAAAACTGTCCTGCTGAAAGATGACTATTGGTTTAAAAAACTGACCTCTTATGTGGCTCGTAGATGAGAGAGTATACAGCGCCGGCGACGCAAAGCGGATATAGAAGCATGGAGAGGTATCTCATGGCTTCCGCGTCGGCCTGCGCTGTGGACTTCTCTCCCGCGTCAGAGCTCGTGTCTCGCCATATCTTGACCTTCCAGCCAGTAAATGAGATTCGCAAGTGTAGAACTTTTTTCACTTTCCATAGCTGAAATTAAACAATAGTTTGCTTTAATAAACAATAGTTAATAATCATTGTCAATTTTATTATTCAAATTAAACTCCGTTTTGCATGGGTTTCCTATAAAGTCATACAAATAGTTCTAAACATTACCTCAATAACAGCACTAATTCCAGCTGGTATCAGCACCAGCATAGAAGTCTGCTCATCCACCAGGTAGAAGAATATCACAAACTGGGAAAATGCCCGCCAGAACACCGTACGAGCAGACAGACCGGCGAGGGAGCGCTTTCTTCGCCAAAACGACACATCGTTCTTAAATGCCAGGAAATCAAAGAGCAACTGAAAAAGTAGATACTTTAAGATAGAATGGTAATACAAAAAATGCTAATGTATCATTATTAAGAACCTAACTACCTCGATTCATAACTAGACTGACTATCCCAATGTTATGATCATCCAGTTAAGAAACTTAGTAGTTGTCATTCAAACATGAATTTAACAAAAAAATTCAATATGGCATTTAATATCCCTATAATTTAAGTTTTTGTTAAGTTCATGTTTGGTTTGATAACTGCAAATGCAAAGTTTGGACATGCCTCGGACTACCTCCTTAGATGAAATCAACTAAGCTTGAGAACCTGAAGATTTAATAGAATGTCTACTGCTCCTAGGGAATATGATTGAATACCTGTTTAGTTTATGTTTTGTGTTTAATAACTTACATGGCAACTAGCAATCAAGACAGTTGCAGACAGCAAGTACAAGTTAGTATCAGCAAAGATTCCTTTGACATCATCCACATCTTTATCACTAAAGCCGAGACTGTGCAGTTGGTCGAGAGCAAGTCTCACATGCATGGCCAATCTCATCGAGCCGTATGAAGCTGGTGACACATTTATAGTCATGTTGACTACAGCTGAACTACTGTTTAGTAGTTGTAACTGTGACATTCGAGATTTGAGCACATTGTGCTGGATTATTGGAAGGAATTTGCCACCTCTGATCCTGTAAAAATAACACTCACTGTGGTGCATACTGAATTATAATGGAACATTTTCTACACTACTGCTGCTACCTTGGATGAATAATAAAACGAGAAGGACTGAGCAAACAGGCCCATTGGGATGTACCAGTAGAATGCTTATGTACCTGCCTACCAGCTTCCTACAAAATAAAATAAAGATTTTTTAAAAAACATTTTGTTGTTGTTGGCAACAATTACAAAATGGATACTTGACTTTTTTCCAATGAATGAATAGTAAATACATAGAATTAATTATTTTATACATAGAATTCATTATTCATATAAAATATTATGTAAATTCAATATTTACATATGAAATGTGATTGTCTTTTTTCTTTACAGTCCCAACTATGTTTTTACATGTGGGAACTGCACAAGATGGCATAATTTGGAATATATGTAAGTGACTTGTCCCTCGAGTAATAACTGACTCACTGATATCAATTTGACTGAAAAGTGCCTATTTGAGGGGGGCTAGTATTTATGAGCGTTTCTGGTTTTATTATTCTTCTAAGGCTGCAATTTTACAAGCAAAAATCCATTACACATTTTGTACCTCACATAAGGGTAAAATTCACCAGGAATTTTATTAGCAGGGAGATTCAGATCATCAGTGAGAATAGAAATTGGTGCCACAGTGCTGATGTGGGAAAATGGGACTATGACTTTATATTGGTTCCAATTCTTTCCACTCTGTAACAGAAAATAGGTATATTAACAATAGAGTTGATTATGTTGTCAGGCCAATTTAAAATTAGATGTTGTTATAAGATTGAAGTTTTATAAAACAATTTTAGTATCACAATACATGATTTGATGAGTTATCAATGTTATGAATTTTCCTTACATTTTGCTGAAGTAGGTTGAAAGTTTCAGCTCTGGGTTCAGTATATGTGACCAATGGAAGTGTATGTATAGCTTCTGTGCGGTATATTTCATCAAAATGCTTGTGAAGTCGCGAGTCGTCCAATAATGCTACGTGCATATACAGAGTACCGTTGTTTCGCGTTTTACGAGGCACTTTCAATGCGATTTCACTATAAGAAAGTTCAAGTTTTAGTCATATTTTTTATTATAAATAAAAAACCGCTCTACGAAGGAAAAGTTATGTGGATAAGGACTCACAAAGATGCAGGACTTCGATAGTCAAATTTCATGGAAGTATGAATTTTAGTGACCCCATCTGATGATGACCCGTCGAAATACGGCTGTTGCTTTACAGAAGTAAAGATAACGAGATGCTGGATTGGGTCTGTAGCTAGAAAAGAGGTGTAACATCTCTCGCCACGACTGCATGCGGGTGGTATGAATATTTCAGCCAAAGTCCATATTGTGTTGATGATGTAAACGCCAAATATTAGAGATACGACTAAACTAACTGATATATATTTCATGGCTAATAAATTAGTTCAGGTTTTATTGTTATTTCTCTATAAAATTTAAACAAAAACTGGTACGATTTTTTAAGATTTTCTTTTCGTCTGACAGACAAGACAGAAGACAACTCTCTCTCTGCTGTTGCTTGACGTTTGTGAAATAAACCAAGCTTTATGCTCTTTGGTCAAGCCTATGTCAATGTCAAAGTCGTATTTCTTTTAAAGTTTCCCTTTCAACTAGGCGATTGTCTTTAAAACTCTGTACCTCTTCGAAAGTTTATGGAGATAGTAGTCGTATAAGTTTCAATTCCTTCGATTTGTAGCCATACAGGGGCCCTATTCACGATGACCAAAGAAAACGAGCCACGTAACGAGCCAAATGTCATCGTGTCTCTAAACACAAACGAGACACGCCATGGTGTGAAATCAAAAACTGTATTCTGCATGCCATAAGACTAGTTGTCTATGACCGTGTTTTGGTTTTACGTGATTCGTTCAAAATCAAGCATCCGGTCTTTCGGAAAACAATCGGTTTTAGATTGATTTTATTTTTTTGTTTACAATTTTAATCTCAAGTAAATAAATATTTAATTATAAAATTGCTAAACTCTTTCTACTAATACTTTCGTTATATTTTAAAGTTTAGAGAACAAAAAAAAATATATAACGTAAAATGGTTAGCTACATCAAACCAACCACAACTTGTTTCCGAACGAATTATCAATCAAAATATTGACTGACATATTGCATTGTTTGTTTTGAAAAAAACTTGGATATACATGTCATGTCTAAGTTTGTTTAAATGGGTTAAATCCCGTTGGTAAAATGAGTTTGTCACAATCGCCTTCAAAAGAAAAGAAAATAAACTGAACAGAGCAAGTAACTGTCACTGACAGTTGCTGATGTTAATCAAAATATTCTACCGGCCAGTGTGTTGTCTTTGGTTGGAATCGAATGATAAAAGAAATTATTATTATCTGTGGTATAAGAAAAATATGGCGGCAGAAAGATTTTGGGAACATCCCGCGTCGTAGTGTTCAAAAAGTTTGCAAATCGAAATAAATGAAGAAATCAGTTAAAAATTACGTTTAGAGTTTACATACATAATATTTTAACGGAGTGATAAAAATGGACGTTGTTCTTCGAAGACAACGTATGATATGCTGGCGCCAGCAACGCCCACACATAAATAGGAGACTGTAAAGGGATTCTGCTGAGCTGGACCCTAAATTTTTCGTGCTATTTTATAAGGTGGCCAAAGAGTTGTTTTGGTATTGTGCGGCGTTCTTGGAGGCAGGCTAGTTAATTCTGGGCCTCAGAGATGTTCTAGCATTACAATAGAAGTCAAAGTAAGTATTGTGTTAGCTAAACTTAATTTATTTAACAATAATAAAATGGTACCTAGGTTAGGTATTAGATTAGACTGAAACCTACTATATTTACTGTATTTTTCCAGATACTTACAACCCTCAATTTCCTGATCACCTCCGAACAAGAGAGGAATTAAATCAAACAAGGGTAATATTTAATCAACTATTTATTTTAGTAGGTATTACATAATAGTATTTGTGAGAGCATCAGTGAACTAAAATAAATTAATTTAAATTTTAATTAATAAACTTTCACTTTCATTATATTAGTAGAATATAATCTTTATTTCCAAAAACATGAAAGTATGTACCTACCTATAAAAACAATAACAATGATTTCTGCCTCGTTTCAGATTTGCAACAGTGACTTAAAGGCATACCTACTCATGTGCTACATTAGGAGGGGCAGCTCATGACAGTTATATTATGTTAAATAAATCAGAAATCATGAGATGTGTGTGTGTGTGTGTGTGTGTGTGTGTGTGTGTTAGTGTTAACGTATGGGTACATGGGGTTGCGTAGGTATAATAAGTAATAATAAATGCATTAAAACCATAAAACACAAAAATACTCACAGCACACATGCTATGCATATCTAAAGTTTCACTCAATCCATGCAGCCATTTAGAAGTAAATTATCAGGCACAAGCATCGTCACATCTTCACAAACTTTTGCATTCACAATAAAAGAGCTATGTTAAGTTATGTTATTTTAAGTTACATGTGCATATTAAGAAGTTTAGTGTATATGTGTAAGCATGACTGTGTGCGTGTGTTTTAGATTGTTACATTTAAATTGTTATATTTCAGAGCCGCCCACACACTATGCCAACACGTGGATCAGAAGCAATTGCTGTACGCAATACAGTCTCAGTACATGTCTGGTCCACTGCGCCAGGGCTTCTACGACATCCTCATTGCGATGCATCTCGAGTCGCACGCCACTACCATGTGAGTACACCAGCTTCGCTTGAACAGCATCTGGAAAAGAACAGGATTATGAAATACTAGATGGCAGCACAGGTAAAGTTAGTACGCGCTATCGTTGCGTTTTGAGCTTTACGCCGGTAATTTCAAGCAAACTAAAGCTTTCCAATATTATAGTATACATACATATTATAACGCCGTATCCCTAATGAGGTGGGCAGAGCCACAAGTAAACATAATAAAACTTGCAACCACTTCTGATCCAAACTTCCAAGATGGATATGGCGAACCATGGTGACAGGTGATCAGCCCATCGCCCATATAGGTGGTCCATCATTTTGGAGAAGATCCCTTTGTCGCCTTTTACGACATGCTCGGGGAGAGAAGCATATAGTATAACCCCCGGATACTCAAATGCATCAGAGTTGAGCACGTCACGATAGAGAAAGGTGGAAGGGGGATAGGGAGGCCTTTGCCCTGCAGTGGGACGATATGGGCTAATAATAATAATAATAATAATAATGCATGCCCATAATGTCTAAGAATCAAGAAGATAATGATATAACAGACAAGTTCTTACTTTTTTTGCTAATTTTTGTTTTTTCCAGGGAGGTGTGCAAAAACGAGTTCGTGATCCCCTGGGACCGGAACTGAAGGCGTTGTACGAAGACCCAGAGATGGGGCACAGCCTCCGCTCGCTGCAAACAGAGAGTGTTCGACCGCAGATGAAGAATGAAAAAAGCAAGCAAACTCACGTGATATCTGTAAAGATATCACGTGAGTTTGCTTGCTTTCGTGTTCACAGACATTCGGAAGAATATAAATATGTCCCAGGTGGCCGATTTGTAGGGCTCAGTGGGCACGTGTTCTCGTCGGGTTCCGACATAATGGGTAACCTCGAGAAAAAAATCACACTCGGTATAATCGTACGAAGTTATTAGCGTCCAGTACAAATACCAAGTAACTCTTGAATAAACAAGTAGGCAGAACAGATACGTACCGCTCGGCACGAGCTCTAAAAATAGACTGCCCGCCAGCTCCAACGGCCGCATCCAAGCATGACTCGGCTGTGACGTCACGCTTGCGTTCTGTAGGTAGTGAGTCAGTGTTGCAGTGTGATTGTAGATGGCGCTATAATTAATCTCCGACAAATATGTATCGCCATCTAGCCCCAAACTAAGGTTAACTTAATTTTGTTCTGACACATGTAATTTTAACTGTGAATTCCTACGAATAGGTACTGAATGTTGTTATTTCGATAGAAAATCTTCCAGTCCCAATTTATCTTCATCTCGCAAAACATCTTGTTTCAGAGAGAGTATAACGGAGATCAGCAACTTTTACTCCCCCTACTTACCGCTGGAGGTGGTCCGTGAGTTCGTGATGCAGGCGTTGGCGGACGCAGTTACAACCAACCAAGTGCACAACCGCGACCCCGTGGGCGGCACCAATGAGAACCTCTTCTTGTGAGTACACTCTTCCTGTCAGTACACTCTTTCTGTGAGTACACACTTACTGACAGTACACTCTTCCTGCGAATACCTTCTTCCTGTAAGTACACTCTTCCTGCGAGTATAATTTCCTGACAGTACATTCTTCCTGTTAGTACTCTTCCTGATAATATACTCTTCCTGTGAGTACACTCTTACTCAAATTTTTACTGCCTTACCCACAAGTTTCCATTATCTGAAATTCTTTATTGTACACGCACGAAACGAAACAAATACACACAAAACATTAAAAAGTACATGTACAAAGGCGAGCTTAACTCTTAAAGAGTTTTCTGCCAGCAAACCTGTGAGGCAAGGGAGAGGCTTTAACATAAGTGGAAGTTATGTGTACAGCACACAATATAAATATATACAAATAATATATATCTACAAAAATATATACAATATATACATACATATAAATAAATATTATAAAAAAATTCAACATTATTATTACACCATCATCATCATCATCATTTTCCTGCCCTTATCCCACTAGGTGGGGTCGGCACAACATGTTTTCCTCTTCCATCTTCTCCTATCATTCGTCATCTCAGTACTCACTCCTTTCATACGCATGTCCTCTTTCACACAATCCATCCATCTTTTCTTAGGCCTTCCTCTGTCCGTGTATCCATCCACATTCATATTCAGCACTTTCCTTGTAACACGACTTTCTTCCCTCCGCATAACATGCCCACGCTAACCTATCACTCTATTTTCTTAGAGGCCTTCAGGCGGCCTAAAAACTCCGTCACAAGTGTTGGCCACTAGCTCATACGAACTTACTTACTTATTATTACACCGATTACCTGAAAGTTTTTAATGATATTAGAGATTGTCTTTGTAAATAAATTTTTGAAGTTTCTATAAATGTTTCTAATTATGTCCTATAGAAGGAAAAGACGAGCACAGGAACAACATCTGAACGACATACAACTGAGGCATAGAGTGGAAGGCATCATAGCTTTTGCTCACGACTTCGTAGGCGATCTGCAGAGCGATCAGTTGAGGTAACATCGGCATAACCCTGCTTTAAAAAAAAATTCTATAAATCTCACTTATATTATAAATGCGAAAGTTTGTGAGTTTGGATGTTTGTGCCTCAATCACGCCTAAACGGCTGAACGGATATATACTGGATTAACATATAGGCTATTTTTCATCTGGGTACCTACTACGCGAGCAAAGACGCGAGAGGCAGCTAGTATAAATATAAATATTTGAGGACATTATCATACAGCACCATCTAGCCCCCAACTAAGCAAAGGGAGCCAGATGGCTGATAGAATACTCCCGCAGCGGGAATCTAACCCAATCAATCAATGCTTGTGGCCACCAGAAACAATAATACTAGCTTGAACTGATTAAATATTATGTACGCATATTTTTCTTGCTTTCAGACGTTACCAAGAAATCAAGCAGTCAGATTTGCCGAGCGCCGTGGCTGCCAAGAAGACCAGGGACTTCCGCTGTCCGCCCAGAGAACAGATGAACTCAGTTTTAAGGTAAGTGTCTCGTCTTGTTTCAAAGTCGAAGTCTATAGTAGGTAAATAAGCACACAATCTACATCGTCGAAACTAGTGTGGTGTATAAATCCTCTTGTTATGAGGCATACTGACAAGTGGACGCAATTTGAGTCAACTGACAAATAACTGCGCGATAATTTCATCCGTTTCTGCAACATAAAAGTCATTAAATTTTATTACCCTGGACATTCAACTAAATGTATTAGGGATGTAAAATCTTACTTCTTACTTATATTATAAATGCGAAAGTTTGTGAGTTTGGATGTTTGGATGTTTACATTAAGTAAAAAAATTCGGCTCGCTTTGCTCGCATTGGTTTGAAGCTCGCTTCGCTCGCTAACTTTTAGAGACTTCTAGAAATGGTTTAAAACTACATTGAGTTAAAAAATTTGGCTCGCTTCGCTCGCATTTGTTTGAAGCTCGCTTCGCTCGCTAACTTCTAGAGACTTCTAGAGATGATTTAAAGCTACATTAAGTTAAAAATTTCGGCTCGCTTCGCTCGCATTGGTTTGAAGCTCGCTTCGCTCGCATTGGTTTGAAGCTTGCTTCGCTCGCTAACTTTTAGAGACTTCTAGAAATGGTTTAAAACTACATTGAGTTAAAAAATTTGGCTCGCTTCGCTCGCATTTGTTTGAAGCTCGCTTCGCTCGCTAACTTCTAGAGACTTCTAGAGATGATTTAAAGCTACATTAAGTTAAAAATTTCGGCTCGCTTCGCTCGCATTGGTTTGAAGCTCGCTTCGCTCGCATTGGTTTGAAGCTTGCTTCGCTCGCTAACTTCTAGAGACTTCTAGAGATGGTTTAAAGCTACATTGAGTTAAAAATTTCGGCTCGCTTCGCTCGCATTGGTTTGAAGCTCGCTTCGCTCGCTAACTTTTAGAGACTTCTAGAAATGGTTTAAAACTACATTGAGTTAAAAAATTTGGCTCGCTTCGCTCGCATTGGTTTGAAGCTCGCTTCGCTCGCTTACTTCTAGAGACTTCTAGAAATGGTTTAAAACTACATTGAGTTAAAAAATTTGGCTCGCTTCGCTCGCATTGGTTTGAAGCTCACTTCGCTCGCTAACTTCTAGAGACTTCTAGAGATGGTTTAAAGCTACATTAAGTTAAAAATTTCGGCTCGCTTCGCTCGCTAACTTCTAGAGGCTTCCAGAAATGGTTTAAAACTACATTGAGTTAAAAAATTTGGCTCTCTTCGCTCGCATTGGTTTGAAGCTCGCTTCGCTCGCTAGCTTCTAAAGACTTCTAGAGATGGTTTAAAGCTACATTGAGTTAAGAATTTCGGCTCGCTTCGCTCGCATTGGTTTGAAGCTCGCTTCGCTCGCTAACTTCTAGAGACTTCTAGAGATGGTTTAAAGCTACATTAAGTTAAAAATTTCGGCTCGCTTCGCTCGCATTGGTTTGAAGCTCGCTTCGCTCGCTAACCTCTAGAGACTTCTAGAGATGGTTTAAAGCTACATTAAGTTAAAAATTTCGGCTCGCTTCGCTCGCATTGGTTTGAAGCTCGCTTCGCTTGCTAACTTCTAGAGACTTCTAGAGATGGTTTAAAGCTACATTGAGTTAAAAATTTCGGCTCGCTTCGCTCGCTAACTTTTAGAGACTTCTAGAAATGGTTTAAAACTACATTGAGTTAAAAAATTTGGCTCGCTTCGCTCGCATTGGTTTGAAGCTCACTTCGCTCGCTAACTTCTAGAGACTTCTAGAGATGGTTTAAAGCTACATTAAGTTAAAAATTTCGGCTCGCTTCGCTCGCTAACTTCTAGAGGCTTCCAGAAATGGTTTAAAACTACATTGAGTTAAAAAATTTGGCTCGCTTCGATCGCATTGGTTTGAAGCTCGCTTCGCTCGCTAGCTTCTAAAGACTTCAAGAGATGGTTTAAAGCTACATTGAGTTAAGAATTTTGGCTCGCTTCGCTCGCATTGGTTTGAAGCTCGCTTCGCTCGCTAACTTCTAGAGACTTCTAGAGATGGTTTAAAGCTACATTAAGTTAAAAATTTCGGCTCGCTTCGCTCGCATTGGTTTGAAGCTCGCTTCGCTCGCATTGGTTTGAAGCTTGCTTCGCTCGCTAACTTCTAGAGACTTCTAGAGATGGTTTAAAGCTACATTGAGTTAAAAATTTCGGCTCGCTTCGCTCGCTAACTTCTAGAGGCTTCCAGAAAAGGTTTAAAACTACATTGAGTTAAAAAATTTGGCTCGCTTCGCTCGCATTGGTTTGAAGCTCGCTTCGCTCGCTAGCTTCTAAAGATTTCCAGAGATGGTTTAAAGCTACATTGAGTTAAGAATTTCGGCTCGCTTCGCTCGCTAACTTCTAGAGACTTCTAGAGATGGTTTTAAGCTACATTAAGTTAAAAATTTCGGCTCGCTTCGCTCGCATTGGTTTGAAGCTCGCTTCGCTCGCTAACTTTTAGAGACTTCTAGAAATGGTTTAAAACTACATTGAGTTAAAAAATTTGGCTCGCTTCGCTCGCATTGGTTTGAAGCTCGCTTCGCTCGCTTACTTCTAGAGACTTCTAGAGATGGTTTAGGAAGGTAGCAAAGGCAGCAAAGATCGCATAGGCAGCAAAGATCGCATAGGCAGCAAAGATCGCATAGGCAGCAAAGATCGCATAGGCAGCAAAGATCGCATAGGCAGCAAAGATCGCATAGGCAGCAAAGATCGCATAGGCAGCAAAGATCGCATAGGCAGCAAAGATCGCATAGGCAGCAAAAATCGCATAGGCAGCAAAGATCGCATAGGCAGCAAAGATCGCATAGGCAGCAAAAATCGCATAGGCAGCAAAGATAGCAATATCGAATTAACACATTAAAATATAATGTAACTAACCTAGGTAATGTACATTACCGTCGTACTGATAACTTGTGTTTAGAGTACGTACCTACCCACAGAACACTAATGTATTAATACGATATAGGTACTTACTCAGACACAAGTTATCAGCACGATGTCGAAACACGCAAAGCCAACGGAGGAATGCCGCCCGATACGACAGGCTCAGCGCTTTTATACAAATCCTTCGTAAACAACAAGATGGCGGCGATGTCGTACCGGTAGTCGTTCAGTGACTTACATTAAAATCATAAATTGACTTTTATATTAATTTAACTAACATCTAAAATCAGGATATTAATTTACGGAACTTTACACTAAAAAAAAAATAAGATAGTTCCTATAATGATTATGTAGATAAAATTAAATATTCGTAGATATTTGTATTCCTGTTTTTTTTTAAGACTAATTTTATTTTGAGTAGTTTCTATAAATTATTACCAGAATACGGTTAAAAATTTGTTTAAAAGATTGTGATTTTCTATGCTGTTTTTTAGTAGATATTATATAGTTTATTTATAAAAGACTGATTATTAATACTTTGTTTCATAAAAACATCGTTGTCTTATTTTTTCCTATTCCGTCTGATAGGAACCCGCAATTAAAATGGACGCTTTTATTATAAATTCAAAGTGTTAGGGTTTCTAAAATGTATAGCGAATTATGTATGTTGTTTTACCATTATAATTATATAAAAATCGAAGAACTATTATTTTAATGTAGGAAAGTTTTTCAATTGTATTTATAAGATGTCATTTCCGGTGATTAACACCACGAGGACAAGGTTGTTTTATATTAGGTATGTATATAATAAGTATTTGATTGGCATAATTGATATTTTAAATTATGGGTAGCTTATATCAGTAGGATTAATTCATTTTTATTGTATTTTTTTAATTTACACTTCTATTGTTAAGCCCCACGATTGGTCTGAAGTTTTGCAACAATGACGCTAGCCAATCACAGAGCCGCTCGGGCTGTGATTGGATAAGCGTTTTGCCACCAAATCGGGGAGCTATTTTTTGAAACTTGTAACGAGATATGAGTTTGGAAGGACATTCTGAGGAAGAAGCATGATACCTACTTAAGTTTTGAGTGTAACAGTTTTATATATTTTATAAAACTGTTACACTAATAATAGTTACTAAATAATAGTTCTTCGATTTTTATATAATTATAATGGTAAAACAACATACATAATTCGCTATACATTTTAGAAACCCTAACAAAAGGTTAATTGAGTAATAGGTAGGACCTACCTGGTAGGTGTTACTAGTTTAGAAAAGAGTAAATGGAGTAAAAGGAGTAAACTTGTCTATATACTTGTCCTAAGCCTCGAGCTCAACTATATACCTACTTGTCTTACCCCCGAATACTCAAACGCGACTCAGAGTTGAGCACGTCTCAACTCACGGTTTTTTGACAGTTTCTGATGATAATCTGTCAAAAAATCGTCATTTGAGACGTGCTCAATTTTGAGATGCGTTTGAGTATGAGGTTAGGCCTTTTACGAAATCTACTAGGTAATTGTGATGTTTTTACAGGCTTCAAGCACATGGACCAGGAAGAAGAATCTTGGAAGGAGAATTGTCCTTGTGGCGAGGAGCTCATCGTCAGGATGAACGAGATCCACGAGAGCCTCATGGTGCATGTGTCTCTCAACGCTCTGCAAGAGCCACTGTCTGAGGTAACTATTACTAATCATAACGTAAATAGCATTTGGAATTTCTTGGAAAACATTTATCTATGGAGCGAAAGTCTTTAGAGAGAACTAGAAAGAGTTGAAGGTGTGAAAGGTTAATTATAGTTGAAAGAGAACTAGAATAAGTGAAATTATAATTAAAAAAAAATGTCAAGTGCGAGTTGGATCCGCACACGAAAGGTTCAGTACTAGTGCAAAAAAAAACTAGAATCTACAGTAATTTTTATTATAAAAGTGTCTTATAATAATTTGACGGCCTCGGTGGCGTGGCGGGCGATTACTCGGCAGAGGCGCAAGAGGTGCGGGTTCGATTTCCGCTGCGGAAGAAATTGCATGACCTGTAAATATTTGTTCCGGGTCTGGGTGTTGTGGTAGCATGGTACTCGGTAGTTTCTGATACCCACGACACAGGGAGTCCTAATGTGGGCTCAGGACTATGTATGTGACTGTTGGGTGCTATTTATTTATTTATTGTACCTACAGGCCATAGAAGAACCGGCAAACAAGACTCCAGAAGAGAAGTTCCGTAAAGTCCTGATCGGCACTATTGTCAGTTGGGCCGAGGAGTCGCAGATCGAGACGCCCAAACTCGTCAGAGAAATGTTCAGGTAATTTTACTCACATCTCTGTTCCAGGTACCAAACAAAAAAAAATGTATCTTCGTTGCCATTTATGTTTTACACTATTTATATGTTAATTCATGTAACATGATGAAACTGGCAGATATATTACAGACTCCTAATGATAATAATAATATATTTCTTCCTTCCAGTCTCCTAGTCCGTCAGTACGACGCTGTTGGCGAACTGATCCGTGCTCTCGAGAAGACTTATGTGATAAACGCGAAGACGAAGCTGGATGTAGCGGAGATGTGGGTGGGGCTGAGCCAGATCCGCGCGCTGCTGCGTGTGCAGATGAGCCAGGAGGAGGAGGAGCTCATGAGGAAGAGACTCTGGTGAGCCATCATTCCTATTTAGATCAAGAATATACGTAAGACTAAGTTGGAGGTGCGAAGTTGTAGGTGGGATTGTGCCAGATCCGCGCGCTGCTGCCTGTGCAGATGAGCCAGGAGGAGGAGGAGCTCATGAGGAAGAGACTAGTGATCCATCATACTAATTAAGATTTAAAAAAGACTGACTTGTCCTTAGAATAGAAGCAAACAAACAATTCCAAACCTATGATTAATAAGACTGAGATATAGTTTGTTTACTTTATTATATTTGAAACTCATCAGATATTATATCTTATTTCAGGAAACTCGTGAACAACCATACCTTCTTCCAGCTGATTTAATCAGGTATGACTTGTTTACTATAAAACACAACTACTTACTACTACTACTACTACTACTACTACTACTACTACTTATGCTCAGACCAAATAAAAAGAGTAGACGCCGCGCCGCGAACAACAAAAGTGAAGCCACACAAAACCGTGCTCCTGCAAGTAAACATACACGCTCACGCACACACCTACACTAAAAACATGCTCATCGCTCATAGTACGTCACGAGTCTTAAAAATAGAATTATGCCTTCCTGTGTAGTGTAAACTTGTAAAAACAGCAGCAAATCACATAAAAAGTCTCACGGAATCACTTTTCACTTGTAAGTGCTTCAAATAGCATCGTTTCTTAATTATTATACTGTGAATTTAGGTTACTTGGAACACAACCTTAAAACCTTCGACACACACATAGATAAAATGGCGGCTTCACTTTTGTTGTTCGCGGCGCGGGGTCTTTTCTTTTTATTTGGTCTGAGCCTACATGGTTCAATTTGGGAAAATTGTGTCATAAAAAATGTTGATTTTTTTTAATTTAGAACTCTCTAAATTCACATACAAACATGACCCACAATACAGAGGGACACTAGGATTATGTGTCTTGGGTATCAGAAACTGCGAGTACAGTACAGTCAACGGATCTTGACACTGGTGAAGTTAGCAGTTTGACATGCGCAGTGAAGTTTTTTCATACTGTCTACTGCTCGAAACGGCTAACTTCACGAGTGCCTAGATCCGTTGACCGTACTGTACCACAAATTGCCTGCTTTTTCTTGATAGGCACTTGATATGAATAAGTAAGTAAATAGATACCTATTATGTACGGTATGTATGTTCGTATGAGCTAGTGGCCAACTCTAGTGACGGAGTTTTTAGGCCGCCTAAAGGCCTCCGTCATGGCTTAACGACTTAAAAGCCAGGACCCATAATTTAACGTGCCCTCCGAAGCACGGAGGCACTCAGCTCGCAATGCCACTTGCGGTCAATAAACTTAATTTATTGAACAATAATAAAATGGTACCTAGGTTAGGTATTAGGTTAGACTGAAACCTACTATATTTACTGTATTTTTCCAGATACTTACAACCCTCAATTTCCTGATCACCAGTAGCTATCAAAAGTATTCGGAGGTTAGGCCTTTTACGAAATCTACTAGGTAACTGTGATGTTTTTACAGGCTTCAAGCACATGGACCAGGAAGAAGAATCTTGGAAGGAGAATTGTCCTTGTGGCGAGGAGCTCATCGTCAGGATGAACGAGATCCACGAGAGCCTCATGGTGCATGTGTCTCTCAACGCTCTGCAAGAGCCACTGTCTGAGGTAACTATTACTAATCATAACGTAAATAACATTTGGAATTTCTTGGAAAACATTTATCTATGGAGCGAAAGTCTTTAGAGAGAACTAGAAAGAGTTGAAGGTGTGAAAGGTTAATTATAGTTGAAAGAGAACTAGAATAAGTGAAATTATAATTTAAAAAAAATGTCAAGTGCGAGTTGGATCCGCACACGAAAGGTTCAGTACTAGTGCAAAAAAAAACTAGAATCTACAGTAATTTTTATTATAAAAGTGTCTTATAATAATTTGACGGCCTCGGTGGCGTGGCGGGCGATTACTCGGCAGAGGCGCAAGAGGTGCGGGTTCGATTTCCGCTGCGGAAGAAATTGCATGATCTGTAAATATTTGTTCCGGGTCTGGGTGTTGTGGTAGCATGGTACTCGTAGTTTCTGATACCCACGACACAGGGAATCCTAGTGTGGGGTCAGGACTATGTATGTGACTGTTGGGTGCTATTTATTTATTTATTGTACCTACAAGCCATAGAAGAACCGGCAAAGAAGACTCCAGAAGAGAAGTTCCGTAAAGTCCTGATCGGCACTATTTTCAGTTGGGCCGAGGAGTCGCAGATCGAGACGCCCAAACTCGTCAGAGAAATGTTCAGGTAATTTTACCCACATCTCTGTTCCAGGTACCAAACAAAAAAAAATGTATCTTCGTTGCCATTTATGTTTTACACTATTTATATGTTAATTCATGTAACATGATGAAACTGGCAGATATATTACAGACTCCTAATGATAATAATAATAATATATTTCTTCCTTCTAGTCTCCTAGTCCGTCAGTACGACGCTGTTGGCGAACTGATCCGTGCTCTCGAGAAGACTTATGTGATAAACGCGAAGATGGAAGATGGAAGCTGGATGTAGCGGAGATGTGGGTGGGGCTGAGCCAGATCCGCGCGCTGCTGCGTGTGCAGATGAGCCAGGAGGAGGAGGAGCTCATGAGGAAGAGACTCTGGTGAGCCATCATTCCTATTTAGATCAAGAATATACGTAAGACTAAGTTGGAGGTGCGAAGTTGTAGGTGGGATTGTGCCAGATCCGCGCGCTGCTGCCTGTGCAGATGAGCCAGGAGGAGGAGGAGCTCATGAGGAAGAGACTCTGGTGAGCCATCATTCCTATTTAGATCAAGAATATACGTAAGACTAAGTTGGAGGTGCGAAGTTGTAGGTGGGATTGTGCCAGATCCGCGCGCTGCTGCCTGTGCAGATGAGCCAGGAGGAGGAGAAGCTCATGAGGAAGAGACTCTAGTGATCCATCATACTAATTAAGATTTAAAAAAGACTGACTTGTCCTTAGAATAGAAGCAAACAAACAATTCCAAACCTATGATTAATAAGACTGAGATATAGTTTGTTTACTTTATTATATTTGAAACTCATCAGATATTATATCTTATTTCAGGAAACTCGTGAACAACCACACCTTCTTCCAGCTGATTTAATCAGGTATGACTTGTTTACTATAAAACACAACTACTTACTACTACTACTACTACTACTACTACTACTACTACTTATGCTCAGACCAAATAAAAAGAGTAGACGCCGCGCCGCGAACAATAAAAGTGAAGCCACACAAAACCGTACTCCTGCAAGTAAACATACACGCTCACGCACACACCTACACTAAAACCATGCTCATCGCTCTTAGTACGTCACGAGTCTTAAAAATAGAATTATGCCTTCCTGTGTAGTGAAAACTTGTTAAAAAGAGCAGCAAATCACATAAAAAGTCTCACGGAATCACTTTTCACTTGTAAGTGCTTCAAGTAGCATCGTTTCTTAATTATTATACTGTGAATTTAGGTTACTTGGAACACACAACCTTAAAACCTTCGACACACACATAGATAAAATGGCGGCTTCACTTTTGTTGTTCGCGGCGCGGGGTCTTTTCTTTTTATTTGGTCTGAGCCTACATGGTTCAATTAGGGAAAATTGTGTCATAAAAAATGTTGATTTTTTTAAATAGAACTCTCTAAATTCACATACAAACATGACCCACAATACAGAGGGACACTAGGATTATGTGTCTTGGGTATCAGAAACTGCGAGTCTCAGAACAATAAATACATAGAAGCCATACTAAGTTTAAGACTGAGTCAGCTATACCTGTCACTTTCTTCTTTATGGACATATTCTTGTCTTGGAATGAGACAAGTGTAATGAATCTGTTATTATTTTGTGTTGCTCGTACCAGGCTCAACGTCAAACTTGGTTACCATGACGTCATGGTTACCTTTGTTACGACACCAAATTAAAGAGGTAATAGAAATAGAAAATTCATCTTGTGTGTTGGGTGACATCTTTACGTATCAGGGTTATGTTTACATTCGAACGGAGCTTTGTTATGAATGAAAAATATAAAATTTTGTTAATATTACTTATCTGTAAAGCTTTCGTTGTAGGTAATATTAAAATTAAAGGTGAAATAATGTCTTGTGCAGTGCCAGGATGAAAATCTCATTCGTCCAGAAAGCAAAATAATGATGTGAATATAAGTTGCTACCGGTAAGTGTTTTGTTGAATTGTAGAATCAAAGTCTCAATTTTAATGTGTAAGGGGGCAAATTTTATACAATATACCATCATAGAATCATGTTGGATAAGGATTTACTGCCTGTTTTATGCAAAAAACACAAAACATATAGGTTATCATAGTGTTGTTCCACTGTACCAGATCGACTATTTATCGATAGATTACTCTTAAGTACCTACCACTGTAAGTACTTGCTTAAGTACTTTTTACTACTCATATCATATCCTAATTCCTAATATTAAAAATGTAGATACTTAGATCTTTGTTACTGATAGACCGATAGAACGGCTCAGCCGATTTAGATTGCGTTACATTACAATATAGAACAAGGGTCTCTCAAAGTAACTCTGTCTGTTACGCCTTCACGACTAAACCGCAGAACCAATTTTGATGAATTTTGGTATAAAGATAGATGGGACCTTGGTGAAGATAATAAGCTACTCGAAGTACCAATCCTGCGCAAACGAAGTCGAGGGTATTAGTAGTTTGATTATAATGCTATCTTTTTTTTAAGGGATCAATAAAAATTATGCAATGGACGTGGAGTTAGCAGATTTCAGAAGTATGAACCCAGAAACTGACCCAGAAAGATGTACCAAGCGATGATGATGATGTATTACCTACACCTAGCTTTAGGAGAGTTCTAATTGATCCCTGGATATCACTGAATAAATGCTATTTGATTTTGACTTTTATTTGGAAATAATGAATCCTTATAGTTTCGGCATGTCCGCCCTTGTCACGGCCGTTTTTCTAGTAAACTGGTAAAGTAGCTATGATTGATTATACTGATCAGCATCATAGTTATTTTTTTTATCGATAAAGAATAGTTACGATGAGGCTATGTTCCCTTCCCTATGAAAATCTTCAATTGTCTATTATGATAAATATTTATCGGTACGGGACGGGAAGACGGCTGTCTTACAGCAATATATTTGTCTCTCTTTAACTAATTGTCTCCTAGCATAGGAGTAAGAAGCAACATACTATAAATATTAGCAGAAAATTTAACCTGCCTTCTATGTATTTATTGTTCTGAGCTGCGAGTACAGTACAGTCAACGGATCTTGACACTCGTGAAGTTAGCAGTTTGACATGCGCAGTGAAGTTTTTTCATACTGTCTACTGCTCGAAACGGCTAACTTCACGAGTGCCTAGATCCGTTGACCGTACTGTACCACAAATTGCCTGCTTTTTCTTGATAGGCACTTGATATGAATAAGTAAGTAAATAGATACCTATTATGTATGGTATGTATGTTCGTATGAGCTAGTGGCCAACTCTAGTGACGGAGTTTTTAGGCCGCCTAAAGGCCTCCGTCATGGCTTAACGACTTAAAAGCCAGGACCCATAATTTAACGTGCCCTCCGAAGCACGGAGGCACTCAGCTCGCAATGCCACTTGCGGTCAATAAACTTAATTTATTGAACAATAATAAAATGGTACCTAGGTTAGGTATTAGGTTAGACTGAAACCTACTATATTTACTGTATTTTTCCAGATACTTACAACCCTCAATTTCCTGATCACCAGTAGCTATCAAAAGCCAGTGGAAAACTTTTGGTTAGCACCTGTAAGCCTCTGCATAAAGTAAGCGGTGAATGCCTTGAATGATGCCAACCTACATCAAATTTCCTACCTCCGAACAAGAGAGGAATTAAATCAAACAAGGGTAATATTTTAATCAACTATTTATTTTAGTAGGTATTACATAATAGTATTTGTGAGAGCATCAGCGAACTAAAATAAATTAATTTTATTAGATTCTTTGAAAAAACTTTCACTTTCATTATATTAGTAGAATATAATCTTTATTTCCAAAAACATGAAAGTATGTACTTATAAAAACAATAACAATGATTTCTGCTTCGTTTCAGATTTGCAACAGTGGCCTAAAAATAAAAGGCATACCTACTCATGTGCTACATTAGGAGGGGCAGCTCATGACAATTATATTATTTATTTATTTATTTATTTATTTATTTATTTATTTATTGGAAAACCAACAGCTACAGAAACAAATTAAATTAATTAATGCATTAAAACCATATAAAACACAAAAATACTCAATTTTCTTTAACTTATTAAGTACTACCTGCCGCCTGCGGCTTCGCTCGCCTATTGCCAAGATAAAAAGTAGCTTAATGTTATTCCAGCACACATACTATGTATATCCCAAGTTTCACTCAATCCGTGCAGCCATTTAGAAGTAAATTATGAGGCACAAGCATCGTCACATCTTCACAAACTTTTGCATTCACAATAAAAGAGCTATTAGTTAGGTTAGGTTAGTACCTACTACAACTACTACTAGCCCCTAGTTTTTTCGAATTCTGTGTGGTGAAAAGATTCAAAGTCCGCCTCAAAAGCTCCTTTTGTGCACTAGGGCTCCGGGTGAATAATATTCTGTACACTAGGGTTAGGTTATTTCACTTATTTACCACATCATTTATTAGGGATATTATTCACTGGTACCTAGATTATATTATTTATTATACAAATAATCTATTCTGCTATTAAATAGTTTAAAGAAGACTAATTTATTTACATAATTAGTAAAAACACAACCTCATTTTAGCAAAACACGCAATATTGAAGCATGTAATTTTGACAATTCAAAACGAGCCTCGTCTCGCGCCTACTCTCGTTTATGAAATCTGACATTGCCATGCAGAATACGATAACACGGTAATTCCACACGTTTTCCCGCGTCTCGTTTTGTTTGGTCATCGTGAATAACGTCCCAGTCCTCAATTCAGTCACACATAAACCTATTATACTACACTCTCGGAACAATATACTACAACGTAGCACGCAACGAAGTACAAGTACAGTAGGTACCTTGGATTATAACATAACAATAAACATTATTGTTCCGAGTACAGTACATACAATATTTGTTTCTTCTACGAGTATGTCAATGTCCTTATGTCATTCAAAACTATAATGAAGATAGGTACGGATAGGTTGCTTGCTAGGCTTGCCATTTATAAATTATTGCTCTCAAAATGTGATTCCCTACCATGAATAACTTTCAACCGTTCAGTAGGTAGCGGTAAATTGTTTACGGTTTATTATGGCAACATTGACAACTAATGGACGACAGCGCAGGGGGGACGTGATAAATCGTTGTTTCCTTGGAAATAATATAGATGTTTTGTGGAATTTTGGAATCCCAAAGGTAACTAACTTCTATTAATCGTGAGTGATGTAGTTTTGAGTAAAAAACTCTGATTGAA
Organism: Scotopteryx bipunctaria; assembly: GCA_949320045.1. NCBI lineage: Eukaryota > Metazoa > Arthropoda > Insecta > Lepidoptera > Geometridae > Scotopteryx > Scotopteryx bipunctaria. The sequence continues at coordinate 10,024,806 of OX439442.1, read as the reverse complement.
AATGAAGGCTTATGTGGCAGTGTTTTGACAGCTTAGTTGATTGACATTGCCCCTCTGATAATTTGTTTATATTTCAGTTCAGGATGGACACTGCTGTTTGGCTCTATAAAATCTAGTGTGCCCAGAAAAACTTGGATATAAAATGAGCACAAAAATCGAGAACATGCATCGAAGATTCGTTGGCAATGGATGCTAAAGACTTGAAGTTAGAAACTGCTCTGGGTGAACGTAACGATGGCAATAACAAGTACTCTCAGAGCGGGGTCGCGCTACAGTGTAACAGAAATAAAAAGTATCAAGATATCGGATCTAATCCATTGGCTAAAGCGGAGGTGGCGGTGCGTCCTTGCGCCGTCATCGGGCCGGACCGGGTGGTGCCGCCCGCTTCTAATGATGCCTATCTAAAAAAAGCCCCCGTCGATCTATGGTCATGCCCAGACAATTTATATCCTCGTCCACCTGAGTACTCCAATAAACAACTTAATAATGTGAACCCAACGAGAAATATATCACCGAGACAAACATTCCAAGAGAACATGCAACGCATTATGGTGCCTCCAACATACAGTGCTGTCAAACATGCTGATGAGTCGAATCTGAATCATGTTCAAGACAGGAATGCTGCACTCTCTAAAAACACTAAACAAACCATGGCTCCTGAGGCCAAGTACTGTGATGTGCCTTATGCTGTGAATTTGTTAACCAATGAACATAAAAATGTTAGGGAACCGGACATGTGTGTGCCTAGTGTGAACTCTCCCTTGGTGCGAACTGCTCCACATGGATGGCCTCCAGGTGGAGCCTTGCCTGTTCCAAGGACTTATGGTGCCCATGAAGTGTATCAATACCCACAGTACCCTAGCTGTGCTGGCCCGAGGCCTCCCACCATGCCCATGGCCAGACCTCATAGGACCTTTCAGGAAGATGGAAGCTATGTTTATCCTGACTCCTACTATCAAGATCCAAGTGTTCGTTTCAAGCCATATCCTACAATGAAGGAGAGGTACCCACAAGCAAGGTATGATTATATAAATAACTACTCAAATCCATTCAATCCACCTCCACCCTATGCTTCTCATAAATATGACATTCCAAACACAAGACCTCCACACCCATATCCAGTATATCCACATTTTAAGTATCTGGATAACAGAGTACCTGAGCCAAACATTGAAGGTTATCAAAGACCCAATCAACAGATAAACTATAATATGCAATTTCGCAACCAAGTAATTCACCCAACCTATGCACCAGTTCTAGGGAATGCACAAAATAAGTTACCATCATACCCACAAGATAAATCTATAAATAAACTTCCTTTGGATAGCAGCAAAGCTTATGTTGATTATGAAAGTGCTAAAGCAAAATATTCATTACCAGACAGTTATTTTGTCAGTGAATTGGCTAGGGTTCACCAGGTTCAAAAACCAGTTGCCAGTTTGCCTAATTATGCATCACCTGGGATGCATCCTGTCCCTATGCAGCAGTACCATAGGAAAGATAACATGCCAATGAAACCCTATGAATATATGCCACATTATAGGCATTTTGAACACCCAATAGGTTTTAGCCCTTCGGTACACCATCCACCACAATTCTCACCAAGTACACTAGCAATCTCTCCAACTGATTCCAATACCAGTAATGACACAACCCAAACACAAGGCACTTCCCAAGATGATGGAGGCTATGTAAGTCAGTCATCTACTACAAGTGCAAGAAGTATTGAGACCAATATGAATAGACTTCACAATGACTATTATAGGCGATACGATTATAGGTATCGACCAATTGTAGGAAATTCGCAAATGATGCCAAAGTCTGATGTGTCTACTAACAATGCTAAAGAAAACAATAAAATTGATGTTCGTCAATTTCTATCGATGTGGAGTGAAGGGGATGATGATAATACCAACAATAGCAATACCAAAGAAATCTCTTCTCTAAATAGTTATAGACGTCAAGAAAGTGCAAAAAGTCAAGATCAACTTTATGTACTTGGGTTAGTAAATGTTCCCAGTGAAGAACTCGCTAAATATGAACACATACAAAAAGTATCAAAACTACCTGAAAATATAAAAGGCTACAATAGCATTGAACTTTTAAATCAGTTTGAAGAAGTAATTGAATCTTCAAATATGACCAACTATAAGCCTTCAACCCCTAAAGAGTTCATGCCAATGAAAGATCGAAAAAATGCTATAAAGCAAATAGTGGAAGTACTGCCTCGGCCAGTGTCGCCGCTGGATGTAGAAGCGAAGATTAGTCAATCGGTAATCCATAAAGAGGTAGGGTGTAACTTTGAAATAAAACCTTGTAGTCCTAAAATGTTGAATGTGGAAATTGCAGCACCAGTACAAAATATTTTGGGAGAAAAAGCTATTGAAAAAGTATCAAATCCGCTTTCTAATAAAGCTAAAACGCCATTATCAATGAGAATAGATACAAATACAGCTTGTAATAAAATACAAAGGCATGAAAGTACACACTCAACTTACGAAAATTTAAGTTGTAAAATGGTCGGCAGTCCATTTACCTCAAATAATATGGAATCTGTCAAAACAAACTATAGCTTACAAGATTTGGAAACAAGTTCAGGAGTATGTTTAGCTTCATTGCCCAGACTGGATAACGAAATAGAACTAAACTTCCCCGAAGTAAACCAACAGTTTATAAATGCCAATAAAGTATCTAACAATTTGCATGAGAAATATCCTGAAGAAATCAGAAAAGAAAACATAGAATTGAGTTCATTGGATAATGACAAAGCTGACATTGAATCAGAACAATGCGCCGATGTATCTGCAAAAGATTCTTGTACAGAGCTTACTAAACTAAGTCAATATCGAAAAGTCAAAGTAAACAATTTGGATTATCAAGAAGATGAATCTAATGCAAATGCTATTCGAACAGATAGCGTGATTATAGAAAACCCAGAAAATTTAAGAAAGTTTGAAGAAAACCAAGAAAAGAGTTCTTCCCACAAGCCGATTGATGAAGACGAAAATACTCCTATGAATTTAACTAGTTCACATTTAGTAAGTGAGTCTCATAACACAAAACTCGAAACGCATTCAACGGAGTGTGCTCTTGATTTCAGCTTAAACAAATCTGAAAATGGGCTGCCTATTTTAAATGCTTATGACGAACTGATAAATAGCGAACAAAAAGAAACACCTTTGAGTAATATCATTTCTTATTTGGATAGTGACAATCATGTCAAAGAAAATAAAAGTCACACACCTTCAGAAAAGCTTTTAAGACCATCTTCTGACTGTGCGTTCAATGAATCAAACACAAAAAGTATTATTGTGAGAAATAATAAAGGTACGAGAAATGAGGAAGTCACTCTTTCTTTTGATGGATCTAACAACACCTCCATTGATACTCTTGAGAGGACTGATAAATATTCCTTAAACCAAAAAGACACAAGCATGATTAATGATAATAATGAGGTTACATGCGGTGAAATAAGTGTCGGAGGAAACAAAACAAGCTGTAGAGACAAATCAAGTTCAACAAACGTTATTGTGAAGCTTAAAAAACAGAAAAATAAATCAAAAAAATCTAAAGTGCAAAATGTCAACCAAGAGCTGCGAACCAAAAACATTAAAATTGAAAAAGAACGATTGAATAATTCACTTGCTGATATGCATGAAAATAAAAATGATGCAGTTGATTATAAGTGTTTTGTACAACCATCTAACAGTACCAAATCTGTTATACAAAATAATTTAACTGGTGAACATGTAAAAATAGATGTTGATTTAGTTATTGGCAAAGATGAATACAATGAAACAAAGCCCGCTATTAACAATATTCCCGGTAAACAAAATAATAATGTAATATCAGAAAGTGACTCTGTTGTAGAAAAAAATTATACTATTGATGACCAGCCTAATTTAGATTTTTCAGTTAATACAGAAATTGTCAAAAATCACACAAACCTAATTAACAGGGCAGCTGAAACGGATGCTTCTGATATCGACCATGAAATGAGCGACACAGTCTGTTTTGTCGGTGCTAAAGATGAAGTTTTGAATTCTAACGCTGGAATGAATCAAATCAATAAATATTATAATGAATTGATATCTGAAAGTGAACTTTTTGTGTCTAATCCAGCCTGTATAGATACAGTAAACCAATCTAATATGTCACATATTAACCAAGAAAATACATCTGATGATATACATGTACTTGATAATTCATCAAAAGTCAATGTTTTAAATTGTATTAAACAGAAGTCTGATTCTAAAAGTGATAAAATTAATGACAAAAAAGAAATAAGTGAACTTTTAGAATTGAATGTGTCTTCACCTACAAATAAAGACATTAAATGCAATAAAGAAAGCGATGTATTTGGAAATAAACAATCTAATACTGTTGATAAAGTACTTAACACGAATTCGTTAAATAATAAATTAGTAACCAATTCTTTTGAGGATATTACTTATGAGTCTATCGAAGAAAAAATAACAGAAAGTAATGAAAGCATGAGCATCAAATGTATATCTGACGAAACGAATATGGTTGACATTCCGCACATAGCAGCAGATACGCCTGTCGACATCGCACAATGCAATTTTTCAAATGCTAATCGTGTTGTTGAAAAAACATTTAGTATCGATTCAGGGTATTTATCTAACAAGAATTCATGTACAGAAAATGATGAAGGAGTTATTGGATTTCCTGAAAAATCGATTGATGATTCGGTTTTTATAGATCATGAACCAAGAACCACTCAGTTCACTGCAAGTGAAAGTGTTGTAAAAAACAGTAGACACAGTAAAAACTTATGTTTCCCTACTTCTGATGAATCCACATCAATAATCGTCTCTAGCAAATTATATACTCCTATAACGATAGAAAATGAAACTTTTGAACATCCAAATCACAAAAATATGATGGAAATACAGTCGAATACTTTAGATTCCAGTAATGTTTATGATAATATAGATGCCAATATGGAAAAACTATTCGCACAGCCAAACGAAGTGATCATTTCAAAAACTAAAAACGTTAGAAACATGAACGTAAATGTTAAGAATGAAACCTTAAACGTTCAAGCTGATGAAGACTTAATTACCAATAAGAAAATAGAAATTAGGGATTGTAATATTGATTTTCAAGCTAAAAAAGAAAACAAAATACCGCTCAATCCGGTAGAAATCACAGAAAAGGCTGTAGACGAACTTTGCGCAAAAAGTTTTAATGAAGTCACAATAACGTACACTGAAGTCCAGGCTTCTTTGAATACAACCAAATATGCTGGCTATCATGGCAAAGAACTGAATTCTCCTTGGATTCAAAAGTTAATGATGTTTAATGAAGGAATAACAAACATGCCGAACGCTGTAGGCATGAAAACTGATAAAGTTGAAGCCAAATCGTTTGAGGAACTAAACATTAAAAGATATAATAATGTTCACGAAACACGTGAAATAACTCATATTGATAGTGTTTTAGAAAATGTTGTCGTTATGTCTCCTGAAACTCCGAACATTAATAACGTTTTAAAAAATGAAATTGTTAATGACCAGATCGTTGATGGCGCTTTACAAAGTGTCGATGTTGAAGTGGAATCACCTGAGGGAACAAATATTGCTAACGTTTCTCAAAATGAAAATATTCATGAAAAGTCCCTTGAAAATCCGAACGTCGATACAGTAATTAAAAAATTCGATGTTGAAGTAAAGTTACTTGAGAGACCAAATATTGATAACATTATACAAAATGAAAATATTGATGTCAAGTCACTTGAGAAATCTAACCTTGAAACAGTTTTGCAAGAATTTTATGTTGAAATTAAAGCATTAGAGAGAACAAGTATTGATAACGTTATTCAAAATGAAGATTTTGATGTCAAGTCACTTGAAAAACCTAACATTGATACAATCATACCAAAGTTCGATGTTGAAGTCAAGTCACATGAGGGACTAAAAATTGATGACGTTATACAAAATGAAAATATTTATGTCAAATCACTTGAAAAACCTGACATTGATACAGTTACACAAAAAATCGATGTTGAAGTAAAACCTCTTGACGGACCAAGTATTGATAATGTTATACAAAATGAAAATATTGATGTCAAGTCACTTGAAAAATCTAACATTGATGCATTTATACAAAAAGTCGATATTGAAGTCATATCTATAGAAGAACCAAATATAAAAGTTATACAAAATGAAGGTGTCGATATCAAACTACTCAATGAAACAATTATTAAAAGCGTTATACAAAATGAGAACCTTGAGATCAAGTCACAAGAAATCCCAATTATCAACCACGTTAGTAGAACAGAATCTGTTTATGATTATACTATTGAAATTAGTTCGGAGATAGGAAGCGATATTATTAAAAACAACTCCGGAAATTCAACGAATGAGGAATCAGTCTGTACTCAAAGTGTTGCAATAGATCTTAAAAGTGATGCTATTGCTATTATAGAAAAACCCGTTGAAATAAATGTAGACGGCAGTAGTTTACCTGATCGCGAACACAAATCAGAATTTGAAAATTTCAATATTCAAAATGACTTGATTGAAACACAAGAGATTTCATTTAATTATCCTAATAACTCTGTCATATCTCAGGTTACTGAAAATATTTTTGGTGCTAATGACAGCATGTTGGAGTTCAAATGCCAAGACAACAATTACAAAACTGATACAAAATGCGAAGACCCTAAAATACAATGTTCACCAGTTTATCATCGTCGATCTTTAAAAAGATCATACTCAGATTCTGCTCTGAATATGAATGTAATTAGAGATAATAATTCAGATGATATCGAAAACTTGCAATACCCTTGGGCCCCAAAGCGTAATAGAATAGGTGAATTTGAAAATTTTTTACCAAACAACCGGCGAAATTCTGTTAATGTTGAAGAAAGTGTTTCGTTTTGTATTTTGATAGATGACAATTGTATAATATCCGAAGACAATGAGGAAAAAATATGTATCGCAGAGTTGCAGGAAGAGTATGAAACTGGAATAGACATAGAAAACGACGGTGATAACTCGTTGAAAGAATTAGATTGTAGTAACCATGACACAGATATTGACTTATCAAACACTATTATTTTGGAATGTGATGAACAAAATCCAATTCAAGATGAATGGGTTGAAGACATCACTTGCGCAGAAGATGTTTTCAGTGACGAAGTGGCAGAAAACGTAGTGATTAGTGCTCCTTCATCACCAACAGATTCTGCATCGGAATATGAACACGATGAGTTAGGAATTTATGGCAGTAACACATCGCATGGAGAAAAAATGACTGAAGGTGATGCTCTAATTGTAGACGCGTTGTATAGAACTTCTGACATAAATACAATGAATAAAACTCTTTTATTTGGAGATAAAAATGTAGAATCAGATAATGATCAAGAAAATATTATCTTAGAAACAGATGATTGGAAACCTTCACCCACAACTCCAGATTACATTGATCCTACACACGCATCTAATGACTTCCGCTTGGAAACTCCAGATAACAAAGAAAATGTATTCGTAAAAGAGCTTTCACCTTTAAGAAGAATAGATGATTACCTAGATGTTAGTAGTGCTGAAAATGAAGCCGATGATCATATTTTACCAAACCATGTTCCTGAGACAGAAAAAGCAAAACAAGATACTATGTATTCATGCGAGTCCAGTTTAGATGAGGTGTTTCATTATAAACAAGATGAATCAATCAGCAGCACTACAACACCATCGTCGTCAAGTTCTCCAGAAGTGTCGTCGACGACGTCCGAAGAAAAGAGCTCTGGCATTTTGTTAAAAATAACTAACTTGAATGGATCCCGAGTGTCCCAACTAAATGAAATTGAAATGAATAATAGACCTCGATGTAAATTTACGGAGCAAAAAGAATATTCAACTTCCAATTTGAATTTTCCAAATCGTCCACTTCTAACAAAAGCTGCCCAAAAATACATTCCACCAATTAAAGAGTCTATTCGTGATCTTAAAGTAAAAATATCACTGCCTCAACAGAGCTTACTGAGGTTAAAACAATTAAAATTGTCTCGAAATGAACCAAAAAAATTACATAAACCACAGAATGTTGTCCCTAGAATTACCAGGAAACCAAAACCAAACTTCGATGATGTACTAAAAAGTATAGACGAAATACAAATAAAAAGGCACAAAGAAAAGAACAAAAAGATTAAAACTGCTGTCCCAAAGGTCTTAATAAAGAAACACGAAAACGGTTCCCACTATGCTAGTATACCAAAAAAAGACACATTCAGTCCCGATCTTACTGGCAGAAAATGGCAACCGTGGGTGTTCTTGGAAAAAAACCATTTTATTGATAAAATGGTCATCAAGAATAAAACCAGAGCTATTTTCAACCACCGAAAAAAAACCTATGTGTTAGCGGAAAAATTCAAAAAATATAAATCAGTCAGTAGCGCGAAATTTGTTATATCTCAGCCTAAAACCCCTGGACAATTGAAATACACTATTAGACTAAAACATAGTATTTGAATAAGCTCAAGGGTCTTTGATGACTTCAATCGTCAAATTTTAGGCTGTTTACCCACTTTTCTAAAGCCTACAATCCCACCCTTATAGGTCTTGTCCTGTCTGATCACTCCAATGTTCCTTAAGTTTTACTTAGTTACCTTTAGTTGATTTAGTTTACACATTCAAAACTAAATGTGATAATAACAAAGATAAAAAAATATATATTTTGCAAACCTACCTAGTAGTGCATGATGATCTGATTTATTATGATTTCAAAGTTTAGTATAGTATTACCTACCTTCCATTCCATTTAAATGTAAGTATTTTGTTATAATAACGAATAGGTAGGTATTTATTTACCTACCTGTTAGTACTAAATTATTATAGTATTTATTGTTGTTAACTTGTCACAATTTTACATTTATGAATAATTGTGACTAGTCTTTTAAAACATAATTTTATTGGTTCATCCTTATAGCTAGCTCAGACCTACTACAGATCCGAGCTAGCTAGAGTTGGTAATACTTCGTTAATACCTACCATGTTTCTTATTGTTGTAGGCTAATATACCAAATAGCAAATGTGAATTAAATCACATGCCATGATTGAAAAATGTTTGTTATCATTGCTCATTTTAAGTAAGATAAATTAATAAATATCAATATTTTAACTTTATGGGTAGATGTAACTTTAATCTGTAAGTGACTGAAATATATTCTGAATGTGTTGCTAAAGTACAAAATAATAAATATCATGTAAAAAAGTTCTTTAACATTATTTAAAACATGCAAATATTCATCTAATGTTTGAATGATATCTGTTTCGTGTTTCGCGTCGGTCGTTGTTGGTACTTTAGTAGAAACAACGCATTTTAGGGTAGGTAATAAAATTATAGCGTGAAATAACCAAAGCCAATACTCGAAACAATATTTATTGCTGAGTATGTACCTAACTTTATGATGCAATTTTACTGACCCAAAAATTATAGGTAGTGTTGAAGTAACAATTTTTAATAGCTGGTTGCCTGAAAGGCAAACTTTCTATTATTCTACATCTAATGTATGCTGGCTGATAATGTATAAATTGAGGTTAAGTATTTGCGAATTTAGCTTCAGTGAACTGAGGTGATGATGGTACCCATAATCTTAACATTTTACCCGCATATCTATGTAAAGCGAATCCTAACGCGCTCACAGTGCCTTTTGTATCAAGCTGATATTATAAACTGCACCAAATATAATTTTTAATATAGATCGTATGTATTACATAGTTATTTTTATGAATGTTGGGACATTTGAAAATATTTTGGGAGTTTATATTTATTGATCTCATAATCAAGGCACTTCCGTTTTCATATTTGCCTGATCGTGCCTATAAGAAATAAATTACACTATTTTGATATCGTGTACAGGGTGTTCATTAAAATATACCAAATATGTGCTTTTATGTCCTGCATATAAAATGCAGGCACTACGTATAACCGTTGCCTTTGTAGATAGAAGTAAATGTTAGTGTTTTGTATCATGCTGTAAATATTTAGGCGATACTTTTGAATTTTCTTTATGTGGTTCTGGATATACCAAGCCCTTTTATTTATTGATAAGTGTAAGACATAGTAATGTTATGAAGTGGTAGCATGTGTTATGTATATTAGTGTTGGAAGGTACAAAGGAATTATTTTAGTCCAGTGAATTTTGGACCTTTTACACGTGTTTATCGTATTTTAACTAGGCACAGAGTTTATATTAATTTTAAAATATTTATTGCAAATAAGTAGGTACTTAAGTACCTAAGCAGTTCATTCCACCATAGAATTCTATATTCTATCTAATGTAAGTTTAGTGAATGAGGGAAGTTATTTCTGTTTTCCGGGAGATGTTATCGAGAGCGATATCTAGACCTATCAAAATAGCCCGATGACTGAAACCATAAAATTTAACGATGATAATTATTTATACATTACCTATGTTTTTATAACTTTTAGATATAAGTAGATCATTATTATTGTATGTTTGTTATGCACTTATAGAGTGGGTTTTGTTTTAATTTTCATGCACCGAGATGGGCATTGTTACGAGTTTTAAGTGATTTTAGTATGTGTATGCGGTAGGTACCGTGGTTATAATATTCATAAGGGTTATGGAAATTTATAGATTTTAAATAATAATATAATTAAATAAATAAACTACCTAACGTTGTGCAAACACTGTTATGTTTATTTTTTTAATGTAGAGCATAATAATATGTTATGCCAGTAACTCACGTGATTATAGTTTGGTGATAGAATTTAAATTAAACGTTACAAATTGAAAATGAGTGTTGAATGTGCCTGACCACACCTAATAATTGTTAATGGGTAAATTTTATGTTTTCGAGTGGTACCTAGATTAAAATATTGTTTTAAAATTGACCAAATAAATTGTGTTCTCAATAAAAACAAGTTTTTTTAATTACTTAGTTCAACATTTATTTCATACAGGTATGTTAACTTTAACAGCTTCTTGTCGAATAGCACTGATAAGTTCTTGGTTGACAAGGAAAATGAAGCGAAGTCCCGCTATCTGTAACAAACAAATAGGTACATTCATTGGAAATACCATAATGCGGTAAAACTTTATCAACAAGGACTTAGGAGTATATAATACAACAAAAAACCCGACTGCGTAGAACTAAGGTAGCATCTGCTACATTAGATTGTTTGATATATTCACTTTAATGTAAAAAAGTCATAATATATGACCTTATAAGACCCTCTTTATATTAGACATCCAATGATATCTCACTTGTCAAAATCCGCCCAGCAGTTTCGGCTACAGCGACAGCCAAAGTACCTAATACAATTAAAATGGCTTCTTACAGCCGCCATATTGGATTTTTTGATACTATACAGCCTTTGACGCGTCAACGATATCTCTTGGACTAAAGCTTCAGCTAAAGAACATAGGTACGCCCCAGAAACATTACCCTCGTCGCAATCGGATAATAAAAATTATTATAAAACAGGATATGGGTTATGTAAAACTCATTATAAACTCTTACAGCATGATCCAAGGTTCATGCTGTGCCGACCCCACATAGAGTGGAAGAAGGGCAGGAAGATGATGATGATGGGTTATGTAAAACCTCATGGCAAGTTCATCAAAATGTTAACAGGTGGTTAAACTACTTAATTTGACTACCTTCTAAAATGTTTTTCCGACAGCCTATTGATTCACCTAACCGGAAATTAGACATAACGGACAGACTATACCAAACAGTAAACTGGACCTAAGGAACCTAATGGGATGAACTGGCTAACCACCTACAAATAAAAAATGCATAGTCATGGAAATTATATTTCTCGTTTTCTGGCTTATTAAGTTTGAACATGTTTGAAAGGAGCTTTTGAGGCACGCTTCAAATTCTTTTACCTCACTGGTTCGAAATTAGTGACATGGCTAACAGTAGCAGCAACTTTCAAGACCCGCAACCGCAGCTAGCTAGTTGCCTGACGCCCGACTGAATATTTGTGTCGAACGGGAAACAAGACGCTATTAATGTGGCTTTGAGAAAAGTCTCTAATTCACATCATAATTATTATCATTCGTGAACAAATATTGAAGATTTACTCAGCAAGAAAACAAAATGCGCCGAACATGTCTTGATAATTTACCTAAGTACCGTATTAGTGGTAAATTAGTTTGTTTATTTACCTCTATCACGCTATTGTGGTTGAGTTTTACTTTGTTCCCCTGAAGTATCGGACGGCCGTCGACAAATATTGGCCTCTTGCCTTCAGAAGACATGAAGAAATCTCCCGTGTTTCGAAGGCGGATTGTCGCTTGCTTGCGGGAGACTTTAGCGGCTGGTCCTTCTAGGGTCAGGTCAACGTCAATGGAGTGGTCACGAGTGCTTCTGCCAACCGCGATCTAGGGAAATGGAACACAGTTTAATATTTAAATACTACACTATTCACGCTGTCAATCAGAATGCAAACATAGTGAGTTTGTTCACATGTGGTGACGTATTTGTTATGTGGATTTGAAGAGTGTTCAATTTTATGACCCTGGGTTGCCAAATATTAACAATGCACGAAAGGACCCCCTTGAGGCGCACTTCAATTCTTCACCACACTGGTTCGAAAGAACTAGTGACGCGAGTGGTAGTAGTAACAGACTAACATACAACCATTTGAAGGACAATAATATGAGCGGTTCAATGCTCGTCTGAATGCGACGCTGTATTGTGAGCAGCACTGAACTAATTTATTGTAGTTCGCAGTATGTAGGTACAGCTATTAATTGGTGTGGTTAATTAAACCCGAATGGAGGTATGTTGCGGACAGTTATCACAACCTTGATTTAATTCATCCGACTAACACGCCTCCGTTTAAGTAGGCGTTGAGTGTTAAAGGCACGCTTTCTTCGTATCACGACAGCATCGCAGGAAAAAATAGTAAATTAAATCCACGTATTTCACATAAATTGGTTTTGCTACCTACTCACTTTTAATCACATGTTGTTTCAAGTGCCTGTGTATGTATAATTGCAATTTTAACTGCACAATTCACGTTGAAACCTTAACCAACCGAACCGAGTAAGTGCGTTTCGTTTACCCGACAAATATTTAACACGCAGGTCGTAATTATTAAAACATTATTGAAATCGTTTACAATGCGTGCATAAAATTAACATTAACTAAATTGTTATCGATGGTGAATAAACATACCTACCGACTGTATGCAAAGCACTGGTGGTCTAGTGGTAGTGACCCCAACTTTCAATCCTAAAGTCGTGGGTTCAATCCAGTCTTGCACAATTGGATTTTTCTTCGAAAAAAATATATGCGATATACCAGTACTCTCAAACGGCGAAGGAAAACATTGTGAGGAAATCGGCATGTTTTAGAACCTAAAAAGTTCGGAAATATGTGTCAAGTGCATAAAGGAACCCTTGAGGCGCACTTTTATCCTTTCACCACACTGGTTCGAATGAACTAGTGACCCGAATAGATAGATAGAAAGACGAGTTATAGGTACTTGGCGACGAGGTAAAATACAAATCATTATTTTTTTTATTCCAACTTGGATGTAAATATTTCATTTACATTAGACTTTGTAAATAACTTATTCGTACAACTCAGCAATTTTCAATGAAAAATAAGTAGAAAAATAATAATTCTACTCAACTATCTCTCCCGACGCGCGACTTTTGTATATTTGCCAACTAGTGAGTAACTACGTAACATACCCAGATAGAGTTGTTGACACATTAATTGAACAGATATGGTTTATCAGCAAATTATACGAAGCTGAGTATTTATACATAGCTTGGTATTTGTGGTGAAATGCACACAATGCTGTACCAACTCAGTTTGTTGATTGTTGTTCACTTGACTAACACATTTTAAGTATCCCTATCCTGAAGAATAAGTTTAAATTTATTTTGCATTATTTATTTAAGCATTTCACACGTAACATTATCATTATTTAGTTCAGATAATCCAAATCACCAACCGATTAAAATTCCAGAGGTTGATAACATTGAGTACCCTACTTATATCAGAGGAAGTTTGAAAGTACCGCTTGTGGCCTGTGACAGAGAAGTTGTGGAGTCATGTGACGAAAAGTGTTAGAATAGATATGAATGTGGATAGGGTAGAGGTAGACCGAAGAAGAGATGGATGGATTGCGTGAAAGATGACATGAGTAAGGGCGTTTGCACACCATGTTTTTTTTACGCGCTGACGACGAGTGTTTATATGAGCGCGTCTTCTGCGCGTTATCAACGCGTATTAGCAGATTGTACACGTTTGTATTCGTGCACCGATATGAAGCAGCGGGAAACGGGAAGTCGAAGAGGGGCGCGTAGCGTTACAAACGTAGCGTTACAAACGCGCGAATCGCGTGCAAATTTTTCACATGCCGGCGGCCTTACGTTTGCTGAGTGTCCTGATTGCATCCTACGCGCGTCGTCAGCGCGTTCAAAAAACCGGCTTGTGCAAAGGTTCTAAGAAAGGAGTTATTACTGTAATGACGGTGTAGCTGGGATTAAAAGAAAAAAAAACACTTGCTGTGCCGATCCCACATACATTGGAATAAGGACAGACAACCTTTTGCTCAATGAAAGTAATCATCAAACGATCCTGTCTCCCCTATTGTAGTTTTGCTAAATAAAATTATGTGGCAAAGGTCTTAACGTTTCAGATTGGCTAACTGCAACGCTGATATGCGATTGGTTAACATTAGTGAGTTAAAAAGCCAATTCTAAAACTTAGAACTAAAATGAACTTGAAACTATGTGTTAAATTCTACTTAGTTCTACCTACCTAGAACCTAAGCATATTGAATGCATTATAACAAATTAAAAACGTTCTTAAAATAACAAAGACACAGCGCTGCTCATCATAACTCTATACCTTCATGGAATATTATTTTTAATTCACTTAGCTTCAAAGTACCTACCAAACCATATAGGTAAAGTACCTAATGTAAGTCTTTCATAGAAAATACCAAATGATTCAATAATATAATAATGTATCTACTAATTATATTTTATTATCAACACAATCGTGACTGATTGTAAAACATGATAAGATGACAAAATATTACACACTTTACCTACCGTAAAATCTAGCATAAAGTAAAACAAATAAAATTGCCAAGCGGGTGTCGGTCCACGCACAGAGAAGGCTTTTAAAGGGAAGAAGATAATGTACGGAATTCTAACAAAAGTACTACTTACTACAAAGCTCGATATTTTTAAGAAACGGTATCGAAAAATTGTTACTAATACTTTTACCCGAATAGCACGAAGCAAAAAGAAGGGTTATGATTTTGACCGGTAATGTATTCTCATAACTTCTAAACTACTTATCATAATTTGACAAATGAGGTATCGTTGGAAGCGTCTCGATCGTCCGCTAGTTATAATGTGACGTCACATTAAATTGAATATGCCCTCTAGAGGACATAACTCATTTTTTTTAAATGTTGCCGTGTTGTTTATTTATTTGATGTAAGGTATACGCATATTTCGCACTTAAGCACATTTAAAAAATAAATAAATTTAAAAATATATTATTATAATGTTAGCTGTTGCGCGCGGTTTTGCTTGCATGCACCCGATAAGTATGTGTAAGTTTAGTATAGGCATTACAGGCTCTTCACGAAATTATAACACCAAAATAATTTAAATAAAAAGTAAGTTCAGAAACTAAAACCCGACTACTGAAAAACCACGCTCTAAAGGGCGTTAAACTAGAAAATATTAGAGCATGTTTTTCCAGTAATCGGGTTATAGTTTTTGAATTTACTTTTTATTGAAAGCTGTATTAAACGATGTCCTAGACTAGAGGCAGATACGAAATAAAATACTCCCCCTCTTCCATAAATACTCCGGTTAAACGTTTCTACAAAGTAATTTGTATGGGTAAACAATTTTAGTTTATGCAATCATTTTAATGTGCTGTCGGCGATCCATATTTGAATAAATCAATAATCCAATACCGTACAAAATTTCAGCACGATAGGATTAGTAGATCGGATAAAAGGCTGGACGAACGGACGGATATGGTGAAACCAGGGTTTCTTTAGAACCCAAAAAAATGAAGGAAATCGACTTCTATTCCGGACGTAAAGATAATTGATTAGAAAAACTCACCTACCCAACGCTTTTTATGATAAAAATAAAAAATTACCGACCCCGTTATAAAGAAGTTAATTATGATAATAGCGAGCACCAGAAACGCACAAGTTACATCTGCTTATCAATTTGTTGAGGTAAGTACATAAGCAATTCGCTTATCATTATGAATTTATACTTACATTCCTATTATATCAGCAATTAATGCGCATCATGCTGTAAGTCTGAGGACATACTAGTAATACAGCTATAACGCACGCAACACATGGTTCCTAGAAAAAATGTGAAAGAATTCGAAAAGTAAGATTTTGCCAAGTACTGAAGAAGTTTTAAGAGATATCTAGTTTAAATTATTTACTTCATCGGTAATACCCAACTTTAAAATAATTTACACCATGAAGGTAGATACAGCTATAACGCACGCAACATATGGTTCCTAGAAAAAATGTGAAAGAATTCGAAAAGTAAGATTTTGCCAAGTACTGAAGAAGTTTTAAGAGATCTAGTTTAAATTATTTACTTCATCGGTAATACCCAACTTTAAAATAATTTACACCATGAAGGTAGTTGGAGAGAATGATGCTAATTCGATGCCACTTATGAAATAAGAGTTAGAAAGAGGTAGAGTTTTTATATCTACTGATAAAGTATCTAACCAACAATAAATTTACAGCTGAAATAATTTTATGGTAGAATGTGTCAACTGAATAAAACATCAATAAGTTGGTAGGAACGAAAGTTTGTGTTTATTGTCAAATGTCTTTATATTTATTTTTAAAACAACATCAGATTAACATATTTAGATATTTTTGCAGCCCTTTGTGCTGTCTAGATCTAGCATCTAGCTCCTGAAATCCACACTAAGCATTAATGGCTTTTAAGTCGTTAAGACATGACCGAGGCCTTTAGAACGAAGTTTAAAAACCTAAAAACTCCGTCACAAGAGTTGTCACTAAGCTCATACGCATTTACTTACTTTATTAACATAAACATATTAATCTCATATTTAGATTTAGATTAATTGAATTAGATTAAAAACATGATAGTTTGTATGCGATAATGAATATAAATTCAAGTTATTTCAAAGAAATTAAAAATTCCGCGATACTTTGAATTCCGATTCGATTTTTTACGTTTTACGAATCCACGAGGCCATAAAATCGATAAGGTGCAATACCTACCCACCTAGGCATTGCACTAGTATACTACGCAATGCCTACATACTGCAACCAACATATGGTATTCATGAAGTAGAAACCTTGCATTTGCTTTCTTTAAATTTTGAGCAAATACTTGCTAACTCTCAAGACGCATTCATCCTTCAGATTCGTATTCCAGGACAATGCAGAAAGTGTGAATCGTCACTAAAGTATAGATTCGCTGTTCATTGCTCCAACAAAATCTGTCCAAAATATACCCTGGGCAACTCATTTATACCCGCCCTGCATTCATTACAACGTTCAAGCGTGAATATTATGTACCTACTGAGGCAGATTTTTAACAGTTTTCTATGGTTCACCCTCTCAACAAGTACGAACCTTTGCTTGATACATATGTGGTTAACTATTATTTTACCAGAGTGACCTCGTAGTGCTTAGGCAGTTGATCAATATTTTAAAAACCGTTGACACAGATAAGCATTTCTGCTAATCTGAGTCAACGGTTGTTTCCAACCGAAAAACTTTATTCCAAGCTTATTTGTGTGGACTGTTACTTTATACTGTACTGTACTTTTTTTGATTTTATTGCGATATTAGAAGTTTGTTATAACTGTACATATCTACAAAATTTTAAAACATATAAAACTCATATGTTACTGACTGCCTGACTGCCAATCAAAGTCCTAGAAACCTGAAAGATATATTCTATTTTTGGTGTAAGGGTGCATTAAGAAAGGAATTCCCGAAATTTGCCTCCTAGAGGGCGCAGCGTGAACATGAGCTTGAGCACAGTTTGTATGAAAAGAAAACTCAACGAGGCCTTCCACTAGTTTTTAAATATGACTAAGAACTCTAAAATGATGTCGTGCAGACACATGTCGTACAGGAAAGGTAACCTAACTCAATTATCACCATTCAGCAAATAGTTTCAGATTGTACTAAACAGAGCCGTTACCTGTCATTATTTACCCAACTATTGAGCACAAGGGCTATGAACTTAACCTAACATGTTTGTGTTAGCTTCCGTACGCAGCTTGACTTGTGGTATATGCGCTCAACTCGAAGGAATCTTTCTTAAAATACCTGTCTGCAAAATATTTACTCTACCATTGGATACATAGATCAGTTGACCGAAATTATCATATCATTATTCCTACCATCGTCCCACACTATGAAGGGTCAGTTACGCAGTATTTTACGCAATTTGAATTTGAATTCAGTCTATCCATCTTTTATTTGACCGAAATATCTAAGTACAAGTTGCAATTTTAAAGCAAAAAGAAAAAAGTATACTTTTTGGATTTTGGAGTCAGCCAAGCCTCTTTGTAGTGCTATGAAATGAAATATAGAATCAACCTTTCTCACTTATCTACTGTCTCTGTCCTTGAGGAGCATTGTCGCAATTCGTTTTACGATTGCAATTTGTTTAGCTAGAGAAATAAAGGTCCCATCAACACAACTTTACCAGGATAATCGATACATAATTTATTACTTGTTACTGAAATAGTATGACAATAACGCAATTTAGTACTTAGTAAATGACTGTAACATCATTAAGGAAACAGACGAAAATAGTCACTGATGATATTAATTGTAACTTTGTACATGATATACTCAATTTTCTATAATAAATAAAAATAATTATTGAAAAATATATTATCCAACTAGTTGAACGCTCCGCGAATATGTTCGCGCTAACCCCCGAATACTCAAACGCGGCTCAGAGTTGATCACGTCTCAACTCACGGTTTTTTGACAGTTTCTGATTAAAATCTGTCAAAAAAAAAACTCATTTGAGACGTGCTCAACTTTGAGATGCGTTTGAGTATTCGGGGGTTAGTTTTATATTTAATACGAACTTCATCTTCTCGCTGTGTCCTCTCCTCTGTGAGTCGAATTTCAGGAATTCCTTTCTTAGTGCATCGCTGCACCACGAGATAAGTTACACCCTACAAGTTTAATACTTCTTGGACTTATGTTCTGTGAGTTGATTGTCAGACAGACAGTCAGTCAGAAAGAGCTTTATATATATAGATTAGATTGTGTACATTTTTCAACGAAAGTTACCGTCTATGTATATAATTGTATTGACTCCTAATTGACTTGTGCGTTCGCAAAGTTAATACTAGGACTTGGGTATATCAATCTACAAAATGATTAGGTAGGTACAAGCTAAACTTTGATTTTATGCGGAAAATAACTTAAGGTTATTTATGAGCTTGTTTGTACCTTTACTAAGCAAACCGGTCACAAATTTACATAATTATAAACTCAAAAGGTACCATGTTTCTTTTACCCACGATATTCAATTTGCAAAAAAAGCTTTGCAAAGCTTATTTACCTGTCAAACTAACAGATTAATTTTAGTTGGTAATTATTTTTTTAGCCTTCACTAAAATTTATTTAAATTTATTTTCATATACCAACAAAATTCATATTTTATTAGCCCGTGGCTACGCTCGCTCGGTATCCGGATGAAAAGTGGCCTGTTATCTAGCATACGTATATTCCAAACATTTAAATAAACAAATAATAAATAAATATTTGTGGACATTTCACACAGCGCCATCTAGCCCTAAACTAAGCAAAGCTTGTACTATGGGAACCAGATGGCTGATACAATGCTTATACACTTTTTTTGTAAATACATACTTATAATACATAATAAGTACTACAACACCCAGACTCGGAAGAAAAATTTGCAGAACATACAATATTTCTCACGTAGCGGGAATCGAACCCGCGCCTCTTGCGTCTCAGCTGAGCGCTCGCCCGCAACGCCACTGAGGTCGGATTACGGATCTCCATTTGCTACGGTCCCGCCAAATAAATAAATAAATAACACCCAACAGTCACATACATAGTCCTGACCCCACACTAGGATTCCCTGTATCGTGGGTATCAGAAACTACGAGTACCATGGTACCACAACACCCAGACCCGAAATTACTCAAATTACTCTCATCAGCTCTCATCACATTGTTTATGCTGACTAGCACTAATTTTAAGGTACTCTTGACCAGGCCTTTCCCAATTTTTTTATAATATTAGTGTAATAGCAAAAAACATTAACATTAACAAAGTTTGTACTTGCACAGTCAAGTTGTTATAGTCAGGGTCAAGGCTGACAGGACATTTGGCTAGAATTCGCAATCATTATTACAAGAGTTCAATTACATTACTCGTTAGTATCTATATCTTTCCAATCATTAACTTTTCATAGTAATCGCTATACATGTAGGACTGTAGGTATGTACTTATGAAATTCAAATTTTAACCTTTTCAACTAAGTCACCAATTTATTCGTTATCAGAATACAAATTTTGTAAAAAAATTAATTTAATACGTTATTTGGTATTACTATTCAATTGCATTGCAACGGGTTTCATTATTAAATATAAAAAAATAATAGTAAATATTTTATTATTTTCATTATAACACAAATATAAATAGTACTTTTGCTAGTCCTTTTTTTTGAACCATTAATTTTTTGAAAGCCTTTACTATTATGAAAAGAGTTACAAAATGTTTACATGAATTTAGATGACTTACTGGAGTATGAACGTAGGTAATACTGTGGTAAAAATAATATGACGAAATCTTGTTAAATATAATGAATATTCCTGTCTTCACCGTAGAGCCAGGCCACGGTATAGATCTACCGGACATTGACAAATTCCGCTGAATAATTCTCTGAATGTTTGTTTTAATATCATTTCGCCAGAAGCCAAACAATGGCTTGTAACATGTGTGTTGTGTAAACACGAGTACGTTGCATACACCTAACAATAACACACTGTTCCAATGCACATCAGAGAAGGCGATGTGACTGAATATTGTATTAAATTATTTACTGAAACTATACATTTTTGAATTATCGTTTTGTGGAGGTTGAGTCAGCGTTAACTTGTAAATAGTACTAAAATAACACTTTATAAAATTTGATTTTCAACGACAACAAAGAGGGTAATAAGAGTAAATCAAGTTTTATTTTATTTCGGAGTGTTTAAATTTAATTTTAATATTTAGTAGTTCTCAATAGCAATGCCTACTCATTGTATGTAAATATACGGTCACTACTTACTCGAATTTACTTAAAAAAAAGTCGTTTTAAGGCCCATTGTTGTTTCATTGTCGTTAAGATTCGGTACGCTGATATAAATTCGCAGGTGAAGCAAATTAATGAGGGTCAACTAATTAATAAAAGAATTAAAGTTACCGTATCCTGTAGAAGTTTCGCTGCGCAAATATAGTGATATTTAATTTCAAGTCGAGTTATAAGTGTTATTTGTATTAGATTTACGAAGATTGTGCATCATAAAAAATATTCCCACGGCATGATGTAATGGTGAAGCAGGTGATAAAGTATTTGTGTGCAATTACGATGCTCGCTATAGAGTTCATACAAAATTCTCAAAAGAAATAGGAATGCCAAAAACTAAAAAAAAATCTCTTATATTTTTGTTGATTTTAGTGTAAAGTCGTGATGGATATTGTCCGTAAGTTTTTGATATTAAAGTATGCATTTCATGGGTTTTTTTCATCCTGTAAGATCTAACCGCGTGTTATTGTAGTTATAGCTACCGTGTTGTATTCTAAAACATGTGGCAAACGACAGTCGAGCGGCGAGGCCGATCGATCAATGAGTATCTATTATAATTGCTTTTTAGAATCAGGTCGATTGACGACTATGTCATATTCCCTATTATTAGGGGTGTATATCTATTATAATAGGTGACCTATTGACGCATTTACGTGAAGAACAGGTTGACGCTGACTTTCAGCCGGCGGCACTGAGACTCATTAGATTATTTCAGCACGCTAGGATTTTTTTCGTCTCGTGGTACTTTTAGTGCACCAAAGGAGCCGTTTTGAGGTGCACTTTATTTCTTTCACCACACTGGCTCGAAAGAACTAGTGTCAGCTGTGTTATGGTACTCCTTGCAAGATCCAGAAAGACGCCAAATGAACGAAAATATCAAAGATTTTTGTTTCAACAATAGTTTTCCGTATGGTTCCGTGTATTACCTCGGTGTTACCTGTATCACAGAATAAACAATAGTACTAGCGTACCTGTATTTGCCTATCAAACCTAAATACAATGGCGTTCGTGCTTACAGCGTAGTGAGTACCCTATGCCAATTCTCTCAAATGGTGAAGAAAAACATAGTGAGGAAACCGGCACGTGGTAGAATCTAAAAAAGTTCTAAAATATGACTGTATCAAATGCTTTCACAACACTGGTTCGAAAGAAGTAGTGACACAACCAATTAATACGCAGTAAAATATCCGTATCTATAATAATAAGAGTAGGTATGCTAAATTTCGTACTGAGTACTTTTTAAGCCGATTTCAGAGTCAGACAATCGCATATTAATAAAGGAACCCTACGTCTATACTTGTCTATCCTGTGACATATCACACGACTACACCCGTCACTCTACGAGACAAGTTCGCCGAAGCACGATGATGTCGTAGATAAAGCGAAAGGCGTGAATGCGTCCTATAATAGGGGACGTGAACTACTAAGGTAGGTAATTGCCGCCCTTGGCTCTTCATGTCAGGGGCTGACACCAATACCTAGATCTACTTTCCGTGCTTTCGGTTTCATCGGTCAGCACTGTTTATAAGGAGTGCACGTAACAAGTACCTCGATTGTTGCGTGTTAACTATAGGTATTATGTTCAGTGTTAGAAGAATCTTTCAAAGGCACGTAGGTGTATTTTGAGAAAAAATAGTTTTGTCTCTCAAATAAATAATCGTGGAGTTGTACAATAAGTTTGTAGATTATCTTAGTCTTACCCCCGAATACTCAAACGCGACTCAAGTCTCAAGTCTCAAGTGACGAGTTTAACGTGCAGACTAACCTAAATTTTCTCATAAATGATGCTATTGAGACGATATCTTGCGTGGAGGTTAGCTATGGAGGCTGTAGAAGCTGACCGTCTCGTGACGTGGAGAGACAGGAGCTTGTACAAAGGCGGAGATATAACATACCCATATATTATGACAAACATCAAACTTAACATAAAAGACAGACCTCGGTGGCGTGGTGGGAGAATGCTCGGCTGAGACACAAGAGGCGCGAGTTCGATCCCGCTGCGGGAGGATAAATGTTTGCATGTTCTGTAATTCTTCAATATTTCTTCCGAATATGGTTGTTGTAGTATTATGTATGTAAAAATTATATATTCTGTCAGTCAGTCATCTGGTTCCCATAGTGCAAGCTTTGCTTAGTTTGTGGCTAGATGTGTGAAATGTCCCCGAATATTTATTACTTATCATTATTGATAACATGGAAGGAAACTCATATCAGCGGTTCCGCTTGTGTGTATTGTATCCCAAACATGTTCGCAAAACATAGAACTCTGGAAGCGCCTTAACAGGTAACTGGCCAGCAGTTTGAATAGGCAAAAACCAAAACGCCGGCGCCGGCGCCAAATCTGCCAGCTTTACTAAATTAAAGTTCTAAATTTGTATGAAATCTTAAAGCGACAGAGCGCTTGATGTTTGGAAAATCGAAGCTACAGGTACAATAGCGATTTGTGACAGTAGGCGTCTTGGGTCTTTAACCTTACTACTATACAGTTCTTTTAAAGAATATGTAAAATGGTACGCCCATCTACATAATTTATATCATGTGACAATCAAAATAAGCCTTTAAACTCAAACACGTAAAATTTAATTTCATCTGACGAAAAAGTAGGTATTTGCTGTCGAAACATTAGCTATGTAAAGATACTTTGCTTCATTGTAATAGAAATGAATAGAAAGTATCGATAATTCTGACATCGCCATGGAGATTGAAAGGGACAACAAAACAAAAACGTAGAGTCAGCAACGAAAGTTAAATTCTTTAAATGATGTACTCGCCTCGTTGTGTAGAAAACTGGTAACTGAAAATTGTCATTATGGGTCAAAGCAAATCTTTAAATATTAGCCAAAATTTTGATTATGCGGTGACACGATTTTCAGAGAAAAGTATTCAAGATTAGTCAAAAGAACATGGTAACATGTTTATTATACCAACATATTTTACATTTTTTTCTATTCATTACAAAAGCAGCTTTTTCAAAGTTTTATCAGAGGCTGCGATATTGTTTTTTTTTGAAATGTCAAAAGTTAAGTTATGAAACGCTCCATAGAAACATGCTATTAGCTCTTTTGTTTATGGTGTGACATGGGTTCAGGAGATACAACATTAGTCAAAATTGATGTAAAGGGATATTGAAAATTAAAAAACCATTTTGTATTAATATACTTCCGCTCCTACAGCGAGATGGGCAGACGATATAGACAAAACCGTGGGCCGTGGATGGACGGGACTGGCAACACCGTGGAGGATGGCACAAACAGAAGAGGGCCTATGCCCAGCACAGCAGTGGATAAAATCGGACTATGAATGATGAAACTTCCGTTGTTGACTGTACATACTCGGACAATTAAAACAACAGAGAACTCATTATGGATATTGACATTATTTTCATCGACAAGGACGATGGATTCTGTTGATTCGGTACAAATAGATGACGTTCTATATTAATACTTAGGTACCTAACCTACCTATACACGTGTTTTTTTAGGTACAAGGTTTATGGTAGATTTATATCTATTGGTGGTGGTAATACTAGAAAGTACTAACCAGTGTGGAAATATATTAAATGCGCCTCAAAAGAGGTTCTTTTCGTGCACTTGACAAATTATTTCGAACGACCTCAGTGACCTCGGGCGAGTACTCGGCTGAGACGCAATATGCGCGGGTTCGATCCCCGCAGCGGTAGAAATGTTTGCATGTTCTGCAAATATTTCTTCCGAGTCTGGGTGTAGTAATTATAATGAATAATAAGTATATATTTACAGAAAAAAGATATATAGTAGGTATATAAATAGCCAGCTATCTGGTCCCCATAGTACAAGCTAACTTAGTTTGGGGCTAGATGGCGCTGTGTTAAATGTCCACATATAATATTATGTATATTTACTTATTTTTAGGTTCTACGACATGCTGGTTTTGTCACGATGTTTTCCTTCACCGTTTGAGAGGAGTGATATAGTGCCCCTATTTTTTTCTATCAGAAAAATCCTCAGGTCTCACTAGATTGAGTGAGATACACAACACTTCACAGAGCGCCATCTAGCCACAAACTAAGCAAAGCTTGATGGGAACCAGAGGGCTGATAGAATATTGATTTCCTTTTAGAATACATACTTATTTATACATTACTAGCAATAAAATATAGCCTAGTTGCATATACCCGCGGCTTTAATACCTACCCAATAAGAGGGCTGGCTGCAACCAGTACACTATGTACATACTTACAATAACTATATTCTCTGTAAATGAACTTTGTTCTTTGAGAAATAAATATCTTTAACCACATAAGAGTAGCCTATATGTTATTCCAAACTTTATTCAAATCCGTTCAGTCATTATGCTGTACTTGAAGCACAAAGACAAACATCCTCACATCATAAATTTCAGATATACAATATTAGTCTGAACTTGGATAAAAAGAAGCCTATTACATTATTAGAGGACAAACTATGTGTACTCCAGCAAATTCCACTGTAACTTGTGTTTTTTTGTAATAAATATATTTGTATTCGTATTGTTTTTATTCTTACCTCACGAGACCTCATCAGATACCGCACGAGTCTCCCTCTCAGGACAGCCAGAGTGTTCTTGTCCAGCTCCACATTACCACCGGCCACAGACTGCACCAACACTTGCCAACGGGTCAGAGAGTTCTCTAGCAGACGAATGTCTTGCTTCTCGATTCTGTATGACAAAATATATAGTCTAGTTTGAGTCTATTCCTCAAACAAGATCAACAAATCTCAAATTTTGGGAATCATTAAAGGATAGTCAGAGACATGTCTGAATATTATATTTGGCACAAAACCACATTTTGCAAGTATGTAGTTAGTTTTCTTACATCAAGCCATTGTTTCATTGCTGGGATTCGAACCCTCGACCTTATCAAAAGTCCATAGACACCTCACTAGACTAGCACAACCAATTTATTCATTGTAGGTCACCTCAATGAGTTCAAAATCGCTACGTGACAAAAAAACATTTTGGCAATTGTCCTAAATTGAACAAAGCTAAAGTTAATTGCCTTAATTTCAATTAGTCTTGCATCAACCAGTTAAAAAGAACTTCTTGCAAAAGAGGAATTCTGAGAAAGCGACATTCTGCGAAGAGGTCATATTGGGAAAAAGATATTCTGCATTATGGACATTTTATGAAAAAATAATGGTGGGAACTTTGCAAAGTTACGTTCTGCATCTGAACCATTCTATAACTTCGATATTTAATTAGTTTCATAAATCTAACGTTTTGTTTTGAAAAAATGTTTCCCACCTAAAAAACAGTAAGTAGTGTTGTTACAGCTCTGATTTTCACATGCAGGAAGTGAAACGAGGTAGCTCAATTATTTATCGCATTAATACCTATTATTTATACTAAATGTTTTCAAACAGGTATCTAAACGAAAATATAATATAACTGAACTATTTTACCTATATTAGTTTCGAATTTAATAACTGTTTGATCAAAACTCTGTCAAAGTCAAAATTTATTTATTCCTTAAAATCACGGGGATCATTTGAACACGTCTTAAATCTACAATGACACCTGTTTAAATGAGCTTCTCAATTCTCTGTGATCTAATGAGTTTCACATGACTATTTAATTTTCGTCTAGAGATAGCAGCAGACCACTAAATGTAAAAATCATGAATATAATTATTAGTCATACTATAAGTTGTAAATATACATCTATACTTCAACCAAACTGAAGATACAATTTATGTAAACAAACCGCCCATACTTAACCTAAAACTTACTTTTTCATTACATGTTTATGGAACTTTTAAGTAGTACTAATAGTTAAATTAAGGTGTGAAAACTAATGTTACGAGGTTTAGTTACCTAAAATTAAAGTGATTTCATCGTAATAACGAAAAATACCCCGACAGTTTTTTTACATAAATCGTATCTCCAGTTTGTCTGAAGTAGGTGCTAGATCTTGGTACGCACCTATCAGCCAACTGCATCTCAGCATCAATGCCATCTTCCTTGTAATCCGGCAGTTCAGCGTCGTTCATTGTTTCCTCAGCATCGGAGAATGTGGTGATCTTGTCATTGTGATCTGTAAACAAAACACTAACATTACCAAGAAACTAATACTTACATAATCACGCCTGTTTCCCATAGACAGAGACAAGGAATCGCCATTTACTATGGTCCTGACGTTCTTCAGAACGATGTATGTGATTGTTGGGATTCATTATGGAGTTTAAAATGCTATGCGGCGTGACGTAGCATGAGAGACAATATACTAATAACAAAAATTATAATCACAGTAAAAATATATAGATTTTGGGTCTGAATTCTTACCTGATATGTCAAGCACTTTCTCAGCAGCAGTAAAAATGAAGAAACAGGATATTACGGCACACAACAAATAAGTACATAGTTGCAACAAAAAGTAGAAAAACACATCCACAATTTATTGTTAAAACTCAATCCTTTTATAAGGCCCTATATGTACCTATAGTAGACAAATGCTTTTACAGTATTACCACAAATATTGTGCAATTTTCGTCTAGCTTCTGAAAAATGAACTAACACAATGATGATATGTATTATTTATATTATGCCCACAACACAATATTAAAATTTGTGGTAGTACTGTATGCTGGCCGGAGAAATGTTTTCATGTTCTGCTACATTCATTTCATGATTGGATGTAGTGATAATGGTATCACATCCAGTCACAGAATAAATATTATTTTGTGAAAATATGACTATGTTTTTGACAAACTGAACGGATTTTAATGAAACTTGGAATTTAAATTACGTAGGTAGCTTGCGCCTTATACTTCTTTTTATATGGCTAACCACCCAATTACTCAAACGCAACTCAGAGTTGAGCACGTCTCAACTTACGATTTTTTGACAGTTTCTGATGAAAATCTGTAAAAAAAATCGTCTTTTGAGACATGCTCAATTTTGAGATGCGTTTGAGTATTCGGGGGTATGTTACGTAAGTAAGTAGATATACAAAGCGTGCAAAGTTGCTGGTGGCAGCTATTTAGGATATAAAGTCATAAATGCTTACTTTTGGGCAGAGGCTGGACAGTCTGATCCGGCAGGAGCTGGTATTGCTTCAGTAGCTGCCAGTGAGCCATCAGAGACTTGGCAGTGCGAGAGGAATAGAACACATGAGGATTGGCTTCTAGGAGCTCCTGGAACTGCTCTATGGTCGGATGGGGGCTCTGGAATGTGAAGAAATAAATGTAAACTTACAAAATCATAGTGCAATAGAGAAGACTAAAGCGCTACAACATTTAGGAACTAAATGACCGAAACTAACAAAAGTAGCAGTTAGTAGGTAGTTCACAACTCTGCCTATAGCTTAGCAGCTAATTTCAGAATCTAGAGAAATCGAGAAATCTACCATAGCTAGAGATATGTAAGTGCTTTTAAAATATATTTATATTTGCAATTGAATAGTTTGATGCTGTTCCATATTATTATTAATTTCAGGCAAGAAGCTTCTAATCTTACATAAATTATGAATGCAAAAGTTTGTGAGGGTGTTTAGATGTTTGTGTCTCAATCACAACTAAACGGCTCAACGGATTTGAATGAGACCTGGATACATATAATATGTGCTATAATAATGTATGCTAAAAAAACATATAGGCTACTTTTTATCAGGGTACAACGTGAGCAAAGCTGCCGGCAGCAGCTAGTCAAACATAAATAATACTATACCTATTAGTAAAGTGTGTATTATGTACTATGTAAAATATCATCCAAATCTGTGCAGCCAAAACACAAACATCCAAACATTTTCACACTTCAAATTTATTATAATTTATATTAGTAGAATTTTAGACCAGCAGCCTGGAATTTCATCTGGTAACACTTTTAGCTAAAAAGAAAATCATTTTCCTTACACTCTTCAAAGTGCCAAGCAGATCCTCCTCCGCAGTAGAATACAATGCTTGCTGTTGCACAGCGGCCACTAGGTCTGGATGCAGATTACTCATGGCAGCGACCGCAACACGGGACACCTCTGCATTGTAGAGTAACGAGTACCAACGGGACTGGAGTTCACTGACAGTGAAGCGACATGAAAATTTCACACCACGGTGCACTGTACGCAGATCATTCGTCTGAAACATGGATAGGATAAAAATAGAAACAAGTTTTTTATCAGAATACAAATAAGTGAAATGCATTTATATGTTTCCTGATTTGTCCTCAATGAAGCATTATGTACCTACAAACATAATTTTTGCAGAAATAGATTATGGACCACTTTATAGATAGGAAAGTCTTCCAGAACAAAATATGATCTTTGAAAATGTCTGTTTGCTAGTCTTTGTCTTATTCAGTGCAGTAGCTACTGCTGGCAACCAAAGTTATAATGGTAGAGTAAGTAACTAGAGCTAACTCTTGTGATGGAATTTTTAGGCCACCTAAAGGCTTGGCCATCATGGCTTAACCACTTAAAAGCCGGGATCAACAATTTAACATGTTTTGATTACAAGCTTCAAACTTCATTACAGTACAAGCTTCCAAGGAAGCGCTCTGCTTGTAATGCCACTTGTGATCACCCATCCTAATTGTGACCGCTCATATGTTACTTAACTTCAACGATTATGGTAGTATTTAGAATTAAACCAAACAACCAACCTGTTGTACTCCCAGTATCAGTGCCAAATCGTCAGTAGGTTTCCACCGCCCCAAGTCTTTTGTAGACAACTGACTGAGCTGAGCTTTACGACGAGTTTTGCGACCTAAGCTCCCAAGAGATGGTAGCTTAGTAGCTGCTCTCCTCTTCTCCGGAGGCGGCAATGGCGCCGGGCTAGGGGTAACCGGAGAACTATTCACAACAGGGAACTCAGGGACAGTGCTTGTGTACGACTGCGTACGTATCCTCTTTTCCCCTTTCCCAATCGAAGCGCCAGGTTGAAGACTATATTCGACAAGCTCATCGTCAAAACGCCTCCGCTTTATAGATCTTGAAGAACTGAAATAATGAGTACATAGAAGAAAACTGCTTGATTTTAATAATCAAGGAAGGTAATGTAACTCACAATCTACGTCGTTTACTGTCGACATTCTCGTTATGGAACGGAGAGGGCGAAGTTCCAGGGTAATCAGCGTTTTCCAATGAGTTGGAAGGCGTTGCAGGAAATTCCATATCAGTATTTGAGTTTCAAACCGATTAAATCACAGAGCAGATGGATAATCAGTAGGTAGGAATCATAGCATTAGCATTTGATTGTTGTGATCAATACACAAATCCAAAGAGTACTGAGTACTACGCAATTAATTAATCTATCAAACCTCAAACAGCCTCAAGCCCTTGGCTCAAGCCACAAACTTATGTACCTACGTTCACATCACAGAACACATCAGTTCTTTTTTGTTTTTCTCCTGGCCTGGCTTTCAAACCCTTTGGCCCTTTCTTATTTGGAGTTGCTTTCCGAGCAAAGTTTTATTCTTCTATATTTTTATTCTATTGGCACTAATACTACTGGGGCACTGGCCGTCCAGTGGTAGCGGTCTCGCCTTTCGATCTTATGGTCATGTGTTGAATAAAATATTAAAGAATAACACCTGCAGGTGCTCAATTTGGATGACTGTTTTGTAAAGCAAGATAATGTTAATATAATTTGGACTTAAAGATTCCCATGGTTATGACTTTGCGTATTTCAACAAGAAGTGTAGTTCCACCGACGAACTTAGCTATTTCTAGCAACTTTTTTGGGGTATAAAAATCTGGCAGTGTAGCAACTTTTTGCAAAATGTCTAGCTACCTACCTACTGACTGACTGAAGCTCGGAACAATAAAATTGAAGGTAGCAGTTGGATGGCAGTTTGCAATACTGACAATACCGAACCCTCAACTCTGTCTAGTACTTGCTTCGGCAGTACATATACTAAAATTGGAATGATACAGAGAAGATTAGCATGGCCCCTGCGCAAGGATGACACGCAAAATCGTGAAGCGTTCCACTTTTTTCAAGCGTTCAACTCCAAATACGAAAGGGCCAAAGGGTTTGAAAACCATGTCAGAAAAAAAAACTCTGTCTACCTCTCAGAACATTTTGGGTAAATAAAATTGATGGATTGGATGACATTGACATCCCATAAAATAATATGTTTATTTCCGGTTCATTCACTGAGTCCACTGCACACGAGAATTTGAACATCCGGTTGCTTATTCCTCAGTTGTTCACATCACTATCACCAATACTATAGTAATGTCTAACTTTTCATAAATGTTCGTGTCAATGTCAATCAAACAAGAACTAGATCTCGAACTTTTCGAAGTTAGGTTGGAATTTCATTGATTTGATTTCCTTCCCTAAAACTTTACTATAATGGCGTTTAGTACTCGGCTAATCAATTTAAGACCTAGAGAAATACTTTCTAGATGTTACAACAGAATTGTTATCACTGACGATGGATCTACTATAATTGCTCTGCATCAAGACCAAGGATTTCCCTATAAGCATTCCAGACCTCTACCGAAGGAAGAAAAAGAGAGTACTGGTGTCCTACGGATGGAGAATATAGACGAGGTGCGGAAAGTATTTGTAGAAACTAAACCGGAGATTGCGAGGAAACAGCTAGCCGCAATTACTTTAACCACAGAACACCGCTGGTTCCCCAGAGCTCGCGACAAGAAAGCGAAGAAAACAGAGATGAACAGACCTTATTTGTAATACCTGTTTTGCAGTTACAAACATAGCTTATAGAGACTTTTATATTATGTGTCTTTAGGATTAGGTAATTGTCTAACAATAAAACACCGTTTCTGTTACATAAATACTTTTATTTAATATAATCTTCATGTTTCTCATTCACATCTTTGCTCTATTCCAGTAATAATGATTTAACTTAACAATTTTACATCATAGGTACAGTAGGTGGGTATATCAATTTACCTTTCTCATGATTTCTCATAATAACTTCCTATGTATCGAAATCCACAAATCTCCAGGCCCTTGAGTTTATTACAGCCAGCCTTAAATTTGTAAAAGTACCTATTTCAATACCTACCAATAAAAAAAGTAAGTGAGTTCGTATGAGCTAGTGGCCAGCTTTTGTGACCTACTAATTATATATTACTAAAAATGATTTAAGTTATGTGAATTTCATAAATATCTTCATATATTTAGTTACTAGTCTTATAATGAATATTACAGATTGAATTATGTAATTAAATTAGTTAATTTGTATTATATTTCCATCACTGTGGTAACTAGGTAGGTATTATCATAAAAATGGCACGCAAATTCAGAAACTTACCTATACAAAGGCTACAATTTATTATCATGAAATATTTTGTAATAAAGATAAATCTATAGTAATGTACCTACATAAAGCTAGCTATGAATCATTAAATGAAAAATAGAATCTCTTTTATTTCTTTTACATACAATATCACAATGTTTGCCTTTGGTGCTGTTTGAATTCCACCTACCAACAGAGACTAGTATTCAGTCACAAGCTGTTTAATTCTCATCACAATCTTAAAATAAGTAGGTAATTAATTTAAAACTTTAATATAAAAAATAAAACATAGTGCAACTACATTAAAATAATGATCAAAGTTTTGAACAAAATAATTAAAAAAACAAATACACAACACTAGATACATAATGCTCCGTCTGATCTAAATTCCGTGTAACATGATTTGAATGGTGACACAGATGTGCAGCCAAATGCCACTTGTTGGCAGCTAGTGCAAAACCTTAACAATGAGTGCTCAACCTCTGTGACACTGTTGAAAATTTGGCATTGACACACATGCTAAGCTAAATACAACTACTCTTGAAAATCCATCACTCAAGTTCCACATTCAACAG
This sequence comes from Scotopteryx bipunctaria, assembly GCA_949320045.1. Taxonomy (NCBI): domain Eukaryota; kingdom Metazoa; phylum Arthropoda; class Insecta; order Lepidoptera; family Geometridae; genus Scotopteryx; species Scotopteryx bipunctaria. The sequence goes on along the minus strand of OX439442.1, from coordinate 9,991,651 downwards.
TCTTGAAGATTAAACTTAACAACTATTGAACTTAATACATAGGAATATGGGTGATAGTCATCAAATGACTGTAAGGCTAGAAAGTTGTACTATAGTCGAAATTGAAATTACCTACTACACTATCATAGAGAAGCTTTTAACATTTCTTAAAACTCGATAATATACCTACATTTTATAACAATTTGTTATTTATTTTAATACATATAATAACGTAATAGATAAAAATCAAATGGCACTTGAGAACTAAAGCAAATTTAAATCATCATTGTAGAAAAATATATTTTTTTCAATCACCTAATTGAACAGGTACTTCATTGTAAGTAATATAAGTGTAAAAGTTAGTTTAAATTATTTTTCCTTTATAATATTAGTCATACTAATAAAGACTATACAGTCAGATACAGAAGTTGTTTGATGATAAAAGTGTAAATAAGTATTTATTTGATACCTACTATGGTTGTAGTATCTATTGTTTTTGTTTTAAAAGTTCATTAATAAAATATGTAAGTATAGTTTAGTTACATAATCTCAAAAATAAGTAACAAACTTACATATTGGTTTAACACATTAATTACTACTAATATTTAAAATAGATTCTACATATGTAGTAAGATTAATCTTTCATATTCCTTTATAATTAGGTTTAATAATGAGGCATTTTATGACATGACCCCATTTAAAAATAAGTTCCAACAAGTACAATTCGAAAATGCACAATCACTAGCAAAATGTATAATGCACAGTGGGCATTGTTGCCCTTCAGTTTGTCGTCGATTTTAATTTAGCACAAAAGATATTTAACTGTAATTTCAAAATGTCAATTATTTTTACTCGTCCGCCCTTTATTCATTCAAATATTGTTGTATTGAAGATAATCTTTTTGTTGCTCAAATTACATAGGCACAAGATGATTCGCTTAAACATCAATATTAAAAACGGGCCTAACATCTTGAAACTAGTTAGGTACTGTATTGACATTTCAAAATCATCCAAAAATTTTAATATCTTCTGCGATTACAAATACCGATGGCTGAGCGTCCTATCGAGACTGCGGACGCGTCGCGGTTCCAAATCGACTCTTGATGACAAACCGAAGTGCGAGAAGGGGGTGTAGGGTCAGCGGACACGAGAGATGCGCAGCTCTCTGTCCAGAAGTTGCAGCTGACGGATGAAGCCCTCGTTGGGGTGAATGTCGCGCCGGGCGCGGACCGTCGCTAGAGCCTCAGTAAGGGTCATACCACGCTTGATCATGAGGAAGGCGAGAGCGCATGTCGCTGAACGGGATACTCCCATCATGCAGTGGACGAGAACGCGACCTGGGAATGTAGATTACTGGCTCACGGATTGATCATTTATGTAGAAACAGTACTCAGGGTAGGTAGGTACTTATACACCCAAAGTGCTTAGGAGGACCATTAGTAGTTATGGTCCATTATTATAGTTGGACTAGCTGTTGCCCGCGACTTCGTACGCGTTTGATTACTTATATAAGTATTGCACCGCCCGCCCTTTAAAAAGTTCCAAATCCAATGCAAACTTTGGTACTCCATTTCACTACTTTATGGGTTGTTTTGAAAAATCCTGAAACACGTGACCATTTATTTTGCATTTACTGTCTCCGAACAGAGTTTCAAGCGTTTTCTTTTCAACTCTTTTGGGGTTGTATTTCGAAAAATTGCGCCTTGTGGGTGTGGTTTTGCTATAAAAGGAAGGAAATTTCAGCTTTCTAGCTTCAGCGGTTTCGGCTCGGCGATGATGAATCAGTCAGTCAGTCAAGTTAAGCTCTTTTAAAGGTAAGGATTGGTCACCCATTTAGAACACTAGGTATTTACTACCTACACTCAAGAAGAAGAACTGCGTAATTAATATGTGGGTGGACATAGATGATGCTAGCATGAAGACTAAGTAATAACTATTTGTAGCTACCTTAGTCAATTGAATTAGTGAATCATTACTATAATTATAAATAAGGACTGAGAAACTTACCTCCAGAAGAAACGCCTTCGTCGATAAAATTGGCAGCACTATGGAAGTACTTCGATATATCAGTGGTTGGAAGATCCATCATAGGGTAGCCCTTGTAGCGCAGTCCAGGGCAGTCGCGGTAGTAAAGGTGGTCTGTGTCCACCTGGGTGTAACGTTTACCCTCAGCTGTGTTGAGGACATAGTTGATCCTCATGCGACGCAGGAAGTTCTTGTCCTTTGCTGCTACACTGAATAGTCAAACAAGTCTCGTCTCATTTACAATTTGCAGCGAGCATTAAAAAAACTAGCAAAGAGTGTATCAGGCTAGCACAATAATTAAGTACTTTCTGCCCCCTTTCACCTTGCTTTAGGTCAATGCTTGGACGAAGAAACTCGTCCAAGAGTCAATGACTAGTTTGACGTGAGGAATACATAAGTACCTTACCTACGTAGTCACCTGTACTTCAGCCAAACTGGAGATAGGTACAATATTTATGTCAACAAATCGCCTATAATACTTTACCTAAAGCTTACTTTTTATTACATGTTTATGGAACTTTTAAGTAGGTACATAGTACTAATAGTTAAATTAAGGTGTGAAAACTTATGTTGCGAGGTTTATTTGCTTAAACCAAAGTAATTTCACCGTAATAACGAAATATACGCAAGGGTTTGTTTCTCTGCTGGACTGGGAGTAAAGAAAAAACATAGAATGCGTACAGCTGCTTCTCTTCCCGAATATGTCGTAAAAGTCGACTAAGGGATAGTATCCTCCAACATGATGAGATACAATAAGCAAGTGTTCCCAAGGAGGGTTGACGTCAGGCAGGCGGCCGGTCATGAAACACCTTAGCCAAAACTCTTACAGCATGATCCAAGGATCATGCTGTGCCGACCCCACATAGAGTGGGATAAGGGCAGGAAGATGATGACGCAAGGGTTTGTTTACATAAGTTGTATCTCCAGTTGACTAAATTATACATAAACACACGAGTTAATAATCTAATATGTCTAATTGGCACTTATTATATTAGCTGAACTCAATTGGACGGGTGAATCTTTGCTCATACTTTATTATTAGAATTTCTTAATGCCTAGCCATTTCACAACTTTTTCTTTTCTTTGCAAGATGATAGCCAAAAGTATGATTACTTACGCGTCTCCGACGTAAAGTCCTGGATAGACCTCATTGACGTCAGGAGTTGGGCTGTACGCGACCTCCGTCAACGGATGCGAGCGGAATGATGACAGTGAACTCAGGACCGAGGACGGTGAGGATCCGAAACTCTGCACACGGAATTTATGTGTAAAACAACTACATAATACCTGCCCCATTTTATAACCAAAAATTACAACATGATGAGGCAACGTTTAAATCCGTGCACAAAACGTTAGTCAGACTAATGTACTGATTGTGCTACGATACGTTATTATTAATAAATAAACTGTATGTTATTATTAAACTCGTCGGAATTTGATAACATGCCATGGCAAGATAAGAATGAAAGTAAATATTTACATAAAACGATACAGTTAAACTATATTGATTATTAAATAATGAATAGTGAAAAAAGTCAAAAGAAACTCCGCGTAATGTAAAGTAACATTTTTTATAGGTAGGTACTCTTAAACTTATTAAATTATGTAAGATTCACAAGGTTTCTAAGTACTTACTACAAAGCCTGCTTTCATATTAGTACTAAGGTAAGTAGGTACTTTAGTGCAAGTTAAATTACCCTATTTAATCAAAATAATTTAAGATAACCCATAGCCGAGGTCAACTGCATAATAGTACTACCCTAAACCAAAATGGCAATGTTTCGGACTACAAAACAACATAAAACTAGGGCAGTGTCCACACAGATGTATAGGTACATTCCATAAATACCATGAGAGTCCTCAAGTAGGATCCCACGCGCTGCTCGTGAGCTGCGCAGTATGAATGAGATCTCGGAAATAGCGAGTACTGTTGATAACAGACAACCATTAGGCCAAGCGCACATTGGGTATGTTTTCGTACGAAATTGAGGTGTCCATATACGTAGAATTACGCATGAAACTTTCCGGCCTTCGCAGGCTGAGTAGGTACAACTGAGTTTAGTACAAGGATCGTAAGTATACGTCACATTTGAGTCTTAGTGCGCAGCCTAAGGGTGATAAATAACATAAAGATGCAGATTTCCTGGCACAGGTGCCACAAGTTGTCCTTTCATGCCCAGTCCGTACAATATGTGTGAAATGGGCAGCATTATTGACATAGTATGCTTCCCTATACAAGCACCCTTACCCAGGTTATTTCGCAACATGCATTTTTATTTTATAAAAAAATAAGCATAAGATAGAAATAGAGTTGGCGGGACTTTATGCCTGCTAATGAGTGGCAGAAGGAAGATTATGGAAAGGGATATTTGGAAATCCATGGAGAGACCTTTGCACAGAACATGGACAAAATGAGTAGAAGCTAGGAATAGAGTCAGTAACCATACTTTTCTTTAGTTGCATTAGGTTTAAAAAACTTTTATAGTAAACTAGCTGCCGCTTGCGGCTTCACTCGCTTTATACCCGGATAAAAAGGAGCCTATATGTTATTCCAGCGCATGTATTATGTATATTCCAAGTTTCATTCAAATCCGTTCAGCCGTTTAGGAGAGATTGAGGCACAAACATACAAACACCCTCACAAACTTTTACATTTATAATATGGTAGGATGATTCATACCTATAGTAAACTAAAACAAAATTCCCATGCAATTATTTTTATTATAAATCAACTATGCATGGTGAATGTACCATTCATATTTTCGAAAATCATTTCTAGAATTCCTTTTATTTTATAGAATCAGTAGATATTAACATATCCTGTATCCCATTCCCTACTAAGCAGTAAATTTAAATATAACTTTACTTGCTTCTATAAAATTTATTGAAAGTCTTAAACCAAACCTTTGTAAGTTCTTATTTATATGTATGTACCTATGTAGGTTTATTTTGTAACATTTTACAAGTTAAATAAATTAAAAAAAGGTACCAGGGTAATTCATCAGATACAACCTTCATATTCCCAACAATTTTTTTAGAAGAGATTTTAATGGACTATGCTAAATTAGGTTAATAATTTCTAGCATTTTTGGTCTATATTGTGGTAAGACCAAAAATGCTAACATACCTTTATTTAGTAGTTATTTACTTAATATTTTTTATTATTTATTTTTTTATTAAGGACTTAAAAGTGAGTGCTGGACAAGGTTTATGCCAAAAGGCATGCCGAATTGCTGGACATCATTAAACAGTTTCATCCAAAATTCTTTATTCTACTGTCAAACAATGTTGGTACCAAAATTCGGAATAAAAGGCTAAGAAACTACAAAGAAGAGGTATTATAAAAACCTAAATTATAGGTAGGTATAATCAGGGGTGCTGTTAATGAACACAAGTACATACATCATAGTAAGCTAGGTGGCGTCGGGAACACCGGGGGAACAAATACTGTGAAAAAAAACACCTTAGGGTTTGAAACAATATATAATTTTATCTATTAATAATACATGTACTTATAGGCAGGTTTCTAGTGGAGTAGTAGAATATTAGTAGTCATTTGGGCAGTGAGATTTATTATCATCCATGCTTTTTTTAAATACATGGGTATTGATTACTCTAATTTTAGCAGTACAATAAGAAAATTGATATGCCTCCCATTGCTTAGCGGCCTTGAATCCGTCAGTATGAACACAGAAATAGAATTATTGGTAGATGAAACTCTGTTCTATTTATAACTTCTTACTAAGAAGCATTTAAAGATTCCGTTCGTAATATTTTACTTGTGCGGAAGGGAAATCATCAAAAATATAAAGATCTCTAAAACGAAAGGTAAGATAAAAACATCGTTTACTTACAGAATCTCTGTAGCTCATTTTGATTTCTTTATCAGGACGAACTAAACTAATGCACTGTAGTATACGATAAAATAGTTCTTCCGAAACTACTTAACAATACTGCTGCGCACTCTGTAATGATTATAAAAGAATTCTAAAATAAAATAATTTCGCTCGTAGATCTACGGTGAAAAACAGACTAACGACACAGCCAGCCAGACAGAAGTTGAAAACCTTTGATTGAATGAAAACTGAAAAGAAAACATAGAGACATAGACTCTGCTTGACACATTGACGTGACGGATTGACGATGGACTGACTGATCATCTTTCATCAAAAACTGTCAAGTTATCAGCCATCATTATCTTTTGCAAGGTTTTACGGTTTTTCACATCCGTAGTAAGTTCGTATGAGCTAGTGGCCAACTCTTGTGACAGAGTTTTTAGGCCGCCCCTCTTGGAAGAAGGGCCGCCTAGAGGCCTCCGTCATGGCTTTCCAAAGCCTACGTAGCAAACGCTTTTTGTTTGATCCCTGCGCGCTCTATAATCGGAATGACAGCATCCTACAGTATAATCATATATTTACTTTCGTTCACTGTTCATTCATTCTTTTTACTCTGTTTGTTTTTGTCTATGTCTGTCTACCTAGTGTGTTGTCTTTCATGATATTGTTTGTTTTTCGTGTTATAATTATAGGATTTCAAAACTTAATTGTGAAAATAGGATAATGTTGAGATAAAAAAACACAGTAGATTTCCTTGGTGAATCTGTGTTACTAATAACAATATGGATGAGAAAGAAGAGCTACACCTAACCTCTCAGGAGTTACAAGTTTTGTCGGAGCTTGACAGGTAAATAATCATAAAATAAATGTTTTGTTTTCTGTTCTGAAAATACGAATCCCGGCTCAACTAATGAATACATGTATTACACACATGTTTGAAATAAAGTAAACGAATTGGTTGCTTTTGAATTTTATTGATGCAAATATTGTTTCATTGCTTACTTAACTACCTACCTAACTAAATGTTAGTGTGCCATTTGTTCTCACATGTCTTAGCTTTCATGTTTTCCTATTTTGGTTATTGTATAAGTTTTATTTACAGTCGCAAGTTTGGCTTCCTAAAGTTGCGCGGCTCTGAACATGGACGGACTCGAGCACTTGTCCTTAAAGCTGTCAAGTACCTGGAGGGAATGTTGGTTCAAGTTAAGGTATTTACCAATTATTATTAGGACATGCATGTGAAAGGAGTGAGTACCGAGATGGCAAGTTAGAAGGAGTAGCTGAAAGTGGGAAACATGCGCTGACTCCCCACCTAGTAGGCATATCCATACCATACTATCACACCCATATCCCTAATGGGGTGGGCAGAGCCACAAGTTAACATAAGAAAACTTGCAGCCACTTCTGATTTAAAGTCCTAAGATGGATATGGTGAACCATGGTGACAGGTGATCAGCCCATCTCTCATATAGATGGCCCATCATTTTGGAGAGGACACTATCCCTTAATTGACTTTTACGACATGCTCGGGGTGAGAAGCAGCTGGACGCATTCTATGCTTTTTCTTTACTTCCAGTCCAGTTACTTCTCTGCTAGTAGGGATAAGGGCAGAAAAATTATGATGAATAAAGTTTTTTCACATCTACTTACTATTTTATGTCGAGCATGAAAAACATGCACTCTGGCAACTCTATAGTGGTATTAGGAAAAAATAATAGTAAGTTTGCAGGAGCTAGTGGCCAACTCTTGTGACAAACTTTTTAGGCAACCTAAAGGCCTCTGTCATGGCTAATGACTTAAAATCTAGGACCAACAATTTAACATGCCCTCTGAAGCACGGAAGCATTAGCTCGTAATGCCTCTTGTCACCGATCCAAATTGTGACTGCACACAATGTTGCTTAAATTCAACGATTGATTAAGAATGTCTAAGCAACATAACAGTGAAACATTTGGAACATGTTGAAAACTGCCTTAGTTAACTTAAAAACTACATCACAGTTTCCAGCACTCCCTTCCCATTTACTTAGGTTTTAAGATCTTTATCAATATTTACAATTTATTTAAAACAGATAAGAAAAAAAATAAAAAGTACAAAATTAATAATAATTAAAGCACTAATAATGCACATACATTATGAAGATTAATGAAGAATGTTAATTTAAAATTATGGATTTACTAGCTGCCGTCCACGGCTTCGCTCGCGTGGTACTCGGATAAAAAATAGCCTATATGTTAATCCAGCACATGTACTATGTATATTCCAAGTTTCATTCAAATCCATTCAGTTGGTTAGGCGTGAAAGAGTAACATTATATCCATACTTAAAATTTTTCGCTTTTATAATATTAGTACGATGAATGTCTGATATCTGGGCTCATGACTAAAAATAGACTCATAGCACCTAAAATGTTGTAATCAACTTTAATATTTTTTTTTATTTTCAGGAAGAAGACAGAGCCAGCTCCCCTGATGCAAGGAGAGATATCTGCATTGATCCCAAGACTTATTGCAAGTTAGGGCATTTTCATCTGCTACTTGAGGATTATGCTAAAGGTTAGGAGGGTTTCAGGTGCTATTTATACTTATTTAGGTATTATTAGAGGTTGAGAACATCATGAAAATTGTTTGGGTAACCCTGGTTACTCATAATTTTCTCAAAATGTTTTATCACTGTCGATCTTATATCTGTAATTTTAGTTTATTCAATACTAACTATGTATCAGGGCCATAGGTATTTCTGTTATTTTATTTGTTTTATTTTCATACAAAATTATGAAAGGCGGAAGGCATAATTGAAAAATTAAAAATATTTTTGTTGCTGAATGTTTACACAAAAACATACAAATAACTTTTTGTGGATATTTTAATATGTAGACAAATATCAATAAAACTTGCTTAACATAATGACTCTGCTGACAATCCACACATTGGGAAGAAAACTTATAATATATAATGACAATATGGGAACCAGGCATAGATTGCCTAAATCATATAACTAAAATAGTCTCAAACTATTGTGCTGAATTGGTTTATTAGTAAGATTTGGAAATGTATCTTTATTTTTGGTTTTAGCGATGTCTGCTTACCAAAAGTTTTTTGCACTGGAACCGGAAAACTGGAAGGATCCACTGTTTCTGTATGGACTTGGCCTGTGCTACTACCACTACAACGCATTTGAATGGTGAGTTAATAATAATAATAATAGAAGGCAGAGATCCTTGATACGGCATGTATTGTTAGGAGCTTCCAAGCTTTGCAGCCGTAACCACCGGCATCTTGAGTCTGTGTCGGTGGCATGCTAGTTTTTAAGTTTTTTAAATTATTGTTTTTTTTTTAATATTTAAAAAATTTAAAAATGAAAACAAAAATTATTTATATACATAAAATCACGTATGTTTCCCGTAGGGGTAGGCAGAGATCACGGATCGCCATTTGCTACGATTCTGACATACTCCTTTCGCTTCATTCACTCTCATTACATTCCTCATGCATGCTCGTCGGTTTAGGATACTCCTGACCTGGCCCTTCTCCAAAACGTCGCCAATTTGGTCCAGATACGTGCGCCGAGGTCTTCCCCTTCCAGCGGGACCATTCACACTCAATAAATTATATCTACATAATAATAACTAATAGCATACAGAAGATTCACTCTGGAACAAAAGTTCAGTTTAGGTATAAAAATTTGCCTACTCTTACGACCGTTACCTGCTTGAACGCGAAATTAAAATTTCTCGTATGACATGAGCCTTCATATTCCGTTGGCGCCGCATACTCGAAACCGGTTCTGCGGCAAGATAATACATAAGAAAAATATTAAAATAAACCAATAAAGATTACAGTGTGTAGATTCAATAAATTACCTTTAGTAAGTATGTAAGTGTAGTAAGTAAAATCACTTTAACATACATGATAAGCTACTACAGATGTTTATTGGCAAAACATGTCTGTCTGTTCCTAATATTGTTCCTGACCAACCAATTAAATAATTTTATCGCTAGATAACTACAAATATACGCTTGGAAGTCGTTTGCAAAAATCAGAAAAAAGGTTTTGAATTATGCACGACCCGGCTAGCGTGCGTGCCGGGCGGCAGGCTACTGCCGCACGCCGCGCATCCGAGAGGGGCGCCGATCGGGCCGAACGTACCTAAACTGCGGCGTGAAACCTTGGACGAATTTATTCGTCCAAGAGTGAAACCCCCCTAACCCAACAGTCACACACAGTTCTGACCCCACACTAGTATTCCCTGTGTCATGCCCCATGCAAAGGGAGGCCTACCTATACTCGGCAATGTGTGAAGTCAGATTGCGAATGATGATGATTACAATACCGAAATCTTGGCATTGCTGCTCGCAAAAGGCGGAAACTATTCCCGTTGCGGGAAAAATGTTTGCATGTTCTGCAAATATTTCTTCCGGGTATTCTGGTACTTGTAATATCTGATACCCACGACACGGAATCCTAGTGTGGGTTCATAAATAGTTCTGACCCCACAGGTGTTATTTATGAAACAGCAATTCATGGTATTATGACTGTACTGTATTACTTGTAGTAATTTCATGAGCGGTTAGTAGGCGATTCCTAAGTAGGCCTAAGGCCATTGCATGAATCATGTTAGACAGCTGTATAGAATCTTGCTCGCTTCCCGGTTATGAGTAGAACCCTGTCAAATTAAGTTTTTAGACTGTAATGTGTAACTTCCGCCAGCGGTTTAGTCCCCATACTACCCTAATACATTATAGTCTGTTATTTCAGCATTTCGTACTATGCTTATTCTAATTGTTTTCGAAATTCGTTCAGCCGTTACATCGTAATTGAAGGACAAATAGTCAACAGTGTCACTTTGGGATTTATGAAAATAAAAAGGTTTTTATCTTTATACTTTCAAAGCAAAAAAACAACAGTATAGTCGTGACTCTTGAATATAATATTATAAATGCGAAAGTGAAGATATGACGATGTGTGAAGACTTTTATGTTTGTGCCACAATCACGGCGTATCAAACGGATGAACGGATTGAATGAAACTTGGAATAACATAATTATAGGCCATTTTTATCCGGGTACTATGCTAGCTGCTGCAGGAATACATAATAGTCCTACTAATATTAGGAGGGGGGAATCACGGAATATCACATTTAGTATGTCTAAAACCTCACCAGGGGGACAGAGGGAGTTAAAAGTTGCTCAATTACATCACGTGATTAGTATATTAAATCTAGAATGTAGAAAGTTTAGTTTATGGGATAAAAACATTTGTATAAAACTTTTTAACGCGTAGTTCCATTTACTTGTAACTCGGTCTGGATACTAAATACAAAATAAATGGACGCGTCTTTTAGGATGTTTCTAAATAACTCTTAAAAGGAGTTAAATGGGGTGTTTAAGTATTATGGGAACTTTTAACGAGAATTTACTTGAAATTTAGTTTAGAAATTTAAAGTACAAAATAATTGCACACTGTTTCAGGGGTTTTCAAAATAACCCTCAAAATAAGTTAAAATGTTATGTCAAAGTTTATATGCGAACGGTTGGTTAATTGGCTCGAAACTTGGTTAGGATACTTAAAGTACAAAATCAATGTACACACCGTGTTTCAGAGTTTTTCAAAATAATTCTCAACAAAATAATCCTCAATAATATATATTTTTTAAGTTAAACGGTTTTATTGAATTAAAAATAAAATAGTAGGGCGCGTGAAATTTCTATCAACAGATCGGACGGGATTAATAACGTTGTATAAAAAGTTACTGGCTAGATAAGGTCTAGGTACTTATTGTACTTGGCATAATAAATTGTTAGATACCTAGAACCCACTCATGCATTATCTTAAAACCCTTTAACAGGTGCGAATATTAATGTGTTTTCATCCTTATTGTACGTGGTTTTTCCGTTACGTTCGTAGTTGAACTAATGATCTTATATTTCATCAATCAATCATTCTTATCAGTCACAATAATTGTAAAACTTCCATAGGATACGGGAGCTGATGCCATCCGAACCATAACTAGTGAAGAAAACTAATGAGCACGGAATAAATAACATAGTCATACTAAGCAACTTATCAATTTATAAAGGACCAACGTCTTTAACGAAACCTGCTAATTTATTCATTTTAAATCGGCCTGTAAAAGCTCAAGGTAACGTTCAACTTTATTTCAAGTGGCTCTAAAATCTTCCTACCAGAACAACTTATGTTATATCTCATAATCGGTATTTTTTTTTTGAAAATTCATATAAACAAGAATTCCTTAAATGTAAGTATAAATATTTTTTTACTAGATAAATACAGGTTGTGTTTCGTGTACCGCGATGTTAAATCGATAGCTATTCGAATAGAGTCAAAAAACACGGTGCTCAATGTAAACACCGTGTCTGTCCTGAATCCGCGCTCGTCGTTCGTGTCGACATCGTGATTCACCGGACGCAGTCGTAGGACGGTATACAGATACAGGAGAGCGCGCGGTAGGGCTCGCGGGGCGAGGGGCGGGAAGGGCGTGGAGTGGCGCGGAGTGAGGTGCGCGGGACGGTGCACGCTGCAGCGCGAGGTCGTCGCTCGCGCGTCGCGCACACTGTCAGTCGGGAGCGGGATGCGGTGACGTAAACTGCAACGGCGCGGGCCGCGAACGTAGTGTAGGACGGGACGTCTTCGTGTTTATTTGTGACGAGTGTATGAACTAAACCATCCTGTGTGAACGAGTGCTTGAGCTGCTATTCCTAAAGACGTACCTGCTCTTCACTACGTGGGCCTCTGCGGCCGCACGTATCCACCCCGAATTTGATGGTCCCCAAAATGGTGAGTCGGTCGAAGATCCCACTCGTGGTTTGTTTACGTCGGCCCTACTGTCGACTCCCTCTCTCAACCTGCCGCCTGTATCCCTGCATCGCGTTCGCACGCGAGTCTTTCTATTGTGTTTTGTTTCCAAAATGCAGACACCTACATCGGCGGTTCCGAAGCTGGTCCCGTCGAGAGGTTGATTTTTTGTTCCCGTACGTGTTTTTGCAATGTGTTTTCGCAGGTAGCCGGTCGATGCAGTCTTCGCTCATTCATCTGATCAACTTATGTGAAAGTTTCTCGGTATAGATGTTGCCGGGATCAACGAGGGTAACGGAAACATGAGGGTGGGCAGTGCGTGTACTGCTAGGCTAGTAAATAATAAGTTGGCCGTCGCATAAAATGTAGGTCGCTGGAGTGTGGTTATAACCACGGCCTCCGCTCGGCTGCACGCGATGCTATGTTGCCTTATTTTACCATTACATACTTAAGTATCTAATGCGTTTATACACTGCTGATGCATTCCTCATTGTTGGCACGTAGTAACGGCTATGCGAGTAGCGGTAACATCATTCACAGACAACAGACTTTCCACGCGCTACATATTTAATGGCTATTTTCTCGTCGCCAACCGTATATTTATTTATTTACATTTTCCATTTTAAAGCGTATCATCAGATGTGCCAAGATCCGTCTTTATCATCTCTCATTTTAATTGAATGAATACAGGAAATTTTGTGACTCATGTACTCGATAACCATATCTGGTGGAATTCGCGCACTTTTGTCTTACGTCATTGGCATTGGTCACCGGACCGGTAGCGAGGCGTCGCTAGTAGAAAATGTAATGAGCTGAACGATCTGCCTTCACGTTATATTAAATTTAACCCATTCATTCAATCAGTATAGATGAAAAAAAAATACATTTCTTAGCGTATTTAACGTTTCATGATATTTAATATCATATCCTTCCCTTGTGCGTAAATTTCGTACATTGATTTAATATCGCTATGATAAACACTATCTAGTTGCTAAGTTTCGATTTGTTTATCACGCGTAATCGTTATCATTCATCGTAATATCAGCCGTCTATTCTATACTATAAGACCGGTCTGCGTATTATCAACGCAACGCTGCTAACCGCTTCAAGTAACGGTATTCCACTATAGAGCCCTCCAGTTACTAGCTAGACTCGCTCGGCCCGTTTTGCAAACTTGTTCATCAATATGCCTGACTAGCCCTCGCATAGAGAAGCAAGCAGGAAATAGCATTTCCCTAGTCAATTACATGGTATTGCTTAAAATACAGTACGGTATTTCGTTGAGTGGACGTTGAGCTTTCTGATCTTTCTCAGATATTGCTTGAAAGAGGTCAATTCAGAAACTTGTCATTTCTTCTAATTCGTTAGGCAATGCGATTTCAATTGGCAACGTGGTCGAGTACTTCCAAAGATCTGCTGTGGTTTACCGTTCGAGCGTAAGTCTTGAAATCATTATATTTAAATTCGTATCTTTCCAAAATATTGACTTGACCGTTGAATTGTTCCTAGATATAGAGCTACATTTGCTGATCCAATAATCGTAAGTAGCATAAGCTTTAGAGTCAGATGAATCAGATTCTGAGCTTGTAAAATGTACATTTTGTTCAGTTTGCACAACGTCACAAAACAGTACGAAAGCTTTTCGCCGAGTGTCATGCCTGCCTTATCAAAACCTTAGACTTCGTCTTCATATCCAAAATCGATAACTATTCAATTAATTCTAGATAATGTTTCTTATTCATGTTTTTTCAAGGTGTGGTATTAAAATTTATTTATTCCAAACAGTTACATAGAATACTCGTTGAAGCACAGATTTCTCAGTAAATAATCAAAATGTATGTTCTTCGTTGAATAATGTACATTATTATTCATTTAATTTCGAAGCGTTCTTGGGTCTTGTTATACCTGGTATTGTTGTATCACTTTTTACAATCCAGTCTGTAACTGTTCTTTTCTTTGTTATGCAATTTTATTCGATTCGACATTTGCCGGTCAGCTGCTGTTTGAGTTATGTGGAGTTGAATGTTAACTGGCTTTTGTTATAGACATAGTTAATGATTGCTATGTAATTGCTAGAGCAGCTTGCGGTGGCTCGTGCCCAAGGCAGGTGTATGTATGCCGGCTGCTACCACACCTGTCATGGCATCAGCTGCTCCTTATTACCTAGCTTTCGTAACACCACTTAATATAACATCGTCTAAGTAAAGGTGACACACGAAACATCCTTTATGTGTTTCTTTCCTTTGTTACTATTCTGAGACTGCTCTTTTACTTGCAGCGTCTCAGAAATTACTAGAACTAAAGTTTATATTAAATAAACATTTTGGTTTCTTTACACCTAACGGTATTTTGTGATTATGCTGACATGACTTTTAAGAACGGTGGCTCATTGTATCTTGATTTATCTTTCCTTTGTTTTCTTTTAGTAAATCAAAATGCTTTGATGAAAAATCTTTTACAAAATGTTTATTAGTTTGTTCGGTTAACAGAAAGAACACATAAAATAACCGAACGGCGATCAAATAGTTGTTTTATCGAACCATTGTTGAATTTAACTGCGTACTGTAGTAAATAAGCGAAGGTTCAATGTGGAAAGCGATAAAATTTCCCGACATATGTGGGCTTGGTCAGTACATCGAGTACTGACCGCACAGTATAATTGCAATTGGTAGTTAATTTCACCATTACCAGTGAGGTTTTCCGGCAGGCTGTATGATCGTGTTCACTTAGATTTCTCCTTAAATATTTCTTGCATTCAGGATAGCGAGTGATAGTGTGAGAGTCAAAGACACTATGATTCCCGGAATAACTTCACTTCCTTCCTTTCTCTAAATCTCAATGTTTGTTCAAACAAACGCGCGAGGCGTGTCTCATTTATAAACATTGAAACTATTTGAAACGTCGTTGGTGCTTGAAGTTAATTAATTTATGCATTATGAATACGTTTTCAATACGTGACTGGCCTTGCATATAAACTTTACGGGAATATGAAATGGATATACTTAGATCGATTATTGATATGTGAAATAAGAATAAATGTCTTTCGATCGGGCGTAAAAAAAAACAAATGTCTTTTACAATATTACTTAATATGTTAGTACAAAACGTATATTATTCATCTATGTAAATTCATACAAGTCCTTCGATTTGAAACTTGCGCCACAGTCATTTGGTATGTTATGTTATAACATACAAGATTGTACGCCGCGCAGTAACAGAATAGCTTGTGGAACCGGAATTAGTGGTCGCTTGTCTATTCGTGTTTCATACCTACTGAACATTATTATGGGAAGCAAGAAGTGGATGGTTTCTATGCAAATTAGCTTTCGTCGAAATGCTGAGAGTATATTATATACGCAATAGAGGTTGCGGTCTCCGACCCGGGGACTGCATCTAGCTAGCTAGTAGATGTGCGGGCAGGGCGAAGCTTTTTCCCCTCGTCCCGCAGCGTGGCCCGCGTCACGTACGCATGGGCCCTTCACTAAAGGGAGGAGGGAGAGGGGCCGCGCGCGCACCCCGAATCAGGCTTGTCCTTATATCGGGTCGAAGGGCATTTATTAGCCCTCAGCCCTCCTTCCCCTTTCGGATTGGATCTATTTCGGCTTTCGCGAGATTCGCACCCGCTCTCGCTCCCAAAATTATTTTCATCGCGCTGCTTTCTGTAATCGATATTTCCTTATGAGATCTAGGTCACGGCTTTGATACTTGAAAGCAGGATGGATGCAATGGTGACGGCGAACGGTCGTCGACACTAACGGCTCGCTATTTATACCTGCCTCGTAGTGCACCGGAACTCGCTCGGTGCATTCGCTGCATCCGCGCCGCCACCCGCCTCCGCCTGCGTCCTGTCAATGACCTCAGTGCCTCAGCCGACCGTTCGTTTCCTTGTACAAATGTTTTAGATACAAAACCATAAAATATTTAGTTAGGACATGACTTAAAGCCATTTTCTAATACCAGTTTTCCTACAATAGTAAAGGGCGAACGTTGCGAAACGTGGTGAGGCAAGCTAATCGCCCTTCGGCTTTGTTTAAGTTACGTAAGTTGGTACACCCACCCACATCTGTAAGGCACCCACCCACCTACACAGGGCATAAATTGTGTCAAGCAGCATGCCCTAGTTTTTTAATAACTGGAGGCCGGATTTTATACACGTGCAAAAGAAAAGTTAACTTTTCCTGAAGGGTAAATATAACGACGTGTTTACGACGGCACGAAGACTTTTAACAGGTACTGTTCTTTCAAAGAAAGACGTACGCTTCAAATTCATAAACTTAAAATGCATAAGTTTAAAATATGACCATGACCAAAACCAAGATCATGTACATGATCATGACCATCCATTTCTGGAGCTTCGACGGCCGCTATCGTGGCACGCTCGCTCTGCTCGCTTGGCTCGCGCGTAAAAATTGGGCGCGAAGCGAGCGTTCGAAGTTTTAAAGCGAAGTTCTACGCGCGAGGCGAGCGAGCACAGCGAGCGTGCCGCGACAGTGGCTGCCGAAGCGCCAGAAATGTAGTATTCGTTTACAATAACTACATGGTCATGGTCTTGGTCATTGTCATGGTCATAAATTAAAAGCTTTATACATTTAAAAATTATATATTTTAATCTTTATGAATTTAAAACTTATACTTAGTGACCATTACGCTTTGCAACAATTGTGCAATTCAAGCTTTTGACATTCCGAGCAATAATGTTGATTTTAAGTTTGAATTTATGTCATCTTATGTGCGAAACGCACAAAAGAAAGAAGTTTTATTTTAGGTAAAAATGTTTTATTTTGTAGGAACCATAATGTCGTTCTCATTTATTAATCTTATAACCTCAAAAGTTCTACAGTGTTGCCATCTTGCAACCTACTTTTATGTTGGTACTAGCTGCCGCCCGCGGCTTCGCTCGCGTGGTACCCGGATAAAAAATAGCCTATATGTTAATCCAGTACATGTACTATGTATATTCCAAGTTTCGTTCAGATCCGTTCAGCTGTTTAGGCGTGATTGAGGCACAAACATCCAAACATCCAAACATCGTTACAAACTTTCGGACTAGATGGCAGGACAGGTAAAGTTAGTACGCGCTATCGTTGCGTTTTGAGCTTTACGCCGGTAATTTCAAGCAAACTAAGACTTTTCAACTTTTTAATATAAGTAAGAAGATTGAACATATCAATCGAACGTTAATAAATATATTTTGAAATTTTATATTTTAAGCTTCGATATTTCAAGGTTATATATTTTGATATGTACCCGTAGAAGACCTTTAAATAAAAGCGGTCAAGTGCGAGTTGAATTCGCACACGAAGGGTACCGTACCATCGTACATAAAATTTGTTCCTTGTATGGAGCCCCCTTTTTTTTATTTCATTTCTATTATTTGTGTTTTAGGATTTTTCAAAACATCCCTTAAATAGAGCTAAAAAAGTAAGTCCAACTCTTCTAACGGAGTTTTTAGGCCACCTAATGGCCTCCGTCATGGCTTAACGACATATCCGGGATCGACAATTGAAGTGAACCGGGTACTTATAAAAGTAATCTAACGCGTACGACGTCGCGGACAACAACTAGTTGGTTACATAACCGTCACCTTCCGTTAGACTTCTAGTCAAACGGAAGGTGACGTAAATTCGCAGACATGGAAGTTGCTTGATTCACTATTCGCAACGCGATCGTTGGCCGCGCTGGAATTTCCGCGAAAAAAGTCATACGTCACGATTAACGATACGTTACAGCGGCAACAGCGGGGCGGGCGGGCGTGTGTGGCGCACAGTTTCGCTTCGTCACACGCGCAAGGCTGCTGAGGTGGTGAGTAAGCATCTGGCAAAAGCTTTTTGTTTACGAACACGCCGGCCTATTACGGCATTGTATGAACTACTGTGTACATGAGTGTTTACATTAACTCAACCAAACTCGTACAAAGTATTTCAGGATCGAAAATAGCCTGTATTCAGTTACATGCCTATTTGAAAGCATAATTCAATTAATAAAAAATAATAAATGGTTGTCAGTATACAGCCGAATAAAAAAAAATCTATAACTGTTTGATAGGTAGCCAATTTGCGGTGACATGACTTCGTCGTCTAATAAATAATAGTTTTAACAGTGGAATTACAAGTAAAACAACTCGGTAATTTAAGGTTTTTTGGTTTTCCCTAGTAGTAACGATCGTATTGTCGTCGTCAATTTACCGGTGTGCAAAATAAATTAATACAAATTAGCGTGTAATTCACACTCCATTACGTTTGAGCTGCGTACACACAGATAACAGTGCGAATTGATATCGCTGACGTCAACGACGTAATGTGGTTATTTGCATGTTCGCACATACTATTATTTACACTCTGTAGAACCATCTGTTGTAAGATTACAATTTATGCTTCTGGAAGCGAAATCAAGCAAAAGGAAATCATTTATCTTGCAGGTACCGATAGCATATGTTTCAAAGCTATGAATACACCGTAGCCTCTCGGGCATTGACCACAAGCCACACAAAGATTCTATGTAGACCTAAAGATAACCATCTTAGACATTTAGACGTTCATTATGATTATAATCATAAAAAAATTCTCCGCAGCATGTAAGTGAGCTTTTGAATCTGATAAAAATAACTGTTACAGCTTTTAGTAAGATTCACCATGCTTATGTGGTTTGTGACGCACACATACAAGCATACGTAATTAGCGTGGCCAGCGGTTCTCACGGATGTCGATCCGTAGAACCATCTAGCAGGGCCGTCCGTCACTCTACGCACAATGGTTTTAGAAAGCCAGCGACCGCGAATAGGGAGCATTGGAAAGGGCTCTCTGTGCTTGCGAGATGATGTTGCGTCAGTATTGAACGATAAACCGCTCCCCTTGCCTCGCGGCCCTTCTTTAACCCTCAGCTCACAAAGTAAAAATGCGCTTATGGCACCGAATTTAACTCGCACGTATGTGAGCCTACCCTCGTTTCGTCCCACCTCTGACGTCACACGATGTAAACCTAAATTTTTGTTCTCAAAGGGTTCAACCCCTCCAAATCAAACGTTACGTTAGGGATGGGGCAAAGCTTTACATTTTGCATGTTAATAAGAATTGGACTTGTTCAGGCACTTGTATGTATGCAATCGTATGCGGAGTTATCAAGGGCACTTTACCGTTTGTAATGTAATAATAGAGCAGAATGTCAGCTCTTTCAATGTTCGTAGGGGGATGTGAGCTGTGCATGGTTTTATGTGCGTTAACTTGGTTAGTTTTAAACACGATAATGTTATTCATCTTCATTCGTTTAATCAGCAACCAGATAGTTACTACAAAGCTATCACATATTACGCACATAAATTACATAAGTGATGTCCGTAAATAAATAAAGCGTGCTGAAACAAGGCGAACCTGTTTGATAATGGATTCGCATCTCGCGAACACATCAGGTTGTAGCGTCATGCTGCGCTTGTAATGCAGTGCGGTATGCCATTGGAATTGTCCAGTTCTTCTGCTCGTCGACAGCACGCTTCCGGGTTCAGAGACATCGCGGACTGGAATACATTACGATCCATATAAGTTAGAACTAAGGATTCATTAGATGCTTCCTATGTGACCCGTTTCAGTCTTGTACATTCTATGCTTTGGTAGCATTCTCAATCTTTTAATTCTTACATCATGTCCCTTCATATTATCAGCAAAATACTAAAACTGTGTTATTTACAACTGTATCAAGTGTATGAGTATCAGCAGATAAGTTTATGATCACTGACACACCTTAACTGAAATGTCAAAAATGTTAGCAATACAGTAGATTTGCAGATTGGATTGCAGTGAGATCCTAAAGTATATGTATGAATACAAATTACATTCTCGATAGTGTTATTGCTCACCTAAGGATTAGTAACGGCAAGGATCTTCTACTTAGATAGTTGCCTTGCCTGCATGTTTACTGATTATTGGATTTGCCAGTTAATACTTCTTACAATGTTGAAACATATAGTCAACCAATAACATTGTAGCATGGACGGAACATTGTGGTTTTAACCACAAAAATATTGTAAAACTTTGTGTTATCTCATTCCTAGTTCGGTATCCCGATGCGGTGTTTTGAAATGGTTGTTCAGAAATTTGCTCATGCAATAATCATGAATCGTCACAATAAACGTGGACAATTGATCAGTATTATAACAGCTGACCTTGTTTTGGCATCGTACTGAATACTTCTGGTATTATGTACCTACCTATTGTACTGTGTTAAGAACGGCTTCCATACATACATAATGATATCCTCGGATCCAGGTTGGGATAATACATTTCTAGTAGAACACAGCCGCAAAGTAAACACGGATGACCTAAATCCTAATCCTACTGGCCTTAGAACAAAATAGAATTGGAAGTGAAATCCGGATTTATGAGCACTTTATTCTAATTCTGTGTAGTGAATTGCGACTGAAAATAGTTTGTACAAAGCTGAAATATTGCGTTCAGATCATATTATCGTGTAGGTTACTCTATAAGTGGTATCGAATGGGGCAGAAGTGGGTCAAACTAGAATGACGCCAGCGATAAATGAGCCCTCGTTCATTATCAATTTTGTACTACGCTACGGATTGTTTAAATTTTCTTAAAAACTTCTATATATATATATGTATATATAACTTCTTATTTAAAGCAAGATTTCAATAAACTCTCATGTCTGGCTTCCAATCATAGCAGCTACCATGCAGTGCATAGAATTGCAGCTTGCATTCTGTTGCTGTGCAACCAAGGTCGTGAAGCAATAAACCTAGCTGGGCTGGAGGTTGAATGCATTGCATGATTGCGTCACCTCACTTCGTACCAGTATGAGTATACAAACTTAACAATACTGCACTTATATCTTTCTAATGACGCTAGCTTTTATTAGATTACTACCTGCCGCCCGCGGCTTCGCTCGCGTAGTACCCGGATAAAAAATAGCCTATAATGTTAATCCAGCACATGTACTATGCATATTCCAAGTTTCATTCAAAATCTTAACTCGATGAAAAATAAACTTGTTAACTCTCATTAAAGCCAAAGTTATCAAAGAAGTCGTACCAGTCATCCGAACTTGACCTCGTTCTCTGAACACATGCCCCGCTCATTCTCAAGGATACTCTTTGTTAATTGAGAAATGGGTTATTATTTCGCTTGGGTCGTTCCCCTCGCTCTATACCTTCATGGGAAAGTCTCGCGTTTGCGACGATCACGTGCCGGCACACCTAGCTACTGCTTACTTCAGTTATGTAAAGTGAGTGAGTGCGATGCCGATGACGACCGACGAATGAACTCTATAAATAGCGGTCGATCCGTCCTTGAGCCGCCTCGAGTCTGAAGAACTAGGTCACGCTGAGCTGCCTCATTCCATAAACACTGGATATTCATCACTAAATCGTCTCTGATACCCCATTACGTTTATTATTTGTGAACAATTAGGTACTAGTTCACCTGCGCGAATTCGCTTGCGTGCATTGAATTTTGACACTCCATATTACCACTTTTTGATGGTTTAAAAAAAAATATGGAAACGTGCCCATCGATTTTGTATTTAAAGTATCTATAACGAGTTTCAAGTCAATATCACCGCCCGTGAAAATTTTCTCATACAAACTTTGATATGCCATGTTTTGAAAAATCTAGACATGCTTGTCCATTTATTTTTCATTTTAAATATTCAAACCGAGTTTCAAGCTAATCGCACCACCCGTCAAAAAGTTCCCATACAAGCTTTGGGTCGTTTCCTTTTTAAGGGTTTCATTGAAGAACCCTGAAACAAATGTCCAATTTTTTTTTTAAGTAAATCGCACAACCTGTTTAAAAGTTCCCGTACAAAGTTTAGAACTACCTTGAACCCCTAGGTTCAAGGTAGGTTGAATCGTTTTTTATTACTTATTTTTAAGATTATTTGTACCGAGTTTTGAGCAAATCGAGCCAAAGAATAAAATTTCCACAGAAACTTTACCACCCCGTTTAACCCCATTAGAAGTTGATTTTTGAAAATTAGATTAGCATATAGGTTATTCACAAATCTAAACTATTTACATTTTAAATTGCATCAAAATCAGTAGTTACGGTGATATGTGGTGACAAACATTCACTTTCGCACTAATTTTGTAATACATACATACATACATAAAATAACGTTTCCCTTGAGAGTAGGCAGAGATAACGGATCTCCATTTGCTACGATCCTGACATACTTCTTCGCTTCAATTATTCGCATTATATTCTTCATGCACGCTTGTCGGTTTAGAGTACTCTAGACCTTTGTAATAAGTAGTATTTGTAGGCATTTGTAATAAGTAGGATAATTTCTAATTAGTCCTAGTTTTACTATCATTAAAATAACATGAGATGTTTTTACCCTACTTGAAAGCTACTTATGAGCATAAAAAAGGTGTAGTAACGAGAATTTATTTGGTGTTGTCAGTTCGTTTATATAATTTCCTTACCTGACTGACTGAACTGAATGCCCAAGCTTGGGTTTGAGCAGGTAGCGAACCGGATTATAATCGATCCCTTCTTACATACAGGATACATTATTATTTATTCAAACATCTGTGTGTGCACTGTACCTTACGTAGGTATGTTTCTAGCAAACATTTTTGTTAAGCGAGGGATCTTATCTCAGGTAAACATTTTCCATTTGGACATATAGGGTTTCGTTTACCTTATTGTAAAATCAATATAACTTGGTTATCAATGGGGTCAGATATTTCAACATTGATATCGATCGTTGTTTGTATATACGCATGTAAAATCACACACAGTTTCTGTTTGCAATAATAGTAATAGGATTGTTATCAAATCAACTGCGTTGGTTGTGTTGCGGCCCACAAAATTATCAGTATTGAACTGACTGAGCTTATACGGCCGTACCTTTAAGTAGCAATTGTAACTAGCTTTTTAATAACCATCCATCGTGCCATCGAAGATCGTGACGATATTTCTCACGGAATTGTTGTATGGAGTAACATACTTAGCAATAATGACAATTTGTGGAAAATTGCACACAATGCAATTGTTTTATAATCGCACGTCTGCTTTGTACTTTCAATTTCAGCGTTATATAACGAATAGGATATCCTTTATGTACGAGGCAATTAAATAAACGTATGTGGTGCGGTTACCGTGGTTTCCAACTTTTGTAATTAAGGCACACGGCACGACGCGGTCTGTGCTTGGTATTTCGTCGATTGCGTGACGCTCAGCAATCATAGGGAATTCTGCAGAACAATGGATGTGAACAAGTACCTAATAATGTTTCTTGGCTAGGTGGCATGTCTAATTTAATGTTGGGCATTGCTCTGGTGAAAGCTATCCACGCTTGTACGGATCGATGTGCGTGTGTGCGTAATCTTCACTTATTTTAGTCGTCTCGGTATTGGGGCGAACATCGCCGGCACCTGTCTCGCTCCTTTGTTTCGGTTTGCAAATGTCAGCAGAGGTCATTTAAATAAAGGCGTATATAGGCGCTGGATTCGGACTGCTATCGCTGTCTAGACGCTCTGTGTTGCATGGTTCTATCGATTGCACGAATGAGCCTCAGACGGTCGTCGACCCCTCGGGCGCATCGGTGACGTTACGCTCCGGTGATGCGCTCTTCAATAACCTTACGGATATTATGGCTTGATTTCATCTTTTATAACTCGGGCACCTTCACCACAACATGCCATCGTCGCTTGCAACCATTCATTCCTTGAATCCATTCCACGGTTGATTTATATTATTGCATTTCTTGTGTAAAATGGAGCAACTTTAATGCGTTGCTGTTACTGATGTTCTTTTATTTGAGTTCTTTGCCGTAAATGACTCTACTTACATTTTCGCTGTTAACATACTCTCACCTGTGTGTGCGTGTTCAATTTGTGTAGGACTGGGGGCTTATCGAACTTATGTGCGTGTCCTTCAGACTGTCTGTAGGATTATTGTAGAACGTACAAAGGACACGCAGTCTGGAACGAAATGTTCGAATTCGGACGAATTGGATCTTAACTTTGAATAACTGATTTATTAAGTACTTAGACTTACCTCTATTTTGGAATACCAATTTTTGTAGCACGTAGGTAGATTTAGATTTTTATGCTGTGGACGTAAATAATACCACGTTTCACATTCATACACCAGCTAAGGCTAAGCAATAAAACCGAAAACTTACCTCCACCTCATACATAATGCTGCTTGGCTTTTGATAGCGTGAATAGAAATTGGTGCGACCGTGATCTATATGACATATAGATCACGGTCGCACCAATTTCTATTCAAGATTTCATATGTGGAAAGAAAACATTGTTTTCTTTCCACATATGAAATCTTTTCGAACGAAGTTTCTAAGGCCCGCTTATTGAATCTCCGACATGTAATGCAATCTGCTTTAAAGGCACACAAAAGTAGACCGGTTTTTATTTGGGAGTTTCAATAAAACACATTGCTCAAAGTCTCCATTGTTATGCTCAATTTGCAAAGCTTTCTGAGGATTCGTTGAACAAAAAATAGAGTAGGTGTATGCTAGGATCCCGAACCGTGCTTTTGTTTGCTATGCTTTTAAATGAATAGGTGCATTCAAAGCTTTCAATTGTGAAAATGGTCATGCTATAATAAAATGATTTTACAATCCATACCTAACGTTGTCGGTCCGCCAAGTTCAGGCTGTAAACTTTTAGTTTTGTGCCGACATTGTTTTCATGTTGACTGTTTATAAGGTTTTATAATCTTGCCGTACTTGGAGCGTGACAACTCCGCCGATTAATTTCTAAGGATCTTTTGTATCTTTTGTGTGACTGGGTTCGATGGTTCTGCAGAACAATTAAACAGTTTTAAAACAGGGGGCAATAAAATGTTACCTTTGAAGCATGTTGTGTAAATGTTATCGGCAGGGCTACGAAAGCGCTGCAAATGGCTCTTTATGTGTCGCCGGGGTTCAATCGCGCGGCCGATGCCCATCTGCGCCTTGCGTTGATGTTCAAAGCCCGGAGACACTGGGCCGCTGCCGCTGCACATTTCAAACGCGCAAGACTTGCTCCTCATCAAGACGCGACCTTCACAAGACTAGAACTAAGCTTCCACGCCGCACATCTTCTTGAAGCCAGGAGCTTGAGGAAATCAGCAAGAGACGCTTACGAGAGACTTCTTAAAGAACCTCAGCTGTCCTCTTCATTAAAAGCCGATGTCTGCAGACAGTTAGGTAATCCCTATTATTATTAGTAGTAGTAAACCCTTTTACCATCTATAGTTGATTTATATAGCGCCAGGAGGCAACTTTTACCTTCACAAATGGGATGCTGTAGTTCCCGGGATGAATTAAGATGGAGTAGGCTTGCCCAGCACCTATTCCATCCTCTCAGCTTAGTCGGCCTTGTCCACAGGAAAGACATGGTCAATACGTGCGGAGCTAACTAAGCCGCGGGTTTCCCCACGATGTTTTCCTTCACCGTTTGAGAGTACTGGTATAGCGCACATAAACTTTTCGCGCAGAAAAATTCGTTGGTACACGACCGGATTTGAACCCACGACCTTAGGATCGGAAGGCGGGGTCACTACCTACTAGACCACCAGTACTCTCATTTTATTAGTAGTAAACTAGGTAAGTGTGTCTGTGTTCCTACACTAACTGGGCAGGCAAATTGATTTCTCCCAAAGTTTTGAGCAGTACAATAACAAGATCCCGTTACCGAAGTTGAATCTTTGAAAGCGAGATTAATCCCTCAGCAAACAATATAAAGCGAGATTAATCCCCCAGCAAACAACATCGAAACAACTAACTTCGACTTATTACGTAGCGAGCGATTGTGTCATTATTGTTTTAAAGAAAATTTACGTGAAGTTTTCAAACTTGAAATCGTGCTATTGTTCGTAACTTTTTCCTCAATGGCATAACCAGTAAAAGTTTAATCGCTGTGTTGTAATTGTTATATCAATGTACTGTGGCCGGAAAACATGACACAGAAATTAGCACACCCTACTTTTAGCAACGTCCCTGTAATAATCAATAACACTTTCCGCTGGTCGTGACCTGAAATATTAACGCTTTCTATGAGTCTCTGCTAGAGATTCGATTTCAACTTGAGGAACAATAACTCTAGAGATTAATTATCTTTTGAATTGGAAGCTTTGGTCAGTTAAGGAAACTCTTATGACCTCGAAAGGTTTACGACATTCTAGTTCTAACCTGGGACGATCATGAACAAAATAGTGTTTTTTTTAAATGGGATATTATGGGGAAATCCAAAACCAGAAAAGATACAGGAAAAGTGTGTTAGGAAACATTTGCTCTTATTTTGTGAAAATGATTTAGTAAATTCTTTGATGCTAATCGACTCAGTTACGTGTAAGGATCATTTCATGGCAGCGGATGAAAAATTCGGGACAGCAAAAGTTGGTCAAATTTAATAAAATGTTTTTGTACTTTGACAGTATGGGGAAATCCGAGGCCATATGGAATAGAGGAACACTGTCCATTAATTCCTTTTATGTAAACATAATTTTGTAATAGTAATTTTTTTGGTCAAGCGTGAGTTGCTCATAAAAATATTAATTGAAAGTATTTTTGAATGCCGATCGCCTCAGTTACTTGTAAGAATCAATTGTATCGAAACAAAATTTAAACAGCAGAACCCATTTGCATGCCCAACGCGCCCTTGGCCAAAAAATATTACCAAAATAGTTTTCACAAAAAACAGTAAATACTTTCTAAGACACTTTGCATGTATATATCTCTTCTGGTTTCGGATTTCCACATACTGTTCCAGTTAAAAAAAAAACGTTCTGTATATTGTTAGGCTGGTTATACCACCGCTGCGCGTCTCTTGGCGAGCCCGCAGCCCGGGCTCGAGCTGCAATCTGGTGCCTCCAGCGAGCTGTCTCCGCGGAGCCAGATTCCGGGGCAGGGCTATACCTCCTGGGGAGATGTTTCGCGGCACAGGGCAAGGTTCACGATGCCTTTATCGCGTACCGGAACTCTGTGGAGAAGTCTGAAGGGAATGCTGATACTTGGTGCTCTATTGGGTTAGTAAAAACTGCTCAAGTGCGAGTCGAATTCCCACGAAGGGTTCCGTACCATCGTCATATGTACATAAATGTTTGTTTTATGGGGCCCCCGGGTATTTTTTTATGTTATTCTTATTATTTGTTATAGAATAGAATGACGATCCGTGATCTCTGCCTACCCTTATGGGAAACAGGCGTGATTTTATGTATGTATGTAGAATAGAAATACAATGTGAAATTTCAACTCTACCTATTATGGTTCATGAGATGCAGCCCGTTGACTGTAATAGATTCCAATTGGCACCCTTCGGGTATATACGGAACCCTAAAAAGTACCAGTACAATACAAATACCAGTTTTGTTCCTGAAATTCTGTTCGTAAAGAATGTTTGATCTCCCCACAGAGTGTTATACCAGCAACAAAATCAGCCTATGGACGCGCTCCAAGCCTACATCTGCGCGGTCCAGTTAGACAAGGGACATTCCGCCGCCTGGACCAACCTAGGCAGTTTATACGAAAGCTGTCAAATGCCTCGCGACGCATTTGCTTGCTACACCAATGGCGGTACAGCGGCGACTGCATCCAATGCCGCGTTGCGACAGAGATTGGCGTTCCTGAAGTCACATTTAGCTCACGCACCGATGCCGTCTGTCACCGGAAAGTAAGTAATCATATCCACCGTATTTGAGCCTCCAAGGGATTTCCAAACCGACCATTTTTAGCCCAATGACACAATGTAATTTGTTATCATTTTATCCATGTAGTTTGATTTTCTTTCTCAGTTTCAACAGACGGTCTCGTTGGCGTGGCGGGCGATTGCTCGGCAGGGACGCAAGAAGCGCGGATTCGATTCCCGCTGCGGAAGAAATGTTTGCATGCTCTGCAAATATTTCTTCCGGGTCTGGGTGTTGTAATATTATAAGTTGTAATATTTACAAAAAAAAAGTAAATAAGTATTCTATCAGCCACCTAGTTCCCATAGTACAAGCTTTGCTTAGTTTGGGGCTAGATGGCGCTGTGTGAAATGTCCATAAATATTTTATTTATTTTATTTTGGTACGAGATGTTGGGTGGATTGCAGAGGCCATCTAGGCGTTTAACAATACTCGTTTAAATGCAAGAGTCGTATTAACACTTAAGTGTTATGCCTTACAGAGTTCGCAGTAATTTTTTGCAAATTTACTAATGGAAGTTACTCAATTTTCAATGGTGAATAAATTAATTGGTCACCAAAGGTATTGGGGGCATGCTAAGGCCAAATACATTCTATTACAATAGCGACGCTGACTAATAAGGATGACATTTGAGTGACATAATAAGTATTAGTGTCGCCAGCTCATTTGGGTGTCGATATCTCAAACTTGAGAAGCAGGTATGACCAACTATGGTTCGAATTCCTTTGCCCAATATTTTCCGCTTCCATAAATGTGGGTTTCTACTGATAATATGCCAGTTTCCTTCCTTTAGAAATATGTTTGACTTGCAATTTGGAAAACCATAATTTAGAAACTTTGAGGAAATAGACGTAGTAGATTTACGTAGGTTTACCTCAGAAAAAAATCTTCCATACTTTTATATCTATTATGTAACACAGCGTTGAAACCTCTGTCCTATGTAGGTATTTTATCTTAACAATTTTTCATGAATGTTAACAGACGTCGCCAACTGCCATCTATCGAGGAAGCTTGGAACCTTCCGATATCCGCTGAGATGTCGTCTCGCGCCCCCAAGTCAGCCCCGCCGCCGTACCCTGGGAAGAGGCCAGATGAGCCGCCGCCGCTGACGCATCATCAGCTCCAGACCTTGCAGTATCTGCAGAAGAACTCACATAACTTGTCGCCACAGCAACAAGTACTGAGCCTTTAGCTAGCCACTTTGCTTCAAACGAAGTCTCGATTTGAGTCCCTGTCAAACCTTAAATTATTATGGCTCTCGACAAGTTCGCTGAATCCTGGTAATATAGACACAGAGCAACAAGCCAATTTTATAATAGAGCCGGTTGCCAAGCCACTGCGTCGAAGTAGCTAGATGATACTTCAAAAAATGATTGGGATCGACATAAGCAATCGCTAACGTATTGTTGAGATGTAGGTTCAATTCCCGCTACGGGAGAAATGTTTGTATGTTCTGCAAATATTTCTTAGGAGTCATAATATTATGTATTTACAAAAAAATATATAAGTATTATATCAGCCATCCTGGTCAAATCTTTAGTTTGGGGCTAGATGGCGATGCGTAAAATGTCCACATTTCTTTTTTAGGTTTCAAGCAATTGCTTAAATGTTTAAATATTTTCTTCCCTGATAGCATGAATTATAGTTTTAAAGAAAAAAAATATTAAAACAATAATAACTTTGTATTTATTTGTCAATATTGTTCACAGGCCCTGATGCAGCAATTGTTAACTCAGTATCGTTTGTCACAAGCGGCCAGGGCGCGTGCGGTTTGTAAAACTTATTTCTAAATACGGCGGCAGGTTTAGGGCTCCCCTATACACATAGATTATACAACCAATTCACGCGGTCTATATCCTACTGTTTATTTATTTGAGTTCTGTATTCCAGGTGAAAAGTGAAGGGAACAGTTCGACCGGCGAGAGCGCCGAGTCGCTCGCCGAAGATCTTTTAAAGAGGTTCTCAGATTCTAAACCGGAGATCAAGAAGGAACCTAGCTGTGAGTATTTACAAATTAATTAACTGGGGAATTACATCCAAATAATTACTCAGATAAGTGATAACAAGTCGTGGTCATGGCTGTTATTGAACTACCGAAAGAGGAAACATGAAATACATGCATACTTTTCTTATCAAAGCATTGACCTCTTCTTTGTCAATTTTGAATGACACTACACAATTATTATTTGTGCATGTTAGTGTCATTTGCAAAAGTAAAAGAATGAAAAGATAGTGAAACAAAAATGAATAAAATACGAAAGAAGTCGATTAAATGTATGTTCTCGTTAATTCCTAGTGGTTTGTGTGTGGTCGTTTTTTTGTGTGTGGTTGTATGATTTCAGGAATTGGAATATATTTTTGATGTTTGTTATTTACAGCGGAGGGCCATGCGTCGTCGATGACGAACGAGGCGGTGCTGGGCGGGCGGCAGCCGGTCGTGAAGCTGGAGCCGCTCAAGACGGACCCGCTCAAACCCGTCGCCTTCAACATCAACATGACCGCCAAGCAGATCATCGACGCCTGCAAGTGAGTACATAGCAGCTCATCACAAGCAGCTATAGAGAGCGGGTTACTGACTTCAGTGCGTGTTTCAGAGATAATGCCGGGCCGCCGAGCGCGTGGTCCACCCTCGGCGACGGCGTGGGCCCCCCGGAGCCGCCGCCTATCCCCCCGCCGCGCCTCACCCCCGAGCAACTGGCGCCCCCCGCGCCCTTCGTGTACGTTGAGGCGAAGCGCGACGCATTCTCCCCGCAGCTGCAAGACTTCTGCCTCAAGCACCCGATCGCCGTGGTGCGCGGCCTCACCGCCGCGCTGAAGCTCGACCTCGGCCTGTTCTCAACAAAGACGCTCGTGGAGGCGTGGCCCGAGCACACGATGGAGGTGCGCACGCAGGTGCTGCAGAGCGCCGACGAGAACTGGGACCAGACGGGGCGGCACCGCGTGTGGGCGTGCTCCTCGCACCGTTCGCACACCACCGTGCGCAAGTACGCGCAGTACCAGGCCGGCTCCTTCCAGGAGTCGCTGCGCGAGGAGCGTGGCGGCGCCGCGGCCGCGCACGCCGGCGCCGGCGTCTCCGACTCGGACGGCTCGGGCCCGGTGAAGCGCCGCCGCGGCGCGCGCATGCTGCGCTTCGGCACCAACGTGGACCTCTCGGACGAGCGCAAGTGGCGGCCGCAGCTCGCAGAGCTGCAGAAGCTGCCGGCCTTCGCGCGCGTCGCATCCGCCGCGAACATGCTCTCGCACGTGGGACACGTGATCCTCGGTATGAACACGGTACAGCTGTACATGAAGGTGCCCGGTTCGCGCACGCCCGCGCACCAGGAGAACAACAACTTCTGCTCAATCAACATCAACATCGGGCCCGGCGACTGCGAGTGGTTCGGCGTGCCGGACGCGTACTGGGGCGGCGTGCACGAGCTGTGCGAGCGGCACGACCTCGGCTACCTGTACGGCTCGTGGTGGCCGGACGCGGAGGAGTTGCGCGCGCACGGCGTGCCCGTGTACCGCTTCACGCAGCGCCCCGGCGACCTCGTGTGGGTAAATGCGGGCTGCGTGCACTGGGTGCAGGCCACCGGCTGGTGCAATAACATTGCCTGGAACGTGGGCCCGCTGACGGCGCGCCAGTACTCGCTCGCGCTCGAGCGCTACGAGTGGAACAAGGTGCAGAGCTTCAAGTCGATCGTGCCGATGGTGCACCTCACGTGGAACCTGGCGCGCAACATCCGCGTATCGGACCCGCGGCTGCACCGCGCGCTGCGCACGTGCATGGCGCAGACGCTGCGCGCGGCGTGCGGCGCGCTGGCTGCCGTGCGCGCACGCCAGGTTCCCGTGCGCTTCCACGGGCGTGCGCGCGGCGAAGCCTCGCACTACTGCGGCACGTGTGAGGTGGAGGTGTGGCACGCGCTGCTGGTGCGCGAGCACGAGAAGCGGCACGTGGTGCACTGCCTGGAATGCGCGCGGCGCGCTGAGCCCTCGCTGGCCGGCTTCCTGTGTCTCGAGGAGCACCACCTGGACGAGCTGGCGCAGGTGTACGACGCCTTCGCGTTGCACCGCGCGCCCGCCGCGCTGGCTGCGCCGCCGCCGCTGCCCACGCCAGACTGAGCGCGCCGCGCCCTCCGCCGAGCGCGCGCGACGCTCCGTCGCGATCGGCGACCTAGTTCTATTAGTTTGCCGGCCGGGAGCGACTCTGATGAGTCGGCACTCGGCAGCTGGCTGGTTCCGAAGCGTTGTTTTGTTAGATTTAACGTCATCCTCGACCAAGGGCGGAATGAACCGAAGATCATTGTCTATTTTTACTACACGGCGCGTGAATATAATGGGGCTGATAAGAGTATTTTTGGTGGATGTAGTTTTGTATATGTAAACTTTTACAGTTTTACAAGCTCCTCGATCACTTTTGTAATTGTGAGGGATGTGATTACTCAGTAAGTCAATTCTATGGTAGGCTTCGTATGTTAATGTTAGTGGTTGGCGGCGGCTTTGGTTTGTTGTTGTATTGCGATGAATAGATTCAAGTAGTTGGGGGGATTGAAGGGGGGGGGTGACAGGAGATGTGGTCGCCGCTGTAAGGTCTCAAGTGCTCACGTGTTCACCATTTATATGAAAATAGCGTTATTTTTATATAGAGGCATATTATTTATTTAATTATTGTATTTGAGTTTAGTTTGATTGTAGGCGTACTTCTCGTAGCAAATAATAGTATAAGTGCACGGAATGAGACTTTGCGTTTTAGTAGGGTCTGGAAAAAGGTGCCGCGATGTTCCAAAGAATGTTAACTCACGTAAGCAACTCTCGTAATGCTCTAACGAAAAGAGTTGAATTATCTATGATTCCGACGCATTCTCGTTTATGTGCCTGTAACGGTTTTTAGTGGAATCTGTGTGACGTTATTTATAAATTCTCTAAATTAATTTTACAAATTGACTGGTTTATTTGATTTGGACTGTAATTAACATTAGTCGTAATTATGAACTTTTTGATTACGTAATTAAAATTCATAGGTTAGGCCAGGACTAGCAGAAAAGTACGACTCACTCTTGATACCTACTGTTTCTTTGTTAGAAGTTTAAAATGTTGTGAAATTGAATTGTTGGATGTTACCCTGCGGTTAAACTGTCGGGCTTCGGCGAGGCTTGGCGTTCTTGTCTATTTTGTGATAAATGGTTTCGCCAGTCACTCTACGCAACAAGTTAAATGCAACCGCAGGTCAACTTGAAGGCTATCCCATACTGACGCGATTGACGTTACTTATTCTGCAAGTATACCGCAATGTTATTCTATTCTACGTATCGGTAAATCGCGCGTATAAGAATGCTTTGTGTCAAGGGGTGAGTCTGTAAAAGTTTGTTGAGGAAGTTTTAGTCGGTTTTTGTACAGTGTATAATGATAGCTATTTTGTAAGTATTTGTAACATCACTGCCATGTAAGACCTTACAGTTTGTACTATCTATAATAATATTACATTTTAATAAAGAAAATACGAATGTAATAATGATTTTTATTAAATACTAGCTTTTGCCCCCGGCTTCGCCTAAGTAGCCTAATGTTATTCCAGCATCCATATTATGTGTAGGTATTCCGAGTTGTATTCAAATCCGTTCTGCCGTTACGGCGTCATTCGAGGCAAAAACATACATCGATAATTACAGCTCTGATATGTAATAGTAGTACGAACAGAAACTGGTCTCCCTCGTGGTCCTACTAGTAGGACAAAATAGTAGGGCCACGAGAAAACGGCCGTCACATCTACACATCCTCACAGCGTCTGCGCACAAAAAAACGAACGAAAGGAGAAACAATGAAATAAAATAACTGTTCATTTGAACTTTTTATTAATGACGCCGATAAATAACATTTCTAAATAAACTACAAGTTCATTTTCAACATTTCGATTAGCTTTCACAACAGGTCTTACACGGATTTTTATAACGGATTCGAGCGAATTCCAAAAAACATTATAAGTGAATTGCATAGGACGAATGCCGTACCGTAAACAAGGGATTAAACATTTTACAAATATTCCGTTGTGCGAGTTAAGTTCACTTCAAATTCTTTCGATTTTCATAACATACTTATACTCTAGCCAAATTAGATATTGAAGCAATAAAAAAATTAGCAACTTTAAAATTATATTGAATTGATCAAATTAATTTTGAATGTTTTGTTTAGGTAAGTTTTGTTCTAAATCGAATTTGGCAAGAGTATAGGTTAGTACCTAAAATGTCGATTAATGTATTAATAAATTGATTATCTTTGTAATACATAACAATAATAAGACAGTCTTAAAATAAACTTAATCTAATATGTGATGGTTTATTTACATTTTTGCTTATTTAATTACATATCCATATTCGAAAGCCGTTAATAGCACCTATGTTACCAAAACTTGGCAAACAAAATAATGGTTAGGTATTCTTACGGTGCAGATCAGATCATCGCGTGACGTCATTGAACTGTCTAGTACGAGTTTTGATAGTTTTCGAAAACTATATTTCTTTTCGTTTTCTGCCATACAGAGGATACTTTGAAGAACTAAAATTGGCAGTATGAGTTCAATCGAATCGTAAGTATTCGAATTGAATAAAAGTTTTCTAGTAGTTTAGTGCAAACGGCAAATTTTAGGGCAAACTGGTTCCCATTTTGAGAGGTTAGCGGTAGTAAACTTTGACGCAAACGAAAACTTTTATAGTTTCGATACTCACTGATTAAGTCACAGTGAGAGCTTACCTACGCCACTAACTTGTGCAGCTGTATCGGCTCACAAAAAATGCTAGTTAGCATTTAGTTGGTCTATGTGCAACATGTTTTGTTTAGTTAGTGTAATAGACCGTTTGCAACGGCCTTTAGATAGCCCGACTGTTTCTTTTGTATTTTGTAAATTATATTTGTATTAGTTGTAACTTTCTGTTAATAAAGATTGTATACCATAAAAAACTATCTATCTATCTTGGTAGGTATGTACCTAACAATAAAATTACCAAATTATAAAATCGTGTCATAATTAAATTTAACTCGAGCGACTCTCATCACGTGAGAAATTGCTAGAAAATAGTTCTAAAGACATTTAGCTAGGTCGACATCGTATAAACTTCGTTCGAAAACATAAATTCATCATACTACAGATAACATAGTTATAGGTATATAGTTTAGCGAGCTCACGAAAACTATTGTCGTTTGCGTAATTCGTAAACTCAAAACCAATCAAATATTAAAAAGCGTTCCATGTCGATGATCATGATCTGCACCGTATGAACGTGTCGTTTAAATGAAGATAATACGCATTACTATGTAACTAAAAATAATACATTCAGAGAGCTTTCATTTACATAGAGTATACTGGTATAAGAACAGACATAGCAAAATAGTTTCATGTAGAAAAATCATGATTCATGGCTTTACAGTTTGGCTTTGATTTTTTGCAAATTATTTGCATAACATTTTTTAGCTTACATCCTAAAATATTTTCATAAGCAGTCGCAAAAAATCCTAATTAAAAATTATGTGCATGCCTTTGGTAAGTTAAAGTCAAATCTAAATAAAATATTGGTCACAACAACAATTGATAAATGGAATCAATTAAATGCAAATAAAATATTTCCGAAGGAAACTTATAATAAAACAATAAACGTTTGTGCAAGCAAATAGTCTTATAAGTACGTAGAGATATAGTATGTTACTAGTGGAAGTACAATAAGTCACAGGAATCACTTAATTAATTGGGGCAGGGATCACAAAGTTCGTCCTACACATTGCCACAGCTTGATACATAAATATCAACATGTGTATAACTACGACTACATGTGTAGATAAAGTTTAAAAATTCAAACATTTGATGTTCTCTTTCATACAATTTCCTTTGACGATTAACAATCAATACTTTTACAATGAATACATGTGCAACTACTTAAGTGCGCTATTTCTACAACATCAATTTTATATTACTTGATTGATTACATGATGTGCTTACACGTGTCTTATCTAAAACTGTGTCAGTGTGTGGGGCGCTCAATTCCTAATTGTCACTTTGCGTCTGTTGAAGCCGCTAGAAAAATGTATGGGACTAACACAATATGACTTAGCAATTGCATGTCAATTTATAGATTTTTGGAGTAGTATTTGCGGCTTTAGTAGAGGCAATGTGACAGCTAAGGCCTCTGTGAGATCTTTGCGTTCGACAACATGTGTACATGACACGCAGTGTGTTTGGAATTTTATTCACCAATGTCTTACATTTAGAATGTTGACGTGGTTTGTTCGACGCAGATCATGCTCACTGGGCATTCGCAATTTTGCAAAGTTCAAACCAACGCTCCTCACGTTGGTTCATTTTGTAACTAGATGTCGCAAAGGTTTGATTGTAGCTTTTACCGATTTCATTTTTAGCTATAACATTTCATT
Organism: Scotopteryx bipunctaria; assembly: GCA_949320045.1. Taxonomy (NCBI): domain Eukaryota; kingdom Metazoa; phylum Arthropoda; class Insecta; order Lepidoptera; family Geometridae; genus Scotopteryx; species Scotopteryx bipunctaria. Next base: position 9,954,958 of record OX439442.1, on the reverse strand, counting down.
GTTCGAAACTTTGTATGATAAAATGCTGATCATACCACGACTTGGATATCAAAGCATAAGTGGCCATACATTTACTAGAAGTCAAATTACCCAAGTCTGGTATGTAAATTTTAATTCCCACGGCTCCACTACTCTGATAAAAAGTGGTCTATATGGTATTCAGAGTCATAAACTATGGGAACTTTCAAATCCGTTGTCGTTATGCAGTGGAAAGACACATTTACTCTTGCAATTTTGTCAGTCCAGCAATGCCACTATTCCAAAGAGGGGTGTGATAAAATGTTCCTTCGGCAAAATGTATTTGTCTTCCAATAATCATGGCATTACTGCTTAGGAAGCCTAGGCTTCCTGTTCCCTGTACCTCAGGAGGCTCCGGCCCTCAGCACCGGCTTTCGCAGGAGAAGCGCGGAGTCAGCAGATACGATGGGTAGCTCGTTAGTGCAGTGATACTTTATTAGATGAGGCACGCTTTCGAAAACACGGTCTTTTGTTCGGACCTGGGGGAAAAGTTTCAGGCTTACATACAATTTGACAGCACTGGACTATTGGTAGTGACCCTGCCTTCCGATTCTAAAGTCGTAGATTCGATTCCGATAGGGCATTTTATGCGTGTATTTAAAAAAAAAGTATATAAGTATTCTATCAGCCATCTGGTGCCCATAGTACAAGCATTGCTTAGTTTGGGTCTAGATGGCGCTCTGTGGAATGTCCATAAAAATATTTATAAGTGCAAGTCGAATTTCAAGTTTATGTACATAAATGTTTCTTTTTTTGTTTTGTTTTATTTTAGTTTTTGTTATAGCGACAATGGAAATACACACTCTGAAAATTTTAACTCTACCTATCACGTTTCATGGACGGGCTAGACGGACAGACGGACTGACGGAGAGCGGAGGCTTAACACTAGGATCCCGTTGGCACCCTTCGGAAGCCAAAAAAGAATTTGGGTAAATAATCGATAGCACATACCACTCCGTTCGGGTCGACGAGTAGTAAGTGCTTGTGCGCGCCGCGCCGTGCGCCAGTCAGCACGAACTGACCGGGACACGCCGCCGACTCGCGGACGAGGAACTCCCCATCTTCTACCACCAACTGTGAATAAATAATGTGGAACTGAGTCGAATTATTACAAAGTCCGCCAGTGCATTGAATGTCACATGCCTGATGTATTATATACATACATAAAATCACGCCCGTTATATAGGTATAATATCAGTGTCAAAAAATCCAATATCACGGTGAAGGACAACATCGTGAGGAAACCCGCGGCTTAGTTAGCTGCGCACGAATTCACCATGTCTTTCCTGTGGACAAGGCCGTCTAAGCTGAGTGGATGGAATAGGTGCTGGGCAAGCCTACTCCATCTTAATTCGTCCCGGGCACAACAGCGTCCCGTTTGTGAAGTTATACATCCTACTGGCTCCGCGTCGTCGACGATGACGTCACCATCGCCGCTGAGAATGGCTCAGGACTATAAGGTTGAAGTTACCTTTTCAGCTGTGGTCCTAGAGATAGGTCCGTGGAACCACGGCTCGCGTGCTAGTAGCGCGGCCTGGGCCTTCGCAGATAGAGGTTCAGCGTCCGCGGGCGACGACGCAGACGTCGTGGACGATGTGGACGCAGCGGACGATGACGTCACCGGCGCCGCTGTGAACGGCTCTGGAAATAGAAGCAAATATAAAATATACTTGATGGAGATAACAAACAGTGACATCCAGCAACAAACTAATATGGACCAATGGTCTCATAAATGTTAAACCTATTTATATTACTCTTTATACACATAAATGTTTGACTTGGGTTCAAATAGAACACACTACCAGATACGGATATAATTACAGAGTAAGTAAGCTGAGCTACTGCCAAGTAAACTGTAATTAATTGTTAGTGTTGTTACTTCTATGCTGAACTGGGAGTAAAGAAAATACATAAAATGTGTCCAGCTACTTCTCTCCCCGAGCATGTTATAAAAGTCGACTAAGTATCCTCTCCAACATGATGGACCTATTATATGGGCGATGGGCTGATTACCTGTAACTATGGTTCACCATATCCATCTAAGGATTTTTAATCAGGAGTGGCTGCAAGTTTTCTTATGATTAATTGTGGCTTTGCTCACCCCGTTAGGGATACGGGCGTGATAGTATGTAATTGTTGGTCAAACGCAAGGGTAGAAACTGTGGCTATTTTATGCTAGAGGTACACGGGCTACGTTTGTAAATGAATATAGACTTGATGTAGACCTTGTTTTAGTGTCACTATCTTGTACTTACGCATATCGAAAATATCAGTGTGATGGTTTGGCAGTAAGGCTGTCGGCGGCGTACGCGGCGGTGGAGTTTGGTTTACGTAGTGTCGTACGCTCTCTTCACACCTAAAAGTAAATAAGATGGTATAACCTCGGCGACTTTAGAAAGAAAGAAAAATATTTATTTTGTTATCAAAACATACATTCAGTCAAAAAAGTATCGGGAATGGATGATTTGTTTATGGTTCCAAATTCAATTTTTTGTTTTTTTTGTTGTTGTTAGATTGGCACAACTGTTTTCCATTTTGGCGCGAAGTTTGAGTTGCATCTGTTATTTAGATTAAATACAGTGCTGTTTTTAGTTATATCATATCTAGTGTGTATTGCGAATTTTATAATGGATAAAAACATCGAACAAAGAGTTTGTCTTAAATTTTGCATTGCCAATGGAATTTCGTGTTCGGAGTCACTGAAAATGTTACAGAAGGCTTACGGTGAATCGACTTTATCAAAAACACGTGCTTATGAGTGGTACAAAGCGTTCAAAAGTGGTCGAGATGTGATGGAAGATTTGCCTCGCTCTGGTAGGCCATCAACGTCTGCAACTGAAGTCAACATCGCAAAAGTGAAGGAAATAGTGACTGAAAATCCTCATTCAAATTTAAGAGAGATAGCCGCCGAACTTTCGGTGTCTCACGAGTCGATCCGTACCATTTTAAATAATCACTTGGGTATGAAACATGTTGCCGCTCGGCTAGTCCCAAAAGACCTGAATTTTCTCCAAAAACTCAACCGCATAAGAGTCGCTGAGGACATGCTAGAACGAGTCAATTCCGACCCAACATTCATGAAACGCATTGTTACTGGTGACGAGACGTGGGTTTACGAGTTTGACATGCAAACTAGTCAACAAGCTTCGGAGTGGCGCCTTCCAACTGAAACGAAACCGAAAAAACCACGCCAAAGTCGATCAAAAGTCAAAGTCATGTTGACTGTTTTCTTTGACTATCGCGGTGTTGTGCACTCGGAATTCTTGTCGGAAGGTCAAACGGTAAATAAAGAATATTATTTGAGCGTTATGCGGCGTTTAAGAGAGCAAATTCGACGAAAAAGGCCAGATTTGTGGAAAGGAAATTCTTGGATTTTCACCATGATAATGCGCCTTCGCACAAGGCCATCATTGTGAACGAATTTTTGACCAAAAACTCAACAAATACCATCGAGCAACCACCTTATTCACCAGATATGGCTTCAGCCGACTTCTTTCTTTTTCCTAAACTGAAATTACCACTTCGTGGTTCCCGTTTTCATTCGAAAGAAGACATAAAAGAGAATTCGCGGCGAGAACTGAACTCAATTCCAGAAAAAGCGTTTAAAAAATGTTTTGATGATTGGATTATTCGTTGGCGTAAGTGTATCGTTTCTGAAGGAGCATACTTTGAAGGTGATAAAATAAATTTCGATAAATAACTAACATGTTGTGTATTATTGAACTTTTCCCGGTACTTTCTTGACAGAGTAGTACATACAATTTTAAGGCATTTTAGTATCCATTGGAGTCTTTGACGGCCCATGTTTTAAAGTCTGCCAGAATGAACACGACTATGTAAGGACCTCATATTGTTTTTTTTTCTAAATCGCGGCTACATCCTTGCTAAATGTTGATACACACAAAATATTTTTTTGCAAAATCGTCAAAGTTGTCATGTTTCCAAGTTATAAGCTATCAAATTTGTACTAAACCACTAATATTAATAATAATATGATTATTGGCGCCATATTATGTACCTAGTAAGTACATAAAAAATCTTCTAAAATGTTTCAAACGCATTTCTACTGAATATAATTAAACTTTATTTATTTTTACAGAGTTTTGAGGGAATCGAACCAAAGAATAAAATTTTAAATAAAAACTGTGGTTTTAGAAAATTTGATTAGGCTATGTTTTATTCCATAACCTAAACTATCTACATTCTAAAAATCATCAAAATTGGTTTAGTAGTGTTGGAGCATGTCGTAAAAGTCGATTAAGGGATAGTATCCTCTCCAACATGATGATAATACAATAAGCAAGTATTCCCAAGGAGGGTTGACGTCAGGCAGGCGGCCGGTCATAAAACACCTTAGCCAAAACTCTTACAGCATGATCCAAGGACCGTGCTGTACTGACCCCACATAGAGTGGGATAAGGGCAGGAAGATGATGAGTGTTGGAGATATGTGGTCACAAAAATTCACACACACAAACTTTCTCATTTATAATATTAGTTTATTTATTTATTCATTATTTATTTATTTATAATATTAGTAGATGTATGTATGTTTGTATGAGCTAGTGACCAACTCTAGAGATGGAGTTATTAGGCCGCCTAAAGGCCTCCGTCGTGGCTTAACGACTTAAAAGCTGTTTAACGTGCCCTCCGAAGCACGGAAGCGCTCAGCTCGTAATGCCACTTGCCACCCATCCCTATATGTGACCGCGCATACCGTTGCTTAACTCCAACAATCAATCAAGAACGCCTTAGCAAGCTACGCCACGAGCGCTTCCTAGTTAGTAGAATGTATGTATGATACTTACGAGGAGGCAGGGTACAAGGAGGCCAGCGAGGCCAGCGGCGGCGGCGGCGGGTGCCGATGTGGCGCCGGCTCGGGCGGCATCTTGTCTGGCATGTCGTTGTAGTACTCCCGGTCTTCTAGACCCACCACGCTGGCGGTGTCCAGCAGTTGTCGGGAACCATTTATGTTCAAACTGAAAGAAATATTACACATACCCCCGAATACTCAAGCGCGACTCAGAGTTGAGCATGTCTCAACTCACGGTTTTTTAACAGTTTCTGATGAAAATCTGTCAAAAAAATAATCGTCATTTGAGACGTGCTCAACTTTGAGATGCGTTTGAGTATTCGGGGGTTAGTCACCTACAATTCTTATTTTTAATTTATTTATGTTTGATTTAATACACTTTTTGCATAATTCATTCAACATTAGCTTCTTCATCAAGCAAACAATTGCAAGAAAAGTTCGAGTTGATAGACGTAAGTATTAAAAATTGAGTCATCATTTGAGATGAACATAAAAGAAACGACATTCCAAAACAAATTGTATGAGAGTTGAAGTGTGCTGTGTTGACTCATACAATAAAGGTCATACAAGTTCCTTGTTACCCACGACATTGACGTAACAGGATATTTAGAGCAATATACACTCTACTGGGTTCGATTTGAGATTAACTTAAAACTTTATTTCTCAGTTCTAAAATTATTATGGTAGTTTTTTGTGTTTATTTTGGTACAGTCACATTTTCAGGATGTATACAGGAACTAACTAGAAAAAGGCATGAATCATTCCATAAAGGATTTGTGATATAGATAGGCATATCAGTGATACAAGTGACACATCAATTATTGGCAGAAAAACTATGACCAATACTTTTAAAAATATAGTGTGAATTGATGACTTCAGTCACATGAGGAAAAAATATTATAGCTTGACTTCAAAATCCTACTAATATTATAAATGTGAAAGTTTGTGAGGATGTGACGATGTATGTTTGTGCCTCAATCACGCCCAAACGGCTGAACGGATTTGAATGAAATTTGGAATATACATAATACGTGTCTCTATATGTTCCATAACATATAGGCTACTTTTTTTTTTCTGGGTACAAAGAAAACGAAGCCGCGAGCGGCAGCTAGTATAATATAATTATTTTGGTAATAGAAGTTAGAAACTTAAGTTACAAAGATATTTTTATCGTAGCAAATGGCGATCCGTGATCTCTGCCCACCCCTATGGGAAAGAGGCGTGGTTTTATGTATGTATTTTTATGGACAAAAACTACAGCTTCCAGAAATATGCCTCTCATAACCAAATCACTACAAATCGGTAAAATGACTAGCACAAAGCACATTTCTTTTTGTTTCTTCGTTTAACACTAAAATCCAAGATAATGTATAAAACCTTCAGCACTTTTTTATAACAGCCGAATTCGAGATAAAATATCAAACTTTTAGTAGGTAGTACTATTGTATTCTGTCTTTGATGTGAGGTACTTACGAGGAAGGTTTAGTAAGGAACTCCTTGAACCGGAGCTCGAAAGCCTGTCCTATCGTCGCGATGACATCTTGCGCCAGCCTGCCGCCACACTCCAGTACGTAACACGCTCGCCATTCCGCCGGCGGGACCGTCTTAGCTACGTACGCTACAAAGTCTAAGGAATCTGCGTCACCACCTAAAGAAAAGAATTAGTAATATCATTTATTCAATAATTCAGCTCCGCACATATTGACCATGTCTTTTGTGGACAAGGCCAACTAAGCTGAGAGGATGGAATAGGTGCTGGGCAAGCCTACTCGCATCTTAATTCGTCCCGGGCACTACAGCGTCCCGTTTGTGAAGGTAAAAGTTGCCTCCTGATGCTGTATAAATCATCTACGAGAGATGAGAGATGGTAAAAGGAATTAGTTTTTTGTTGCTAAATCACAGCGTAACAGCTTAATGGATTTGGATGAAACATGGAATATAGGTATAATCGTTTATAAGTTTGTGACCTGTAATAACATATCAGCTAATTTTTGTATTAGTACATAAAGTGAAATTTCTGTTGGAAGCTGGTCGGTTCTATAGAACCAAGTGGATGAACTCTAAGCTTAATAGAAAGTTTTGTTTATGAACACAACTGCAACTCAAGCTCACAATGTATTTCAAATTAATTCAGGGGTGTACTAAGGATCCATAATCTATGAATTTCATAAAAATAAACTGCTCAATACTGTGTATTATTAAGTTAATTTTACTTGGCCTTAGTATGGACTTAAACAAACTTATATTCCTTAGTGATTTCACATACCTGATGCAAAAGATACTCTAGGCATATCGTGCCTAGCTACAGTCTCCCCTCCCTCCAGCTCAGCCAGGGTGATAGCTTTGGAGGATATGGTGAGTGCAACATTTGATCCAGAGTGGTTCATTCTAGGTCTTGCAGCGAGGGCGCGGGCGGCCGCTTGACAGACGCGACGCTTCTTGTCTGCAGACCGTAGGCCTGCGGCGGCGCACACTCGGGCTATGCATTCTCTGTAAATAACGTTATAAACAATGGAATCATTTGGACTAGTAGTAAATATATTTGAGGATGCTATGCATTCTCAGTAATAATGGCATTATTATGTAATGTTGAATTGATACTATGTTTCAAACAACTTATAGGAATTTTCCAAAACTCCTTATTCAGTACATAATGCACACATACATACATACAAACATTATCACGCCCATATCCCGAGCACTGGCGGTCTAGTGTCACTAGGGTCATGGGTTCAAGTCCAGTCGTGCATTAATGGATTATTTTGTTCGAAAAATTTATGTGCGCTATAGCAGCACTCTCAAAAACGGTGAAGGAAAATGTGTCTTAGCCAGCATGTATTGACCATGTCTTTTCTGTGGATAAGGCTGACTAAGCTGAGATAATGGCATAGGTACCAGGCAAGCCTACTCCATCTATATTTGTCCCGGGCACTACAGCGTCCTGTCAGTTTCAAAAGTAGTTTCCTTCTGACGCTGTATAAATCATCTAATAGAGATGGCTATGGCCTTAGTAAATGCCTAGTAGGGTGGGCAGAGCCACAAGTAATCATGAGAAAACTTGCAGCCACTCCTGATTTAAAGTCCTAAGATGGTTATGGTCAACAAAGGTGTCAGGTCATTTCCGTTTTCCATGTAATAATAGTAAAGGTAGGTAAGTACTAAAATAATCCAGCATTCAGCATGCACAAAGCCTCAAGGCCTTAGCTAGGCAATGAGACAAAACATGACATAATTCAAACAGAACAAGGCTAAACATTTTCATTGTTTTCTAAATTTGTTTGCTATTGTTTGATCACGGTAAATTATCTGAAAGCACATATGTATTACATGTTGTTAGAATGTACTTTTTAGTATAAATCTTTGTACACAATCCTAAACGGCTATCATGCCTAAACGGCTGAACGGATTTGTATGAAACTTGGAATATACATAGTACATGTGCTGGATTGCCATATAGCCTTTTTTTATCAGAGTACCATGCGAGCGAAGCTGCAGCGGCAGCTAGTACACTATACATTGATGTCATGTTTATTGATGTAGGTGATAAATTACTAGACATAATAAAGGTGTCTTACTTTGCAACTTGTGATCTAGTTTCAAAATCCAATTTCTTCATAGATGTAAGTACTTCCATGCAGCCAATATACTGTAAAATCAAAGAAATAAAATGACAAAAGATTAAGTACAACTTGCATTAAGTATATACTCAAACTCAATTTTATCTGAAGAGTAAAGTCCTAACTACGGAGCAGTTCATCTACTTACTACAAACATCTCTCGATGTGGATTAAATATGTTTTATGATCACTAGGAGCTTAACATTTGTATGACTGTAGTCTTCTCGTCCTAAATAAAATTAGGATACTCACCCTGACGGCATATGTGACTCCATCGCTGGCCAGAACTGAGTCCGGGTGCAACCAGCCTCTGGCGGGCTTGGACACGAAGGAACCGCCCTCTGCCATCTCCGTAACCAACACTGACGACTCCTATTTACACGAACTCACGATATTCTTCACACCTCACCTACTTCCAGTTATTTCATACGCGCTTTCATTATGATTCAAACGATTCGCTTGCAGCGTTGGTGGTCGGCTTCTAGTTTTAGAGAAACTCGTTATGTGCAGCTGAGCACAAGTGAACTTAATTTATTGAGTACAATACATATAGTTGTTTCAGTTGTAAAAGCGTGTGAATAAAATGCAAATGGAATGCAATAGAAAATATTTTATTCGCAAAAAACAAACGCGAATGTAACGAAAGCGAAAACTTTTTTGACAACTAAACCAAGACAAGAGTCAAGAACAGGCAATAGACAGTTACAGTTAACTGACAGATGATAGATACAAATGAGTGAATGGCCTTTTACCATTCTCTACGTAGATGATACAGCGTCATGAAGTAGGTAGGTCAGCTTAGTCGGCCTTGTCCACAGGAAAGACAATATTTGTGCGAAAAATTATGTGCGATAAATAAGTACTCCCAAACGGTGAAGGAAAACATCGTGAGGAAACCCGCGGTTTAGTTAGCTCCACTCCACACCGCGTAGACCATGAGTGAGTGAATAAACGAATGAATAATCGCACAGGAACGTTCAGTGCCTGATCGCGATTGTTCAGACTGCTCCCTCAGCTTGCATTAGATTTATTTAGAAAATCCTAGATGTTAGGGATAAATATTACTAAATCAATAAAATGCATAACAAGTCAAATCAAACCTTATCCACAGAAAGAAAATGATAAACTACTGGTCGTAGGCATTGAGCACAACCCTGTTAAAACGTCAACCGGTCAATACTTTTCGGCGGCAATTTTTATTTTGTGCTATAATTTGTGTAATCCAGGGTTTTTATGGAACTAAATAGCCAACAATACGAGAGTACCTACCTACGTTATTCCATTGGTGAGTCTCTGTTCTTTAGGTTAATTAATTATTCTCAGTCACGATTTTTAATAACAGGAATAGGTACGTGAAGGAGGTTGTAGTCATGTTTGCGGGTTGACTAAGTTATGACGTGTTATTATGTTCTACGAGACGTTCTACTTTACCGTTTTGCTCCCTACGAACATTAATGCCTATGGTCTCCGCCCACCGTAATATACAGAATCTACAAGACGGTGTTCTTTATCGGATTTTTTACTCGACTGCAAAGGGTATTGTGTTTGGGGTGTAGGTATGTATGTATGTAGGTAATGTACGAATGTGATTCCTTTGGCTGAAGCTAACTATAGCCTAAAGTTTAGGCCCTAAACAACTACCTACGTACTTACAGCGGATTTGTCTGAATGACGAGTGTGTAAAAAAGTATTATGGCGGCTGTAACAAGCCATTTTCAATTGCTTCCTTTGGCCTGTCGCTATAACCCTCGAAATAACGAAAAATACGCAACGGTTTGTTTACATAAATTGCATCTCCAGTTTGGCTGAGTAGGTATAGGTAGCTAATAAACCCTCCTATTAATTCAAAAACCAAAATTTGTAGGATTTACTTACTTTTTATAATCAGTCTTAATACCTTTATAGTTATAGTTTATAATTTCCTAGCACAGATTCCATTTTAGGGTTCCGTATCCGAAGGATGCCAACGGGACCCTACGGGACGCCTCCGCTGCTTTCCGTCCGTGTCCGTCCGTCTGTCAGCGGGCTGTAGGTATCTCATGAACCGTAATAGTTATTGAGTTGTTTCACAGTGCGTTACGGTTATCGCCGCTATAACAACAAAATACCTACCTACCTAATAAAAATAAAAGGGGGCCCCAATACAAGAAGCATTTATGTACATGTACGATGGTACGGAACCCTTCGTGTGCGAATTCGAATCGCACTTGACCAGTTTTTTTATTATGTTCTCTTACCTACCTATAGGTAGGTACGTAGTTAGGTAGGTATGTTAACTTATCGTAGCGACACAGCCGACCACACCGGCTGAGCTGGATGAAACAAACCGAGCCCTGCGTAATAAATAAACATTGCTTAACTTACCCCCGAATACTAAGTCACGGTTTTTTGGCAGTTTTTGATGAAAATCTGTCAAAAACTCGTCACTTGAGACATGCGAGATGCGTTTGAGTATTCGGGGGTAAGTTAAGCAATGTTTATTACGCAGGGCGCAACTTCAGTAGGTTGATTTTATTATTTAAATACTGAAGTTTATCAGTAAATTTCAATATTTATTTATTACCTATAGGTACGTTAAAAAGACGAAAGTTCTAGACTATGTTTCTAGGGATAAGGTAAGATCACCACCCATTCAAAAAGAAAACACATAGATCAAAAATTTAACTCTATTTTCCTTGTCAAAAGTAGAATAATTTATGACTTAACTAAAAAGGTCGCTTGAAATCTGTTGTATTTTTAATAACTTTGCACGAATTACAAAGTTACGTCGTTTAGAAGTTGTCCCGCAGCGGTGTTGTAGGTAAATGTTTATTTTTATTGTTCAAATCTACCCTCGAACATTAACTTAATCGCCGCTGCGAGAATTTGAGCTACGGCCTACGAGACTTCAGTCCCTTTACACCGAAGTTCACTCCCGAACATAGGGGCGTGCTTATACTTTTACCCCCGAATACTCAAACGCATCTCAAAGTTGAGCACGTCTCAAATGACGATTTTGTGACAGATTTTCATCAGAAACTGTCAAAAAACCTTGAGTTCGCCGTGAGAGTCGCGTTTGAGTATTCGGGGGCACATTTTGCGTTTATACTTGTCTCTGACTACTCTTTGATATTGCTAATGTGTCTTAGAGCTAAATTACAGTTGGAGAAAAAATATTTTTCTTAGCACCTAGCTAACTTATGTATGAGCGATGTACATGCCTAGGTTATGTACATCGCTCGCGTGGTACCCGGATAAAAAATAGCCTATAATGTTAATCCAGCACATGTAGGTACTATCTATATTCCAAGTTTCATTCGAATCAGTTCAGCTGTTTAGGCGTGAAAGAGTAACAAACGTCCATACATCCACACTTACAAACTTTCGCGTTTAATATTAGCAGGATTATTCTAATCACAGATAGAATACAACTGTTACCTGTCATCACAAAATCCTTTTCACCCGTCCGAAATAATTTCTCAAAGAAAATACCTTCCGGTGGAAATGTGGCGCCTATCGTAGGCTTGTAGCAATGTGAAGGCAGAGCGCTTGCGTGCGTCAGTAGGCGGCCGCCCCGCGCTCATACGCCCGGAATGCGCGTTCGGCACACCCGGCTCTTCCGTATTCACTTCACAAACCACCGCGCGCCCCTGTAAGTACCTATTTAATATGAAAAATATCCAGTAAACAAAGAAAACTATTGTAGTCCTAGGTGGGTTCAGTTTTTGTTGTCGACTTGTGTTATTGATGTTGGAATAATTGTTTCCGCACGTGCTCGAGACGCACAGTAACAAATGAGCGTTCGTTCGATAGCCCACTGCCCCTGTGAGAGGCTTCTTGCCTCAAGGGTTGCAATGAACCGATTATAGGTTAAATGTTGGTCTCAAATTAATGTTTTGGTTGTTGAATTATTGTGTTTTTGGTTTTGATTTGATAAATACCTAATTCGTTAATTACTTACACTACAGCGTCTCATTAGTAAAGGCAAAAGTTGCCTCCTGACGCTGTATAAATCGTCTAATAAGTATAGTATGTAGTTAGGTAGTTATTTACTTTTAAGTCACATTTCCGCCTTTACTATCTACCCTTTACGAGTTCCAAATATTTTACTTACCTATCTATAGACAACTTCTACTATAATATAATTTAGAAAGTAATTATCTAAATAATTTTACTCAATATTTGCTGACAAAAGAGAATGGAGGTCTATACGCAGCAGTGGGTGATACTGGCCTGAGATGATGATGATGATGATTATACATAGTTGTTTTATTTATGTATCTGTCACACAATGATGTTTATGTATCCACCTACTAAGCATTTTTAATTGTCTTGGAAAAGTCTGTCTGGCTCTGTCTGAAAAGGAAAAAATCTTCACTCAGCCATAGATTAAATAACAGTAAGATACTTACTTGAGATCATTAAAATTCTCAAGCTCAAAGCAAGTTCCATGGAAAAAGACGCAAGCTGTTCTTTTAAAAAGGCGAAGGCGAAACGAACAATCGCCGTCTGGGCGTACGTTCAAGCAAGTCTGGGCGTTCCTTTTAGTTTGTCTACGTTCCGAGAGACGCGGCTTGAAAGCGGCTCGCAATTAGCCCGGCAAGGCTCTATTCTTCACTTCCATGTCTGGTTTTTAAGTTTTTGATTTTGTATGTACCTACTGCAAGCTCTATAATTTTTGCCGCTTTTGGTCATCGTAGACGCGTAGCGCGTCTACAGCATAGAGCTGATTTGCTTCAAAAAATCCTATATTAATTAAAATCTCGTATTTAACCTCATGAGGTCATACTACGACAATGTTTTAAATGATAAATACAGATGTACATAAATTATCTCCTAGTTAACTAAAGGAGCAAAATTCAAGTAGATGTCGAAATCATAATTACTTGAGTACTTGAGTACATGTACCTACTCAAGTACTTCGTAGCCGCACGAAATCTACTTGAATTTTGCTCCTTTAATTAACTTCGGAGAGAATTTATGTACATCTGTATTTATCATTTTTAAAACATTGTCGTAGCAACCTTACGTAGCAAATGCCGTAGCATTGTCTACGCTTTACAATTTGTGTCTCAAAGAACAAAACAAAATGTATATAGATACTCGTACTTTGCCAGTTACTTTGTTGCGCCACTGAACAAAACGTATCAAGATTTAATCCCACATTCAACACTGTAGCGAAGAGACTATTTTAAAATTCAAGCGAGCTCAAGAATAGCTGCTCAGCGTGCCTTTATCCATTCCCTTCTGCGTATTAGCAGGACGTCCCGCATAAATGAATATTTGATTTATTAATTAAGCTCAGATGCGCCTGCCTTGTTTTTAACCTTTTCCCAGTTCACTCATTAGTCGGTGTTATAGACCACTGGCTACGCAAATTGAATATTGACCGGTAGACGGCGGCTTAATTGGATCGTTTTCCTTATGCTGTGATGAGCATAGATTTAGTAATTTATAATGAATCTCAGTCTGTTTTGGTTTTAATTAGACTTCCTAAAGTTTAGGTAATGTTTTCCGTCGCAATTTTTTTATATTCGGTGAAATAAGATTTATAAAATCTTATTTTTTGCAATGATGTGCCTAAATGAATTATTTTAGTAACCATCGGTGCATCGGGATGGAGATTGAGATAGACTAATATCCGGTTTTTGTCCGGCTATATAAACGGATGAACGACGGATGCTAAATTACAACGTTGCTATGGTAGTAATCTTTCTCCTGTTAGTTGAATATTGTAACCGGCAATTAAGTCAACTGAATCTCAATTACGATGCATTTTTATTCTTTGAAATCGTTACTAAATTCGTAGCAAAAATAGTTTTTGCTACGAAATTCCTAGGATATCATACATAGGAACATACATTACATTGATCATCTTTGCTATTTCTTTGTTATAAAGCCTCGGGTATCAAATTCACTGCGTATATTGTTCCATTAAGAATGAACGGGCAACAATAGCCGCAGATACGTTTCTTGGACTCAGCACTCTTAAATATTGCAAACGCCGTTCCGACGGTACTTGATAAATCACCATTATTCGTTTTCCTCTCGCTGTTGATTTTCTTCTTCAAGACGAAAGAATGAAATATGAAATTAGGTCAAGGACCTTTGGAGAAGAACCCGGAATTTACTGCTTGTTGAAATATTAATGAATAGAATTAAGGGTATCTTTACTCAGGTGTCATTGTACACGGTTCGCAACGTGTATTCTACATTATTACAAGCGAACATGTAGGTACTTACTAATAAAATTGGATCTTTGTAGGTACCTACCTTTTTTACAAGAAAGTTATAGGTAAGAAACTACCGATAGAAGATAGAGCGTTCTTCCAAAGCGAAGGTGTGACATTTTTATTGGTCTCAGAGCCGTAACATTTGTATGTGTCTCAGTTCCTACATAAAAACCCTTAACAAAGCGTGCAAGTTCGACACTTTGTCTCAAGACCGCAATTTATTAGTTTGTTTTCGATTCATTACTCACGAAGATCCCGAAAAGGCTTTATTGTGAACGATGCCTGTGATTTTATCGTCCCTTTTATTGTGGCGGAGTCGTTCTGTTCTGTTTGTTTAGGAATTCACTTGAACGAAATGCTGTCATTTACTAAAACGTTCGAGAATATTGTGTAGTTCGTATTCTTTCAAACTGTTAAAAAAAGCTTTTAGTGATAGTGTCTACGTCTGTGGGATTCATGTGTTTCAGAATAGTCTAAACCATAAAGGCGTAATTTACTTGTAAAGCTACGTTCAGCATGTAGTCAGCATGAACACCATGTCGTCGTGCTGTGATATCTTGTATTCAAAATGTCAAACCGCAAAGTTTCAAATCGATACTCTATTGGTAGTCGGCTCAGCTCTCGCACTGAGTCAACATTACAGATTCACGAGTGGATAGTTTGAAACTACTACTCGGGTAATGGATTGCTAATATTAGCTAAATCTCGTAAGTTTTACACCCCAGCTGGGGATAAAGTCGACCCATTCGTCTTTTCCACAGCCTTTAGTTCCCACAGGCTTGGATTAAATGGCAAAGGGTGCAGTATATTGCATTAGTCAATTCTATTTACGTTAGAAAACCATTTATTACTGACCGATGGTTGCAATGATTGAATTTTGAGGGCGGGGTTTCCTCAGCTTTACTATTACTTTGGCACGTTACTTCCGAAAATAAGCAACGGAACGCTAATGCGTTTCTGACACGCACTTCTATTTTGTGGTTCTATCAAATGGCTTTCAGTGATTGAAATAAAAACGACCGGTTATCAGTAATCGAATAGGGAAATCTTAGGAACTGTAATTTATTAAAAGTAGTATTAAGAAGTTATTTTAAAAATATTAATTAAAGCTTAGGTGAATACGGATATAGATAGGTGTTCTTAAAAATAAGTCTTGCTTACTTGCTTTGAGTGAGTAAGAGTCACACTTTTTTTAAAAGACAACCATTGATGGAACAGTCTGCACCCTCGAAACGACCTTTTACGACATCAGTAGGCGCGGAGCTGAAATATGATACGAGGGGAGGGTTCAGACGGGCTTTGTGGTCGCTTCTATTCTTTCCAATGAAATGACGTCACTAAAAACATTTTATATCTACTGTTGTTTCCATCAAAGCAGCGGTTGGATGAGTGCAAAAACAATCGAGACCTTTTTGCAGCTATGAAATTCTATGATTCCTTTGTAAAGTTACGAAAACAAACGAAACGATATTCAGTAGATGCGAACGAGTGGATAGTGTGAATAAGAATGGCACTGAATGTTTATGTTCCGATACACGTTTGAATATTTCATGAATGGAACCTTTCCGATTTACATTTTTACAGACACTGAGATTCAGGTATGCCAGCGCTCACCAAGTGCTTTGAGAGCCGACGGGTCGTGTTTACCTGTTTATAAATGACAAGGCTCTTGACATAGTTCGCATTCAGGGCAACAGTTAAAGAGCCTTCTTTTAGACCTTGTTTACTTTTTATAGGCTCTCTCCCCTAGTTTTTTACTTCAAAATAATACTGATACCTCAATAAACCTGTAAAAAACTATACCTATCGGAAAACTGTTTTGGTCATAGATTGTATTGTTTTATCTCATTCAAAAACGATCTACAATGTGTATGTAGTATACCATAACAAGCTAAAAGCCTTGCATGTTTCTAATTCTGCTTAGCTCGCGTGCAAGTGACAAACAGTACCTAATCCAATTTACCAGGTGCCGTCTCCGGCATGCTGGGCGCGCGGCTCAAGTCATGGATGGAGGCGCAGTTGGGGCGGGCGAAGAAGCGTAAACAGAAGCAGTCTCGCCAGACCACCACCACAGCCGCGCCTGGGCCGGTCCCACCTCCACATCTCTCCTCACCAGAGAGTGCCTACAGCACGGGGTACTCGACTGATGGGACATCACCAGGCACGCAGCCGGGGCCGTTGGCAGCGCCGGTTGTGGCGCCACCGCCTCCACCGACGCCACCCACCACGCATCTGTACCACGAACCTGCTATTCCTAAGGTAATATGTAACGCAGTTTATATGAAAAGCGTAAATTTCATAGATTATGATTTCTCTGATTTCCTTGGTAGATTTTTCACTTTGATAGTACAACAACCACACATGTAATACTACAGCTAGCTAATGGTTTGAGGCTAATCAGTGTCTTCCGTCGTCTCTACCTCTGGGCACACGTGCCTTCGCTAACTGTTCACTATATAACATACCTACACTCAACCTTAATAGGTACCCTTATCACGCGTCAGATGAAGTTCTTGTCACTCTCTTGGATAATACGTTCAAAAAGGAAGCCACATCAGACCACTTACAATGCTTTTTGGTAGCCATAAAGCTCTTCAATTTGCGTCGAAATTGCTTCATTTTAGACGTAATTACCTACGTAATCCACCTCCTATTAAATCAGACCCACGGGCTCCATGCACGAGATTAATTTGCACGGAAAGATCAAAAGACTCGTGTGTCAGTAATGTTAGTTAGTTTATTTTCCCATCACGGATATACGAAACAGAGGAGGGTTTAAGTCCAAATACAGAGAGGAAGGAAAGCAGTTTTGTTTGATCATCATCCAATTAGTCACGTTTTATCATCTTATAACTGTCAAATTCAGATGAATCAGATTGATACCGTCCGCCCTACGGAAACCAAATTGAGTCCATTAACGGTAAAATGCTGAGCAAATAAAATTATTTACTATGATGATGCTAAAACCTCGCTGTATCTCGCAGCTATTTTCGCGATATAAGGTTCGACCCATGTTCCACCCAACACGGCGTTACTTTATTAATTAACTAGACCGGATAAATTGACGAGGGGACGACCTTTTAACCATAACATTACAAGCTACTGAATATTTACCTAAGCGCCTTTGGTATTATCTATTCTATGTTTTATAAGCACAATAGTTGGTTTGACGAACTTACGAGTACAACATTGGCTTATTAATTTACCTATTTGTGATTCTGTAATCTCTTGTGAACCTGTTTACTTAGGTACCACCTAAATAAACATGTTCTTAACTCCAATCGAAATTTGGTACATTTGTAGGTACTCTGTCTTCTATAATAAGAACCGAGGTTCACACCCCTCTCTCCCCCACAAAAAAATATTTTGAATCGATGAGGTTGTAATTTTCTCATCATAATCATAAGGAAGATGATGATGATGATGATGATGATGATGTATGTATGTTACGCCTCTCCGACGATTTTCATTATATATTTTCGCTGATTTTAATTTTAATACTAAAGGATGGCTAATTTTCTCGTAATCTTTCTCTTAGAGTCACGACAAGTCGAAAAGTTTGTTTTCAATTCGCAAAAATGTAGGCGGTCAGTGTGAGTGGCTATGTGATTAAAATTACGTAGTGAAGTAGTTTTCTTTTGTTTTCAAAACGTAATTGTTTGTGATTTGTTTCATATCAAACAATACACTGCCATACGCCTTTTCTCCTCAAAATTACTTGCATCTTTATTCTTGCCGCAACATCAATATCTGAGCGACATCCGTAGCTAATGAACGTCGAGGCAATTTGTTCGTCGCTTCACGTAATCCCTTGATGTAACTGCTTTGCTCTGTACAATGAGGGATTTACTGAAACGGCTTTGAGAAAGACTTTATTTTTAGCTACTACGAATACTACTATGGAGGAAGGTATAATTTAGTTAGGTATTAGAATTTTAAAATAATTCTTATACTTTTTAGGTCGGATTTTTCATTCTGTCATCAGATGACTGATGTACTTTACACTTCGAATCAATGTACTGAGGCAAAGTCAGTCTAAAGATTTTTATAAGGAAATTAAATAACTGAATTCAATGTTTATTGGAGTTAAAACTGACTCCGCTTGTTTCAAGTGTATCAGAGAGTCGACAAAGCAGATATCGACGGTTGTTCTCACGAATATTAATAGCCGTTTATAAAATTGAAAAAGCTTTGAACCTTCACGAGCCCAATCAATTACCCGTTCAAGTTTTCCAAAGTCGTAACTAGATGTCGCTACTGGAAAAATTAGCACGCGCTATCGGAACGTTTTGAGGAAACCGTGAGGGCAAAAACCGAATCTAGTCATGTAACTTCCTTGTCTCGGGGAGCATAATGCACAGTGATCGTAAAGTGAGGGCATTGATGCTGACACCCACAAGTTTTTACTTGAAAACCCGCGCCCGGTGGCCGTAAGGTGATCGAGCGCAATTTTTAACAGCTCTCCTTACTTTAACGGAGGCTTGATTCATTAGAACATTTGCTATAAGTAAAATTAAAGGGTTCAATTCCGCTAGGAGTAATAGTGTTCTGTGGGTTCAATGCTACACCAAGGTTAAATAGTTTATTTATCTCTTAAAACATTGACCTTCCAGCAACGTCGTTTAGGCATTATGTTCCGGTCATAAGCCGGCTCTTCTAAACAGAAACAATCACGACTGTTCCACCCGGGTTATTTAGCATTGAAAGACTGCTCTATCGCTTCTACCACGCTAAATCATAGGAAGACTTCCGAGTGGTTTACCTATAAAGACCTTTTTTTTCCAGCAACGTCGTTCCTCAGGCACAAGACGCGTGCCCGAGCCGGTCGTAGTAACTTGTGCGACGCCTTCCCCAAGGCCGCGCTGCCGCATCCGAACAAACCCTTGGCTCGGCGGCTCTCCTAAGCGGAAACCATCGCACCTGTTCCACCAGCAGTCTCTACAGTGTCCCACACAACCGCAGCTTCATCATGCGCAGTTCTCTCTCGACTCGCATCCTTTGAAGTTCAGTACAAGGTAAGATTCGGGCCTTTTCTAGTCACCTCTCGGCCTGTTTTTTTATTCATTTGCCTAAAGGAGAAGGTAAAAGTAGACTCATGTCCCATAGTAAATAATAGTTTTGGATCACAAAGCAGTCCCTGTCAAATAGAATTAGTGATATAAAATATTACTTAGCGAATCCGTGAGCGGAAACTAGTAGATAATTTTATTGATATCCTATCTCTAGTTCAAGGTGAAGGTTGTCAAATTAATGTAATTTGTATTAAGCTAATCTTTAATATCATTACTTGGTGTTAACCGTAACTATGTAACTGATACAAGAGTTGCAGCAAGTGGGTTCGATGTCCACTGCGTAACGAGATAAAATAAGAATGTCGTGAATGCAACTTTTGTTTCGAAAACGGTTTTCTGCGAATCTTTAGTTTTTAAAGGCTAAAAAAGCCACGTTGAGCAATTCATCTATAGCAATTCATATTTCGCTTCAATAGCAAATCCTGAGCGATTCCTGTAAATCTTTAAACCTAATTATCGTAAAATGGTCTGAATTGTATTTGTAGGTGAATTGTACGCAATTCGATTCAGTAGCGGATCTGATAAAGTGGCCTTTTTATAATAACTCTCCAGGTTTTGAGCTCTCGGCGAAGGATGGGGAAGTGGATTGAGCACGGGTTTAATCTCGTTCACCGATACCCGTTTCAAAATTGGACCGTCACGCGTGACTTGATTTAATTATTTAGACATTTTGACCATTTGGTTTGTTTTTTCATAACGGCCTGGTTATTGAATGGGGTAGTCAAGATTCGTGCCGGTATTATGCTTCCTGATCTTTATATTTCCAGATCACCTCACCTATCACCCCATTTGTCCCCGGAGCCGAATCGCTCCCCTTACCGCGGCGCGTCTAGCGACGAAGAGTGCCGCGGGCTTCGGCCGAGAGGGAGGGAGACAGCTATACTTTCCGATGCTGACTTCGACTCCCACAGTGACACGGGCTTGGATGGAGGGGATGAGGACGAACCTGATGAGTTCGCGTCTCCTGGACGAAGGCGCGCTAGAAGACGCCGGCCACCGCGACGACCTCCTAGATCTGCTGGTACTTACTGGAAGTCATTTCTTGCTTAAACTAAGCACCCTCTGAATTGCAAGGAAGGTATCCTTGGAATCCAGAAGGTCTTGCAATCCTGAATGATAATAATAGTCAATTTAGTTTTAGCATCAGCAGCAAACACCTGTTTGTTGCTGATCCACGTGACACTATATCAGACATAGATTAAAGTCGACTCTGCTCAGTCACCGAGGCTGACTGTGAGCAGGTGGACCATGTGCATTTCTGCCCGTAGTCTACTTCGTTTTCCATGGGTGGCATGATGAGGTCTACTTTTTCAAGGTACACCCAACATTCTATCGCTAAGCCATGATGGAGGCCTTCAGGTGGCCTAAAAACTCCGTCACAAGAGTTGGCCACTAGCTCATACTAACTTACTTTATTCCAACATTACAATTCCAGGAGCCACCCCGCCCCGAATGCGTCGCCGCAACCACGCACCCTCAGCCCCGCCAGTGAGAGAGCGCGACCCACTCCTAGAAGCGGATAGAGAAGCAGAAAGAAAGTATCGCGAGCTCATCCGAGAAGCGGAGAAATTGTTGGTGACTGTATCCCGCGCGCCTTTGGAGCCGCCGCACAACCCGCGCATCAGGGAACTGAGGGCTACCGAGGTGAGTGAGGGAGACGGCAGCTGTGGCAGCTGTTATAAGAGGAGAGAGAGAGGAGATAAACTTCTGGTGCGAGTGAGGTGATGGAATTTAGAGCTGATAATTTGAGGGAGGCGGAGCTATACCCGCTGCTGAAGAAGAAAAGAAATAGATGAACGGATGGCGCCAGTGTCTTGGAGCTGCCGTGCAAAGTGCGCGTCAGGTGAGCTATAGCCGCTGCTGGAGGGATAAAGAGAAGAGATATGCTGAGAGCTTCTGTTGTGAGTGAGGTAGAATCACTGCTGGAGGAAGACAGATAGAGTACCTTATTAATGTCATAAAAGTTTTACATCGACATGGTAGGAAGGTACCTATAAAATACTTAGATAAGTAAGTAGGTATAAGCTGTTTTTTCTTTTGTTCATCGAGTACCTAACCTACCTACCTTCTGTAACGTCTGTATAAAATCCATACCCATATTTTCGCATTTGACATCACATATCTTTCATTATTAATCATTTTTGCATGACTCGACAACCTGACAACCTGAAATCATCTTCTTTTCAAGGTGGAAGCGCCCCGAAGAAGTCCAGAACGCACTCATATCACGAATTTCATGCGAGCCAACTCCCCGGAGCCTCCTAGAAGACTGTCCCCAGTGGCCAAGCGCTCCCCCCTCGCCCTGCCTCCACCCCCTCCCGCGAGGGCCCACCCTCCCTCACCGACCGATAGGCCACACTCGGAGCCCCCCAAACGGAAGGCATACGCACGCGATGAGGTGAGTTCTTTGGTTTTCTCATAAAGAGGTACAAACTTCATGCGAGCCATCTTTGGAGCCTCCTAGATGAGTGTCCTTCGTGGCCAAGTGCTCCCCCACGCTCCCGCATGGGCCTACCACCTCCTCGCCAGCGAAACTGAAGGCTTATGAAAGACTATGAAGGCCTAGAAGGCCTATGCGGTACCTACGCGATGAGGTAGGCTCTTTACTTTTCTCATAATAGTTTCGAAGTAATTCCAAGTTCCGTGGTTTTTCTCCTACCATTGTCTGACTACTCCAACAAAAATCGTCTGGGCACTACAGAATCAAAAAATTTTTTTCCTGACGCTGGCTGTATAAATCATCTAGGTAAAGACCTGATATTGGGATGTTTGTGGTTGGACTCATGACAAAGCAAACACAAGTAACGGCTGATAAAACTTGGACTAATTCTTAGATTTTTCTTTACAAATTGAATTTACAAAATGCAAAAGAAACCGTCGGGCTATCTAAAGACTAAACGGTCTATAGATAGCTCACCTGATCCAGATCATCAGACGGTGGAAGCGTGCCCAAGACGCTGGCCGCATTGCCACGCTGAATGGCAATACTGACCAAATAAGAACCAGCTTAGAATTTAAAAGTTTAGACAACTTTTCAGGTACCTACCAAGTACGCGAAGTCGCGAGAAGCTATATTTATATGTGTAGTAGCACCAAAGTGTCTGTAATTTTGCATTTTATCTTAAAGAGCTGACCCAGCAACAAAGTATAGGTACCTAAACTGGAATGTTGGTAATTATAATAGCATCATGCACGAGCCACAAACCGTGGAATGCGAAACCACAATATTAATTGTCTCATCTGCGACGCTGATTGAAATACACATTGTTATGCATGGGATTGCTTTGAATGCTAATTTGACATGGACTCTGCCTTATCAAAAATATTGTTCGGTCTTAGTGACATTGTTGGAAGTTGCAGTAGTGAGTAGCTCAGTAAGTCACGATCACCTTGACTGATGAGGTGTATTAGTAGGTGGTAATATAGTTAGTGGGTTCTCTGCTGGACTGGGAAACTTCTCTGCTGGACTGGGAGTAAAGAAAAACATAGAATGCGTCCAGCTGCTTCTCTTCCCGACCGAGCATATCGTAAAAGTCGACTAAGGGATAGTATCCTCCAACATGATGAGATACAATAAGCAAGTATTCCCAAGGAGGGTTGACGTCAGGCAGGCGGCCGGTCATAAAACACCTTAGCCAAAGCTCTTACAGCATGATCCAAGGATCATGCTGTGCCGACCCTACATAGAGTGGGATGAGGGCAGGAAGATGATGATGAATATAGTTAGTGGGTGGTTTTGCTATAAAAGAAAACAACCTTCTAAATTTCAACTTTCTAGCTTCAGTAATTGCAAACAATGCTTACTGTTTTACATATAATGTAAAGATAACCCCCCCCCCCCCAACCCCGGTGTCTGTAAACTACGATTCCTTCCTTGATGTCGACCCCGGTCGACATCAAGTAAGGGTCAAGGGCATATTCCAAGCTGTGTTTTTCATAATTTCTTGGTAGAATTTCATTATACATACATACATATTATCACGCCCGTATCTCTAGCGGGGTGGGCAGAACCACAAGTAATCATAAGAAAACTTGCAGCCACTTCTGATCCAAGACTCCCAAGATGGATATGGTGAACCATGGTGACAGGTGATCAGCCCATCGTCCATATAGGTCCATCAAGAACTACCTTTTATAACAATGTTTTTTTTAATCAATTTCAGGTTCTCCAAACACTGGAGGGTCTCCGCAAGAGCTTGCAGCAACAATCAGCATTGCTCGCAGTTCAGCGGACGAGGCTCGACTCCCTATAACCCCCCCGTCCCTTGTTAACCACGAACTCCTCATAGTCCTAACTAGGTACACTTGCAAATACATAATTATCACGTCCATATCCCTAATGGGGGGGCAGAGCGATAGGTTAAGGAAACTTGCAGAGCCATCCTTGATTCAAAGGTCTGTTCAGTCCCAAGATACATTAGGCGACGACCTCTGTGGCGTGGTGGGTGAGTGCTCGGCTGAGACGTAAGAAGCGTTTCGAAAGGGTTCGATTCCCGCTGCGGAAGAAATGTTTGCATGCTCTGCAAATATTTCTTCCGGGTCTGTGTCAACACCCATAATATCATATGTTATAAACATCAGCCATCCGGTTCCCATGGTACAAGCTTTGCTTAGTTTGGGGCCAGATAATGCCGTGTGATGTTATGTCATCAAATTTTTTTTTTAATATTTATTAGCGAGTACCTTGCTGTATGTTATTGACGGTACTAAACAAATTCTACGGCAATTTTTCGTGACACGAAGACTACAGCGTTCCGTCGCGGGACTTCATTCGAGGAAAGGACTCTAGTCGCTTCCTAAATGTCAACTTTTGCTAGATTTATGCAAGTCTATGCGCTGCTGAGTAAATTATATTAATTTTCCAGATTTATGTATTGTACCTTGTTGGTCAATGAAGAAGTTGAAGTGTATTGTTTACTAGTCATTTCAGTGTTATGGTGATTTTACTAGTCAATAAATTAGGAAATCCATACCTAGGCGTTTTTTGTACCTAGCTGGTAGTTATAGGCCGTTTGCGGTCGTCTTGTTTACCAAAAATACAAGCCGTAAACCCAAAATCGTCAGATAAAACATTTTTGTTAAAAGGAGTATTTCGATAACTAGTGGAAGTCCCCGCAACTTTGTCCGCGTTCATTTTTTAGGGTTCCGTACTTGTTCTGTCTGTCTGTCCATCTGTCAGCGGGCTGTATCTCATGAACCGTAATAGGTGGAGAGTTGAAATCACAGAATGTGTATTTCTATTGCTGCTATAAAGAATAATAAAAGGGACATACAAGATTTTTTTATGTATGATGGTACGGAACCCTTCGTGTGCGAATTCAACTCTCACTTGACCGTTTTTTATTAGCGTTGACGTAGCTCACGAGCAGAGCTGTGTTCGCATACTAGTGTAATATGGGATATAAGACGTAAACGGCCAGTAGTTCTTCCATTTTATACTTTTTTAGTCCCTCCATGGTGTAGTAGTGTAGTCCTGATATAATAGTACTTAGTATACTTACTTGTTATCGTTCAGGCGAGGCCAGTTTCATTATCTTCCAGTAATTATGTATGTAGCGTCATTTATTAGTGTAATGTAGTTAATACGTAGTGGTATTCCGTGGCTGGGGTCTGATGGTCTTTTGGTGTAAAATTCTGTTATTTATTCAATAAAAATAAAACTACACTATTTGCAATATTTATGGCAGGAAAAATACGCTACTAACCCCCGAATACTCAAACGCGACTCAGAGTTGAGCACGTCTCAACTCACGGTTTTTTGACAGTTTCTGATGAAAATCTGTCAAAAAAAAAAATCGTCATTTGAGACGTGCTCAACTTTGAGATGCGTTTGAGTATTCTTGGGTAAGTCCCGATATAACTTTCATTATATTTACCAGAGTTAACCCATCGTGTGTGGGCATGTGGGTTGTCAATAAATTAAAATAATGTCAACGCGCAATTCATTGTTTTGTGGATTCTAAAT
The DNA here is from genome assembly GCA_949320045.1 of Scotopteryx bipunctaria. Taxonomy (NCBI): domain Eukaryota; kingdom Metazoa; phylum Arthropoda; class Insecta; order Lepidoptera; family Geometridae; genus Scotopteryx; species Scotopteryx bipunctaria. The sequence continues at coordinate 9,929,262 of OX439442.1, read as the reverse complement.
TTAAATATTATTAACTTTTTGACATTACTTACTAACTTTCTACTAATATGGGGTCTGATGTCGAATAACTAGTTTTCAATTTACAAAATAATGTCATGCGTATTCCTTGTTAATAAACTCAAAATGTGGTTTCTAAAAATTAACAAGTTTAATGTGGATTCTAAGTTTAAAATGAACCATGGTTTACTTATGTCATGTTAAGGTTGGATCCTTATAACTATAGGTTGGATATCGATAACCTAGGTACTTACCTAGTTAGTTATTGACAGGTACGGAAAGTCATCTAAAAATGGCTAATTTTGTAGTTGTAGAAAAGTGTGTTCACGTGAATTGAGTGACTATAGTTTAAATAATATAATTTATAAGTGACACCAAAGGGCTATTCAAATATCAATCAGTATCCCAGCCTTATACTTCCAGGTTAGATGTTTCAAGATAGGTCAATGTACTCGAGTAGCCATAGTTTAGCAGTAGAGTTACATAGTAACTTTTATTTATTCTGCGACTAGTTCAATACAATTATATTTCAAGTGATTTTAAAACTGACTAAAAATATGACGAAGAATGAACTTGATAAGTACCTTTTCAAAGTTTGATGTAACTTTTTATAGACCACAGGTTTATTAAAGTCAAATTGAAGTCTGAAGAAAAATTTCATATTTATTGATTTTTTTTCATGTACTAGAAAAAATTGGGTGTACAGGTTAAATAACAGTTACTATGTAACTCAGCGGTCTCAAGATAGGGTAAGGCGGTGGCCACGGTGTTCTAAGACTGCGTTATATCATAATTTATACGATGTTTACTCGTACTTATAAACTGTTCATGTTAATGTGTAATCGATAATAACCTGAAATATACTTTTATATTTGTGTTATTTTAGCGTCTATACAGAATAAACTTTATAAACCAAGACAAACAATTTTGTAAGTGTCGAAGTATGCATGGTATTAAAAAAATATTTGACGCATGCTTAGACTTTTGACGCAAAGTCGGATGGTGTCAAATTTTATTTGAGCGTTTTAGATAAATATACTTACTGTACTTTCTTCTGGTTAATACTTTGTATCCCATTACTATTTTAGGTTATACCTACTAATGTAAATATTTACCAAATTTACTTGTTTACATTATTGTAAGTATAAATAAGATTTATACGTTTAGTTGAATTTTCATTAAACATTGATACCTATTGATGAAAATTATTTTTTTATTTAACCCCTCAATATTCACAGGTAAAATAAAATATTTAAAAACCAACACACCGTCTTCAAAGCTTCGAACCTTTTCAACTAGAGGGCGGTGATAGTTTAAGTTGGATCATCACTAGATGGCGTTAGTGTGGTCATTGTATGGTAGACTGAAGAGATAAAAAATGGCTATCATTTAATTAGCTACAAAGTGCAAAGGAAAGGAATTCATTATTAAATGATACTTAGTTATTATTATTTTATACCTACGAGCTTTAATTATATTCTTAACTTAGTGTTAGGCAGCAAGAGTTTTAGAATGTATTTCTGGTTTTAGTATTGGATGGTAGAATAAATTCACAACAGTTTTCACTCTTTTTAAACGCAAATAAAATAAAACATAACTTTAAGGTTCCTGTCAACAAAAAGCGCCACTTGCTATTTGGAGATGCAGGGATTTGAACCCTGGACTTTCAGCATGCGAAGCAGACACTCTACCACTGAGTTACATCCCCGGTATGTGGTATGGCGAAATTATGAGTCACTCTTGAGCTGCGCTAGGAGTAATAGTGATCTGTGGTCTTGAGTTCTCATTTAAAATAATTTAGACCATAAAAATTATACCTATGTAGATACCTAATTTACGTTAGCGCAATGGATTAGGTAGAACAAAGCACATTTCATATTAGCTATTTTATTTTAAAATGTGAATGAAGAACAGACCATTTTAATCTCTATTATAGTAAACAATAAGTTTTTCCTGAAATAAGGAAATGATTTGTCAGTAGCAGGTTAATAGTGCATGCTAGTCGACTTTTCCATTCAACGCTAATTTTGATCTTTATCGACCCCGCTTTGTTGGAAAATGTAAATAATCCATTTGTTTTGAAACATAATCGAATGGAACACTTGGACTTTGGGCGGGTTATGTTTTTGCATAGAGGTAGGTTGATGTATTTGAATCGTACAAAGTGGGCTTGTATTTTAATACAGCTGCCTATTCACCTAAAATTTAGGACCTAAAATATAATGTCAATATTAGTTTCAAAGCACTATAACCACTATAATTTATATTATTTATTTATTATTCAGCCGTTTTTGTCCCACTGCAGGGCAAAGGCCTCCCTTCCCTTTTTCCACTCTTCGCGATTTAACGCTGTGACAGGCCATGTGCCAAGGTGAGTGTCCAGCTCGTCCCGCCATCTCATCCTAGGTCTTCCACGTCGCCGCGTCGCGTTGTGTGGGGTCCACTCTGTGGTCCTCCTCGCCCACAAGTCGTTCGACATGCGGCAGACGTGTCCGGCCCAATTCCACTTCAGTTCCAATTCACTACTATAATTTATAGGTATACCTAAATAAGTTCCTAACTAAACTCAAGTATTTTAAGTTTTGTTTCTTATTTCATACATTGGTTTAAAATTAATGTAAAACCTTACATAGGTAGGTACCTATCTAAGTAGTTGTATACTCTAAAGTAATATTTAAAAACACTTTCTGGTTCTTATTTGGCTCAACGGATCAGTATTGCCATTCAGTATGGCAATGCGGCTAGCGTCTTGGATACGTTTTTGCTATTGGGTCGAATCTTGAAGGTCCAGTGGGTACATCGTTTCCATCGTCTGCTGAGCTGGATTTGTATATCGTTTGCAACGGCCTTTAGATAGCACGACTCTTTTTTGTATTTTATAAGTTATTATTTGTATTAGTTCTAAGTTTCTTTCTGATAATAAACTATTATAATAACACTTTCTATAATTATAATAATACATCGGTATAATAGGTTAAAAAATTGGGAATACCTACCTACTCTCGTAGGTACGGTGGGACAAATAAAATGTATTTTTGGTGCGTTTTATTTTTCATTAGATTCCATCTTTCGTAGCATTTTTATTTAATAAAAATTTTCATGTCACGTTTTCACTTTTTTTTGTTGCTTTTACTGACGCGTGTTTAATAAGTATGTTTTCAAAAAAGCCTCTGTTTACCCAATATTAGCTACGTAAGTGCTTAGCAGCTTCAACTGATGGGACATTGACGCATTGGTACGTAGAAGTGGTTGACATCATAGACACTAATCACAGTGCTCTGTCAATATCCCCTACAATTTGGCATGTTCATGTCAATTTACCTATGACCACAATCGGAAAAAGGTTAACAAAGGTTGTGATACTATTGTAGGAAAATCCTCGAAAGTTGTCCCTTTCTTATAAATCAGATAAAAAGTTAATTTTTGGTAGAAAAATTACAAGAAAATCTCGTTTAAAAACCGTTTTATAGAAATCAGAATCTCCAGATATTCGAGATATTTTGATTATCCCCCAGCTACATTATCCGGCAAACATGTCGCGTAAGTGACAGGTGTACCATAATATTTTTACAGGATAAATAAGGACACAAAACGTAAACCTTCGCCGAAGCCAGATATTGTACCTATCTGCAGGTCCTAGTTAGAACCACGTCCAAACTAACATTTACCCCGTGTTTTCTGGATTCTAGCTTTTTCAGAGACTTTTATCAGAACGAAATCAAAATACATTGAATGCTGGCGCTACCAAAATTAAAAACTTAAATAATTAAGGGTTATTAATTAAAATAAAAAAGGGTTTTCCCGTTTTAAATGATAGATTAATGACTAATGAATAACCTAGGTAGGTACTCAACAGATCACCTGAATGTTCCGGCCGTGTTGTGACCGGATTTTCCATCATTCCACTAGATTTGTTACAAGCATGTTAATAAAGATTATTAAGGCATACAATATTTATTGATGACTCATCCGCCTATCCAACGAGTATCCAAAAAAACAACGATCTGCGTTGCGAAATTCATGGAAAAGTTTCTGCAAATGTGTTTAAGTTAAGCACTTGTTTGCGTACCTTCGATCACTGTTTATTTGATCGAAGTTGCGTACCTATAAATTACCTATAGGATCAATTGATGAAGTAAACAGATTTGCGACAGAAGCGGTCGTGGGGTAGCTTGTTTAGACGTTCTTGGTTGGTCGTTGAAGATAAGCAACGTTGTGCGCGGTCACAATTTGGATGGGTGACCTGGCAAATGGCATTGAGAGGGTCTTCTTGACCAATGATAGGTACAGTGGATACCAAATTTTTATTTCTGACTGTGTTTTTTTGTGTATTTTTATAATTTGGGTCATGTGTCTGAATTAAAGAATATTATTATTACGAGCTCAGCGCTTCTACTCTGGCTTCTACTGACTGGGAGTAACAAAAAACATAGAATGCGTCCAGCTGCTTCTGTCCCCGAGCATGTTGTTAAAGTCGACTGAGGGATACCTACTATCCTCTCCAACATGATGAGATACAATAAGCAAGTATTCCCAAGGAGGGTTGACGTCAGAAAGGTGGCCGGTCATAAAATATCTTAGCCAAAACTGATGGTGTGACTGACAACTGATGTGCTGACCCCACATAGAGTGGGATAAAGGCAGGAAGATGATGATGATGATAATGAGACAGTTGCGGTTTGAAAAGCTTCGTTATTACGAGTATCATCATCAGCCCACATTAACCAACTGCTCCTCTTAGATACGTCTTTCAGATCCTGCGCCAACAGAATCCAGTAAATATTCGTCCAAGTGTAAAACTCGCGGAGTCAACACATTAGAAATCGTCTGGCGAATCAGTGTTGCATGCACTGCACAATGCACTTGTAACAGGAAGCCCGCTATGATATAACCGCACATCATACGATTCTATACCTACTCTACGATACTCCTAGATCATTCAGCCTTATCTAAACCAGTTATGCAATTGATACAATGGATAGAACGTGAATACACGAGCTAAATTCTTTCTTATTCTTTAGATTAGTTATGCAGTTTTATTTTTTATTTTTCATATTAAAAAATGACAGCACTGGTGATTTTGTGGTAGTGACTGCGCCTTCCAATCTTTGGGTTAAAATCCGGTCGTGCACTAATGGATTTTTTTGCTAAACCTAAAAAGTTATGTGCGCTATATCAGGCTATACCACCCTCATACGGTTAAGAAACATCATGAGGAAACTGGCACGTCGTAAAACCTAAAATGTTTGAAAACTTGTACATATAAGTGCGTGAAAAGTTTCTATCTATGGCGGGCTTAAAATCTTTTCACAATACTACTTTTCGAAACAAACTGAAGAACTGGCTCATATCTAAAGTGTTCTATAATATGGAAGATTTTTTTAATGAATCACTGTAGTTTTTTGTTTTTTGAGGTGCCAGTTACTCAAATACTTTACTTAGGTACGTAGGTACTTTAGTACTTTTGTTATATTTTTTTTATATTCTTTCTGATTTAATTTGTGTTATTTGTCTGACTGATTGTACGTCCGAAAAGGGCATACTGTTTGTACTTTTTTTACTTTACCTAACAACTTATACTTTCAACAGTTAACAATAAAGTTTATTCTATTCTATTCTATTCTACTGGTTACACTAACTAGTGACACGATGATAGTATAGTATTAATAGCAGGAAAATTAAGTAGCCTTGAACTTTAAATGTGTGTTGTTGAAAACTGCAAAAAACCTGTAAAGTTACAAGTACAATAAAACCGTCAATAAGCAAGACTCACTACTCGTCACACCTTCCGAAAATCGCGCCTCTGTTTCGCATTGCTGGGCTCTCTCTTTACAAAGCATGTTCAGTCAAAACAAATGCAACAATGTTTTTGATTCTATAATGCATATGTTTAGTAGCCAAAGAAAAAGAAATAAGTGATTCTATATTATATTTTCGAAAAAAAACCGCCAATAAGCCAGACGTCACATCTTATGACACCTTCGGAAAATCGCGTAACTGTCTCGCATTGCTGGGCTCTCTTTACAAAGCGTGTTCGGTCAAAACAAATGCAACAGTGGTTTTGATTCTATAGTGCATTTTCGACCTCCGTGGTTTGACGGGCGAGTGCTCGGCTGAAACGTAAGAAGTGCGGTTTCGATTCCCCTTGCTGGAGAAATATCTACACAAAAGCTTATTTGGGTACTTTAGCTGCACTCGTAACTCGTAACCAGTAGATTCTAGCTAGAGTCTAAGTATCGCGTGATTTTGTAACGACTGGTCGTCAGTGTGTACCAATCTTGTCCACTCCAAAGCGAGTTAAGATTGGTCATAATAGGGATGTGGGTCTTCCTTTGTGCATCGTTTGTTGCGCATCTAGAAAGCTCCACTAGTTATCACACACGTCACAGTTGAATACCTTGGCATTTTGTAAGACTGGATAAATTTAGAAAGTGCGGACGTACTGTTTCTGTTCACCTCACTGGTTCTTTTGACTTCACACGAAAACTTGAAAGTTCCTTATTATATTAAATGTTGATCATTTCTAGAGAGTTAAATTAAGCTAAGTTTAGGTAAAGGCACGATAGAGAACCATTAAGTAGCAAAACCACATGAATATACCTACCTAGATATTTTTAGGTTTAGGTTGCTTATTTAGATCACGGGTTTCTCATACATAATCTTTTTGCGTTTCTCACTACCTAGTTTTTGTATGTAGCAGGAAATAAAAAAATATGATGAATTATTTTGCTTTTAATGTATTATTTTTTAACAATAGTACAAATTTATAATAGCATGCAAAATTCACAAAAAAAAAATTACATTGTTTACATTGTATATAATATATTTCTTGTTATTATTATCAAATTCACATGGTTTGTTAAAAGTTTATCGCGTAATAATAATTTAATAAATAATATTATAAAATTAATTTGCAAATAAAAATTATAATTAGCTTAGGTATATAAATATAAACAACATCTTCGTTTATGAATAAAATAACATTTTGCCGGTATTACGTACATGCATAAATTAGTTTAAATATCTTACTTCTTACTTATATTATAAATGCGAAAGTTTGTGAGGATGTTTGGATGTTTGTGCCTCAATCACGCCTAAACGGCAGAACGGGTTTGATTGGAACTTGGAATATACATAGAAAATGTGCTGGATTAACATTTATAGACTATTTTTCATCTGGGTACCACGCGAGCGAAGCCGTGAGAGGCAGCTATTTTTTTATAATGCAGAGGTATTTTGTACCTACTAATTTGACTACTACTGAGTGAATGTACTGAGTGGAGCCCTATGACAGTGAGACGGCATTGTGGTAGCGAGGGCGCGACGAACTTGACACATTGAGTCTGTGGCAGACATTAGCGTTGGACCGCAAGAACTGAAAAAACCCACAGTTACATATATATTTCTGCCCCACGTCGTTGGTATCAGAAACTACGAGTACCTACCATGGTACCACAAGAAATACCTATTTGCAAAACTTGCAAACATTTCTCCCGCAGCGCTCGCCACCGAGACAACTTCTCTGCTGGACTGGGAGTAAAGAAAAAACATAGAATGCGTCCAGCTGCTTCTCTCCCCGAGCATGTCGTAAAAGTCGACTAAGGGATAGTATCCTCCAACATGATGAGATACAATAAGCAAGTATTTCCAAGGAGGGTTGACGTCAGGCAGGCGGTCGGTCATAAAGCACCTTAGCCAAAACTCCACGACCCCACGTAGAGTGGAATAAGGGCAGGAAGATGATGATTCTCGCCACCGAGACAGTCTTTGACCAGCTGTGAAATGATACAGGCTAAGGATACAAAAACTAAGCTACAGAAATATGCTAGTGTTACGACTTACGACTATCCCCACGTGTAAACATTGTATCGGTTCGACCTCAGCGCTAGGACGAGTCGCCTGCACGCAGTGTTGCAACACTCAGCCACGCATCTTGAGGTCCTATTGCGTTGTCAATGTCTAATAATACCTCTTCATTGATCTACATTGACACGATAACCTCGGTGGCGTGACGAATCAGTGCCTGGCTGAAACGCGAAAGGTGCAGTTTGATTCCCACGTGGAAATGTTTGCTGACTCGCATGTTTTATTTTATTTATTTATTCAAAAAGGATCGCCACCAGCAGTATGCATCTTGACTTAAAACTAAAAATATAACATTAGGTTTACTATAGATAGATAAATAATACACAAGCCAATTAAAAGCGAACACAGCACTGACTGATAGCATCAACATAATTATTGTTAGATTTAATATTCTTAAACAATGAATGTAAAAAATAAAAAGCTACCGCTGTACCTGGATAAAAAAGCCTATATGTTAATCCATGTACTATGTATATTCCAAGTTTCATTCAACCCGTTCAGCCGTTTAGGCGTGATTGAGGCACAAACATAGAAATATCCTTATAAACTTTCACATTTATAAAATTAGAGAATAGGGCAGAGAATTGCTAGACGGCTAGAGAATTGCTTTTTTATATTTTGTAAATTTTTATGTCCCCTTACACCTCCTCCCTACCCCCTTCGGACCGCGCCCGAGACCATGTAAGTGACTGTTGGGTATATTTAACTAAGCCGTTTTTACTATGTAGTCGGTTGCGTAGTACTCGGACAACACTGCATAAATTAATAGATTATTATTTAAAAATTAGATAAAAGCAAATAGATTGAAGGTTATTTACAATATGGAACCTTCAGCGCGTCTTCCTCGCATTTCGCTCTTGTCCGCATTATTATCATAGCGGAAGCAAAGCAACCCAGGTCGATGACTCTAAGTTTCTTGTTGGTTACGTATCTACTGTTATTTTAAAAATAGCGTAAATTCGTTCAAATTTATTGCAAGTTTATAAAATAGCTATTAATTTACAGATGAACTTTCGAATCAACATCATCTTCCTGCCCTTATCCCACTCTATGTGGGTTCGGCACAGCATGATCCAAGAGTTTTAGCAGATGAACTTTCGAATAACTGCTGTAAATACCTAATGTTCTAATAGAAGGTACCACGGACCATGGGTTTTTCCATGATCGTATCTTTATAAAAATAACTAAGTATACTAAAATTTCCCCGCCTTCGGATTGAATTATACTGACCGCATTAATAATAAATTAGTGCCTTGTAAAGTTTAAATTGTTTGTGGCCTGCCTCTGACGTCAAACGATTCCGGTTCACAAAGTCACAAAAAAACGAAAAGTATTCCACGTTAGTGCAAACATACCTACCAACCTTTATAGAACTTTTTTCACGCACTAGGGGCATAACATTATTAGGCACGTCATACATTTTATCATAACAAATGTAAAAAGTTGATTGTAAAGCCAAGTTTCGGTTATTATTATCCGTGGGATGACTTTTAGAAAATGCGCTAATCATCTTTTTGTTGCATGTTTTTGTTAATAAATTATGATGTGTTTCCTATGTTCCTATGCAATGCTTATTTAGGTACTTACCTACTTAGGTACCTACTCCCCAATAGCTAGTAGGTAGTGTTAGACTGATACTCAAAAAAGGGTTTTATGTTGGAAAAAATATGACACATTTTATGGAACACTAGCTTTCGCCCGCGGCTAATAAAAACGTATCTACTAAAAAAACTACTTTCTACTTTCGCGTGGTATCCCGACGAAAAGTAGCCTATATGTTATTCCAGCACACATACTGTGTACATTCCAAGTTTCATTCAAATCCGTTCAGCCGTTACGACGTGATTGAGGCACAAACATACATCGTCACGTCTACACATTCTCACAAACTTTCGCATTTATAATATTAGTAGGATAGTAGGATAATGATTCCCTTCTTATTGGTCGTCCACCATAGAGTCACCATAGAAAATCTCTATGATCGCTGCTAATGATCACTGTCATCTAGAGATACAGCTGCAGTTGGAGATGTGTTTATCGGTAAATCCGCCTAAGAGTAGGTTTAGACTACAACGACACCACTATGTTTAACCTATCTGGTGGTCCTACAATGTGATCCTCGGATTCAATTGATCCAATGTTCTTACAAGAACCTGTCCGAACTGCAACTTACGTGTGGGAAATACCCTAACGATACACAAAGAATTTGCAAACCTAAGCAGTAGGTATTTATAAACGCATTATCATATAAAAACGATAAAAAAACCAGGCTCTTAATTTAATAGTACCTACAGTTAATGCCCTTATTTGAATTTCGCATTTAAGTCACATATTTATATCTTAAAAATAATTTATCAGGAAGTCTAAAGTTAGTTATGATATCTACGCAGTTGAATTGAGGTCAGCTAATATTTGAAAAAGACATCCTACATAGGATTGAGGTCTTGAGACCAAGGAAAGAGTTCAATGCTCCGTGAAGAACGTTACCAGCCAATTAAATAGTAAAGGTTTACGTAGAAAATATAATCATAGCATAGATCATTCATTATTACTTAGGCACTTACTTGTTTAGTGCTAGAAATATAATGCATAAAGTAGGTCTAAATAAACTTTATAAGAAAATATAGTTCGTAGTTCAACAAAATAAGAGTGTATAATTATTATAATAAGTCAACTTTTACAAGGATAATACACTTTTTTTTATTATATAAAATGTCGATTGTCAAGGAAACGACAGTTCCTGTAACTGCTTTTTTTTTTTTTGCAAAAAACGGTGAAGGGACAAACTTTAACTTTCATAACTTTAACGTGCGTAATACATCCGCGGGTTCGCTCGCGTAGTACCTAGGTACCATCGAGCATTTAACTGAACTTAGTTAAATGCTCGATGCTAGGTACAGCACAGACTTCACGAACTATCGTGATTCGGCCACAAACATGCTAACATTCTCACGAACTTTCGGATTATAATATTAGCAGAATAACATTTTTTGATCTCTTTAAGGTTTTTTTTATTTTCTTATAAAATCTACGAATTTTTTTGCATTGCAGTTTAGGCACCTTATACCTTTCTCTAAGCATAAATTACCTACTTGCAAGCCTTCCGTCTGTAGCTGGCTTCTTTCTCTATTGCGGTCACCGTTGTAATTTGTACAATTATTAGATAGCCACTATATAAAAATCTGGTTTCATTACTCATGTCATGTACATTTAATATTATGTTTATTTGTAGAATCTGGGACATAACCTCGGGAAATAGGCATAAAAATCACGTTGATAAATATATAAAAAACTGTCACCCACCATTGACTGGACACTGTGCACTCAGAAAACAAAGCAATGAATAAACACTGACAGTGTTTTGTTTTTCTCATACTATTGTGTATGATACGCTGTGATGTTACGATAACTGTGGTAGATACTAATATAACACAATTTCATATAAAGTAAAAGGCACAAAACAGTTCAAAAGACAGATTTTGTATCAATAAGCTGTAAAATCAGTCATGCCAAGATTTATTATTATAGATGATACAGCAATTTGTAGAATTTTCTACGAAGATTTGCCTCAAAATGTTAATAGAACTTTGATTGTTTGCAAAAATGTTCACTAACTTGGAAAACTTGCTGAGCAAAGTCCAACGTCCGAGTGTAAATGTTTATTTTGCAATCACGACAGCGGACTTTGGAGCGGATTCTACAAAAATATTTGTGTACGTATCCCTCAGTTCAGTAAAACGAAAACCTTGAATTTAATTTATAGCGTTCCTTTTTTAGATTTCGCGTTGCATAATTAATTATTTATATATTAAGTACTACAGTAGGTACTACTACCTACTTAATGATATACCAATCTATAAGGTATATATAGGTAGGTTTTATTAAGTAGTTCAACTTTAAAACCTTGAATAACGGTGTAATCTTGTTTATGATTCTCATACATTGTTAAAACAATATGCTGATGTAAAACTTGATGAGGGTGTTTATAGTGGGCAATAATTATTATTCTAATATTCTTTACCTAAATCTACGTTATCTCAGGCCATCTTTTTATTTTATAAATTCAAATCTACCTAAGGTACAATGCGGTCAACGGATCTAGGCATTCGTGAAGTGCCGTTTCGATGCGCAGTAGACAATTTAGCACAATGTCAAATGGCTAATTTCACGAATGCCTAGATCCGTTGACTACACTGTATCAGGGGTTCTATCTTGCAGATGAATCTACACGAGGCCGAATGATGTGTCAGCGAACTAGATATTAGTAGAATGTAAAAATGATTACTTACAAACATATCTACAAATATAGTTTTATAACCAAACATAATAATAATAATTTGTCATTGAGTTTGACTTGATATTTCTTATATTTCAGTCTCTGGTTCTGCGAACTAGTGTGGTGAAAGAGGCTCTTTTTGTGTATTAATTTGTCAGAGCGAACGGGCATAATATAACAGCATCTCTACCTTCTTAAAATGATGGCGGTAAAGTTCGTCTTGTGAGAAAATTTTACCAAACTGTACCTATAATTATCTATCACAATCCATTAGTTTATCAATTTACCCATGAACAAGTAGGTGGTAGCGTGTCGTAAAATAATGAAACAAATTGATTGCCTTCAAATTGAGCGACACTGTATCGTAGTGATGCTACGAATATTCAACAGGCTACCTGTATGTATACCTGTACCTTACGATTCTGCTGACTTAAGTACTAACTTTACAAAAGATTTCTTACCCATTTTTTTTTCAGTTACCTTCTTTAAAGTAGGTCGTGCCACATAAGGTATAGTATCTGTAGGACACAAAGGATTTTTCTATTATTTTATTCATGTGTAACGTCTATTTTCCGAAAACAAATAAATTATTACCTAAAATATTATGCAAATACTACTTATAAGCAAAAATATCTACGTCCAAACATACATAGTAAGTTGTTTATCTTATATAGTACTAGCGACCCGCCCCGGCTTCGCACGGGGATAGACATATACCATCGCGGACTTTTTTGTAGACATTTTTTAAGGTGTACAATGTTGTACATTTTTTTGATCTATCTCGTAGGGTTCAGCCAGCGTTTGCAATGTAAGCGCAAAAATATATGTTTATTTACGGCATCACATTAGAAACCTCTAAAATTATGAATATATTATGCATGTATTATACATATAAACTTTTCTCTTGAATTACTCTATCTATTAAAAAAACCGCATCAAAATCCGTTGCGTAGTTTTAAAGATATAAGTATATTATAGTTTAAAATAGTTTAATTTGGTATTTTAGTAAGTAACCATTGGATACGGAAGAGCGGAATCCTCTGGCACAAGTAATTTGTACTTAAAAGAGGGTCCCAACCCTGGTTTACACATTGTAATATTTTTGGCTTCGAATAAACAATTTATTTATTATTTATTTATTATAGGGACAGACAGCGGGAAGTGACTTTGTTTTATACTATGTAGTGATGATGACTATATCTGCTTAAATAAGTAAAAAGTGCTAGTGGTATTCGCACACTTAGGGTTCCGTACCAACGTACATACAAAAGATTGCAAAACTGCTAGTGATATTCAGCAATATCGATGCCGTGTCGGCAACTGTGAAAACACTCATCGCATGAAGCCACTCTCGAAAATTAGTAGACAAAGAATAATCAATTACCTATCTACTGCAGAAGCCTGAGAACGATCTAATCATCAATCCAGCTCTACTTTGCATACTATTATTCTGTGATCTGTGAGCAATCACGTTAAGTTATCAAGTAATCAAGTGTTGTTTTCGTACAGCCTCAAGTGCAGAGTCAAATCAAATAACGTTTATTGATCAAAATGTGTACATTGCTTGTAAATCAAGATATTAAGGTTCTCCGAACTAGGTTTACCTGTTTATTTGAAAGTTCTTTCCATAAAGTAACAAAAAAATATCATAATTTTCTTCTTCTTAGTCGCTACATTCTTGACAGAGTTGTCGTGGTCGTCAGCTCAGGAGTAGTGGCTCGCTTCACAATTCTGCGCCACTCGTCTCCAATGGTGGCCTTTCTAGAGCATTCGTGTAGTGGACATCTACTATATACACGTCCTCTACATCATAATTTTAGAACAAAGCTAAATGCTAATAAAAAAATTATACATAGGTACATTTAAACAAAAATGTTAATGGATATGAAGGCTCCGTGTTTGTGCCAGAGACTAACCTCTAGTTCTTGAGTCATATTTTGTATTTAGGTATTCATCATCTTCCTGCATTTATCCCACTCTAAGTGGGGTCGGCACAGCATGATCCTTGGATCACGCTGTAAGAGTTTTGGCTAAGGTGTTTTATGACCGGCCGCCTGCCTGACGTCAACCCTCCTAGGGAATACTTGCTTATTGTATCTCATCATGTTGGAGGATACTATCCCTTAGTCGACTTTTACGACATGCTCGGGGAGAGAAGCAGCTGGACGCATTCTATGTTTTTTCTTTACTCCCAGTCCAGCAGAGAAATAATTAGGTATTCTAAGTTGAAAATATATTTGCTGTTAGATATCTGAGATTAGTACTTCACGCACGTCTTTTGCTATAAAAAGAAACGATGTATTTTTGGTAGTTATTTGTTTTCCTTTTAAAATTGTTATTTTTTTCTAGAGCTCTAGCAGAGTATACACGTCCGACAACCAAAATGTTTGCCAAACATAAGCGATTCATGAGTACCTACTTAAAATAAATTTATAGAAACCGCAAAGAAAATTAAGTATACTACTGTTTTTATGTAAAAAACTGGTCAAGCGCGAGTTGAATTCGCACACGAAGGGTTCTGTACCATCGTAAATTAAAAAATGTTTCTTGGGCCCCCTTTTATTTTTGTATTATTTATTTTATTACTTCTTGTTATTTTTATTACAGTGGCAATAGAAATACACACTGAAAATTTAAACTCTCAACCTATTACGGCACATGAGATACAGTCCGCTCACAGACAGACGGACAGATGGACGGACAGAACAGCGGAGGCTTAGTAATAGGGTCCCGTTGGCACCATTTGGGTAGAAACCACTACTAACCCTAAAAACCCGCATTGTACTGGCACTTTTAGGTATGAACTCAGGTATATTGAGATGAATTGGTGTTGTTCATGCTAAAGTTCACTCAAGAATGATCTTATGGCGATGACGTCAAAATATAATCCTTCTTATAATTTTAGAGGTACTACTTAGGAACCTAAATTCAAAAACATTTGAAGTACCTAGATGTACTTAATCACGTCGTTACCACTGAATGAATTGGGATTGGGATGTAGTAGAGATTCGTATCACATTTTTACTTTATTAGATAAAGTAACTAGCTTATACTTACTTTTATTCGAGTATTATGTCAGCAAATCACACAGCTGGTTCTTCATAATCCTTTATGCTGTGTGACTAAACTATTTAGGCCTTTATTGAGGTTTTTCCGATACTCTTGGCACCATGAAAACTCTGAATCATTCATACCAAAACTGATACGTAATTCGCACTATTCTAGAACAATGACCTTACCTACTAGCCAGAAATTAGAATTCCATCAGTATCTAACTATCAAAATTCCATTACTACAAAAGTTTAAATTTTAACAAAATTACTACGAATATAATTTAATAGCCATTCGATTTAAGTCTATGAGCATGGCCGAAAGCTAATTATTCTGTAATTGGCAACTTATCAACATTTTTCCGTTGCTTTAACTCTCAATGCGTTTGTGAGGCATGTTTTACTTCCTTAGAAAAATACATGGGATTTTTGCTTTTGTGACGAAGAAAAATACCTGCTGAAATAACGCGTAGTTAACTTTTGCGTTAACTTTTGCGTTAACCTACACGGTTTATGTAAGTTAATTTTTGATGTTTGATATAAATCATTACATGTGTTTGCTTAAAACCCCACTAAGAGCCTTCACCCAAAAATCCTCTATATATACCGGATCATCATCATGTCCTGACACAACCACCAAGCAAATTCTATCAGTCTTCTTGTCTTTTTACTTTATAACTGTCTAAAACCTGAAGAAATTCTGAACAGAGAAGACAGCGCTTTGGGTCGATGACATCGAAAGTCGCGGGCAAAACCTGGATAGGAGACGCGCATGACCGAGGAGGCCGGCGAAATCGAAAGGAGACCTGCAATGGTTAATATGCTTTTGTATTTTCTACAAAAGAAACAGTCGGGCTATCTAAAGGCCGTTGCAAACGGTCTATAGATAGCTCACCTGATCTAGCTCATCAGACGGTGGAAGCGTACCCAAGACGCTGGCCGCATTGCCACGCTGAATGGCAATACTTTTGTGGTAATGGAATTTTGATAGTTACATACTGATGGATTGCTAATTTCTGGCTAGTAGGTAAATAATGGTTAATACCAGGCTGAAATGATGATGAGTCTAAAACATAATAACATGTTTTTATATTTTTTCATAAAACTCTTGGAATGTCTGCGTTAAAATATCTCCACGTAAACTGGCTGGAGGACTTATTTAACTTTTTCGTGCCAACAACCTCGAAACTTGAACCCACCGGGAAAGACTGGATTTTACTTACATTGTTACAACGAAGTAAGTATCATTTGAACGAGTTCGAGCTTTAAATAATTGAAATTATTTTATTGACAGTGAAGAGAGTAGTGTTATTAAATATCTACGCGAAAGTACATATGCCTATTAATATTTTTAGAATTGACGCAAATGTCCCTAGACTGCAGTTATTCTATTAAATTATATAGTTTACGCTGGCGTGGTGCCAGCTAGAACAGCTGGCTTTGACAACTAGGTTTAACTCCACTAACATATAAGTACAATGGTCAGGTTCTAAGAGATATAGGCATAATTCTACTACTAGCTCTTGTCGTTCTTTGAAACTCTTATGCCAAAAAGAGGTACTACTTTCTTTGTACTGTTTGGGTTTTACAACGCGACGTTTTTTTCACGATGTTTTTCTTCCAGTTACAGTTTGAGAGTACTGATAAACTTTTCGAACAGAAAAATCTGAATTAACAAAATGTCGAGAAACAGCGTTTTGCTATGTTAAACTTAATTTTGAACTAAATATCATCGTTTGAAGTATCTTTGTAAAATTATGATTTATAAACCATGGTTTAAAAACAAGCACTTCCATGTAAATAAAATGACATGAGTCCTTAAATGTTTTTAACTTTTAACAAAGGTAGACTGATGTTCGTTAAGGAATGCATAAAACACTGAATAAACATCGGATTGAAGCGAATTTTCCGAGGTCGGTTGCTAAAGCGGCTTCCATTGCTCAATGTTACTACGACGTAGTCAATTTAAATTATGTAATACCATTCATAAATTACTTATCTGGTTTTATATAATAAACAAAAGGTTGGGAACTAGCTCATACGAACTTACAAACAGTTCTAAATAAGGAACTTTTTAGGGTAAAGCTGCGAGGTCTGAAAGTTGCAAATCACTTGACAAACCAAATTTCACGCAGTAGACGTTTTTAATTTCTAAAAGAAAATCTTTATTATTATGCACACAATTATGATTCAATCTCCAAGGTTAACCAATCAAAAGAACCTCGTTAAATTGTCAACAACATAATAATTCAGTTTGAGGACATTGTCTTGTTTGATAAGGGCTTCGAACTGCACCTATATCTACTTACATTTCACATTGAGGTAGGTGTTTTGGCCACTTTGGGTCTACTTAAAATATATACATAAATGCAAGAAGAGGTTAAATAATGCTGAGGTTAGTCCTAATTATTTAACAAATTATTTTAATGTTCAATTTTAAATGCATTAAAACTACAATTTACTGGGTTTTTTACCTTTCACATTGAAATGTTTAATTATGATAAAGTAAAATAAATAAAAAATACGATGTGTTTTCAGGCATAAGAAAATCATATTACCGTGGAAATATATGTTAATCATATTTTTGGAAACTTTTTGAAGCTACGAACAATGACGCCATAGTTTTTTGTAATTGTTGTGCTTTACTAGAAGTAGAGTCCAAGGAAACAAAGTACATACTGGAAGTACCAAACCAACGTACACAGGGTAACAACGTAGGCTTTCTAGAGGGAACGAGAAATTCCGTCGAGACTTCTTTAGAAGAAAATATCCTTATGGGAACATTTTGAGTCCATCTAAGGTTAGATGTAGCTTTAGATATTCATTGAAACATCATCATCTCACTGACTTTATCACTTATGCGATGTCGGTACAACATCTCTTGCATTCGCCTCTATCAGCCATCATCTTACTATTCACTCGCTTGCGTACTCAAATCGTCTTTCACACAATCCATCCATCTCTTCAGTGGATCACATTTTAATTAACAGGAAAATACACAACGATGTTTGAAACACTCTCTTAGGTATTGCGCAAAGAGATTAAAGACTACACTTCATAATAGCTTACCCTAGTGTGAGTATCTTTGACCTACTGTCCAATGCGTAAGTACAGGTGAGCGTGACCTACTATGCCTTATTGGATATCCATTCATACAAGTTGAATGATGTTTTAATTCACGCGAAAGTTTTGTTAGCTGTTGTATAATATCTTCCAATGGTGTTTTTGTTATGTGAGGTTTTTAGTAAAGTTGTTTTAAAGCGAAAATACAGTGTATTCCAAACCAAAATGAGTGAGGTACTAGGTACCTACTCGAAATGAAATGAAAAAGATTTTTAAATTGTTTTTATTGCAGTATTAAAAATATAAAAGGGTGTTTTTTTCACAATTCGTGGATTTCGTCTAGGGTCAGACATCAGACTATGATCAGACTATGAACGGAGATGTAGAGACATACAATTTAATAATTAAAAGTTACAGATAAAACAACCTCTTCTTTTTATAAAATTGGTTAAAAAAGCTCTACCTACCCAAGTTTCATGCTACTAAGACCATTTTTTAACCTGTAATCATATTCCAGGTCACGCCATCGCACTTCTGTTGTAAACTTGTAACAGACCGCCGTCGAGACTATGTTTGTTTATGTTTTTTATCACCGTCCGGAACAAAGTACATTAACATTTTATCGAATACCAGTGCGTGATCAATGCGTGTAGAGCAGCTGCAGTCATTTTGTTCTAATTTCCATTAGATAAGTGTGTAGAAAAAAAAATTGAAGAGCATGATATAATGTCATAATATGGGAGTAAAGAAAAGCACAGAATGCGTCCAGCTGCTTCTCTCCCCGAGCATGTCGTGAAAGTCGTCTAAGGGATAGTATCCTCCAACATGATGAGATACAATAAGCAAGTATTCCCAAGGAGGGTTGACGTCAGGCAGGCGGCCGGTCATAAAACACCTTAGCCAAAACTCTTACAGCATGTTGGATCATGCTGTGCCGACCCCACATAGAGTGGGATAAGGGCAGGAAGATGATGATGATGAATGTCATAATAACAGTGCCAAAATTGAGTCCATGAATAGACTAGCCGTTCTGTATTCGATGGGACACACGCTTTCTTTTGTTTTCGTTTTGGCGGATGTCAAAAATGGTAGCGTATGATGCGTACCAAATAGTAATAGTCTCGTTGGTAGATAAAATAAACAATGATACGAAATTTGCATCAACGAAATGTTATGAATGTTATTTCCAAGAAAAACGCTATTGGGGCCCAGTATAACAAGCAGTATAATGAACAATGATGATAAAAATAAAAGGTAGTAAGGGGAATTAAGGATAGTGATTCAATACTTATTACCAGAAAAACATATTTTTCAGCAATGATATCATTTCTGTAAATGTTACTCGGGTAAAGATGTTAGCTAGTCGCTTGTTTATTTATAGGAACTTCTTCTTACTGCGACACTACTTGTTTATTTTCAGAAAATTACGTTTTAGATTAATTTGATAAACATTAAAAAGTTTTTAAAAGTCTATATTAAAATGTCTGCACTAACATGTCCCCTTAACCTTCAAGTTACATGCTTCCAAGACATCGTATATAAAACAAAAGATTGTTTAGTTGTGTTTGTTTATTGTCAGTGAGTAAAGTAAGAGTTTTATAATTATACTAGCTGCCACCCGCATGGTATCCGGATAAAAAAGAGCCTATATGTTAATCCAGTACATGTACTATGTATATTCCAAGTTTCATTCAAATCCGTTCAGCCGTTTAGGCGTGATTGAGGCACAAACATCCAAACATCCAAACTCACAAACTTTCGCATTTATAATATAAGTAGGATGTAAGATGTAAGATTTGAATGTACTCGTATGTCTAATGTTTTTTACTGACTTGAAATCCTAATATGTAGAGGTACCTATGTTCAAACGTTTAATTAAAGATACGACAGGAAGTTAGCAATTCTGGTTCTTCATCGCAATCTTTTATTTGCAGCTTGTCTTCCGTCTTTGAACAAGAATGCAAATAGCTGCGATATATCCGTTTGCATTACTACTAGTAGTTCGCCCCGAACTGAGATCTCACGTGCTTATTACCTTAGTAATTACGAAGAAATTAAAACTAACAAAAGTTAGTTAGTTCGTTCGTATGAGCTGGTCGTCAGCTCTTGTGACGGAGTTTTTAGGCCGCGTAAAGGCCTCCATCATGGCTTAACGACAGCTAACAAAAAGTTAGCTCAGGTTACAACGGTTTTCAAAATATTATGTCTTTCATTTTATTAAAAAAAATAAAAACCATTTCAGAATGTACAAATGGCCCTTTTACATGGTACCCCACTCGACACATTTGTAAAACTTTTATTACTTTACTCTCTTGAGAACCCTTTACAACCCCTTCACCGATTAGGCTCATATGCTTCCCAGCTAATTTTCATAGCACTATTGACCTACCAAGTTTTATACTGAATGGATTAACGGTTCGAAAATTACGCTCTAACAAACATATCCAAAAATATACAAAGCCGAATTGCCCAAGTAGCCACTGAGTCGTGTCACTAGTTCTTTCGAACCAGTGTGGTGAAAAGAAAGTGCGTCCTTTTGTGCACTTGACATGTTTTCGAACTTTTTGGGTTGCACGACATGCCGGTTTCTTCACCATGATTTAATTCACTGTGTGAGTATACTTAATTTTTATACTAGTTCGAGTATACCTACTAGTTTTTTTCTGTTCGAAAAAATCATTAGTGTACCTACGACCGGATTTGAAACCACGACCGTAGTATCGACCACTATACCACCAGTGCTCTCATCAGCGGTTTGCATTGAGATCGATTTAGAAGTACCCGAGACGGTCCTTGAGAAGATTGGCATTTGCTTCAACTACTTCCGATCTGATTATATTTACTTGGAATAAATAATTACTGACGTTTATCTACTTGCGGATAATTACTCACGATGTGGTTTCCGAATTATGTAAATGTTGTGTCGTTTTTTAATAATATTAGTAGAAATTTATAAACGTAAATGTAAAGTATATGATGATGATGATGTAAAGTATATGCACAAAGTATTTAATAGATTCATAAATTAATTATAATACTACTAGAAAAATAACTTCTCTGCTGGACTGGACGTAAAGAAAAAGCATAAAACGCGTCCAGCTGCTTCTCTCCCCGAGCATGTCGTGAAAGTCAACTAAGGGACAGTTTCCTCTTCAAAATGATGGACCACCTATATGGGCAATGGGCTGATCACCTGTCACCATGGTTCACCATTAGAAATTTAAATTAGAAGTGGCTGCAAGTTTTCTTATGTTTACTTGTGGCTTTACCCACCCCACTGGGGAAACGGGTGTAATAATATGTATGTATTTATGTATTAATAGAAAAATTATACCTTATATCTCTCCATTTTGGAAAATACTTTTATTTAATTTGTCCTGTATGTAGCTCAGCATTAAACTGTACGGGCCCAGCACATTCATTCAGCACAAAATGCATTGTGCATTAGCAAGTAATTATATTTCACAATAAATTCTGTTCAAAACTCACTTCGGCAACGAGCGGTCGTTTTAATTATTATCATTTCCCGATCTAATCGAATCATAGCAGTTGTATCAAGTTTATATTTAGGGATCAGCACAAAACCCATACAAAACCATTCATGTTCACCATCAACCATGTTCGTAATATCACTTGGTTATCAACGGGTTAAAAAATCTGCATCTGACACCTGTCATTAATTAAAGCATGATCCAAGATAAATTACGGCCTATAATAACTACCAGTCGACCTCAAATTTTCAACCTACATCACAAAAAACCGTACCGTTAAAAAGTTCGCGGAAGTTTTGACAACCTCAGCCCGAATTGAGGTCAGAGCCATTGTAGAATCGCAATAGATGATCATACGATCCATGGATGCGGTACAGACTGGAACAAAAAATCCTTTATCCATTTCTTATCGTTGTTCTTTTGCTGTTCGTCATTGTGTTTTTGCTATGTTTCTTCATGTATATTATTCATTTTGTTAAACTCTTTCACCCATTGGTAAACAATTTTTTTGGCCGTTTTTTTGAATAAAAATTATCTTTCATACACTATTATGTAGTCATAGTGCTATTTATAGCATTTCTCTACTGGACTGGAAGTAAGGCAAAAACCTAGAATGCATGCAGCTGATTCTCACCCCGAGCATGTCGTTATAGTCGAATAAGGGATAGTATCCTTTCCCATATGATGGACCACCTATATGGGCGATGGGCTGATCCTATCATCATGGCTTAGCATATCCATCTCGGGACTTTAAATCAGGAGTGGCTGTAAGTTTTCTTATGTGTACTTGTGGTCTGCCCACCCCATTCGTAATACGGGTATGATAATAATATTATTACATGTATATTGTATGTATGTGTAGAGTATAGGTAATGCTATCAATAAAACAAAAGTTTTAATAATAATAATATTTGTTACTTAAGTACATAGAGATGAGCAGCTGGTGGTCTACTGAGGTCAATGACCTCACGCGAGGTGACTGAAAAAACCAGTACGACAAGCAAGCAACATCCAGTCTGTTTGGTCAAATAGCAAATAACGAAGGCATAACAAACCCAGACCTTCAAGACAATAAACTAAGAAAAACGTCATTAGAGTTGCACCTAATCAAGAAAACATTTGAAAATTAATTGGCGTAATTTTACAACAAACAAGTACCTAGTTCCAGTTGTTTCTAAGCATCCAACTTACATAGAGTTAGACAAATTATCCAAGGTACTTACCTTACAGCCGTTTCAGTTAGTCTGTTTTTAAAAACCCGTTTTAACAATTGAGTTTTATCATGGACTGTACAACACGCGATGGTGCGGTGGCGTGATGGAGAGGCGACTTCCCGTGATTGGCCGAGAGTCAGACCACAGGGGATCTACTCTAAACAATCTGTAGCAGATTTTTATCGGCTGACTGTTAGCGTAATGTGAACACAAACTAAGTCAATCGTTTTAACTGTGTAAATATTTATTATGGATCACTGTTGAAGAACCTAAAAAGTTTGAAAAATATGTCAAGTGCACGAAAGGAACTTTTTTAAATCCATTCACTACACTGGTTCGAAAGAACTATTGACACAACCAGTAGTCATCGTGATTCGATGGCATCGACGACAGTGCTCCGAATCATTCAGACAGAAGCTATATTAATAATAATAATATAATAATAACACCCAACAGTCACATACATAGTCCTGACCCCACACTAGGATTCCCTGTGTCGTGGGTATCAGAAACTACGAGTACCATGGTACCACAACACCCAGACCCGGAAGAAATATATATTGTCCGTGATTTTGTCATATCATAAGGTAATATCGTTTGTTTTTTCAATTAAATGAGAGGTGTAGTACAAGCTCAGGTTTAGTGTTCGACTTGATTACTGTTGCGAATTTGCGATATATCGTTTACAATTTTGCAGAGTAGACCTCCAGAATGTTCGAGACTGGGATGTTCCCTTGCTCCATTATATTCTTCCATTGACCTCAACTAACTCACTCTTACTTAGTTATTTTATATAATGTTGAATAATGGCAATTTAATATCCTAGCTTGTTAAATAATGCAATTAGCGGATACAAAGCGTTCCAATAATGGTCTGGTCATCATTTTGTTGTACCGGTACAGAATAACTGAAAGGCCTTTTACCACCTATAGTAGATGATTTATACAGCGGCAGGAGGCAACTTTTACCTTCACAAACGGGACGCTGTAGTTCCCGGAACGAATTAAGATGGAGCAGGCTTGCCTATTCCATCCCTCAGCTTAGTCGGTCGGTGTCCACAGGAAAGACATGGTCAATACGTGCGGTGCTGGCTAAGCCGTGGGTTTCCTCACGATGCTTTCCTTCACCGTTTGAGAGTGCTGGCATATAAATTTTTCGCACAGAAAAATCCATTGGTACACGACCGGATTTGAACCCATGACCTTAGGATCGGAAGGCGGGGTCACTACAAACTTGACCACCAGTGCTCTTAGTATCATTTAGATGTGTTTAGATTTAAATGTTGCAACACATTGACAGTTTTAAGCTGTTTTGTTTTTACCCGGTTCCAAAATTCAACTAACGGAAGACGGATCGTTCATTACCTTAACAATGTTGTTATGTCAAAAACTGCCTCACATTTTTTGACAGAAAATATATTGCGCTATTGTGATAATGAACAGAATATTGGAACTTTACATGACTGATGATTTAAATCAGCTAAATCAATTTTACAGTGCTAACGCGTAATATTTTTACTGGTCAGCTTTTATAAGTGCCTACCTATAATTAGAATAGATAAGTGGTATTAGAATATATTACCTACATCCATTAGGGAGGGTAGGTACCTTACCTACGCAAGTGAATAAACGATTAGGTATATATGCAAAAAACCAGTTATATAATGTGAGTACTTCTCATACAGATAAAGGGTTCTACCTACAACTACTTTTGTTTTGATACATACAAGGCAGAGCCACAAGTGTTCATAAGAAAACTTGCAGCCACGCTTCATCCAAGAGTACCTACTAAAATGGATATGGTGAACCATGGTGACAGGTTGTTCAATATATGTACCAGGCATAAGCAATATGAAGAGTTTTTGAATAATTTATTGTGATATTGATATTTTATATTATAAATTTAATAACCACGATAGGGTAAACTGGTTTTGGTTATTCGATAACGTCATGTTCGGTTTGCAAGCGAAGCTCATTGTGAACTAAAAACCGTAACGACGCACGCATGACGTAGATACTCGTGCATGTATGCAAATAGCTCAGTTTACTTATGTATAAGTACCTATTTAACATAAAAAATACATAGTACCTACTTAATAATGTAAATAAAACACAAAAACATGTGTCAAGTGCACGAAAAGAGCCTTTGAGTTGCACTTCAAAATCCTTTCAACACATTAGTTCGAAATAATAATTATTAGTAGACTAGCTACCGCCCGCGGCTTCGCTCGCGTGGTATACGTAACAGGTGCATATTCAACGTAAGTAGATTATTCAAGTGATTCCACTAGATCCTACGAAATATAGCACATTGAACTTTGAACTTCAGTGCAATAAATAATTTGAATTTCGTTTTCATAGTTTCGTATAGGTAAACAGGTACTTATACGAGAAAACGGAAACCTTTAAATGGTCCCTAGTTGTAATCCCTGGTTTGGTTATTAGTTTTTAATTGTTACTTATGAGTTATGTGATAGATACTTATAGAAATAAATGAAAAAAGAACTATTTCCGAAAATCAAACTAGGCCTAAACTTGGTGTAAACATTTATGACCCCGTATTATCACGTATTCATTATTTTTTGGTACGTTTTACGAGGTCATTAACACGTTTGAATAAATTCATTACTATTATAATTTAACACACATCTTCCTACTAGGAAGTATCACAAAAACGCATAGTATATTAATAAAATACTAGGTTTAGACTGCAGCTTCAGTCTGAACGCGTGATACAAATGGAATAGCATATGTACTACTTAGGTATGCTATTTTACAGGTAAAGGTACCTAATCTTTGTCAAAGCACGTTGTTTGAGGCGTGCGTCGTAAAATCATATCGGCATCAAAATTTATAGACCGGAATTCCACTGGTTTTGTTTAGGTAATTTTATTATCAAAGCCCGTTTTATTGATATTAATGTATTCAAATTCATGTTCTCGTTGGAAAGGATCATTTATAAACCTTTACGGACGTCTTTAATTAATTTAATTATTATTTTATGACTTTAACAATTATATTATAATTATCTATTGATATTTGTGACATAGGTAATGCTACGCTATAGGTTATCCTTTAATGATAGATGTAAGTTGAAATAAATAAATTAAGGAAGATAGGATAGGGCCTTACCTAATTTTATAGGTACAATATACTTTGTATCAAGAAATTGACTGTCTAAATAGGTAAGTATATTATTTGTATCTTAATGGCCATTATCATAATATAGTATTTGATATTTTGTTTTATTAACCCCCGACGAAAATGAGGGGTGTTAAAAGTTGGTAATGTGTATCTGTGTGTGCCTGTGGCATCAGCATTTTAAAGCTTAGGTGATCGTGATGGTTCTTAGTCATAGTTTATGAAGATTTGTTGAGGAGTTTAAAGATCATCAGCTCATTTTCTACTTGACAAAATGATCTATCCAACTTTCACAGGTCCGATTGATTTGTGGTGTTGCACAATAGCTTGTACATTGACAAGTTTGATAGTTTGTCGTTACAAATAGTGACAAGTAGTGACATAATAATGTTAAGCAAGCATTCCATTCCCAAGGAGGGTTGACGTCAGGCAAACGTCAGGCAAACCTTAGCCAAAACTCTTACAGTATGATCCGTGGATCATGCTGTGCCGACCTCACATGGAGTGGGATAAAGGCAGGAAGATGATGATGATGATGAGTGACAAAATAAACGTATTATGCTACTATATTATAAATGTGAAAGTTTGTGAGGATGTTTGTATGTTTGTGCCTCAATCACGCCTAAACAGCTGAAAGGATGTGAATGAAACTTGGAATGTACATAGTATATGTGCTGGATTAACATAATATAGACTATTTTTTATCCGGGTACAACGCGAGCGAAGCCGCGGGATAAAAATTGACGCACCAAACTCGTATCTTTATTTAACTAAATCCTTCTCTGGTAAGTAAATATTAATATTCATTATTATGTCATCAGGGTCGACATCCGTTAAAGGATTTAATTTGATAAGAATTTGGTGATTATTTTGTTATTCAAACTTTTTATTTTCTATGAGTAGGTGTAGGTAATAGGTAATACCTATGTAATAGGCGTAAGACGAATAAAAAAAAGACTGTTTTTTACATTATATATTTTTTAGTTTATGCCATTGACGTCAATAAAGCTTAACTCCACAAAACAATTAAAATACAATGGTCACCTAAATTGGCATACATAATATTAAAAGTTATTATAGCGCTACAATAATCTAGTCATTTCTGAAAGATTAGTGCCATTCAAATTACGTTCGTAACAAAACATAACGAACATTGATGCTTGATTCCAATATTCTAATAAAGGACGACGGATTAGCAAAGTTGTTTTTTTTTGGCAAAAATTTTATGACGCTTTTCAACAATAATCTCTTATAAAATATTGGAAACGGGCATGTGTCAAAATTATGTTTAAAGCTTCATTCTCTTTCTCCGATAACTTTTATAGTTTTTTACGGCCGTCGACTTTTGATGCCTTTTTTGCAAATCAAGGCTTACTTGGTTTGTACTCGTACTGAGCACATACTTATTGTAATGTTATAGTTGAGTGTCATGTTTGCAGCAGTGAACTAAGGAAGTCGTAGGCCAAGGCTGGACGATTGTTAGTGAGATGATGAAACGTCATTAACAATTGAAAACAAAGGGGTATTAAAAAAAAACATGAAAAACAAATGAATTAGCTAAGACGCAAAAAACCTCAAATCTCAAAAAAATATAAGAAAGTTACTCTAAAGTTTTTTTTTTTAAGTTGTATACGAGTAGATGCAAATGAAAAACTATGTAGATTTTTAAAGTTAAAGTCACACAGATCACAGATAAACCAAAGCACATTTTTGCAATTCAATTCTCGTTCGTGGTATGTGTTCGAGTACTAAGTATTTTATTATTATACAAGGGTCTTTATTAAATAATTTAATTTAGTAAATACATTTTTCCTCCACCGTTTGAGAGTAGGTATTGGTGATCGGAAGGTGGGGTCACTGCGATTAGACCACAAATGCTCTCAGTAAGTTCCTACCACAAAACAATTTAAAGGTTGAGTCACCTTACGTTCCGCGAATATAATAACTACGATAAGTTATTTTCACGAGGTTTAAGGTTATCAATAATCATGCGATGCGTATTTATGTCTGCTTGTTGAATCACGATGGCAGAGGGCGTGTCATCGCATGATTGTATCGAGCTAACACTGAACTCATCCGGACATTTATCATTTTAGCCACAAGAAAAAAAGAGCATAAGTTATCGAATTGAGAAAAGTACCAGTGTATTAAACTTTGGGTAGGTAGAGATTCAAAATCTGTAATAAATCTGTAGATTTAAAAGTGATACTTCCCAGCGCGATTTGATATTAATCCATCATAAGTAGGTATACCTAAAATATATCTTAAAAAATCCCAAAGTGTGTGGATACGCACGTTCTCAGTGTAGCCACAAAGTGCTAGGTATACCCCTCACGTTTATTTTTCGTAATTCATTGTTCATACGTGTAAGCAAAAAATCGATACGAAATTCACACGTGTACTCTTTAAAAATGAAATTAATTTCTATGGTGGTTTGTACCATATGTGGGTGCACACACGTGTATGACCTCTCTCTAACCCCCGAATACTCAAACGCGACTCTGAGTTGAGCACGTCTCAAGTGACGAGTTTTTGACAGATTTTCATCAAAAACTGCCAAAAAACCGTGACTTGAGACGTGCTCAACTCTGAGACGCTTTTGAGTATTCGGGGGCTCTCAAAATGACCCATATGTGGTGCAAGCACAGGGAAGTGTTAACTAAATCCTGGTTGATCGAGTACGGATTCCTAAAACTTAACGATAGCGCCGAACTTTAGCCGGATTAATATATTAAAAGCCGGATATTGCGAAACTCTAGCTTAGTACTAGGCAGGCCCTAGTAGCTGCGTGTGCGAATTAAGGTAATGGAATTATGCAATACTGTGCCAGCGACAAGGACAATGCCCGTTTATCTTGTAACTTGCATTCCGTGTTTATAGAGAGTTTATCTAATGGTAATTAGGAAAATATTAACGACCCGCCCCGGCTTCGCACGGGTGCAATTAGAGATAGACATATACCACCGCGGACTTTTTTGTAGACCTTTTTTAGGTGTACAATACTGTAGTACATTATTTCGATCTATCTTGTAGGGTTCAGCCAGCGTTTGCAATGTGAGCTCAAAAAAATGTTTTTATTTACGACATCACATTAGAAACCTCTAAAATTATCAGTGTTTCTCTACTACATTATGCATGTATATACATTTAAACCTTCCTCTTGAATCACTCTATCTATTAAAAAAACCGCATCAAAATCCGTTGCGTGGTTTTAAAGATCTAAGCATACATAGGGATAGACAGCGGGCAGCGACTTTGTTTTGTACTATGTAGTGATGATTGGAACCGAGCATACCTGTACATAAAAGTGCTTAGTTCGTGACAACCATGCTCAAGTGTAAATTAATTATTTATGAAGTATAGATTTAATACCTACCTATATTAATTTTCAGCTGGACTGCTGAGCTACTTCACTCCCCGAGCATGTCTTAAGGTGAACTAAGGGATAGTATCCTCTCCAACATGATTGACCATCTATATCGGCGATGGGCTGATCACCTGTCATCATGGTTCACCATATCCATCTTGGGACTTAGAATCAGGAGTGGCTGCAAGTTTCTTATGATTACTTGTGGTTCTGCCCACCCCATTGACACGGATGTGATAATATGTGAAAGTAGTTTGCTGAAAAACTCACGCGTAAATTTACGAAGATCACAAAAATGTTTGGTTTTTAAATTGCTTATATTTATAGATTTTAAGGTTTATTTATGGAAGGACTAGCTTTTGTGGATTCTCTTTAGTTTTTGGATGATGAAAAAATAAATTCTTTGCTTCTTCTTTCGACCCAATGTACCTAAAAGTGACGAAAAATAAACTATTAAACTACAAACACCGAATACCTACTTTTACATGAGTTACAGACCTACTTTAAAAACATCACCTTTGACTTTATCTTGTCCTTCATTATCTCTATCATTAGTCAATTGCGTGATGGTAACTAATCATTTTTATTCTGTGCTACCCAGTTACACTTGTAAACAAATGAAGATAAAACTAGATAAGATGATGATCAATCATCATATTATTTTATTGGGAGTTTTATCAAAGTACGCGTGCTAACCTGACTATTGCATACAGGATGCTGATAAAAGAACCGGTCAAGTGCTAGTCGATTAGCTGAAGAAAAGTTCCGTACTGAAACTAAAAATACTTATATTTTTTTACGTTTGTAAGGAAATCAATCGATAGTTTAGATTGAGTGAAGCGAGGGTTCAGTGATAGCATGGGTTGGTAAAGTTAAAAAGGGGGTCACTAGGTCAAGTAGTTTAGGGTAGTATTTGAAAGACTTTGACCGTTCTATATCAGTTTTCCATTTTCATTTCACAGTTTAAATGTTAAAAATAATTTGAATAAAAACCGTTCAAGTGCGAGCCGAATTCGCACAAAAAGGGTTCCGTACGAGTAAAAGTCATAAAATATTAAAAAGTAGATACTTTTTTCTATGAACTTTTTAAATAGTTCAATTATAGATTACGAACGTTAAAAAAAATGGTTATTTTTTATATTATTTTTATTATCGGTTGTTTTAGCGGCAATAGAAATACACACTCCGTGAAAATTTCAACTCTACATAATATTACTATTCATGAGATACAGTCCGCTGATATACGGACGGACAGCGGAGTCCTATTAATTGGGTCCCAGTTGGCACAACTCTGTAGGTACTTAGCAAAGCGAAAAGTGTGAATAATCGGAACATTCGGCAAAAAAAAGCTGACTGAGCTTTTTAACCGACTGCGAAGAAGGCGGTAAATGTTTTTCGTGAAATGTAGACGGCTTAGCAAAGCAATTTTCCGAAACAAAATTGAGCTGCCAAAGCTGCTTTTGTCCAAAGGAGTAAATACTAATGGAAGTATAATATATAGTATGTGGTAATTTTCCTGATGTTTTCTTTGCATCTTATTACTATGCAAATTGATAATGTAATGTGTACAAAGGAATTCTTTGTTTTAAATGTTATAGGCAATGTAAATTGTGTGCTGATGTTTGTAATGTTATGGCAATATTGGTGAGATCGATTGCTTTTCAAAAGCTTCAGTTAGTTGACAGTCTAGTTTACGCATGCTAGGTACGGTTAGCGACAGAAGTTTATGAACATTTGATGTTTTAAGACCTTAATATCTTTTTAACCTACAAAATATTAATTTTTAAAGAACATAATGGAATCCTTTTGCCCATTACTCTTTGTAAACATAAAAGTGATTTGAAAAACTTGAAATGTTCATGAACTTCTGTCGCTGACTACAGTCTCGTACACAAGTCTAAAGTACTACCTGAGTGTAGTTGCTGCTTGAATATTATAGTAGACATGCAACAAATGAATAAGTACAAAAAAAATCTGTGGTCTGTTTTTTACAAGCATAAAAATAAGTACAAACAGGGCCGTTCGTAATTTTTCCGCAGTGCGTGTTTTTATTGTACTTTTATCGAAGAAACCGGTTATCACTCGCAATATTTCCAATAAAAACTTCCATGCATTAAGTATTAGCTTAGTAGATAACTATTATAAACAAAGACATACATAGGTACAAGTATTTGTTCGAAACACGAGCGTTTCCCGTGATCGAAGTTTTTAGATCGCATTACTTTGAGAGCACCATTATTGCGTCATGCACTCACGATTCACGATATGCAAACGTGGCCTTAATGAACTTTTAATCATACTTGTTGGAAATAGAACAAAAGATGACAGAAATGAAGCTGGCAACTGGCACCCACAAAAATTGGTATAACTATGACAATTTTAGGGGAACAAAGAGATGTCCTAAGGTCCCACAATACACCCTGTATTGTGCATTTCTAATTCTAATTAATTTAGGGGATCAAAGATCTGAACCTATGACAAAAATCTTTTGTGTACCTACTACTAACGACCTAATGTTTTAATTCGGATGTATTCCTGTTGCAGCCTTTAGTTTCGGCGTACTTCACTGGCGTGAAATGGAAGTAAAAGTAGAAGAAAAGCTATCGAAAATACTAACATATTGAAAGAAAAGATTATCAGGCCCGTGTCCCTAACGAGGTGGGCAGAGCCATAAGTAATCATAAAAAACTTGCAGCCACTCCTGATTCACGTTCCAAGATGGATATGGTGAACCATAGGTACATGTGTGATCGATCAGCCTATCGCCTATAAAGATGGTCCATCATGTTGAAGAGGATCAAGAAAAGAAATAACTCAATGAAATTCAAAAAGTTCAATGTACTTCCAATGAACCCAAGCTGAAAGTTCTTTTAAGTTATTTTGATGTACATCAATAAAAGTTCTTTCAACTTTTGAAAGTGCATAAAGCTCTTTAACAACGGACACGACAGCGTCGATTGGGTTTGAGAATTAACTCTCATTTTCCGGATTTATGTCAAATGTATGAAAGAAGATTCTATAAGGCGCACTTTAAACTTATAATCATACTGAATCGAAAAAATCTGTAATTAAAAATAAAGGCTTTTTACCATCTATTACAGTGTCAGGAGGCAACTTTTGTAGTGCCCGGGACGAATTAAGATGGAGTAGGCTTGCCCAGCACCTATTCCATCCTCATAGCTTAGTCGGCCTTGTCCACAGGAAATATATGTCAATACGTGCGGTGCTGGCTAAGCCGCGGGTTTCCACACGATGTTTTTCTTCACCGTTTGAGAGTACTGGTATAGTGAACATAAATTTTTCGCATAGAAAAATCCTTTGGTACCTACACGATCGGATTTGAACCCACCACCTTAAAATCGTAAGGCGGGGTCACTACTAACTAGACCACCAGTGCTCTAAAAAATCAGTATGACGAGTATTACCTACTGTGTTAGGTCAGGTTATATATGGAAGCGCAGCATCGTCGCATTGCAGAAGCTTTGGTACGCGTCGGTTTGGGCAAAGCTTTAGAAATAAATTCAAGACGCTTTTTTCACCCTCTTTTTTGGTGTTTAAACTTGCGTAAGGGATATTATTTAAAATCCTGTTGGATGGAACAAACAGAGACTTATACTTACTTGATTATACCTACATAATTTTAAAATTGAAATGTGAAAATGTAAATAAAGAAAAAAACATTACCTCCTTCTGTGTAGCCGGGTAAAATGTAAAACTGGCTTTATAGGTAGTCTAGTTTTAACTACAATAGTCTTATTTTGAAATAAAACTGCCGTGAATTCAAGTTCAGAAGTTGTCTTTATTTTATTGAGCTATTTAAAGACGTTTGCAACGGCCTTTAGATAGCCCGACTGTTTCTTTTGTATTTTGTAAATTATATTTGTAGGTATTAGTGGTAAGTTTCTTTCTGTTTAAATATGTTTTTTTATTAAAAATATGCAAGTTTGCTAATAAGTTCACTATTTGCAAATTTGATATAAAATTTAGTACCTAGAGTTTAAAGTTTACGGTAAAATGGATAAAGCAAATGTTTGATGGATTTTAATCCCGCGCCAACTACCGTAACAGTAATCGTACCATTTCAATGACGCTGGTACAGTCATGCCTTACCGGTCTCCGTCTAGAAAAACCAATGGTCGTATTAGATAACACTGAACTAAAGAACAACGATAAAAACTGCCGCGTCGCGCAATTTTAGCGTCAGTTCTGCGCATGCCTGTACTTTGACCACAGATACCATAATACTGACCCTCCGCTGACGTGGTTAGAAGGTTCGTGAAGCCCTGACGTCAGGTTACATCACTAAGCCAAAGCCTGCATATTATGCAACAATGTTCGATATAAATTCCCTGTTAGAAAATATTATGAAAATCGATCTTACCTCGAAGGCATAATGAAAATTTGCTAGAAATTGTCTTTGTTGACTTCAAGCAGGTTTATTGTTAAGGGAAACAGATGTAATAGCTAGATCCACAGTTTACGTAGAAATACTTGAGTGCATTCAGAGAATCGTGGTAAATTGCAAAATAGAAGGAAGACCACTATTGTCTCGTAGGACGAGCCGGTTTTCCGTTGCAACGTCATTGTTGAAAAAAATGTGCGCATTATTTTTTTACGGAAAACAAAAGAAAATCTGATGAGGATAAAGTTCTGTTTGCCGGGCAAAACTAGATTCATTTTTGGCGTGTTTTGTTTTTGTTTTGTCCTTCATGTGAAACAATCAAATTTTTTATATGCCTGAAATTTTCATAGAATATACAACCCAAATTACGTTCGTTTGACCTTAGCAAGAGAATTCTTTTGATGCACAGGATCATTCACTAAGGTCAACAAAGTCTATTTCACGGCCAAATCAAAGTCAGAAAGAGGGAAATTGAGTTGAACAATTTATTAGAATTATAGAAAAAAACTTACCTACAATTAATGAAAATATAATTTACAAATACAAAAGAAACAGACGGGCTATCTAAAAGCCGTTGCCGGTCTAAAGATAGCTCACCTGATCCAGCTCATCAGACGGTGGAAGCGTGAAATTAAGTTGTACCTAGCAAGAATAATTCTTCCCACAAGATTGTTCATTTAGCGTTCTACATTCAGGTTTTCGACTGGAGCGATGCGGCCGTGGAAACGTTCGGCTTTTAACTAATCGGTGAACGAGTTTGACCAGCTTTTGATTGGCCTGGCTGATGTTTTAAGGCGAAGGCCAATTTTCGCTGTATATCTCGACGGTCACACCTACCACAGAACAGAACATTCTACGACAATATTTGACTAGGTTTAAATTTATTATTTATTTGTCCACACGAATTCATAGGCGTGATTCATGTTTGGTCTTCGAAAACACCTGTGCCGGATTAGAAACTGGTTAGAAACATTATGAAGGTTCTGGAATCGTCAACTCTTAAGGTATGCCATCAAAGTTCAAAGTTCTAATGAATTATTAAGGAATTACAATAAATATCCTCACTGGAAGGAGTGTAACTTTTTTATGGGCCACGGTCATCAATCAGTTACTTTTACCGGTAGGTATACTGTGAGTAAATTCGTATGTACGCTCAGATCAAATTTCAGGTTAATACGGGGTCAAAGCATTTACAATTCGGCCTCTAGAAAAGGATTGGCATTTCGCGTTATGTCCAAAGTGTAAAGTCAAAAAACCTGTGCAATAGCTACTAAGTATCTTTATATCTTGAATTAACTGAGCTCATAAAAGGGGTGAACATTCATTCGAAGTTTAGTAAAGTTAATCGGATGACAAAGCAGAGAGGATGATCTAAAAATCGTCCCGGGTACTACAACGTCCCGTTAGTGTAGGCAAAAGTAGTCTTCTGGCGCTGTATAGATTATTAGAAAGAGCATTTCTAACTATATAGACGTAACTTTTCGAGAAGTAAGATCTAAAGATGTTGGTAGGATATAATACTCTTAAAACATAGGTAATACAAACGTATTAGACGCCAGGACTATCACGCAATGCCCGCCGACAATTGCGCAAATGACGAAGGCCATCACACGGAAACCTGAACCACTTGCAAAGTACCGCTAATTCGTTTGTGCCTGTACATTCCTCTATTCGCTCTACCTCTGTAGGTATCTATTGTTGACTCTAAAGTTTCGGAATGTTACTAACGACCCATGTAGGTTCAATATACCACATTAATGAATACCCAATAGCATGTGTTTTTGCAGTATTTAGGCAATTTCCATCTAATTAGTACGCAACCTGAGAGATTCGTTGATAAGACTCCATAATCTATATTTTGCAATTTAACCGATGCCCATGACTTCCAACTAGAACACTCCAATGCCGTAATGTGATATAACACTCCGTGTCTCAAAAGGCTGTGCTATGTTTTCTTTCAAAATACACCGATTTACCTCATTTTATTTGTAAAATTTGCTTTGGAAATTCTGTCCATCTATCTAATCATGTCAATAGTTCTTTCAAACCAGTGAGGCGAAAGGATTTAAAGTGCGCCTCAAAGGCTCCTTTCATGCTCTCAACCATCGAGCATTTAACTGAAAATGCTCGATGCTCTCAACACATGTTTTCGAACTTTATTAGGTTCTACGACATGTCGGTTTCCTCACGATGTTTTCCTTCACCCTTTGAGTTACTGGTATAGCGCACATAAATTTTTCGAACCGGAAAATGGTACGCGACCGAATTGAACCCTTGACCTTTGGATCGAAGGCGCAGCCGCTACCACTAGACCACCAATGCTTTCTAGCAAATCTCAATTTTCTATAACATTTACCTAATAGACCCGACATACGTCATTATATCCTATTTCTTAGTGTATTGATGACAGAGACGTGAAGCTGTAAAAAATACTTACAGTACCTACTTAGTTATCTGCAAATAAGTGATCCGAAATACGGGCGTTGGCAACGCATCTACATTTATATTTAAATCTTAAATTCTATTCCTAAATGTGTAGTAGGAAAATGATAATGATAATACCTAAATGGGAAGTTTGTTATTAGAAAAGGGCAAATTTGAGATCTAAAGGTTTCCCTTTTGAAGTTTAACTTTTGTATTAAGCAAAATCATGCCATTCGCTGAAACAAATTAAGATCAGGGTAAATCACTGAGTATTAAAAGGTCACCTAAATGGCCCATTTCCATTGATTTTTTCAAATTTCTGACCTCAATTTCAATTGGTGACTTGAAATTTAAAAATAAATAATTTTGAAGTCACCATCATGACTTTCATGGCTACGAAATTAAGAAAATACTATGGAAATGGACAATTATGGTGACTTTTTATAACTCGGTGATTTTTATTAATTGATACCCTGGTTCCCGTTCTCCAACCCACGCACATTCTTACCAGATATACTGTAAGTACATGATGTTCTATTTACTACGAATGTCTGGCATTGGATATTTTCCTCGTACACTTGACATTGTGGCCCGGTCAGGAGGTCTGTTTCGTAATCGTGCATTAGGAGAATAATGACTACCTATTCTACAGTCATTCGGCGTTTTTCATAGTATAAATTGTAGACAGAGGCAGAGGTGAATGAGTAGTTAATGTAAGTTAAGATAAGATTTTTTACCTAGTTTCAAAGTTAGTTTACCTTATCATTTTCAGTTTGCATTCTGTTGCCATATTTTAACAAACATCGTGAAAGGCATATTTACGAGTAAAATGTGTCAAGTTCTTCATAAGAGTATCTTAAGAATGCCACATAAACATGCTTCAAGATGATCATTGTCCTAAAAGCAGAGAAGCAGATTGTGGCATGTGAAGTAATAGGTACGATGAATACAAGATTAGCTAGTGTCTGGGCGTCGTGAGCTCCAACGACGATCGATTCCACAAATCGCGCTGTGTGCCTGTTCATACTCGCAATGTTAATTGCAAATATTATACCAGCTAGCACACACTCGTATGCAAACCTTGCATAATAATAATTGTGGACACATTGAATGAACACTGATGAATTTCCATAACCTGAAACTGGGTAATTTGATCATTCATAGGACACGCTTATGATAATTGCTTGAGCTTGACTTTGAAGCTATACTTTGCTATTTCCTTTGTTGTATTATCTGTCCTCGATTTGTCGAAACTGCCTTTTGTCTTATGAACTGTATGACAAGCTTCGTATGCGTATTGGTGAGTTATACATAGTATATTGTGGTCACATTTACATCTGGAACGTTGGAGGCAATTTTTTTGTCGCTTCACGTACTTACCTAATCTCTTGATGTAACTGCTTTGCTTTGTACAATGAGGGATTTACTGAAACGGCTTTGAGAAAGACTTTATTTAGATGGTATTTCTCAGCATACAACTATGCAATATTAACCACATTTTCCTCCAAGCTTATAAGTTATTATGAACGTAAATGATCAGTTTAATGCTAAATTATTCTCGTTCCGGAAGACTTCTTTTAAAATGTAATCTAATCCACTGCTGTGAATAGTTATGAGAGTGCATAAAATTCGGATGATTTGCATGACAAAGACACAATTTTCAAGCAGATTTATTAGGAATGTTCGTGGGCCTATCTTTATGGAATTTACTCACATACATACATAAAATAACGTCAGTCTCCCATAGAGGTAGGCAGAGATCACGGATCTTCATTTCCTGATATATACTTTCGCTTCATTCACTCTCATTACATTTTTCATGCATGCTCGCCTAGCCGATCGGCTAAGTCGGCTCTTTCAAAATTTAAATGTTATGAAATTTAAATATTTAAATTCGCAATAAAAGTAGCCTTTCGAATACATGCTTGAATTCCCATTTTGAGACCTGTTTTTTTGTAATAATACCTACTATGCTGAATCCGGAGCAATGACCGATAAGTATTTTCCGTTCATAGCAAAAAAAAACTTCTAAGTAGGTATATAATTACGCAAATCCATTCTCGCGGCTACCCACGTTACATAACTAGATTAAGTATATGGAGTAAGAAAATACTGCATTTTAATGTCTACCTGTCTGAGTTGAGTCATTCGTATTACTACATTCTTAGGAAATTAGCTGATTTTATACTCAGAAGTTTCGCCGAACCTAGCCTTGACTACCTTGACACGAGGCACACTTCTCTATGTTGCTAAAAGAAGCTATTGCTAAGCTGTTCCACACTTTATTTTGAATCCCTTATTATATTTGGGTATAAGAAATTCTAGTTAGAAATAGAAACAAAAAAAAATCGTTTAAAAAAATCTATAGGTACATACATGCATTAAATCACACCTGTTCCCCATAATAGGCAGTGACCACGGATCCCCATTTGCTACGATCCTGACATACTTTTTTCACTTCATTCGCTTTGATTACCTACATTCTTCATGCATGGTCGTCGGTTTAGGGTACCTAGTGTACCTACTCTTGACGCGGCCCTATTCAAAACGTCGCTTATTTGGCCCAAGTGTGTAGGTACGTCTATGTGTGTCTCTAAATGTTATGTCATATGTCTATGTCTTTGTAAGCCTATTTACATAGTTTATATATCTACTCGTAAAAATCTATTTAGTATCTGTTGAGTGTAATAAAATGCTCAACGCAATCGATTAAATATTAATTAACTAGCTACTCCTCTGGTTTTATTCTACTGCTTTGTTTATCCCCTTAATGTATTTAAGTACTTAAGTTCTCAAATAAAGGTTATGTAATGTTGCTTAAAACCATCTAAAGAGGAAGGGACTCATGAATATACCAACCTCCAACCAATCTTTTGCGCAGTATATTCATCATATTTGTTGTTTATTTTTATGACTTCGGAAGTAATTAAATAGGTTCGCAAACAAATCAAGGAAGCCCTTCGGTGATGTAATTTGTTTGTCCTAAGGTCATGATCCTCTGTATACCCGTAATTTGATATCGATCTCAATAGATTCGACAATTGAAAAACAAATAGCCTGGTGTGTTTTGATCTTGAGGTTCATCGTTACGTCGAAGATAAACTTAGATGTGTCCGAATTGTTTACATTGTTATACGATGTTCACCAAAACCTGTTTTACGCTCAAATTAGCCTATGATTATTATTGTGTGACTGTTGTTATCATTCACTACTGTCGATATAACAGAGAAATGGTGGTCTAGCTGTAGTGGCCCTGCCTTTCGATCCTCAGGTCGTGGCTTCAAATCCGGTCGTGCACCAATAGGATTTTCTGTTCGAAAAATGTATGTGCGCTATTAATACCAGAAGGTACACTCAAATGGCGAATGGAAATGTCTTATCATAGCATGAGATGGCAACATGAAAAGGTCGAAAAAAATCAGTGTTAAGTTGCACGAAGGAGCCCTTGAGGCGCACTTTAAATGCTTTCACCACACTGGTTCGATAGAACAAGTGAGATGACTTGTAGTAGTAGTATAAAAGGTGGTTATATACCCACATAGGTTTTTTGCAGAAGACTGATCATAATACGCAAAAGATTTTGAGAAGTTTTGCTTGCATCATCGATGTGTCAACATTGCGGTGCCAAGCCTCCGATACGAACACGACGTATCAATTCGTGACCTTTCGTATTGTTGAATTCTAATGGCTTTGCTAATATTAACATCAATACACGTCGCCATTGGACATTCCCTACTCGGTTGGCTTGCTGGTGTCAGAATCCTCAGACCAAATAAAAAGAAAAGACGCCGCGCCGCGAACAACAAAAGTGAAGCCACCTTTTTATCTATGTGAGTGTCGAAGGTTTTGAGGTTTGTCATTCGCGGCGCGGCGTCTTTTCTTTTTATTTGGTCTGAGTCAGAATCATAATTATTAGTAGCCCTTAAAGTCCTACTGCCAGGCAAAGGTGCCCGACTTTCTTCATTCATCCCTCTCTTGAGCGAAAATGGTCCAGTCGGTACGGAATCGTGAGTTCGTCCCTTCCACTGAAATCGAAATATCACACAGTTATACATACCTCAAATCTGCTACAATTCATCGAAGAACTCAAATCTGACTTTATAAATACACTATGTACTACATGTACCTACACACATTATGAATACATTGTGTACACTACTGTATTTCAAGTCCTATTTAAATACCTACCTAATACTTACATATTAATTTATTTTCTAATCTAAATATTTTTGATTGGCTTAGGTGAAAGATCGATTTTGATTTCATTAATCATATTATACAGAAAGATAAATAGCATGTAAACAGTAACACATAAATCGTCAATATTTTGAGGTCAGAACTTTCGTATCAGAAAGTTAATCCTGATTAGCAGATAGGTTATTATTAATCTGTGTCCTGGCAGAAACAGTTATCAGTTGTTTGAATTGTTTCTTGTAAAGATGGATAAATCATACAATTTTAGTCATATCTTTATTTATTATAGGATATACTTTATGTCGTCTTATGACTGCAATTTTTGTTTTATCTGATAGCGATCTGCTCAACGTGTCGGTAAACACACGTTGCGAGGACTTCGACAGACTCACGCGTTGTATATGATGTAGGGTAGGCAAAGAATACCTAGCTAATACGAGTACCTGCTACGATTTGTACCTACATAGTATGTGTCAGCTCGATAAATGAGTGTGACTGTGACGTATGTTCAATATTATCTATTATTACTCCAGCATGGTTATTGGCTAGTTTCAGTTAGTTAATTTCCTTCTAATGCCGTCTTATTCTGTGCCGGTGTTTTAATTCGACTGTGAAGAAGAAAAGTAATGTTATCGGAGTGTACTTACCTACATTATGTGTGTGTATAAAGCGCTGTTTCCTCGTGGTCATACTAGTTTGTCATACCAGTATGACCACGAGGATATACATGTCCTCGTAGTCATACTATCATTTTTGCACCTCAAAGCATTCCTTTATCTGAAGCTTTTGAAAAATGTTACAAAGTAAGGTTCATCATGCTTATTGTGCCAATAGTGTACGTCTTTCTTCAATCTCGCTTCTCTTCAATGAAAAAGTGATAAATCTTTATGACCATGATTAATTATTTATCGTCTGCGTCGCCATGATAACGTCTCTAATTCTTGGCCTTCTGAGTTATAACTCTAGTATATGTTAATAATAGTAAACGAAATACAAATTAAATATTAGCTAAGAGGTACCTATATTTTATTTGTTCGATTATGCTCGTAGTCCTATCAAGAACTATCTTTGTTTGTTATACAATGTGAGTCCAATCGAGGAAGAAAGACTATTGTAAATAGAATACAAAGCAGTCTTTACGATACGCTAATATAATATAACTTCATGCAAATTTGAATACAATGGAGTCTTGTTTAAAGTCTTACATTTCATTGCGTTTTCGTTGATAATAAAATACCTGGAAATTATCGAATATCTTTTTATTTTTTTTTTCATTTCATCATGTTTGTGATGATGAGTCATCTGATGGTCTCTATGGTGTTACTGCAGTATTGTAGTATTTATAGTATTGAGTAACTGTGTAGTAAGTACTCCCCTGTAGTATTCAGGTTACTCTTCTAATTATATGAAGCTAAATATATCACCAGGCGTGATAGAAGATTCGGCACGATGCATTTTATCTCTGTATTATCTAGTGCAGATAGACATTCTCGATGTTGTGTAACTCTAAGATTACAGGTTAATTTTACGAAGAACTGAATTGCATAATTTTTTTATTATTGTCGAATGTTTCGTCGTTTTTATTACCTTGCATTGTCTGCATTGAAAACAAAGTTTGATTTTGTTCAAAGAATGTCACTTCGTCATAGAAAACATTCACGCCACAAAGAAGTACCTAGTCGATTACTACTTTGCACTGAAGTTTTCATATTATATTAAAATTTAATAAAACATTGAACCCTCTTTGTTACCTTCTTTTTTTACTCTCACAATGTGCATTATACTAGCGTATTGATTCTGGCCTTTTGCCAAAACTCTCGCTCGGGGCTTGCCTAATGTCACCTGCAAGTATGTACCTATAGTTAATGCAGTTAGCTAGTGAAACGTAACACGCATTGCATGCGTGCGATTCCGCCAGCAATAAGGCAATATCCTAAGCCATTATAATCATTATAAGAAATCAAGTTGAATAGGTATGCGAGGTACGTGGTCATCAATAAGGAGGCGAGACAAATGACTCTCAAGGCTAGTTTAATTCAAGAATGTTGTTGCTATGTAAAAGATTATTGCATCATGTGAGAAAACGTTGTGATAAGAACCAAGACCTTCTTCACGATGCAAGCTCAAACATATTTCTCCATTCTGAAATAAATCTTTAGTATTCAATAACGATAACTATCAAATGCTAAAGTTAGCAACAAAAAATGTACCGTAATAGCCTGTCGCGATATCGCAAGCGGTAGGTCCTCATGGCATTCTAGACTTAAATAATACGATATGTATTCCTCCATACCGTCGACAAATCGATAGTCGAGCGGTTTGCTCGGCTAAAGTGGTTTTCCCCAGCCAGGGACATAAACATAAAATTTTCTTGTTGCAAGATGGCGTATGCCAATCTTGTTTTTGTTAATACAATTTCGGATATCGATTTGGCGTCTAATCCTGTGATTCATAAAATCTTGTCCGACCTTATTTTATTAGTCTACCTACAGCTCTGCATTAAGTATTTTTTAAGGAATTACACACGGAAGTTTAATTTTTTTTGTGAGCAAATCGTAATTTTACCTTGACGATTTCACCTTTATATGAATTAACAAATACAAAAGATAGGTAACTAATTCTTCAAGCAGCCTTGGCGTGTGTTTGTG
This sequence comes from Scotopteryx bipunctaria, assembly GCA_949320045.1. Classification (NCBI taxonomy): domain Eukaryota; kingdom Metazoa; phylum Arthropoda; class Insecta; order Lepidoptera; family Geometridae; genus Scotopteryx; species Scotopteryx bipunctaria. Next base: position 9,886,130 of record OX439442.1, on the reverse strand, counting down.
TTTCTTTCTAATAGGATTTTGTATATTTCACAAACTAGGCATTGATGCTATAATCGCTACACCAATGCACTAACGCGCAGAAAAATGTTTCACAACGATTTCGATACTTTAGGCGAATATTGTTGCGTTTATATTTATAGTAATATTAGCCTCATTGCAATTGTTTTCTAATTCAGTTCTAAAGCAGGAATTCAAAAACAAACCAAGAAAATTAAAGAAAAATTAATTTATTAAATAACCATAAACTTACTGAGAATCCCATACACGTTCAGCCCTTTATTCTATATGTACAAAGCGGGCCGCTATGTCTATATGTACATCGCGTCGGGAACAGGCTTCGATCACAGATAATGCGAATTTGTTCTAAATAGGTGCTCCAACCTCTTCTTGATACGACCTCGTGAGGTGCGCGGCGGCGGCAGTGAGCTGGCGCAGCGAGCGGCGGAGTCCTCGTAGGTGACGTCTGCAAGCGGCGGCGGCGCGAGCGGCGGACTCTCTCTCATCCTCTCCCTCAATGCCAGAGTCTCCAGCTGCACTAGAAGCATCGCTTTCAGTGTCACTCAGATCTGAGACTCTCCTTCCTCTTTCGACCTGTTCCTCGCAATCGCCTGACCAGAGCAGCTCGTTCTTGAGGTCATTCAGCATGGCGAACATGCTGAAAGGGTCGTCGTCCCCCTCCTGCTCGATGTTCATGAGGCGGCTGGGGATGAGCACTGTCTCGTCCATGTTGTTGACCATTTTGACGAACTTCTCCATGTCGTTGAGGATGCTCTGCTTTGAGAAATCTGCGCCGTCATTGCGGGCGATTTTACGCAGAGTGTTCCTGTAACAACGAGAAAACCATTGTTAATAAAATTTCTCATAAAAAACAAGGCAGATAGGTTAGATCCAAAACAAAATGGTTGAAAATTAATTGTAATAAAATTGTATTGTCTGCTGAATTTATAAATAAATGGTCACTCGGAGTTTAAAATAAAAGTTAACATTTTTAATTGCAAAATAAGATTAGCATACAATGTTTTTAAATGTTTTACAATTAACTTTGGTATACGGATGCAAAAATTTATACCATATCAAACATAAACATTAGGTACAATAATTTGTATGGTTGCGTACATAATGGGTATAGGTACTCATACTTTGAGCGAGTAATCATTGTAAGAACCATATATTATTCGAGTTTTATAGCAGGTATCTAGATTGTCGGTTCTTATCTGATATCCCGAAATTTCATTAATATCTTTGGTAAACCCAGTTTTATTTTTGAAAAATGATTAAAAGGTATACATTGGGAAACTATATACACGAGGAAAATCGCTGATAAAGACCTTGGCAGTAATCAATTTTCAATAAAAATGATTCATTGCAAAACCGATAACACGATAAAGGGTTTATTATCAAATAATCAAGACAAAAATCTGATTTGATTTGAGAAGTGGTCAAAACGATTTCGAGCATAGGAATATTTTGTCTAACTATCCAGATCATTGTAAGGAAATGAGCAAATTCTTCTACGATACTGTCATCACTTGGGTACTTTGAAGTGGATGATTTACCTCTAACTCTTGGCAGATAAGCTAGCTATGAGTGTTTCCTAGATGTTCATTGCTGTGTCAAAACGATTGATAGTGGATTAGTCAGAAGACGTAATATTTTGTCATGTAATAAGTAAGTACCTACTGCTGAATCAGTGCCACAAAAACCTCAGTTACCTTATCTTTATTTAGATCTGGTCTCAATTTATTAGCTGTAGACTTAAATGTGTTTGAACTGCATAATGATAACAAAAATCAAGGTCAAGTCAGTTTGAGCTGGGCTACCTTGAATCATTTTAATTTAATTATTATTGCAAATAGCAGTTTTAAACTTTAGCTGCTTTGGTGATTTACAAGAATGTTTATAAATGCCATGGGTGTTAGGAAAACATGTTCAAAGGTTGTCTTCATATGGGATGAAGACTTTTTGCTACCTTCTTGGCAATATTTTAACTAAAACCGTATCTAGAGGAATGTGGTATGTATGTATGTATGTATGTGTGTGGTATAAAACTGGATCCTTATTAAACATATCTTCAGAAAACAGGCCTTCATTGTGGGCTCGCTAAGTATTGCGAAAAATTCCATTCGTCTTATGAATTTAGGTGGGTATCTAGCTAGGATAAAACTGGTTTTGTAACTGACCAGACCCAAACAAGAATCGACGAGGGTAACAGAATGTCAATAGTTAATACAAAATCTGCTTTCGTTCTCTGGCCTGTATAACTATTCAAATCAGAACTATAATATTCTAATAGTTTATCCTGTACTAATACCTACCTAGATTATGTGCTCGTATGTAACGTGCTCTTGCTATGGATGCGGCAGTAAGTACTGCTAACAGTTAACATCAAGTTACTCCATCCAATGAGGTAATAATACAATTATTGTATGGTATTTTCGGTGAGTCACCGCTCCAGCAAGCACGGTCTGCGCACGCCCAGAAGCCCGGACGGGGATAACTTCATCGATGTTCCCAAAATCATGTAACACCCTCGAAAATCACACCATTCTTCACCGTTTCTATTTCATCACAAGACTAGATTATAAATGTGAAAGGAAAACATCACGCCATTCGGTCGATTACTGCGTCCACTTGGACATAATGCTTGGGAAGGAGGGGCATTCGCCACGCATAGCACACCATTCGAATGCATCACACAATATCACACCACCAGGACGCTACGGGACCGCAATCGGGTAGGGCATTATTGGACACGTTTCGTACCTGCTGTTCTCCAATTTGCTCGAAATATCGGTGTTGAAAGACATCTTCTTGTGCTATTTATCTTGTTTAAATATCACTGAATATTCACACACGCCCTGAATTTTGATGACACTAAGATTTGACTGACGTTTGCTTTTGAGAGAGGCAAAATAACGCGACTGACACGGACGGCCTCGGAGTGGAAACGAAAGAAACGAGCACGAGCGCGCGACACGAAGCGGTTTGACGTTTTGCTAGGAGGAGGGGAGCGCCCTCGTATTTATATGACTCGATCATACGATGCAGGGGACGCGAACTTTGAAAATAATCAGCGTGCTGTTGATTGAGGAGATGATACCTACGGTTGGACCTCGGTTTATACAAAACAAACCCTCTGCTTATTTTCAGTTTATATTATCTGGGATGTTTATGTCAGAAATGCGTTTTTCTCGAGAATTGTCCTATGACGGCCGGGTGCGTCCCACAAGAGTCACACCACATGCGGGGTCTCTCATTGGTCGGTTCAAAGTCGGTCCGCTGCTGATTGGTTCACTTTGAGCGGTAAATTTCAAACTGAGTTCAATTCTTTATCTGATGCATACTGCATGATGTAAACTTTGTAAACAGAAGACGTGCCTCTTTTCATTCATAACAGCAATTATTCTATTTTTAACGGGATTGTGGTATATAATAGGTATAATTTTGTTCTGTTTAAGTACAAAAAGTTGTGTTTGTTCCAATTTGGTTTATTAGGTATTGTTTGTAGCTTTGAAATATGAATGGATTTTTACATACTAATGGTTTTGCTCATTTTAAAGCAGGCGTAGATCATCGATTTTATGGGAAAACCTACGTCACAGATACAAGTAGGCGACAGGAAAAAAATATAGGTAAGTATATACTGTGGAAAGAAAAAAGACGGGTAGGTACATGGGCCAGTAATTATTTATGCAAATTATTCAACAAGCACACCTCATTTCTTTCACTAACGTAATAAGGTGAGGTGAGAGGTCGTATAAATCGATAGTAATAACCTACAGTTGGTAGGTACCTTCTTTAGTTACCAACTACAGTAACTATCTAAAGGCATGAATTCACCAACAACTAGTAGTTTAACAGAGTTTAACCCTCGAATAAGCTTGCAGTTAAGGTATGAAATACTTCTAAAATACTTATATGAAAATAATTTAAATGATTACAAAGTAAGTAAACACTAGCCCAGGTCAAATTAGAATATGTAATTTTTGAATTTTCATTTGTTGTTGTAGGTATAGGTAAGTGTTACCAATTCGATTAATTTATTAATTTATACTCCCACATTGTGCAATCGAATAGCAAAAATCAGTATTATTTTATTTAAATTAGTTACTTACTTAAAATGCGCTTTTTAGGTAGACTTTGAATACTATTATTCATAAAATTACTTATTTTTCTTTGTTACATGAAATATTCATGTCGATTCTGTTGTGTATTTTTCCAAACTTAATTTAATTTGATAGCCCTAAAATTATAGCGATCCCTGTTATCTCGGCTCTTTAGTAGACTGGCCCCGCTCGAACTGGCCCCTAGAGTTCAGTTAACCTAAGTACAGAAAGGGACGCCAATATTTTTTGGAAACGATGCCATTGTTTGTTAAAATAAGAGATTTATTTTCTCATTACATTTTATTTTTATTTTTTTAGCTGGCACCACTGTCTACCTCACTGAGTTAAATTAAGGCAAAATTACTATTTTTTGTTGAATATGTTAATAGTTACCTACCTACCTCCCATTACAAGGTACCTAAGTTTGTGTGAGGTACCTAAGTTCTCGGACGATTTGGATACCTTTTAACTTAGATCTTTCTTCCAAACTTATTTTTAATCATTCAAAATGAAAATATATAAGTAGTGAATATTCTAAGTGCTTTGTATGTATATAACTACCTACGAATCAGAGGCTGCTAATTTGTGTACCTACATTGGAATCACAGATTTGTATATAGGTTCTATGTATTTAATAGTGTATTGGTTAGCATTGAAATAAGCTCTTTGTGTTGTTGTTCAAATAAATAAATTTTATTATTATTATTTATAATATTGAGATTCCTTCCTTATTGGTCCTTCGAAGCCTCTTGTCATCTAAATATATAAATTTCTTACGTTACTGACTGACTGACAATCAATACGTAATTTTAACCATAAGTCCATGAAACATGATCTGGAAGAAATTGCTCTCAGCAATAAGACCGCCGTTTATGCATAGTATGTATATCGAGCGAGCGAAGCGTACAACTCGGTGGCAACTCCACCCGAGTATTTGGCGTTGTATGTTTGTATGTATGTATGTTTGTGGATATGTTTGTTATAGCATAACTTTTGAACTGTTAATCCAATCTGTATGAAACTTTGCAAGTCAATAGATTGTCTTATGAAGATTTGCTGGGAATCATTTGAGCTTAATCGGTGAAAGGGTTGAAAATATACCTACTATTGAGTTGCCAAGAGGATAAATAAAAAAATGTTTTACAAATGTGTCGAGTGAGGTTTTATATGAAAGGACTTTGTACATTCTATAATGGTTTTAATTTTTATTCTAGGATGTATAGATTTAGAAATACAGCGCAAAAAGATTTAGAAAACCGTTGTAACCTCAGCTTCTTCTTTGGAGAGTTAGATGCCTTCTTAGTTCAGGTAAGACTGGATATCAGTATGGGGAAATCCGGACCAGAAGATTAGAGAAGTGGCAGGAAAGTACAGGAAAAGTGCCATTACCTATGCTCTTTTTTTGTGAAATCAATTTTGGCATAGTAATTTTTTTGGAAAAGCGTGAGTTGGTCATGGAAATGGGCAATGTTGCCAATTTTTTTTATGCTAATCGTCCTTACTTCAAGGATGATTTTCATTAAATTGGAAACAGAATCGGGACAACAGAAGTAGTGTACTTATACTTAAGCAAAGTGTGTAAGTACAAGAAACCCGGCTGTAACGTTACTTCTTTTTTGAATAAATGACTAAATTTATTGATAAACTAAATAGTGCTCGGTTGTCAAGTCAACATGTTATTATTTTCGTTGGGGGTAAGGTTATCTCAGCACCTCCTTATCATAACGGTTATTCACGCAATATCATCACGCATTTGTACCACACCCACTGCATGCACCAAACACGTCATATTTACCACTTATCATGTAGATAAGTTGGCATGAAAGTATTTTGTTACTTTTCTGCTCAGACCAAATAAAAAGAAAAGACGGCGCGCCGTGAACAACAAAAGTGAAGCCACCTTTTTATCTATGTGTGTGTGTATATAGATTTTGAGGTGTTGTGTTCCAAGTAACCTAAAATTCATAGTATAATAATTAAGAAACGACGTTATTTGAAGTATTTACAAGGGAAAAGTGATACCGATTCACAACACAGGAAGGCATAATTCTATTTTTAAGACTCGTGACGTACTAAGAGCGATGAGCATGGTTTTAGTGTAGGTGCGTGCGTGAGCGTGTATGTTTACTTGCAGGAGCACTGTTTTGTGTGGCTTCACTTTTGTTGTTCGCGGCGCGCCGTCTTTTCTTTTTATTGGGCCTGAGGTACTGAATTACGGCTCAACATATTTGATTATATGGAACAGAAAAGTAAATGAAATAAATTAAATTGTGTATTTCATACACTTTTAATAATATAGAGAACGGAGAACTAAAGGAGATGTTTCAAAACAGGCCTGGTCTATGTACACCAGATAGAAAAATGGTGATAAAATCTGTAAATTTAGAAAAATACTCCAACTATTATTTGAAGCACGATTTTACAATGATAAAACGTTTTCCTGTGCGACTATGACGAAACCGCCAACATTTCTATTCTACGCGAAAGTCAACAGCTGTCAAAACATTTTGCGCCATATTGTTTTATGTTGCTCTCCGTGAAAAGGGTATTTAGGAACATGCATTAATTATAGCAAAATAATAAAAAAATACAATGGAAAAGTTTTTTCATATAATTTAGCTACGGTTATATAAGTTTACACCGGCCAGGCCTAGGTTCCATACATTTGTGAAACATCTCCTTTGTTTGTTTGTCCTGTTGCGTGTGTCCATTTATAAGCTACTAGAGGGAAATCTCTGAAACAACTAAACCGATCCAATAAATCATTTCAGAATATAAATATATCAGAAAGCAACACTATCCTTGAGCAGGTACCTACCTTAGGTTATGTTTTATTCTTACGCGAGTAAAACCGCATATCCAACTAGTTTGGCATTAAGTTTAGGTATAAACTGGGAATGAGTTACGTGACAACAATTTCATGAAATTTACATCATTTGAAAAGTTTTTGTTTTGAAAAGGAACCGGCAAACATCGCTGCTTTGTTTTTCCTCTTGTTTTCAATTCCACTGACGTATTTAATTATGTACACGTTTTTGCAGCATTTGCGTACGTACGTAATATTGGTTATAGTTTTATGAATTATATGAATAAATAATAAAATATTTGAGGTAATCATTTATCTACGGCAACGTTACCGAGTTGTGGCTATAAAAACGTAGTATGTAATCCGGCAGCTAAATGAGCAGACGATATGAAGATCGTGGGCTGTAAATGGCTTAATTTAAATTTTTGGCTAGTAGAGGACCGTGTTGGATGGCACAAGCAAACGGTGATTTTTGGGTTCGCCCAACGCTGGGCAAAAATCACCGTTTGCTGCCTGTCTTTGGACAGTCTGAAGATGGCAATGATAATTATCATCACCGCGTTAGTTCGTATTTCAGAAGCTAGGCGAGACGTACAATTTGTGGTACTACTGTACATTTTCAAAATAGAAAAATTGCACGTCTGAATTCAAAACAAGATGTGTTATTTTACAAAAGCTTTGAAATGGTTGTACCTCCTACGACTGTTGATACTTTGATATTCGCGTTGAAATCTTTTTTTAGCTCGTAGCTATTGCGTAGCATAGATTTCGTAGCAGTTACATTATTGTTTTAATGCAAATTTCCTATATTCTACTAACGGACGACAGATTGGCTTTTAGGGTTCCGTACCCGAAGGGACCTTATTACTAAGCCTCCGCTATCCATCCGTCCGTCTGTCTGCGGGCTGCATCTCATGATCCGTAATAGATTAAGAGTTGAAATGTTCACAAGAGTGAATATATAATGATGTAAATGCCGTTATAACAACAAATAATAATAAAATAGAACCCATAAAAGAATCATTTTTGTATGAACGGAGCTCTTCGTGTGCGAATTTGACTCGCACTTGACTTGGTTTTTTTTTACCCTAGGACAATGTTGTCTGTCAGAAAGTGACATAATTTTTTTGACAAAATAACAACGTTGATATGCGTTGTATTGTGTTGGTAACCTCGTTAAAAATATTCCATATAGTTTCTTCATATTAATTTACTACAAGGACTATTAAACCGTTTTGTGCCTCAAGTAAATACAGTTTGGAAACTTAAAATTATTTAGTTTTCATTCAAATAATTGTTTTGAAACTCGGCTTGGTCATTTACTTCTGATTTTGACTATTGGTAAGTACCTAACATACCTAAGGTTTCTGACCCTCAATGACTTTCTCACTTCACTGGGGTCGATGTCCTGTATTTTAAATCGGGTTTTTGGACATGTTCGTGACTCCTGGTTTGACGGCTTATCGCAACGCAACATCACTTCATAAATGCTACAGCTTCATACATTTTGAAATGGCTATTATTAATTTTCATTAGTCATCACACGTAAAATATATTTATTACACTTAAGCCCGGTTCCAATGTTCTACTAACGGATAACGGATCGTTCATTACCATAGTAACGTTTTTGTCTGTCGAAAAATGACATATTTTTTTACCTGAAACACGACTTGCTATGGCAATGAACGTTACGGCGTCAGTAGAGTATTGGTGCCGGGCATAAGTCTTAGGTCACCAGGTTGACATCATAAATTTAACTACTAAGAGTGCAAGTGCGCCTCAAAGAGGCTTCTTTCGTGCATTTGTCACATGTTTTCGAATTTTTTAGGCTCTACGATGAGTCGGTTTCGTCATGATATTTTCCTTTACTGTTTGAACGTAATGAAGTAAGTACTAAATGTTCTGTGGTGAAAAATCCAGTAGGTCACGACCAGATTGAAACTCACGATCATCGGATGTCTTCATCATCTTCCCGCCCTTATCCGACTCTATGTGGGGTCGGTACAGCATGTTCTCTATTTCCATTCCCTTCTGTCAGCCGATTATACGATCCATCCACCTTTTTACCTAACTCTACCTCTAAATCCATCCACAGTCATATTCATGACATAACTTGTCTCGCAACATGACTTTTACCTCTCCTCATGACAAGCCTGACAAGCCCATACCACGCTAGCCTATTACTTCTCAATCTTTCTGTCACTGGCGCTACTTTCAAACTCCCCTTTATACTTATACTCATATCGTGTCTTTTCCATTCTAGTCACCCCACATATTCACTCAACATTCGCATCTCAGCCGCATGCACTTTTTTTCATCCATCCCCTTAATTGCCCAACACTCAGATCCACACAAGACAACCAGTGATTAAGAAAAAAAAGTCAAGTGCGAGTCAAATCGCACACGAAGGGTTCCGTATCATCGTCATTAAAAATGTTCCTTGTCGTAGAGCTCTATTTTATTTTATTTTTATTATTTGTTGCTATAGCGGCAATTAAATACACAGTACACACTGTGAGAATTACAACTCTACCTATTACGGTTTATTAGATACAGCCCGCTGACAGACGGAAGGAAGGACAGCGGAGGCTTAGTAGGCTGAACCGCGAGATGTGCAGGTTCGATTCCCACGGCAGGAGAAATTTTTGCTTGTTCTACAAACATATCTTCTAGGACTGAGTGCTGTTGTATTATGCTAAAAACTCGTAGTTATTGATTTTTTGAGATAGATAGATATACTTGTTAGTGAGATACAGGTAGGTATATGAAAGTAGATTCTTTAAAACTAGAACACACTAAAACTACATAATTACATCTAACACAACAATAAAGGCACTTGTAGACAGATAATACCTACCTAGGTAATGTATCGTAATACGTCATGTAGTACGTCAGTAATAAATGGCCTAAAGTAATGATAAAAAACCATAAAACGACGTGCTAACTGGCGCTATTTTTAATCAATGTAACGAAAATAACTTACTTAGATATCAATAACTGAAAACAAAAACTACTCAAAACCAGTTGTGTCCATATCGTATCGTTATAGTTTATAGTTGTTTAAGAAAACCGGTACAAATCGGATATTTTTAGACACCAGTGGCTCCATTTTAACAGGTACTGAGTTCTGATATAGTGATCCTTGAACTATAGTAATGTCATTGATATTGTACTGTTTTTGTGGAACATTCAAGTATAATTGGTTTTAAAAATAAATAGGTAGGTACATACAAGTACATACATTATCTACAGTTTTATTAATGTCAGTCCTATAAATATAAATAAATAACATCTATGAGTTCAGAGTCCACATGATTCTGAGTAGGTAATTATGTAGTTTTAGTGTGTTCTAGTTTTTAAGAATCTACTTTTATATACTTACCTGTATCTTACTAACAGGCAAAACAAATCAAATATTTCGAGTTTCTACCATAATATCACAGCGCTCAGTCCTGGAAGATATATTTGTTTGTAGTACAAACAAAAATTTCTCCTATCGTGGGAAACGAACCCGCACCTTTCGTGGTTCAGCCGCACGCAACCGTCATTGTAGTCCTCAATAATGTTGTTCTGTAGGGATAGTTTATAGGATCCTACAATGATCTGTAAACACCATAATTTGGATTATTCTGGTGATTATTGCCTGAAAGTATAGTAAAATTGGCTTTTTCGAGCGGTTGTTATAGATTTAGACTAGTAACATTATATAGAAATAATTAGTAAGTAATCATTTTTAAGATTTAAAAAGTAGTAAAGCAATAACTTGTAGCAATACTTAAATTAAATTGCTACAAACAAGTTATATGTGGCAAATAAATTATAATTTATTTGTAACAAATCTTATCATAAGAAACACCAAACGACATCTATTGACTTACTTTAGGACTGTAATTAGTAGTACCTGGGTTCTTATTTTATCCAAAGTTTGATTTAAGAACCGAAGTGGAAGAGCATGTAGTTCATTGTGTGAAGCACAGATGGCGCGCCATTGAGTTTTGCTTTAGTTTATAAAAGCTATGCTAGATGTCGTTACGGATACCAGAAAACTGATATTTTTCATTAGAACAGTAATTTTTGTAAGCTTATCAAGAAATTTATTCAAAACAACAAAGTAAATGTTTTGAGTACAAAACATACTATCCAAACATTCTGCTAGTGCACAAACCAATGGCTTTTTAATTAATGGAATCCTAGAAACAATAATGTAATTTGATTTCTGTTCTAAAGCTGCGAACTGGTGGTGAACTTGCTACACATCACTGACACTACTACTCGGAGGTTTTATAAAGTTGTCCCAATGTTACTTATAATGTTTTTGTATAGGTAACTATTGTAATATAATTTCTATACAAAGTTGCCTACGAAACACTACACACAAAATATCGGTAAGTACCTATACAAAATATATTAGCAAAATAAATAATTTTAGCTTCACAAAAATATCCGCCTAGCAAGAAATACAACAGATGTCTATGAGATAGAACACAGGTAGGTACATTGGTTACATTAAGTAATTAATAGAAGCCATCTCATTATTTTTATGCCCTCGTGACGAATCAAAGGCAGTCCGATTTTGTTTGCACGCTCGTTGATATCCCGCCGCAATGGAATCGCCCATATATCCAACATGTTAGCTAGTATGGAATAGACTTTTTACGCAAATAACCTAATCCTAAAAATATCTTAGGCAAAAGCACCCTTAAGTGTTTTTGTGTGTAAGCCAATTTAATTTTTGACAAAAATCAGTTACAATCGACTTGTTTGTTGCCATTGTTTTTTCTCAGCTTCATATTTTTGTCTCTAGCGAAGGTACAAGACAGACCAAATAAATTAATCATCTAAGTAAGCACAAGTTAAGTTCTACTACATACTTTACCTACTATACTTATTAATCTGTTATGGAATAGTAGTTGTCCTTTTATTTCATGGGCTGTAAGTAAATTGACATAGGAAGCTACTGTTAAACAAACTATTTCTATAAAATGTACATAAAGCCATGTCCACACTTTTACATCTCTAGTATCCCGGGCTTAATTTGATTAGCGGCTGCAAGCCGTAGAGTGCGTACTCGTGGCCGGACAGTAAACTTTGACAGATTCCGCAGTTGTGGTCCATACCCATCGAGCATTTAACTAATAGAGTAGTAAAATGAGCCATCCAATTGCACAACTGATATGATGATATGCACCTGTATAATAACAATTCACGCTCGCACTGAATCAGTACCAAACCAACAAGTGATCTGTGTGTGTGTCCGTCTCCCGATACTCGAAAATATTCAAAATTTGGTTTTATAACCCATAATGCCGTATTGTTCTATTCGGTGGTGTGGAAAAAACAGCAGGACATCGAATTTTAAAACAGACGGAATCACGTTTCATCGGTAAGCATCAATAAACTATAATTTTATTTCAATTTACAACCATTTATCACGGCTCAAGTTAAACTGGTCAAATAAAACGAAACAATGGACGCTTGTCTATGCGTCCTTTTTTTTTTTTTTTTTTTTTTTTTTTTTTTTTTAACGTGTGGAAATGCATTTACGCATCCCCACCCACCGGGGAAGCGGGTGGGGTATGTCGGACTCGCCTAAAAAACGGCCCTACCGACTAAAACCACACGATGTCCCTCTCTCACGGTAGTAGATGGAGCCGCGGGTCCGTTTGCACACTCCGCGCAGCTCCATCCACCGTCGTCCGCCCTTAGCACTACAGGGCGGACCCGCCTCGGGAGGGGAGGACCCCTCCATTCGGCTCCGGCGACGCACCGGGACATCCAGCGCGTCACCCCACTCTCGGAGGGCCTACTCTAGGGAGCGACGGGTGCCCCCACACCCATCGCCCCAGGCCCTCCAAGCGGAGACGGAGTGCGAGCTCGATTAGCTCGCCTCCGTGTCCGCGCCCTCCGGAGCGGGGGAGCGAGAGAATCTCTCTCCCTCTCCCGCTCCTCCGTCTCCCTCTGCGACATCACGTCCTCGCAGAAGGAGACCACCGCCTCCCAGGACCCCTCGTCTTGGACCATCTTGGCTAAGATGGTCGGCAACGAGAGGTCCGCCCCCACGACCGCGACCAGAGCTCGTCGCGGTCCCTCCGCCCCGGAGCATGCCTCCAGCACGTGCTGCGCAGTCTCCTCCGCGCAGCCGCACTGGTGGCATACCGGGGAAGCTTCCCTCCGGGCAACGTTGCACAGGTACCTCCCGAGGCAACCATGCCCCGTGAGGACCTGCGTCAGCCGGAAGGAGAGCGCCCCGTGCTCCCGGGTAGCCCATTCCTTCAGAATGGGCTGTATCGCCCCGAGCAGGCGGGTGGCCCCAACTCCCCGGCGAGAGTTAGCTAGGGCCAACCGCCTACTCCAGGATGCCAGGGCTTCCTCCCTGGCATCCATCCTCCACTGCAGGACCTCCCGCGCCACAGGCCGGAGGTCCTCCTCGCGGGCCCGCCTCCTCCGCCAGTAGACCGAGGACAGAACCTCGGCCTCCAAATCCCAGGGGAGCGAGCCCGCGAGGGCGCACGCCACCTCGTGTGAGAGTGTGCGGTAGCCCCGACACACTCTCACCGCCATGACCCTCTGGGCCCTGTGCAGCACGGCGGTCTCCCTGGAGTTGAGGGAGTCCGCCCACACAGGGGCACCATAGAGGGCCATGGAGCGCACCACCGCCATGTACAGGCGGCGGCAGCTCCCTCCTCCACCTCCGAGGTTCGGAAGGAGGCGGCCTAAAGCGGCGGCCATCCTTACGAGCCTCGGCGTAAGGGCCTCCAGGTGGGGCCCGAATCTCCACTTGCTGTGCAGCAGGACGCCGAGATATTTCAGCGTCGGCTGCACAGCAATGGAGACCCCCCCAACCACTATGCTGCTGCCTGCAGGCGGCGCCCTCCGAGGACCATAAAAGCAGATGGCCTCGGATTTGCTGAGCGCCACCCCCAGGCCCAGCCGCCGGATCCTGGCCACCACTGCAGCGACCCCAGCGGTGGCCAGCAGGGACGCCTCTCTATACGACGCCCCCCGGGCGGTAACCAAGGTGTCGTCAGCGTAGCAGACTACGCCGACGCCACCAAGGTTAGCCGCCCGCAGCACCCAGTCATACCCGATGTTCCATAGCAGGGGGCCCAATACGGACCCCTGCGGAACACCGCGGTTGACCGGGCTCCGGCCCTCCCCGTCCATCGCCGGGTAGACTACCTCCCTATCTGAGAGGTAGTCCCCGACGAGACGTTGGAGGTACTGGGGCACCTTATGGTACCCCAGCGCCCCCAAAATCGTGCTCCACGGCAGGGTGTTGAATGCATTGGCGATGTCAAGAGACACCGCCAGCATCACCCCGCCACTGGAGCACGCCTCCTCGGAGAGGTCGCGGACGTAGGATATAGCATCCACCGTCGAGCGACCTCTCCGGAACCCGAACTGGACCTCGGCCAGGTCGGGTCCCACCTCCTCCAGGTGCTTGACAAGGCGGGCAGCTACAACTCTTTCGAGGAGCTTACCCGCCTCGTCAAGCAGCACAATGGGGCGGTAGCCGCCGGGCTCGTCGGCCGGGCGTCCCTCCTTCCGGAGCAGGACGAGCCGACCGGCCTTCCATCGCATGGGGAACCTCCCCTCCCGCATACAGCGGTCGAAGAGGTCCCGCATGCGAGGGGCGAGAGCGTCCTGGGCCAGGGCCCAGGCGAGACCGGGAATGCCATCCGGTCCCGGCGCCGTGCTCTTGGCCCTCATCCGCAGGACCGCGGCACCCAGCTCCCCTTCGGAGGTCTCGGGAGGCTCCTCCTCCTCCTCCTCGCCCGGCCCTTGAGGCGCCACCTCGGTGGGAGGGACAAAATCGGTTCCCGGGCTATCCGGGAACAGTCCCTCGACCACCCTCTGGAGGACCGGAGGCTGCAGCGTGCTGGTAATGGGGGGGGCCCAGGGGCGAAGCTTCTGCCTCGCCAGCCTGTATGGCCTCCCCCACGGGTCCCGCTCCACGGACTCCAGCAGCTGCCGCCAGGCCTCCGCCTTCGCCTCCGAGATGGCTAGGCGGAGGGCCTTGGATGCCTCTCTATACAGCGCATAGAGGGCATCCACTTCGGCCTCCACCTGGCGCCTCCTCCTTCGGTACCGCTGGTAGCCCCTGCGTCTGGCTACACAGCGGCGCCGCAGCTCCGCTACGTGCTCCGACCACCAGTAGACCTGGCGGCGGAGACGTGGTGCCCCCGCACGAGGCATGGCGGCGTCACAGACGTGAGCCATTGCCCCGCACAGGGCGTCGGCCTCCGCGTCCAGAGCCACTGGCTCAGAGGGAGGGGCGTTCCACGACTGGACTATTGCCGCCTCCCTCAGCACGTCGCGGTCGAGCCGGCCGAGCACCCACCTCGGGCCCACCACCGAGGGCGAAGGGGCCCGTGCAACCGTCGAGGACGGGGAGACGCTGAACCTGATGTATCTGTGATCAGACAGCGTCTCCTCGTCCACCAGAACCTCCCAGTCCCGGACACGCGGTGCGATCTCAGGTGTGGCGAATCCGATGTCAATCACCGATCCGCCACTCCACCGCACACACGTGTCCGTTGACCCCCTGTTCAATATGCACAGGCCCGCCCCCACCAGCCACTCTCCCACGGCTTCGCCTCGTGCGTCCGTCCTCGAAGATCCCCACGCCAGTGATTTGGCGTTGAGATCTCCGACGACGAGCACTGGCCGGGGTCGACTCTGTCCGACCAGGGCCCCCACCTCGTCGAGAAACATCTCGAACTCAGCGAGGACCCGGTTCGGAGAGAAGTAAACCCCCACGACCACCACCTCACCGATCACCACAGCGACCAGTCCCCTGCCCCTCACCACTCCCCCCAGAGGAGGAGAATGGGCAGGCGACTGTGTGGTGATCGCCACCAAGCCGTCCAGGTCCCCGACCCAGTCTGCTCTAGCCGGGACCCGGTAGGGCTCGGCTACCACCGCGACGCTTATCAACCGCTCCGCCAGAGTCTGGAGTAAAAGATCCTGAGCCCTGGCGGAGCGGTTGATGTTCGCCTGGAGGAAAGTTAGGGACATCCTAACTTTCCTCCATGTTCACCGCCGGCCCCTCTGCGGGGCGAGTCGGCTTGGACTTGGCCTTGGCCTCAGTCCCCGCCTTTCTCCCACTCGCCCCTGTCTTGGTCGGGGGCTTGGCACAGGCCTTGCCCCCGGAGAGGTGGTCAGCCGCCTTTCCCGCTGCTGCACATAAGGTGCAGTGCGGGGCGGCCGAGCAGCCACTGGCCATATGGCCTTTGCCACCGCAGCGATGGCATTCATCGCTGCGGTCCACCTCAGACTTGCACTGGGCCCGAACGTGACCCAGTGCAAGGCAGCGGTAGCAGCGGCGGGGGCGCGCGTCCAGCAGCTGCACCTGCGCCGCCACCCAGCCCACAAGCAGCCGACCGCTGCTTGCCGCCTTTTTGGCTGCCGTTAGTGGGCACCGCACAAAGGCCGTGCCCATTCCCGCCGCTCCCTTCCGGATCTCGCCGGACTTGACGTCCGACGAGTCGCAGCCCCCGGCCTTGGCGAGGGCTTGCACCAGCTCCGAGGTGGTGACGGAGTCATCGAGGCCGCTCACCCGCAAGTCGCAGGTGATGCTCGGCCTCGATATCTTCACCTCCTCTGCCGCCCCCTCGAAGACCTCCCTCAGCTTTTCAGCTAGGGAGTCCGCCTTCTCGCCCCTATCAGCCCCCGGGACCTCTAGGACGCGGGCTCCAGTGGCCGCTGTCCTCATCCTCAGGGGTGGCACCCCCAAAGCCCCCAGGTCGATGCGGCCTTTTGCCTCCGCAAGGACCTTGGCATATGATATGCCCTTCTCCTCCGCCCCCGGCAGCAGTGTTATCACCACAGCTGCTGTGCGGGGGGGTCGAAGACCTGCCACGCCGGTCTTCGACTTCGGCCCACGCCTTGTCTATGCGTCCTGCTCTTACCTAGGTGTAACCTATATTATGCCATCCTTTTTATTCATTACACGTGTTACTAGTGATGCTGCACTGTCATAATCAAAATTAGTATCGATATTTATCAGAAAAGGTTATTTATGACAAACAAATAAGTACCCAGATATAATAAATTGAATAAGTACATTTGAAGAACGGGGCGTCCTCTAGTTTATATCTATACTAATATTATAAATAGGAATTAAGATTTTTTGTTTTTTTGTTTGTAACGAAATCCGGGATCCGTAAGAAAATTGCAATATTGTAACCCAAGGTAGAAAATCCAAAACAGTTTTTGGCGTGTGGCTCCGAAGTTACTGGACCGATTTCAAAAATTCTTTCAACAATAGAAAGCCCCTTTATCAAGGTCTAGTATAGACTATAATAAATATCTTCAAAAAATTAGGGATCCGTAAGAAAATTGCAATATTGTAACCCAAGGTAGAAAACCAAAAATAGTTTTTGGCGTGTGGCTCCGAAACTACTGGACCGATTTCAAAAATTCTTTCACCAATAGAAAGCTATATTATCAGGGTCCAGTATAGGCTATAATATATTTTCAAAAAGTTAGGGATCCGTAAGAAAATTGCAATATTGTAACCCAAGGTAGAAAACCAAAAATAGTTTTTGGCGTGTGGCTCCGAAACTGCTAGACCGATTTCAAAAATTCTTTCACCAATAGAAAGCTATATTATCAGGGTCCAGTATAGGCTATAAAATATTTTCAAAAAGTTAGGGATCCGTAAGAAAATTGCAATATTGTAACCCAAGGTAGAAAACCAAAAATAGTTTTTGGCGTGTGGCTCCGAAACTGCTGGACCGATTTCAAAAATTCTTTCACCAATAGAAAGCTATATTATCAGGGTCCAGTATAGGCTATAAAATATTTTCAAAAAATTAGGGATCCGTAAGAAAATTGCAATATTGTAACCCAAGGTAGAAAATCCAAAATAGTTTTTGGCGTGTGGCTCCGAAACTACTGGACCGATTTCAAAAATTCTTTCACCAGTGGAAAGCTACATTATCAGGGTCCAGTATAGGTTATAATAAATTTTCAAAAAGTTAGGGATCCGTAAGAAAATTGCAATAGTGTAACCCAAGGTAGAAAACCAAAAATAGTTTTTGGCGTGTGGCTCCGAAACTGCTGGACCGATTTCAAAAATTCTTTCACCAATAGAAAGCTATATTATCAGGGTCCAGTATAGGCTATAAAATATTTTCAAAAAATTAGGGATCCGTAAGAAAATTGCAATATTGTAACCCAAGGTAGAAAATCCAAAATAGTCTTTGGCGTGCGGCTCAGAAACTACTGGACCGATTTCAAAAATTCTTCCACCAATAGAAAGCTACATTATCAGGGTCCAGTACAGGCTATAATAAATTTTCAAAAAGTTAGGGATCCGTAAGAAAATTGCAATATTGTAACCCAAGGTAGAAAACCAAAAATAGTTTTTGGCGTGTGGCTCCGAAACTGCTGGACCGATTTCAAAAATTCTTTCACCAATAGAAAGCTATATTATCAGGGTCCAGTATAGGCTATAAAATATTTTCAAAAAATTAGGGATCCGTAAGAAAATTGCAATATTGTAACCCAAGGTAGAAAATCCAAAATAGTTTTTGGCGTGTGGCTCCGAAACTACTGGACCGATTTCAAAAATTCTTTCACCAGTGGAAAGCTACATTATCAGGGTCCAGTATAGGTTATAATAAATTTTCAAAAAGTTAGGGATCCGTAAGAAAATTGCAATAGTGTAACCCAAGGTAGAAAACCAAAAATAGTTTTTGGCGTGTGGCTCCGAAACTACTGGACCGATTTCAAAAATTCTTTCACCAATAGAAAGCTATATTATCAGGGTCCAGTATAGGCTATAATATATTTTCAAAAAATTAGGGATCTGTAAGAAAATTGCAATATTGTAACCCAAGGTAGAAAATCCAAAATAGTTTTCGGCGTGCGCTGTGAAAACTATTGATTATAGAACAAAATAATGTACCTACTACACGCGTACGAAGTCGCGGGCAACAGCTAGTATTAATATAATTTCAGTCAGCTACTTGAATTAAAATTTATAATGGTTGTTCTATTAATGACTGTAATTAAATAAATAAATAATAAATATTTGAGGATATATCACACAGAACCATCTAGCCCCAAACTAAGCAAAACTTGTACTATGGGAATCAGGTGGCTGATAGAATGCTTATATACTAGGTAGGTACTAGGTAGGTACTTATACTTATACACCATATTATAACACCCAGACCCGGAAGACATATTTGTAATAAAGAAACCTGAATTATTTTTCACCTTTTATTGAATATGACGAGAAACAAGCAGTGAGAAGAATTTATACGAAATTAATTCACTTTAAAAACCAGTAACAGTAACACAGTAAGATATTATGGGGAATTACTGAACTGTTTTACAATAAACTTCCAGAAAATTTTTGCAAGTTTTTCCTTTATTTTCCTTAATATAAAAAAAGCTTTATTTCATTAATTATAACACACTAGCCTTTGCCTTTGAAATCGGTCCAGTAGTTTCGGAGCCACACGTCAAAAACTACTTTTGGTTTTCTACCTTGGGTTACAATATTGCAATTTTCTTACGGATCCCTAATTTTTTGAAAATTTATTATAGCCTATACTGGACCCTGATAATGTAGCTTTCTACTGGTGAAAGAATTTTTGAAATCGGTCCAGTAGTTTCGGAGCCACACGCCACAAACTATTTTTGGTTTTCTACCTTGGGTTACAATATTGCAATTTTCTTACGGATCCCTAATTTTTTTTAAAATTTATTATAGCCTATACTGGACCCTGATAATGTAGCTTTCTACTGGTGAAAGAATTTTTGAAATCGGTCTAGTAGTTTCGGAGCCACACGCCACAAACTATTTTTGGTTTTCTACCTTGGGTTACAATATTGCAATTTTCTTACGGATCCCTAATTTTTTTGAAAATTTATTATAACCTATTCTGGACCCTGATAATGTAGCTTTCTATTGGTGAAAGAATTTTTGAAATCGGTCCAGTAGTTTCGGAGCTACACGCCAAAAACTATTTTTGGTTTTCTACCTTGGGTTACAATATTGCAATTTTCTTACTGATCCCTATTTTTTTTGAAAATTTATTATAGCTTATACTGGACCCTGATAATGTAGCTTTCTATTGGTGAAAGAATTTTTGAAATCGGTCCAGTAGTTTCTGAGCCGCACGCCAAAGACTATTTTGGATTTTCTACCTTGGGTTACAATATTGCAATTTTCTTACGGATCCCTAATTTTTTGAAAATATTTTATAGCCTATACTGGACCCTGATAATATAGCTTTCTATTGGTGAAAGAGTTTTTGAAATCGGTCCAGCAGTTTCGGAGCCACACGCCAAAAACTATTTTTGGTTTTCTACCTTGGGTTACACTATTGCAATTTTCTTACGGATCCCTAACTTTTTGAAAATTTATTATAACCTATACTGGACCCTGATAATGTAGCTTTCCACTGGTGAAAGAATTTTTGAAATCGGTCCAGTAGTTTCGGAGCCACACGCCAAAAACTATTTTGGATTTTCTACCTTGGGTTACAATATTGCAATTTTCTTACGGATCCCTAATTTTTTGAAAATATTTTATAGCCTATACTGGACCCTGATAATATAGCTTTCTATTGGTGAAAGAGTTTTTGAAATCGGTCCAGCAGTTTCGGAGCCACACGCCAAAAACTATTTTTGGTTTTCTACCTTGGGTTACACTATTGCAATTTTCTTACGGATCCCTAACTTTTTGAAAATTTATTATAACCTATACTGGACCCTGATAATGTAGCTTTCCACTGGTGAAAGAATTTTTGAAATCGGTCCAGTAGTTTCGGAGCCACACGCCAAAAACTATTTTGGATTTTCTACCTTGGGTTACAATATTGCAATTTTCTTACGGATCCCTAATTTTTTGAAAATATTTTATAGCCTATACTGGACCCTGATAATATAGCTTTCTATTGGTGAAAGAATTTTTGAAATCGGTCCAGCAGTTTCGGAGCCACACGCCAAAAACTATTTTTGGTTTTCTACCTTGGGTTACAATATTGCAATTTTCTTACGGATCCCTAACTTTTTGAAAATTTATTATAACCTATACTGGACCCTGATAATGTAGCTTTCTACTGGTGAAAGAATTTTTGAAATCGGTCTAGTAGTTTCGGAGCCACACGCCACAAACTATTTTTGGTTTTCTACCTTGGGTTACAATATTGCAATTTTCTTACTGATCCCTATTTTTTTTGAAAATTTATTATAGCTTATACTGGACCCTGATAATGTAGCTTTCTATTGGTGAAAGAATTTTTGAAATCGGTCCAGTAGTTTCGGAGCCACACGTCAAAAACTACTTTTGGTTTTCTACCTTGGGTTACAATATTGCAATTTTCTTACGGATCCCTAATTTTTTTGAAAATTTATTATAACCTATACTGGACCCTGATAATGTAGCTTTCTATTGGTGAAATAATTTTTGAAATCGGTCCAGTAGTTTCGGAGCCACACGCCAAAAACTATTTTTGGTTTTCTACCTTGGGTTACAATATTGCAATTTTCTTACGGATCCCTAATTTTTTTGAAAATTTATTATAGCCTATACTGGACCCTGATAATGTAGCTTTCTACTGGTGAAAGAATTTTTGAAATCGGTCTAGTAGTTTCGGAGCCACACGCCACAAACTATTTTTGGTTTTCTACCTTGGGTTACAATATTGCAATTTTCTTACGGATCCCTAATTTTTTTGAAAATTTATTATAACCTATTCTGGACCCTGATAATGTAGCTTTCTATTGGTGAAAGAATTTTTGAAATCGGTCCAGTAGTTTCGGAGCCACACGCCAAAAACTATTTTTGGTTTTCTACCTTGGGTTACAATATTGCAATTTTCTTACGGATCCCTAATTTTTTTTTAAATTTATTATAGTCTATACTGGACCCTGATAATGTAGCTTTCTACTGATGAAAGAGTTTTTGAAATCGGTCCAGTAGTTTCGGAGCCACACGCTAAAAACTATTTTTGGTTTTCTACCTTGGGTTACAATATTGCAATTTTCTTACGGATCCCTAATTTTTTTGAAAATTTATTATAACCTATACTGGACCCTGATAATGTAGCTTTCTATTGGTGAAAGAATGTTTGAAATCGGTCCAGTAGTTTCGGAGCCACACACCAAAAACTATTTTTGGTTTTCTACCTTGGGTTACAATATTGCAATTTTCTTACGGATCCCTAATTTTTTTGAAAATTTATTATAGTCTATACTGGACCCTGATAATGCAGCTTTGTACTGGTGAAAGAATTTTTGAAATCGGTCCAGTAGTTTCGGAGCCTATTCGTTACAAACAAAAAAACAAAAAATCGTTCCTCTATAATATTAGTATAGAAAGTATAGATAGGCTATACCTTATATTTCCTTAATAAATAAAGTTAGTATTATTTAGGGGGCTAGATGGCGCTGTGTGAATTGTCCACAAATATTTATATATATTTAAGATTCCTTTGATTATCGAATTTATTTCATTTATTACTATATTTTTTTTAAGTATGGAAGTTCTATTTTATAAAGTTTCTTGTTATTATTTCGTACACACACGCACAAACACACACATAAACATAATACATTTAAACTTATTTGTATTCCACTAAACAAACATTGCTATCGATATTTTTTTATTTTTTATTTTTAGAATCGATTAGAATAGATATCGATATGAATATTTTATTGCACAGCTCTAGTTCAATACTTGACATTGAGTCGGCCAATCAGAGCGCAGGGGCGGGCCCACTGTTCTGATCTGTTTTGGCGGAATTATTTTTCGAACAAAACGAATAACATTACCCCTCTATTCAGTTAAATGCTCGATGTCCATACCTAAACATAGTTTAAGGGTTACGCAAATAGGGGCTCTAAAGGGTAATGTGACTACTGCCTTAGGAAGCCAGAAAGTAGTATGTGAATAAAAGACAATTTACAGTGGGCATTGATGTTTTCGAAATGTTGAGAAATGCTAGGAGACAGAAGATGATGAAAATAGAAGAAATCAAGAAAACTAGTAAAATTTGTATGAAGCATAACTTGCATGCTGCACTTCATGATATTCCTATGTATGCAGTTGTAAATAAATCATACGCTATCTATGAATCAAACAATATTGGTACATTGATAACCAATCTCTATCAATCTTTACATAATCACCATCTAAGCCCAAGGACATTATTCCAAGTCGTTATCAGAATAGGAAGGCGAATAACTGAACAAATTAATTATTCCACCGGCATCGAGGGCATCGGAGCTTAAAAGACAGGCCTTATTTCTAAACCCAGCTAAAATGAAATCGCTTCTCCGAGAAAAAGGGGTTTGTTTTAATGCCCATCAGAAAATAAATGCTCGGAGACAATAATGTGGGATTCGCTCTTAGATATAAATTCGGTATAAAAATAAACTCGGTTGAGTTTGAACTGTCCTAGTGATGGGAATCGTGGTTATTAAAAATAATATTTTTGCTTACACCTTTAAGAATCCTACGTTACTTGTTTTACTCTGTTGACCTTCCTTGATAGTTTTGGTTATGACACGTATCTGCTGGATGGGAGTAAAGAAAAAACAGAATATGTCCAGCCGCTTCTCTCCCCGAGCATGTCGTAAAAATCGACTAAGGGCTTTCCCTTAATATCCTCTCCGATATTATGGACTATCTATATGCTGATTACCTATCACCATGGTTCACTATATCCACCTTGGGACTTTGAACCACTAGCTGCAAGTTTTATTATCAATACTTGTGGTTCTGCCCACCCAGTTAAGGGTACGGCTGTGATAATTATGTATGTATAGTTTTGAATTCCTGTATGTTTCTTATATAATCTAATGAGTCCACTGCATCTCACTGCTTTGAAAAGGCCTCCCTTTCCCTTTAACCTTCAACATATCAATGGTAATCATAACAAAATTAAAGTCTTTATAAAATCGTTTGTCATTGTCACTGTCGTTAGATACCCATAACCATTTCACAGACTTTGAATACCATAAACGTCCAAGACGATCGACTATGGTACGACCGCTCCCGAAAAAAAGGTTTAATGAAATACTTCGTGTTGGTAACTGATTGACTTAATCGTATTGTTTTATGATGCCCAGCTATGCCATTGTGATACAAAACAAATAACTGTTTTCATCGATGTTTGCAATCACTGATGTGCATCCCTAGAAAGACTAGCGCCACCCGCCCACAAAAGAGTTGCGACCAGTATAAACGTTAAGGCTGGATGAACAAATAAATGAAGCGGCCGATCGATGGGTACTTTCTATTTAATTCCATCCTATCAAAATAGCTATAGAGCTAATAACAATGTCTTTTAATATTTCTTGTTTTAGCTTAAAGAACTTATGGTTTGTTTTGTTTTGACAGAGCTTCTTATACGAGTTTCATTATTTTGTAAAATCTAGACTCGAGGTAATCGTTTTATCAATACCTTTTATCCAGATTCAATAGCTCAGTTTATTGGCAACTGCCAATTCAAAGCAGCAAGGAAATTATGTATACCTTGTATATTTTCCTTTCTGTTTACCGTAGATCTTAGTTTATCGAAACGGAAAAAATATCCCCCTCAAATACCGTGAACGCTGTTGACACAGCTAAGTAGCCCGCGACGCCTCGCTTCATTTGCATTTCTTCTAATCCCAGTTATGAATAAAGAAAAATTCAGGCGACGTTTTTAAGAGACGCGGTGCGATTCTAATGAAGAGAGGCGGTGGGATTAAGCCCGCGCACTTTCGCGACATTACACTTTTAATTTGAAAGAATCTTATTATTTTCTTTTGTTGATTTAAGCCCTCAAGTCGGGAGACGGGTCGAGACGTGACCTGCAGTGGAAAAATGCGATTGCGATCTAAAGCCAACCGTTTAAATGAACGAGATTGGAGCTTAAAAAGTATAATGGACGAGGGGGGAGGGTGGCAATCCTGGGGGCGCAAGATGGCCGATTTGCGATTGAGATGAGACGCCCCGCACCCCGCGCCCCGCAAGATCAAGCAATATAATTAAGTCGTTCGTTACATAAGTACCTATCCATGTACCAATGCTAAGCTCGTATCAATTGATGGTAAGATCATTAATTTTTCTGTGATCTTTTTTGTATAATTTAAGATACTTGTGGTACCTCAATATCACTCACTATGTTGATAAAGAAATGGCTAGCTAGAAGTTTGATCAAAAACCATCGCAAATTGAGTTCAAATTTTCGTAGCACTCGCTACGAATCCCGTAGCCGGCCGATACCTTCTGCTATTCCAGTATTCCTATGTCTTAGTAAGACTTCTTTTTAGGGTTCCGTACCCATGGGTGCCAACAGGACCCTATTGCTAAGTCTCCGCTGTCCGTCCGTTCGTCCGTCTGTCAGCGTCTTATGAACCGTAATAGGTTATCGTAATAGAGAGTTGAAATTTACACAGAGTGTGTATTTGTATTGCCGCCATAAGAACAAATAATAAAACTAAAAGGGGCCCCATACAAGAAACATTTATGTATAACTTACATGTAAAATGGTACGGATCTCTTCGAGTGTGAATCCGACTCGCACTTGACCAGTTTTATTTTATCTAAAAAAACACCTCTTAGCATTTAGAACCGTATCGATTTTGTAGTACAAGAGCACTGATGAAGCCCATTATGAAAGATTTTGTATATAGACTAGGATTTATGTAACGCTTAAGTATTCATAGTAACTGTTCAAGTCTTGCTAGGCACCACTCTTCATCTAACAAGAGAAGCTTTACTTAACCATTCACTGGTTTATAAAACAACACATCTACTTTTTTTCACTTTCAAAATCAAACCTTATTTGTGTATACTAAAGTTTATTTTGCTTTGTACAAAGTATAGAAAGGTAGGGTGTTTTGTCGAGAGGTGGTTAAAGGCTATACCTACCTTGGCGGAGATCGTCTTCGCTTCAGATGACAAAGTTGATCTGGTCACGTAATGAAAAATGACAAAACTGCACGATCGCTCGCCCACTCCGATCCAGCGAATAGGAGCTTTGCTACTTTGTTATACCTACTTACCTATGTTTTTATTATAGCTAGTACCTGTATTTTTATACATATAACCTACATAGTTAAACATAGTGTAAACTAACACAGGAAGAAGTGCATCACTAAGTTTGAGGCATAGGTTTTTGTGAAATAAAATATTTGTATTTGTAGTTCATAAAATATTTATTATTATGATAGCGTAGTATATCTATCTAGTCGTGTCACTAGTTCTTTCGAACCAGTGTGGTGAAAGGGTTATCCGACATGATGGTTCACTATGTTTTCCTTCACCGTTAGAGAGTACACAATTTTTTCGAATAGAAAAACCCATTGGTACACGACTTGATTTAAACCCACGACCCTAGGATCGTAAAGCGGGCCGCTGATAGTATAGTAATCATCAACCTATAGCAGTCCATTACTGGACATAGACCTCACCTAATGATGAGGGCGGTGTGTATATGGTAGTGTAGTTTTTCAGATTATAATGTAGTTTTTATAATAAAATGAGCACAAATATTCTGATGATGAGTATCTTTAAGACATACATTTGGGAATCGAACACTCACCGGTCTCGCCACCAAAATTGGCAAAATAATTATTAAATTAAACAATATTTATTATACTACTAGCTGCCGCCCGCGGCTTCGCTCGTGTTGTACTCGGATAAAAAGTAGCCTATATGTTATTCCAGCACGTGTATATTAAGTTTCATTTAAATCCGTTCAGCCGTTTAGGCGTGATTGGGGCACAGACATCCAAACATCCACACAAACTTTTGCATTTATAATATAAGTAGGAAGTAGGATGCCTAAAACAAAGTTGTATAAAGTTCGTGCGACCACAGCTGATCCAAAATGCACTATGAAAGATCTACGAGATATAAAACAAAGCAAAGTCCTTCCTTTGAAGAGCTCGGGTATAAGGAAAAGTTGAGAAGTATCAGAGGGAGGCGACCGCAACCCCACCTGGTGGCCCAAAAAATATGGCATAAATGAGTCGCCTGCCCCCTCCGCGGCGAAATTTCAGCCATACTTCCAAACCTATAATCCCTCATAATCACCTTTACAAAGCAAAGATTAAAAACGATTCTCGCGCCCTCTGCCGCTCGCTTCTCCTTTATATGCGAGACAGCGAAAAGTAGGATTAAATCATTATTTTTCTTAAGCTCTCTCGTTTTTTCTCCGCTCTAGTCGAACTTTTTTCTTGGACTTTTGATGCGGACGATCAAAGACTTGTGTTCAAATTTACATAACATTCTTAAATAAATTATGGGGAGGCTGGGGGACGATTGAGCACGAATCTGTGCTCTTCAAACTTATTAATGTGAATTCTCGGATTGATGCATGGCATAATAACGCACTGGTAGTCTAGTTGGTTGTGACCCCGCCTTCAGATCCTAAGGTCGTGGGTTCTGCTAAACCCGATCGTGTACTAATAGATATTTCTGTGCGAAAAATTGATATGCGACATATCAGTACTCTCAAACGGTGAAGGAAAACATCGTGAGGAAACCCGCGGCTTAGTCAGTTCCGCACATATTGACCATGTCTTTACTGTGGACAAGGCGACTAAGCTGAGGGGATGGAATAGGTGCTGGGCAAGCTTACTTCATTTTTAATTCGTCCCGGGCACTACAGCGTCCCGTTTGTGAAGGTAAAAGTTACCTCCTGACGCTATATAAATTATCTACCATAGATGGTAGCCTAATGTACTATTAATTTATTCGGTGGATTAGAGAACAGTTCATTTACGCGATTAAGGTTCCCTGTGAGACCATCTAATTACTAGGACGACTTAGATATATAGCTAGGTACTTCTGATTTGGTCTAACATGGTAATGGTAAAAAAGTAAGTAAGTTCGTATGAGCTAGTGGCCAACTCTATTAACGGAGTTTTTAGTCCGCCTAAAGGCCTCCGTCATGGTACTGGTAATAACTTCTGATGTTTATTTGAGAATACTCTATCAAATACTGCTGGACTGGGAGTAAAGAAAATACATAGAATGCGTCCAGCTGCTTGTCCCAAGCATGTCGTAACAGTCGACTGAGTAGTAGTATCCACTCCAACATGATGGACCATCTTTATGAGCGATGGGCTGATCACCTGTCACCATGGCTCGCCATATTCATCTTGGAACTCTTGGATCAGGAGTGGCTGCGAGTTTTCTTATGATTACTTGTGGCTTTGCCCACCTCGTTAGGGATAATATGTATGTATGTATTCTCCCAAATGAACATTACCAATCCCACCTTGGTACTGTTATTGAAGGTCTAATTAAAAATATTTACCTAAAAGATAAAAACACCGACAGACTACAGTATGGCATTTCTATAAGTTAATTATGACAGGAGATTCAGTAATGTCAGGTTCGGATTACTTGAAATTTTTTTTCGCATCTGGAGAATTATCTGTACACACTTTCTGTAAGTCATACATACAATCCCTTTGCTTGCATATCGAAGAGCACCTGTCACTATTATTTCTTTAGATGCCAACACCGAAATAAGCAAAGAAGTTAGACAATATTATCATAATTAAACATTTTAAAGTAACGCCGCTAAAGATTCGCTTTGTGTTACGAAATTTCTAGATAATTAGAGGGACTAATTAGCCTGCTTTTGTGAAGGTATGTTTAATAAGGATTTATTTAAGGAGAAGTCGAATTGATAGTAGGTACTTATATTAGGTTTTTTCAAAATATACTTACTTTACCTATATGTTTTTTATGAAAAATATATTTTAAGAAAAAATATATATGATTCATGCTTATTTTGAGGTAAATAAAGTCTAGAGTGTTATAGAGAAATATAACGAGTTTGAATTTACTTACTTAAAAGTGCAGTCCGTTTGAAAAATATATTGGCAAGGGCGTAAGATTTGAAAAATACACTGTTAGTTACTTAAATCCATCTGTTTACATGCCAAAGGAACAGAACATTGTTTGCGTGCGTGTGTATAACTTATCTTACTTAAGCCGAACTTGGTATTTAGTTAAACCTAAGCGGTTGTTTGCAGTGGCTGTTTGATTGTTTTAGGCGCAGGTAGTACTAAGCCCCGGTGAAATATGTAGCTACTTACTGTTGAGCCAAGTTTACTCGCACGGCTTAAGTTTTACAACTTACGTAACTTACAGGTTGTGGGAGAATCCCGTGAGATTTTCTAGATATTCGATTTTGGAGGCTTTACAACACTAATATTATACATGCGGGGCGTGAGTATGTTCAGTGAGTGTTTGTTTCCGTTCATATTCATAACGACTGAACGGATTTGGCTGAAACTTGGAACACAGAGGAAAAAGTTTCATATTTTTCAAATTTATTTTACATGTGCTTGGAGCTGTCAATTATTGTGTTTCTCAACATTTGACACAACTGAATGGTGGCCAACTTAGACCAGCTTGGCTAGACTGGCTTACCTCGGAGGACTGACCCTTGAAATTGATTTAATTGAAAGCCTATATCACATGTGCATGATACAAATGTAACACTGAAAACTGCTAGAGTAAAAACTGTGTCGCATCTTACAGTGCCCAGCCTAAGGATTATGAGAGTTTGACACTCAAAGTTTAAGTATAAATAAAAAGGTAGGTAAACAAATACTTTTCATCGGACGGAGTCGCGAGCGGGTGCTTGTTTTGTATAAATATAGTAGCTCTAAGAGTCCTATATTAGATATTATGTTAAAATAATGATGCAACTGATGTAAAAACTCCGATATTCTTAATAGTGCTATTTATTGAGTTTTTGATGTAACAATTATTTTTTGCAATATTTCAGGTAACGGATAGTGAAGTTTAACTAAAACTCACTGACAATCACATATCATGAGCTTCAATCAAAAATACAATATCAGAGCTAGCAAGCGTCTAAAAAAGTTTTGCTCTACACAGATGGGCAGGTCCATGTAACTTCCACTGTTATTTTAAATTACCTGCAAAACCTTTCAGGTTTTATCATCTATCGATCTCTTTACCAGACAAGAACGAAATAAAAGTCCACCGCGGCGCAGACTGCGCTCTTTACGAAGTTATTGTCGATTCCCAATAAGCAAACACGAATGGCAAAGTCGAAATTAACTTAATTTTTGAGCTTCCACGGCTAATTGAGAAGAGAGCAGGGAAACGCCGTCACAAAAGAAGCACTTAAATGACGAACAGCACTTCACTGGCTCAAAATAAACTTATCTACGGGCAAGGGTTTAAATCATTTAAAAGCAAGGTACAGTAATTGTCAGGACTGGGGAAGGAGGGTTGTGGCTGATTTAATAACGCCGGTGTTCCTCATAATGCTATTTACTGAGTTTTTGATCTCGCCCGGATGCGTATGGAGGTAAGTGTATTGGCCTCTGGAGGCTCGCTTACAATGTAAACATTAATCGCGTCTCTATGCTTTTATTTCTCAAAAACATTGAATTGAATAAGTTTTTCTTTTGTTTTCGCAAAAACCATGGAATAGAAACGTATAACGACGTGACGGAGACGTGGCGGTCGAGTGCCCGCTGAGACGTGAAGGGATGGGATTCGATTTTCATTTCGAAATAAATAACATCCAACAGTCACATACATACCAGACCCCACACTTGGATTGCCTGAATCGTGGGATAAAACAAAACCCAGACTCGAAAGAAATATTTGCAGAACATGCCTCTTGCGTCCCAGCCGAGCAATCGCCCGCCTCGCCGTCAAAATATTCGAATGCACTGCAGATACTTCATCCGTTTCTAGGTGTTGTAGGTAGGTATCATGGTACGCATAGATTCTGACACGCACGACAAGGAATCCTAGGCCAGAACTGTGTATGTTACTGATTTATGTTATTTCTTTATGAATAACATAAAACAGCAGAAACATAGAGCCACAAATAGCTTAGGTACCCACGTTAAAACTGTGCGTACTCACAAAATTATCCTTGCTTTCTTTCCCAGCTACAAAGTCAGCAAGACAACTAGCAAGTGTGCCAACTGGTGACAAAGCGTGTCGTTGGCCAGATACGGCTCGGCACGTTGCATTGTCGAGCATGTCGATAGTCAATACATTGTGAGAGGATTGGCGTGGAGAGATCTATAATAACCCTTGTTTGATGCTGTATTTCTGATAGAGATTATTCTGCCACTTTGCTTTTACGAAAAGTATACTCATAAGCGGCATAACCTGACATTTGCACTTTATTTTCAGTGTGAATATTGGTTTAGTATTGAATACCATTTACTGTGCACACATTTTATGATACTCTAAAATCATTATTTTGCTTCAAATCTAGCTTGGCTTTTGAAATTGTATTGAAAATCATTTAGTTTAGAATTTATTATTATCTACTATGGAGAAAAATACAAGGATTTTTTTACATACCCTGTTACGATACAAGACTATGCGTATTTTTTGGTATTTCATACAATCATGAATGTGTGTTTTTTTAATGCTACAAATAAAAATAGCTTGAATGTTTTTGCTTTGTACGTAAAACTAAAGAGTTTTCATTCAAAGTTTATTTCAAAGATTTTTAAAATATATTAATATAAATTGTCAAACCATGCCTTCTTCGTCATGAGGTTCTGCTGATGAATTTTTTACTTGCCACCTAATTAAAACACGCACTTTCTTCAGTTCGTAATCATCTTACTTTTTCGCGAGCATCTTCGACTTCATTGCCTTTTTTTGCCGAAACCGGCGCAGAATTAACATAATAAATCTCTGTGCCATCAATCAAGAGCAGATGACTTCTTTCTGAGGGCTTCTTAAGCCCTCACTTTCATCTGGACTTTGAACCAACAATGATAATTATACAGCTATCTTATGATAATGGATGAATCAAGGGGCGAGTTGATTATTGTAAAGTGTTTTACATACTGTAGGTAAAAACTACAAATTGAAGTCAAAACCTACTTTTATTTTACTCTATCTACACTAATATTATAAAGAGGAAAACTTTGTTTGTTTGTTTGTACTGAATAGGCTCAAAAACTACTGGACCGATTTTAAAAATTCTTTCACCATTCGAAAGCTACATTATCCACGAGTAACATAGGCTATATTTTATTTTGGAAAAAAATAGGGTTCCGTAAGATATTTGGGTTTTTCGGACACAAGGTGTAAAAAATCAACCAGAAAAGTTACTTATTTTGCGTACGCTGCCTAAACTATAAAAGATAGAACCATAAAATGTTCTAATTAATTGTAGATCTTATAAATATCTACAAAAAAGTCCGCGACACACTATACCCATCTATGTCGAGTGAGGCACAGCAACCATTTTTTTATTTAAAAATCTTGAATTTTTTTTGGACTACATTTAAACGCGTTTATTTTACTCATGCTATTAATCCTTATCAAAATAAATGATTTCATCACTAAGAACAGTTTATGGAGATAATATTTGGTCTTTGAATGATTAAAATTGGACGTTTGGTTTTGAAGTTATGGCGAAATTAAAATATTACGATTTCTGCTGCACGGCCCGTTGCGAAGTGGGCGTCACCATCTTATAATATAAAAATGAATCGCAAAATGTGTTGGTAAGCGCATAACTCAACAACGCCTGGACAAATTTGGCCAAATCTTTTTTTAAAATGTTCGTTGAAGTTCAAGGATGGTTTTTACGGCGAGAAAAATTAGAATTATTGCTGGAAAAACCCTAAAAATAGCCCTTTTCTGATTTGTAACTAAAACGTAGTCAATTTGAGCTTTATTGCTATGGTATAAAGTTCATATTAAATTACAAGCACTTGCATTATTAATTTTAAGGCGATACGAAGTTCGCGGGGTCAGCTAGTAATGAATATTTTGCTCATTGATTGTGAGCAATATAAGAACTTAGCCTGCTGACGCATCTTTATCGAAGGAACTCTTGGAGAGACTTGACCATAATTATCTTAGATTGGTTGCGTTTTACCATTGTGATAATGCCCCACAGCCAATTGACCGTCTGAGGCTACTGGATGTGAGGATCTCATATTTTTATGCTACAATTTATTTCCATTTGCCTTTAGTAGGTATAACGCAATTTTCGTAATTGGATTTCGAACCCTTATGGATATTCAACAGCTGTTTTGTTTATTCACCTCTTATAAGAGGCTCGTTGGTCCGAGAATCGTAAATAGGTTATGATAAACGAGAATCATAACGATTATGATTCTCGTTTTGGGTGCAAGAGGTTCCGGGTTCTAATCCCGGACGAGCCTAGCTTGCTTCGCTTAGCTTATTTTCTGAACAAAGTGAGTCAATTTCTGACATTGTAAGTATCTTGATTTCTCTTGAAACTCAAAAGCCATTTTGTTGAGCCGGCTTTTCTGAAAATACGAGTAGATGTCAGTTGAAAATTTCCCGTTTGAAACGTCCTCTCATTTATGTAGTTTTAATTCCGCCATTCCTTAGCTCGGAGCCAGGATCTTATTTCATTAGCCGGCCGCGAGTCTGTAGCGGCAGCCATTTAGCTAGGGAGCTATACAGCTGCTATGGCAACACTGTGGTGAGAAGCGGAGCGTGCAAAATAACTCCAAATTTGGCATTCTTTAAAATAAAATCACATGTTCGTCTAGTGAGCTAGCTTTCCATTGCATTTATAATCTGTACAATTGGTTTAGGAATGTGTATATCCGGGGAAAATTGAAAGTAGCGCCAGTGACAGAAAGATTGAGGAGTGAGGTTAGCGTGGTATGGGTATTGGGCATGTCAAGAGGAGGGATGAAAGTCATGTTGCGAGGAAAGTTATGAATATGAATGTGGATGAATTTAGAGAGGTAGGCCAAAAAACGTGGATGAATTGTATGAAAGAGTATCATTATCATGGTTAAGAAAGGATGGAGTACAGAGATAACCGCTGATAAAAGGGAATGGAAGAAGAGAACATAGCTGTGCTGACCCCATATAAAGTGGGATAAGGACAGGAACATGATGATGACGATTGGTGTAGAAACGGTAATTTATATTCCAGAAAAGTTACATAAAATAAGACCAGGCACAGATTACAGCGATCTGTTCTTTTGAGAATTTCTAGTAATTTATAAATTCCTACCTAATACTAATCGTGCCACTGATTCTTCTACTTTTACTACTCATGTCACTGGTTCTTTTGTGTGGTCTGCTTTTCCGATATTGCAGTTTCTCTTTGCATATTTCATTTAGTCAGCCCTCGCCCCAACACGTAGTTCTGTAAATACGAATGGAGTCGCCCAGCTCGCTAGCTCACGAAGATAGGTACTTGATCTGTTTATATGCGCTATTCCGCTTCTGCGGAGCAAAATTAAACTTTGTTATAAAGCCAAGAGAACTTATAATAATTATTTTAAATTCCGTTTGGTTTTATTTTAATTAAACCGTCACTAGAACGGAAATGACGCTTAAGGACCAAAATGGTATTTTCGAAAACCTTAAAATCGAGCTTATTGTTTAAACTTTTTATTTTCTTAAAAATCTTGTTTTGGCGCTTTTGTATTTTGCCCTATCCTGTGACGAAGTGGCGTTTTTATGTAATAAGGGGTTTTAGTAGTACAAAGTTGTTGTTGCCATTTTTGTAGGTTGAAAAATAGCTGTAGGTTCTAATACGAGATATACCTATGTACGCATTATGTATTTTCAGGCTGTTTTTGAGCAAAGTCAAAGTCTAAGTAATTTTTTTTTATTCCATAAAATCACGGAGATCATTTGGACTTGTCTTAAATCTAGACGTTCGTAAAGCGACCAAGCGTGGTATTGTCCTGTCCTTTTTTGGTAAGTGTAGCTGTGGTATATTAGGTGTATCTATCTATTGTATCTTATATTTAAAATTAATCGCAAAATGTGTGTAAGCGCATAACTCAACAACGCCTGGACCAATTTGGCCAAATCTTTTTTTAAAATGTTCGTTGAAGTTCAAGGATGGTTTTTACGGCGAGAAAAATTAGAATTATTGCTGGAAAAACCTATATGTTTATCCCCGAGCGAAGCCGGGGCAAGTTGCTAGTTCTATATAATTATATCAATCTATTAGATGTATTTTACATTCCAATAGTACTTATTCAGACTATTAATAGATTTTTTTTTGAGAAATCACTTACATCTGAATTCCTTCGTCCACTAAGCCATAAAAGCGATAGGGCTTATGGAGCCATTGTGCCTAGTCCCTGTCCTCTGATTGATGCCACTTTTAATTACAATTTTTATTGTCAACAACTCATAAATCTTCCGACTTGTCGAGGAATTGGAATTCATTATGACTTTCTTATTTTGTAATGCTTTGTTGATTTACATAATTTTTTTCTTCAATCAATTATCGAGAATTATGAAAAAATGTTTTGTATTCTGAAAGAAAAATCTTAAAGACTTTCGTACGTTTTCATTATTTTTTATTTGATGAATAATTTTGCTGTTTTATTTGATTCTCAATATTTATTATAGGGACACAGCCTCTATTTCAGTCACTTACATGAGGAAATGAAGATAGTTAGTTACTAAATAGTTACTTCTAAAATGAAGAAGTATGTAGTTAATTACTCGATTTCAAAAACGCAGTAGAATACAGTGAAACACAGTAGTAGGTCCCGAATTCACGATTGTAAATAGAGCATTCCGTTTGTTTACTTATGACCGAGTAATTCGGCGAATCCGTATAATTACCGGCATTAAGATGATTCTCGTTCCCCCGAAAAGTGACACAGTTTTGCAAGAACAGCAGACTAACCTTAGGTTTTGAACGTAAAATTTCCTAGTCCTTAAAACTTTTTGTAGGTATTAAGTTTTTATAAAGTAAAACATCGTTACGTGCATGTCGTACGAAAATTCCAAAATGTGTGTCAACCGCACGAAAGGAGCATTTAGGGCGCACTTTAAACCCTTCTATACTGATTCAAAAGAACTAATGATGCGCATAATGGTAGGTACTTAGTTATTATTAGGTCATCGCGCGTCGTATGTAGTGAGTGAGCGTGGCTCCCGACACTGCCACAAAGCAAAGTGCCCTAAGTAATGTTAAAACATTCAAATGTCCGCAGACTGAATGTTTTAAAGTTGTGGTTATAAATTTACTGACTGCCTCGGAGATTACAATTGGAAAGTAAATAGATTGTAACGGCTCTGAAAAGCTCCAAAAAGCCAAAACAGGGGCTCATTCAGGATTTGAATCCACAGTCTTCTGCGATGGCTTAAAACGGTGAATTTTCGTATTTCGTTTGTTGAACCTCGGAAGAACTTCGAAGGTCAGGAGCTGGAGGAATAGAAGGGGAAGCTTAGTTTTCCTACCAGCTTCTTATAAGAGCGTAACAGAAAGGACCTAGTTAATAAATGAAATGTCCACAAATATTTATATCTAAAATAAATGAAAGGCACCATTTTTGAATCCAAACAAGAACATTTGTTTCCCATAGTACAAGCACAGTTTGGGCATAAACCAAAGTGAAGATGTATAAAATTAATAAGATCAGTAAAAACCAATCACTTAATGTCAAGTTTAACCTGAATCACTTATACTAATACCTGCTTACGTAGATTGATAATAAAATAAACAAAAAGCCGGGCTCGTCCGGGATTTGAACCCGGGACCTCTCGCACCCAAAGCGAGAATCATACCCCTAGACCAACGAGCCGCTTAGAAAGGCTTTTATTTTAACGAATCTCATTGTTCTAGAGACTGTTATTCTAATGACGTCACTTTATAGCTTGTAGTAAAATCTATTGGCTACGATTCTGGTTTTAAATGAATCGATCTTATGGTTCAGAATTAATTTACATAACTGTTTCTATACGTTATAACTGTTTGACGACCTCGGTGGCGTGGCGCGCGAGTGCTCGGCTGTAACGTAAGAGGCATGGGTTCGATTCCTGCTACGGGAGAAATGTTTTATATGTTCTGCAAATATTTCTTCCGAGTCTGGGTGTTATAGTATTATGTATTATAAGTATGTATTTACAAAAAAAAATATTCTGGTGCCCATAGTATAACCTTTGCTTAGTTTGGGGCTAGATGGTGAAATGTGTTTGCTGTGTGAAATATCCACAAGTATTTATTTATACACACACTAAGTCATCATCATCATCTCCCTGCCCTTATCCTACTTACGTGAGGTCGACACAACATGTATTTTTCTTCCACTCCCACACACACTAAGTATTTCTTTTTTTATTTATTCAGGTGTTGTACCAACGGACTACTTTATCCAAGTTTTAAATCTTCCTCGAACAAGTTCTCAGGTAGGTACCTACGAATCCTGGACAAGTCATGATTTTTTTTATTATAGAAATCTGATATAAATATATAAACATTTAGAGAGAGAAAAGAAAAAACATGCGTCCAGCTGCTTCTCTCACCGAGCATGTCGTAAAAGTCGACTAAGGGATAGTATACTCCCCAAAATGATGAACCACCTGTATGGGAGATGGGCTGATCACCTGTCACCATGGTTTACCATTTCCATCAAAGTATTTTAAATCAGAAGTTTTCTTATGTTCACTTGGCTCTGTTTAACCCATTAGGGATTATAGGCGTGATTATATGTATGTATGAACAAGTAGTTAGATCTTTTAAAACTAAAATAAATCTTATTCGAATCGAGCTCCCTAATGCAATCAACCATGTAGATTCAACATTGCGATTTGCTCATTACGCCGCATTTTTTAAAGAGCGTTAAAATGGACAAACTTTATATATTTTGAAGATGTGCCCAGTTTTTAATACCTTTCCACTATAGCATGGTTTTCAATATGGAGATATTATCGTAATCTTCGTATTCTATCGTATCCCGCTGTGTCCAGGAGTTGAATTTCAGGCATTCCGTTCTTAGTGCACCTCTACACATTTAGAGGAATATACCCTCCAAGTTTCATATTTCTAGGATTATCATCACCTATTATTATGTCCTAAGCGCTTCCGTGCTTCGAAGGGCACGTTAAATTGTCAGTCCCGGCTTCTAAGTCGTTAAGCCATGATGGAGGCCTTTAGGCGGCCTAAAAACTCCGTCACAAGATTTGGCCACTAGCTGACACGAACTTACTTATCTCCTAATGGCTGACTTAGTCCAAAGCGTGCATTAACATTTATTTGTGCTATTAAAGGCTTAGTTTTATTCTATCAGTTATCTACTAGTTTCATCGGCGCCATTTTAGCGCTTACAATATTTGCGATTGATAGAACGAGCGGTTCAATTCTAAGGAAAAATGTCCCGGCTAATGATTTGCTAACGACTATGTTTATATTTTAATGCATTTCAAACGTAGGTAGATTATTTCCTTTGAGGGTCGTTTGTGATCGCTTTTTATGAGTGTTCAGTAGATATTGAGTGTACAATGATTAAATGTCGTAAAAGACGTAAAATTAGGCATTTTGTTGGTTTTCAAACTGAAATTATTCCAATTTGCAAAAAATAAATATAAAAATATATAAATATTTGTGGACATTTCACACAGCGCCATCTAGCCCTAAACTAAGCAAAGCTTGTACTATGAGCACCATGGCTGATATTATAATATACTTTTTTTTCTAAATACATATTTATAATTACTACAACACCCAGACCCGGAACAAATATTTGCAAAAAATGCAAACATTTCTCCCGTAGCGGGAATCGATCATTATGACGATCTCGGTGGCGTGGCGGGCGAATGCTCGGCTGAGACGCAAGAGGTGCGAGTTCGATTTATCCATACTGAGTAATATTATAAATGCGTAATAAAGTCACTCTGTCTGTCTGTTACCTTTTAACTCCTAAACTGCTGAACAAAATTTTGATGATATTTGGCAAGGAGATAGATTCCATATCGGAGAAGGATATATGCTATTTTTTATCCTGTAAAACGATCCCAAAATATAAAAAGGATAAATAAGATAACGCATAACTCATTAGACATTAATTTATGACAAGACAGTTAATTTGACTTTTACTTATAATTTTTTTTTCAATTGACAATGTCATTCATATCAATCGAGCCGTCAGCTATTTTTCTAGCAGGGCTGTGGGTAAGGGCCTCTAGTTGGTGCTAAATACAATTTTGTAGCGCATACAACGTTGCGGGCATCGAGCATTTAACTGAAATAAAGTTAAGTTCAGTTAAAAGCTCGATGGTTGCGGGTCACAGCTAGTATACTATAATAGATAATATACTATAATAAGTTTCTACTCAACTAACTTCAACTCATATTGGTAAAAAAGAAAAATAAAACAGTAATAAAAAAAATCTCTCTCATAGTTTAAATCTGAAATAATAATTGCATCTACAAAACATAATTTTTCCACCTACTCCAATTTTAGACAGAACCGAGTTTTATTTTATTTTAATATCCGTTCCGCGAGGCAATCCTATCGCTACGTACACGTACAGCTATTTACTACAAGTACATCTGCACCTGTATTGAGAAGGAACCTATTAGATTCACTCGCGTTTAAAAACACAGAGGGGCTTTAAGTCTTACGATCCTACTTTTATTTTACGTCGTTCAAATAGGCTACATTTTGTTTTAGCCATTTTTAAGTATTTTTTTTAGTTTTTGTTCATAATTCATTGTTGTTCGTGTCCTCTGTATTTAGTAATTTTGTTGTTTTAACCCGGTATGAATTAAATTTACTCGAAATAAAGTGATTTTGTTTTATTTATTATATTCTCTTCGGAAAATTTACAGCTTACGTGGTTGGGAAGAACAGATACTCGTATGATTCAGAGATAGTAGTTTTCACAATAGTAGGTAAGATAAACTGCTTGATTCGTAAAACGTTGAATAGTAGGTAACTTAATTACTATCAAAAATAATTAAGTACCTTCTTGTCCTACATACTTTGTAACCTACGTGCGATATTTTTTTTAAAGATGAATAAATATAGAAGTTTTCTTTCCGACCTCTTTATTTACTTACATCTTGTTTTATACAAAACTATTTCATTACATCACGACCTCTTTACTTGCATTTTTTTTTATTTTCTCTCCTTCATAGTGGTCAGTTTGAAATTAGAACATTGGACATTTGTTGCGAAAAAAATGAGCATCAGACATTCAGTAATATTTTCTGGGATATGTAGTAAGGAGTAATAAATTATTTGTAGCAGTGAAAAATAGTACCATTAGTACCATATTTCCTCAATAATCGTGCAGTGTAAAAGTGTTTCCAGTTCGCGTCTCATACCCATCTCTCTCCGAGTAAGTAAAGCACGGCACTCTTATTGCCGTATCTGATATTACTCGTATCTCGAAATTATTTCGCATCTGTGGCCCGTTTCGCTTTGAAATAATAAAGTTGCGTTTAAACGCAATTCGTATGTAAGAAACGATTGGAACATGTTGTGAAAAACGCATTGCTTTGCATCTGGATGTATTTGAATAGTAAAGTATTAGTGTTTGTGAAGGTAAGCATGAAATTAAGGTAAGTAGGTGGGTACATAATTTTATTTTTGTATTCATCCGAAAAAGAAGAATCATAGTATAATCGAATAAAACAATTTTTTTGGGGAACTAATTTTTGAATAATAATATGACATGGGCAAAAATTTTGACAAGGAAAAAAATACTTTTTTACTATTAAAAAA
This sequence comes from Scotopteryx bipunctaria, assembly GCA_949320045.1. Lineage (NCBI taxonomy): Eukaryota > Metazoa > Arthropoda > Insecta > Lepidoptera > Geometridae > Scotopteryx > Scotopteryx bipunctaria. The sequence goes on along the minus strand of OX439442.1, from coordinate 9,845,750 downwards.
GCAAAGGCTGGGCTCGTCCGGGATTTGAACCCGGGACCTCTCGCACCCAAAGCGAGAATCATACCCCTAGACCAACGAGCCGCTTAATGAAGCCTTATATTGCTCTATCGGAGACTAGTTTTATAGGTGCCTACCTTATTCATTTATGACGATAGTTTTTTCTTCGTAGCGGAAGCACAATTTAAAATATTTTTTGGATACAATTTGGTTGAATGCCTTTTGTTATGTTTTTAAATTAGAGCTAATGCAGTTTAGTTTGCAGTTTTTTGTTGCAAGCAAATGATATACTTAACTACAAAAAAAGTCCTGTCTCAAGGAAAAATATAGAATAAAAAATGTTAGTCGCCAGCTTAAATATTTTAAATAAAAAATATCTTAATTTGTTTTTGATACATTGTCCTATGACCAAGGTACTTACTTAATTGTCTATTCCCGGAACACTTAACTCCCAATTAAATGTAACAGGTTCACACAATATCGTTACTTTCGCGTATTCTATCGTATTTGTTTAAAGGCATCGCCGGCTAGCAATAACACGCCGTCGAATAGCAAGTCATTCGCGTAGACCATTGAAAGGATAGAAGTGTCAGGCGTTTTATTTCCGTATATATATTTTTTATTTGTAAATGTATGTTTTAATAATGTATAAATCTATATAGTATATAGTAGGTACATACCATCTGGTTCTCATAGAACAAGCTGTGCTTATTTAGAGGTTAGATGGCTGTGTGAAATGTCCATGTCCTTGTTATTTGTAGTTTAGTCAAAGTCAAATGAAAGTCCTTTTTCATGGAAAACTGAAAGCTACATAAGAGATAAACGAACCCTATGGAGAACTTAATAAAATTGTTATCAATATAACGAAAGTGTTTGATATAATGACAAGCTCTAATGATAAAATGGCCTTCCCAGGTGTAAACAAACACATTTTTGTTTTATCGTCTTTCTTTTGCATAATCATTTATCTATCACAGATGAATGTGTCGTTTCTACACCTTTTATATACATCTTCATACCTGTAAAGGCAGGTATCCACGCGGGGCGAATTTCCCGGAATCCGACGATGATCCCGCGCATTCAATCCCACTGCAGCATCCTCCATTAGATCCACCATTCTAATCCCTACCTTATTGCTTAGTTTTTAAGTTTTAAAATAGCTTGGTGGATATCAGGGTTAATAAGTTGTTTAGTAAAATAGCTACGTCATAGTTGCCTCGATAAGATTGATCGAGTGGGGTAAAGAGACCAGATAATCTGGGATCGGATAAAAAATCGGTGACTTGTCAAATTCGTCGCATTCTCCAGCGTGGTCAGCGGACCGATCCTAGGTTGGTTTCGGTTGTTAGTTTCAAATTATTTGGAGGTCAAAATTAGAATTATCCCTCATGTAGGTAGAATTAGTATTATCTCTGTTCCTTGGGATGAAGAACTTACCAGGAAAGTTAGTAATGTACCAGAAAGTTTTGTTTTAATTCTGTAATTAAAATAATTACGAATAATATTTTTATGATTTTTGTGATAAAGAATAATTTAATTACTTTTATTAATTATCTATTTAAATAAAACATTACTTAGGTACTACATAAATATAATCACGCTCGTGTCCCTAGTGGGGTGGGCAGAGCCATAAGTAATCATAAGAAAACTCTCCTGAAGAAATCACTTCTGATTTAAAGTCCCAAGATGGCAAACGGTACCTACTCTTCCTCTATTTAAAATAATATATAAAACATTTTACTATTCAAATAGATGAATGTACAAGCTACAAGATAATACACTTCTGGTCATGTTTGGTGAGATCCAAAGCCAGGTAGGTGGAAAGTCAAAGTCGCGTGACATTTCATTAATTATATCCCCAAAATCTGTTTATTTTTTCAACCTAGCCTGATCTTCAATTCGCAGCGGGTTGCAATATTTGACAAAAAACTTATTTTAAACTCTAAAACTTGCACACTAAGGTCTAAAATCGCATCTTAAAAGTGTAACTTGATGAATACACCTTTGTTGTCGTGATTGAAATCCTTCGCTTGTGATGTTTTTTGTGACATAAGGATTATTGATGATTAAGCGATTACTTAGCGATATGTTCGATGGGTGTATAGTAAGATAAAACTAAAACATTTTCAATTGAGATACGTAACGAGGTAACAAACTTCCAAGCAATTTGTGGCGAGATGTAAGCGTAATTAAACAATGACCAGTAACTTCTCTGCTGGACTGGGAGTAAAGAAATAACATAGAATGCGTCCAGCTGCTTCTCTCCCCGAGCATGTCGTAAAAGTCGATTAAGGGATAGTATCCTCCGACATGATGAGATACAATAAGCAAGTATTCCCAAGGAGGGTTGACGTCAGGCAGGCGGCCGGTCATAAAACACCTTAGCCAAAACTCTTACACCATGATCCAAAGATCATGCTGTGCCGACCCCACATAGAGTGGGATAAGGGCAGGAAGATGATGATGATGATGACCAGTAACTAGTCATGTCACTAGTTCTTTGAAGCAGTGTGGTGAAAGGGTTTAAGTGCACCTCAAAGGCTCCTTCCGCGTACAGGACACATGATTTTAAATTTATTAAGTCATTTTAATGATTAGTGTCTAACATGGTCATGGCAAGATGTGAGCTAGATATAAATCTCTATAAAGTATTAGTTGAACTAAACCACCCAAATAAACAATGGTAAACAGCTGTTTCACTAAAGGTTGTTCTCATCAAAATCGATTTTAAATATAAGTTAGGTACTTAAAAGAATTATATTCTTCTTTGCTGGACTGGGAATAAAAAATAACATAGAATGCGTCTAGCTGCTTTTCTCCCCAAGCATATTGTAACTAAGGGACTAATAGTATCCTCTCCAACATGACGGACCATCTATATGGCCGATGGGCTGATCACTTGTCACCATAATTTACTATATCCATCTTGAGAGTCTTGGATCAGAAGTGGCTGCAAGTTTTCTTATGATTACTTGTGGTTCTACCTACCCCGTTAGGGATACGATCGTGATAAGATGTGTGTATGTTAAAATCCTCTTGACATTATTTCATTATTATGCGCGATCCAAGAGCTGGTTCTTATTTGGCTCAACGGATCAGTATGGCCATTCAGCGTGGCAATGCGGCCAGCGTCTTGGGCACGCTTCCACCATCTGATGAGCTGGATCAGGTGAGCTATCTATAGACCCTTTGCAACGGCCTTTAGATAGCCCGACTGTTTCTTTTGTATTTTGTAAATTATGTAATAGCGTTAGTTGTAATAGTTGTTAGTTTCTTTCTGTTAATAAAGATTGTTTATTATTTGGTTATTTATTAGGCAATACAATCGGATCCTGGTAGTGTCATTTCCTTCGCATGAGGTACCTGAAAACTATTATTCATAATATTACCGCAAAGATCGCTAAGCAAACTTCCCATGCCAATCAGGATGTGTATCACAGCCGGAGCCTATACCGCTATTGTTCTCGGCTCCTTATTAGGGATGCCTACTGCGCACAGCTTCCTTGTTAGTTTTCGGCATACATTATAGTTTGAACTAGACATTTTAAACACAGACTTCAATCATACAATAAGCAATTTGACATTTATCTTTCTAGATCTTTTACATTATGTGTATTTCGTGTTCGAAAATTCGGAAAACGATTTAATTATTCAGTTTGTACAAAGCTTTTTGGAAAGGTTTTCTATTTAGCGTGAACAATGTACCTATTTTGGGTATGCAGTTTTTGAGTCAGAGTTAGATATTCGTCGAATATAATCAATACATACATACATATTATCACGCCCGTATCCATAATGGAGTGGGCAGAGCCATAAGTAAACAAGAAAACTTGCAGCCACTTCTGATTTAAGATGGATATGGTGAACCATGGTGACAGGTGATCAGCCGATCGCCCATATAAGGGGTTCATCATCTTTGAGTGGATACTATCCCTTAGTCGACTTTTAAATAATTTATAATCAATAAACGTAAACAGCCTCCACCACGGTTATTGTGAATAGGTAACCTAAATAGCTCGAGGTCACGTTATCGTTGTAAAGTGGAGGTTTGGTTCATGAGATACCCTAGCCTCACGAACCTAGACAGCATCCGAAACATGGCAAGTTATGAATCGGTGGGAATCCGCAACTCTCGACACAGCCGAGAGGAGATAGTTAGGTATCGTGAGTTGATGACGTCACCGAGTTACCGGTGAGCGCCGGATGAGCGTGCTGCGTCTCGGATAGATAACGGAACAATGAAGCCCGGCTGGCGCGAACTCGCGCATCGACCGGTGGGCGTGGCTAAACCCCGCCCCGCGCCAGACAGAGAGCGCCTAATCTTGGATAAAACCTGCCGGATCAACCTAAGTCGAACCCCGCATTGGAGGATGGGAATGTCAACGCCTAGCCTTGCCATTGGTATCTCGGATATAGGTGGATTAGGATATGTAAGCACCTATTTCATAAATATTTTCAGCGTTTCAGGTTATATAACGGGGTGGTTGGACGGCTCAGTTCGCGGGTGTCTCGAGACTCGAGGGAGAATGACCTAATTTCAGATGTGTAGGTGTTCGTATAATGGGATGTAATTTATAGATCATCTGCTTGTTCCTTTTTAGAATATGGAAACATTAACAATTTTCATAGGACAAAGTTAAGTTGAACTAAGTAGAATACTACAATATTAGAAGCAACATATCTAAGCTAAAAACACTAAAAGATAAAAAATATCACTATCTCTAGCATCATCTAGATTTTATCTTTATCCTAAATAGCAATCATGGAAAATACGCGATAATCGCGATAATAAATAATGCTCGGTTAGACGACCTTTGTGAGTTGCGAGGGAGAGTGACCTAATTCAAGAACGAACATAACATAACGAACACACAACGAACTGTTGTATGAACAACATCAAGACTCAAATCAATTTTTACAATATTATATGATTAATCACAAGATAGGCTCTTTTAAAAATATTCAAAGTTAGTAGTACTTATCTAAATATGATCTTACTCGAATGTATTCATTTTATTTATGTATTAATCAGGATAAAACATATTTTGTGAAAAAGTCTCTTGTGAAAAGCCGTACTACGTAGACATTTTAACAAAACGTTTTAACCTAATTTGCACTTGCAATATGTTCAGTAGTGAACGTCATAATACGTCATAAAATACTTCTCATAATATCAAATTTTAATGGTGATAATTGGTAGAGGTTATTGCCGTTTCAAGTACCTACCTAGTTAATGATAAAGTTTTACCAAACAGATGTTTGGTATGGTTATTTATGGTATTACATACATACATTTTATTATACCCGCATCCGTAACGGGGTGGGCAGAGCTACAAGCAATATTATGAAAACTGCTGCCACTCCTGATCCAAGAGTCCCAAGATGGATATGGAGAACCATGATGACAGGTGATCAGCCCATCGCCCACACAGGCGGCCATGTATGGTAGGTACAATGCAAAATAATCTGAGCTTTGTGTTACAAAAGTTTTTAATGTGTTTTAAGTCTATGATAGTATTCTAAAGCAAGGTTGCTTCCGAAAGCATATTGTGCTGGAACAGTGTTGTATATCAGAAATCGGCTTAGTGCTTTATTTTAATCGTGACTTCGTCATATCAGAGATTTAGAAGGTCATCTAAATGATGATAAATTGTTTTGATGCAGTAGCTAGCTACAATTATTAATAAAACTGTCCTGAATGGAAATGCTATGAAAAGTCGAGTATGGTTTACGCGGTCTTTCCCATTTTATAAGTATTATTTTTAACAAAGGAATACCTGTAAAGTACAGTAACTTAACGAAAATTGGTTGATAATTAGATTTCTTTACAACACCTTCTTCTCATTGTGTAGTAGGCCATACGCCAAAGTAAATCTTGAAATATTAGTCAAAATCATCATCATGAGGATCTGACATTTTCAAGATTAATTTTTTTTCATTAATTATTGAAAAATTAATCCGTTGCTTAGGTACTGTACATCTAAACAAAAATCATTACGTACACTAAGAAAATTTGCCTTGTAATCATAAACTACCTACGTCTACACATCAGCCGGCAAAGCTTCTTCCATTTTTAAAACTCGTTTACAGATTTAACAAGGAAGGTACAATAGTCGGTAAAACAAACAATATCGGCACAACAAAGCGTTCAATGCTGCCCAAGTGCCTACCCAATGGACTATTCTCCAGTTATGGTAGATTTGTTCTAGCTCCTTTTGTTCTATTTGTAACGGTTTATTTATAGAGTATAGTATCTTTGTAATCGCTGGTTGGTGGTTGTTTGTTTTAGTATGTAGGACTCAGGATAGGCTGGGATTAGGGACATAGCCGGCACACTATCAGCAACTTGCGATATTTCTAAGTTACTTATTCATTCTAAGACTACCGGCTGAATAAGGATAGTTAATTCTTATAACCATTAAGAATAAACTGGTAATAATTATGAAAAAACCTCATTGCTTTCTAACACCATCTACATTTCACTTCCTAACGTAAAAAGCCGGTAAATCTCGTTTGAACAGCTCCAGAAATTAAGAAAAATTAGTCTTCCGGTAGGTAATAATGGTTAAACGCTCTCTAAACGACCACGTACAAAATTATACCAAGCCTTGACATTTTTTTCCTACATCCCACAGTCAGGCGGCGCGAGCCGGGATGATTTATTTAATGAATAAAAATGCTTTCTAGAAGATTTCTTGTCTATTTTACATGGATATTACAATTAGTTACGTTGATAGCTTTTCAAATTGCTAGGAAATTAACGTGGCAGAGTTATGTTATGATCATGGAGACGATGATAATTTTGCTAGTCATAAAAACATTTTGATAACGAAAAGATAGAGAAGTTTCATTTTATTTTATGTGAGGTTTGTTAATTAAAAAGTTCATAAAAGAACACTTTATTCAATCAATTAATCAACTCAGTCCATAGTCCATGCCAATATTTGTACAGCTCCTGAAATGAATTAGGGCTCTCCGGCTGAAACAAACCGGAATTGGCGTCTGGGTCCGTTGCGTCCAGCTAATCTAAACACCCCTACAAATTAAGCCTCCCTGAATTACAAGTGTAAATAATCCAAAACGCCCAACCGACGTGGGCTGGGCTTGAGTGCAAAAAAAACTCGTTAAAATAGCGGCTTAAAAAAGAAAAGCGCTGAAACGAAGGCTCGGGTGGTATCGGTTTTTCTCAACGCGGGCGGTGCGCTGGGCGGGGCTCAGTCAGTATCGTGCCGCCGGCCGGCACGAGCGGACGTGTCCTACTCCATGTCGGTTCGAACCTCTGTGCACATGTTGAGTGAAATTTTCGGCATGTCGATGTCGTCTTCATCGTGAATTACAAAATGGACTTTCAGAGTGCTATGGAGACTTTTGCAGAGGCGTGGGCAGCAGCCAACACGGTCAAGTCGGAGGTGGCAAGCGATCTTTCCCAGGTTAGTTTGTTTTTGATATCAAAATAAAATAAAAAACATAATTTGACACGTGAGAACAGCAAAGTAAGACATTTATTTACTTATTTAAAAAATGATACCTATGTACATATAATAAATAAAAATTTAGCTAATGTACGTATTTCTTTGAAAACATTCTTATTTTTTGCTGACGTGTCAAAAAGAGACTTAATAACAAAAATTATGGTAAGAGAAGGTGATTTTAACGTTAAAAATTGAGTTCACTTATGATTATTATCTTTTTGGTCAATATCATAATAACCGTTAAAATATTGTTATAAATTCTGGATTTGTTTATTGAATTTAATAAAATCATGTATTTTATTGATTTCATCGGAATCATACAGACATGAAGGGCGATAAAGGATATTAATTTAATAATAAATGTGCTTGTTGACAATAAATTATTGTAAGACATTTCTACTGTTTATTAGTTCTATGTAAAAGTTATGTATGTGTAAAATTTGTGTAATATTACGCTTGAACTATTTTGTTTTGACACAATACTGATTATTAATAAATATGTATATATACACTATACAGCAAAAAAACTCTTTAAGATGTGCATTAGTTAAATTGGCTCATAGATTGTTTTACTTGTTTGTGTATTTTGCTAAGAATCAATAATTAAGTGATTTAAGCATCTATTGAGTTGGCGTAGACTCTCAGCTCTGTAAATAATAATGCTGCTCAATTCCTCATTAAGTTTCCTACTTAATTGTTGTTGATTATATTAAACAACGGTAATCAGTTCTAACAATGGTCTGTTACTCTTATTCATACTAGTTTCCAATCTTGGCTTTACTCGTATGCTATTCAGATACATTATGTACCTTTTACTCCAGGTGTCAGTATGTCTATTTAGAGTTCAATTTAAATTGGTGCAGTCTTTATAAAACCATAAAAATACAATAAAACATTCCTACTATGTTATTGCCCAACAGTGGGAAACGAAATCGTTCACATAAAATTCCATTAAAGACCGTTACTACCAATCAAAATAATATTTTTTATTATATTTGATCAGTTTTACATCAAAATAATCAATAGTATTGGAGTAAGAAAGTGTCAAATAATGTGAGAAGTAAAGTGTAGTACCGTGATTGGCGCGTTTTAATTGATAGCAAAGGATTTCGTTTTAGCTGTGCAATTTAAATATTGGGGTCAGTTGATAAAGATTATTCATGCCATAGATTAAGTTGATCCGATCCCATCTCAGGTTCAAACCAATCGCAGATCATGTGTTCAGTGACTGGATTTGGAATAAAAAAACTTTTGATGATAATCAATAGTAAAGTTTTTTAGGTAAAAAAGAATTCTTCTAGTATTTTTGCTGGACTTTACTCCCAGTAAAGATAAAACATAAAATGCGTTCAGCTGCTTCTTTTCCCGAGCAAGGGATATAAAACTCGAGTAAGGGATAGTATCCTCTCCAACATGATAGACCATGGGCGATGGGCTGATCACCTACGTGTCACTATGCTTCACTAGGTATACCTATCCATCTTGGGACTTTGAATCAGGAGTGTCTGCAAGTTTTCGTAAGATTACGTGTGGCTCTGCCCACCACATTAGGGATACGGGTGTGATATTATGTATGTATTAATATTTGGTTTGAAACTAATCTGTGAAGATTTTTACAAATTAAATATATCTTTGTTGGTTTGTAAGAATAATGCAAAATTAATAGGTTCTTGTGGTTTTTTCGCGAATTGTGTTAGGTTTTATATTTTATCCACATTTTAATGTCATCATCGGTTTGGCCTTTATTGAGGAATTTCTGTGGTTTTAACCTACCTTTGAGTGCTGGTTACCAAATTGTCTTATAAAGACATGTTGCTATGTTTAATGTTCGTAAGCTAAACTGAAAGGATATAGTTGTTGGGCGAGCCTACTATCTAAAATCATCTAAAATCGTCCTGTGCATTTAGTGTAGACAAAGGTTACCTCCTGACGCTGTATAAATCATCCAGTAGAGGTAAAGGTCCTAGTTTTTAAAGTTAGATGTTTGTTTTAACATCAGCAGAATTTTTCACCAAAGAATATGCACGTGTAAAAACTCGGAAATAATTACTTGTACTATAATATTTCTATTTAAAAGGGAACTAGTTTTACGATACAGCGGACACTACAACATCCCATTAGTGTAGGTAAAAGTTACTCCTAACGCTGTATAAATCATCTAGTGTAAATGGTAAATTACTACTACCTTATAGTTTTAAAATAGGTACTTCCCCTTACATGTAATCGGTTTTATTCGAAAATACCTTGGCACATGTAGGTAGGTACCTCTTTATCACTTTGCACATTTTCAACAAATCAAAGCGTGTAATATAATTGATCAACTTGAATACTGCTATTACTGATAGCGGTGTTTATAAAAATATTCGTTGTGAGCTAATCCATTATGGATTATTGTTACAGCGATAAGCGAATATTACCGCCGATTGGCGTTATCGCCCCGCTTAGTGCACTGATAACGTAATGTGATTGATTTTGAAAATAGAATGTTTTAACTTTTTATTGTTTTGTTTGAATGTGGAATAAACTAGATTTATAACTGGACACTGATTTGACTAAAATTGAGTCAATTTATTAAGCTTTTCGCAGAGTTCGTTTGAGTGACAAGCGTGGTTTAAATAAGAGTACTGTTTTGAGAAATATTTTCATCATTTTGGTTTTAGAATACTTTTCTACTATCATTATAAAATACAAACAAAACTTGAAATACTTCATCGTATAACTTATTAGGTAGGTAGTATGAAACATAATCAATATACCCTATACAATGGATCGATATTCAATTTGATGATTGTTTATTACAGCCAAATTACTTAGGGTATGTTGGTTTATAATTTGATCATAGATCCATTTCAAACAGACGCACCCATCGCATTCACCGTTACCGATTCCCAAAGATGACTTAGGAGTTTCAAAACCGATATAAAAAGGGTTATAAGCACAATTACAGCTCAGATAGCCGCATAGAAAGTGGGCGCGTGCCGCCGACAAAAACCACTAAGAGAATTTAGAAGAGAATAATCCGTGCAATGAGACACGTACGTAGGTGAAATATTCCGTGTTCAATTTACTACTACACAATGACTAGATATAAACCTAATTATTGCTCTACATAATTTGTTAGCCGCTACCGTTCACTTTTGGGTTCCTCGCGGCAATTGTACGACAATTGTACGTGCGGATTCAGTTTTTCACGAGCACGTCAACGTCAAACCCTTTGACAATTTGAAGACGTCAAAAGGAAACTGCCAAGTAATTGCATCAAATGAATTGACAATGAACATGCGTCCGATGGAACGTGTTGCGTAGCACGTATTATATCGTAAATTCGGTTTTTTATCCAGCTCATAAACGATCTAAGCTGGCAGTGGCTAGTCGGCACGCGCCGCTCTCGCGCCGACTTACACCCGATAATAGGCTCCATCTCGCGGATAAAGCAACGACACCGTTACCTTTCTCAAATCACGTACACTATTGTAATATCCAATCGCTCAGAAATGAGATTGCGGCTAACAAGTTATTTACATTGACGTTTTAATATCAACAACGACTGAAAAAACTATTTAAAAATGTAATTATAACGTGGTGTCCGTAATAGCCACCGTACGCGCGGGCACGCTGCCTTTGTGCCGCTAAGCCACAAGATTAATTTTGCCGGCACAATGAACCAGTTTAAAGTCAATAATACACGTCTTAATAAGTATCGGTTGCAATATTTGTTTGTCAATTCTAAAGTTTCGAAAGTGAGCGCACGTTCGACGGCCGGCTCCCGGGGCTGGCCGATAGGATCTTTATTGCAGCTCGTTTTTTTTGGGAGAAAAATGATTAATATAAGGGATCGGCGCGGACGGATAAGTAGTCGAGATTGACGGAATGACGCGGGGTCTGTGACCGGGCGGGACGAGCTGCGAAAAGCCGCGAGGCTGCATTGCGCGGCCGCAGCCAAAAACTAACCATAAATTACTGGCTACTTGCTGGACCGCTGCTGACGACACGCGCGGTGCTTTTTTACTGCACCCAATCCTGTTACAGCGTAAACTTCTCACGGACATCAGATCATTATAAACCATATCTTTGAGAAATTGCTTCAAGTAATGACGTTAAAGAATTATGAGCCACTGTTTCGTAAGATTTCATGGGAAACTCTTAGTATGACATTGTCATCTTAATCACGGCAAGATCAATGCGCTCGCTATCCTGATCGGCTCCCGAGCTCTCGTCGTGAATAAGGTAATGCGTGCACATTTCGGAAATTCGCCAAAGCATCGTAATGACTACCCTTGGAAGAGATAATGAAAACGAATAAAGGGCCAAATACATGCGCGCGGATGTGGAATTTCGGTAGCCCACGGCTTTACAGGGATGGACTGCAGTTATTGCTTTTTCTCTCTCTAATTTCTACCTGCTGAAATGTTTGGATATGAATCTTACTAAGGAGGTACTTGGTTCATTTTGTATTCTTCGTAAACATTTTTTCTTGTCCATTGCTAATTAATGATAATCACTTACCTATTCCCTACTAAATGTCTAAATATTCCGAAGAGTTGGATCTGTATTTAGTCCAAAATGGCCAGGAAAACTACAATGTTAGCATGCATAAATAGATGTTTTGTGTAGACATAAATAATAAATGCAAGAAGCCGTTGCTAATACGCATCTGTCTGAAACGATACCACACTTTGACAAGGAGTAATCGACTGTAATCGTCCCGAGTTTTCCATAATAATACGAAAATAAAATAATTTTGCGAGTGCAACTCCTTAAATATTCATCATACATACAAAAAGTGCCCGCCTTTCTCCAAGGGAAGGCGACGTTCACTCTAGCGATTACGATGTTTTTTTTGCTTCCCTCATTATGCAGATTCTGTCGAAAAAGGAATAAATTTAATAACATGCGTTCGTGCACATGCGTTATCGAATACACTTGCCTCTGATAATCTGCTCGCGCGCCGCTCCGCGCAATTACAGTCCACCGAGCGACGAGCAAACACGGCACTTCCAACGAAGGCCTATTTAAAATGTAACATACTATGTTTCTAATACTTTAAGGTTCAAATATTCTACTCCTGATTCAAAGCCCCAAGATGGATATGGTGAACCATGGTGACAGGTGATCAGCCCATATAGATGGTCCATTTGTTGGGGAGGATACTATCCCTTAGTCAACTTTTACGATATGCTCGGGAAGAGAAGCAGCTGGACGCATTCTATGTTTTTACTCCAAGTCCAGCAGAGAAGGGCTTTGAATCAGGAGTGGCTGGAAATTTTCTTATTACTATTTGTGGCTCTGTCAACCCCATTAAAGAAAGAAAGGAAGATTATTATCTGTCGGAAAGCGCCATACATTTCTTGATAGAAAAACAACGTTGCTACGGTAATGAGCCATCTGTCGTTCGTTAATAGAATATTGAAACAAGGTAGGTACTAGTGTTGACAGGTCAAACAATTAAGTAAAAGTTTGACGGTTGTCTGCTGCTGATTTTTGAAATTTATTCTAATGAGAAATATTTCTTAAAACGATCTCGAGCGATTACTGGATTCGTATGACCACCGGAACGACCTACAACCGGACAACCGTTCAAATCATGCGTAGCGTAGCTAGTTCATTGATCATTAATTTTTTGTCTTGCAAATAAATCCAACTTTAAAAAAGTTGTAAAAGGAAAAGTTCTTAAACCAAGGTTATCTGTTTCTTTAAACCATTCCTTTACATTTCACAACAGTTAAAATAAGTTCTATTACACATTACCTAATCCGAAAATGAAAGGCGCACTACAATGGTTTTATTTACTTACAGTAAATGAAACGACATGCTTGTTTCTACAACAAAGGCCTCAGATAGTTGTTTAGGTAGCCGTTGCGTGATTAGCTATTAATTTGTTTTATATTATCATGAATGGTTACGCAAAAACGCTATCGAATCGGTTCCAATCGTGGCAAATTTTGCAACACCAAAAGCAGATACGATTGAAAACATGCATATATAATCCTAATAATAATATCACAAAAGGGTTTAATCCCAAAATTGGGTTGTAATAAAAAAAATACTTTTAAGATGTGTTTATATCTAATCAATTTCATTTTAGACAAAAAGTGTAATGTCGTATACGGCATGGTCCGTTAAAACGATGCGCGGGAACGCCCGGAAACGTTGTCTCGGCTTGTGGTCGCCTAATAAGGATGATCCTCACTACTGAGTGCAATTAATAATGGATGAAAGCTGCGGAATCTATGCAAACACTACTTAAGATTACGAGCAGGAATGTGGGGGTTGGGTGATCGCTCATCAACTACTTGGAGTGTCAAGCTGCTTAGCACCCGTTAAAACTGACACAGGGGCGTGAACGTAAATAAAATAAATTATATATTTCAGTAAGACTAAAATCAAGATAATATGGCAGAAACTCGCAAATTACTTATTCATGTTTAAATAGTCTTATCTGTTTGAAAAAGGGCACTTACCCTTATGTTGTAAACTGTAGGTACGGTCGGACAAAAATGTGGTCTACCACCTTAAGGTTAAAGTTCATTTGCACGCCATAACACAACAATGTTGATTTTCCCATAACAATAATATGCTAACAGGTGTCTACCACACAAGTCTTATGTTGGTAGCACAGGAAGTTTTGTCAAAACTGGTAGACCACTTTCTTGGCTCAGCGTACTTAGGTATAGGTTTTCAAGAGTCAAATCGTGCAGTTTTTTAAAAGATTTAATTAAATCCTAATCAAAACTAATGTGATAAATAAAATTTATTAACAGAAATAAACTTACAATTAATACAAATGTAATTTACAAAATACAAAAGAAACAGTCGGGCTATCTAAAGATATAGTATCCAAAAAATTACTTTATTTTTTTACACGCATTGAAATTGCAATGCATAATGACGGCCTCGGTGGCGTGCCGGGCTATTGCTCGGCAGAGACGCACGGGTTCGATTCCCGCTGCGGAAGAAATATTTGCATGATCTGTAAATATTTCTTCCGGGTCTGGGTGTTGTGGTACCATGGTACTCGTAGTTTCTGATACCCACGACACAGGGAATCCTAGTGTGGGGTCAGGACTATGTATGTGACTGTTGGGTGTTATTTATTATTTATTTATTTAAGTGCCTAGTTAATACAGTTTTAGTCAAACAATTTGTTTGTAAAAAATGTATTCCGAGAAATACCCATGTGTGTACCTTACATATTAACTCGTTAGACCAGTTAGGAAAGTATTAAGTTCTAAAAGAATTTTCTTCGCGGATCAGAACAGCCAAAAACTGGCCCTCGCTTCTTAGCCTTGAATGGTTTAGCCCTCTGGACATGAGCAAATAGCTGACGTGGCCAGCGGGCGGGCGCGGCTTGCATACACAATGCGGTGAGAGGAACACAAGTGGCGTTGAGCTGCAAACACTTTTTTCCCTCGTTCGCTTAATTAATCAGACCACCCTGTATACTTTTTGGAGGTAATATTTGACGTTGTAAAAAAATATATAGGAATGTAGGTAAGATCGGAATACATTTCAGATCTGGCTATCTACTTGATGAGACGAAATAAGGGCTTTGAATTCTTTTTTTGCTATATTCTGCAAATATTTGTAATAGCGATTCAAACAATAGTAGCTGTCTAAGCATGCATGTCTAAAACAAAATATCTGTGTTGTCTTTACTACAGTATTAAATCATACCTACTGAGTAAATAACGGAGTATTCATATAAGCATAATCAGTTCATTAAATAACAAAAAAATCAGTTAGTCAGTTCAAACAAAGATGAAAAGATTAAAAAGATCAAACATAAAATAGTTTGTAAAAAACATTACTTTTTTTGTCGTCGGGTAGAAACGAAAGAAACGTTCCCTGATACTCACTGAAAAACAAATACAAACGGCGTCTCTACAGACGTCTATACGAACGTCAGTAATGGAGTATTTCGTATTTGCTTCATTTTTTATTTTTTGTCGGTTCGATTACGCGAACGCGATCTCCGTCGTGCTCGGCGAAATTCGGGAGCGTCTGAGCCGTCGAACCACCAGATATTAATTATTGATTGACGATAAAGCATGAGTAAATATTATTCGCGAACGCTTCGGCATGTTCGGAAAAATACACATTTTTTATTGTCGACCTTATTGGTGTAGAGACAAATATGATGTGTCGGAATGCCAACTCTATTTTATGTGTTTTTAAATGTAGAATAACGAATTATTCTCATTGGTAGCGGTTTTAGATATTTATGTTTATAATTAGTTTTGAAAATTATATAAATTACTCATTAACCTTTATAGTTTGAGAATATTAGAGACATAAAATTTAGATGACCTATTACCTCGTTCCTTGTTTTATTAATAACCGTATAATATTTAAGTGTTTTTCACTACTACTACTACTAATACTGATTTTATTGTAAAAGAAAGAGTTCTTATGTACCTAGCTGTCGTCAGCTGCCGTCTGCGCTGGCACAGCTCAAAGCACCCCACTTATCCACGCTTAGCGTACGCGACGCGATCACTATTGTTGAGTACTCCTTTCAATTAACAAACAACAAAACTAGTAAACACCAAAGAGGTCTTATTTGTAACATTACACACAATGAATAAATATAAAACAAGTTTTTATAAGTAAAGTATTATTCGATGTACCACAAAGAGTGGTGATTAAGAAAACTATCATCATTAGATATTAGCCAAATAAATAACAAAAAAAACCACTTAACAATCATTATTACGGCTTACCTCAAATGCATTTATCGCATTATTAACAAAGTGGAAAATTCCTACAAAACTACTCAATTATCCACTCGTTATTTCGCAATTAACGTTTCGCGTATTTTTCACATACCTTCTACCGACAGGGCGAGCGCCATCAGTCAACTAGCAAGTGACTTTAAATTCGGCCTCTTCAAACAATAAAGTATCTTCCAATCCATGCTATTATTATAAATACATATTCGTAAGTTTGTATGTTTATTTGTTGGTAAAAAAAAGGTATAAATGGTGACTTTTAAAGTAGGTTCTGAACCTATTCTGAAAATTATTTCACTGATAAAAAGCTACACTACTCGTTATTCTAAGGCTATACTTATGATATTCTAATACGAATAAGACCACGCAAGTTCCGCTATGTGTAATACCTATCTGTTGAAGTACAAACTTTGATTTGTATCTGAAACGATCACGTCACGAGTAAAATAAAAAAAAACTCAGCGATCGCGAGCCGTTGCAGTGGCATTTTGTTCATACAATAGCCATGTTCGTAGTTTTTGTAGGGGCTGCGTATCACATTGTGCCTAAAACAAAGCTTTCCCTAGTACCACTCCAGCTTAATTTTCGAGTGCCGAGTTAGTATTTTTGAATTGGTTTTAATCGTGGGATAAACAAAAGAATGGGGTTGCATTCGGTCACGCCCAAAGCATGTGTGCGTAGCTTACTCTAGTGGAGACATGGTTGGTTGGCTCCACAGTTTTTGTACTCTACACGAATTATTGGAACAAATCGACGACGCGATTATTGTAAGTAGTTTAAGTGGTCATTGTGCGATTTAAATGACTTGTTAATTTCATATTTAATTCGTGACCGCAAAAACGGAGCTATGGCAGATGCATTGTATTTCAACATTTGAGTTTATAGAACTCGCTAAAATATCGTGGAAATAATCTTTACCGGTCAAGTATCGTAGTTGCATGCAAATAAACAGAGGTAATGAGACAATTAAAATGTTCTTAATTGATAGTAATTCCACTTATTTTCATAGTTTTAGACTCTTTATTACTAGAATTTGCATCTCATCATAGACAAGCAACATTTTAAAAATTGGTGGCTAACCTAACTATCGTCCCTAAGGACGATAGTTGTATTGTCCGAGCCGAGGGTTTCCTCAAAATGTTTTGCTTCACCGTTTTGTGCACTTGTTTAGACGTTTTATTTATCGGATATACCTAATGTCGGGGTGCTTGCTACTACGCCAGCACGGTTGTTAATCAAGGGAAAGAAGAACACAATATAGGACTTTCTTGTCTCTGTCTATTAGACATTAGATACTGACAAAGTTTTGCGGAAGAAGTACCTACAATAAAACAGGAAATAAACAATTGAAAAACCAAGCCATAATCGCATATACGGTTACGCTACTTATTCGGAAACTACTCTGCGTAACTATTAGATTATCGATAGAATGTCACAAAAAAGGCTATTGCATATAAAATTGTGTGTAAATTGTATGTGAACGAGGTATAGGAGGGTAGGGGTGAGTGATGCGAAACGCGTGAGCAATCGTTGCGATCGACGACTCCTGCGCGCGGGCAAATGACGGAAACACAACGACAAAATAATCCCGCGCACACATGCAGAGCGAATAGCTAGTACCCTCAGGTGCAGGGTCGTCTAACCATGACGAACGTAGATACTTGACAGAAGCCTATTAGTTCTAAAACCAATGATGTCAAAAGTATTCCTTGTTTGTAAACTGCAGAAACACAAAAGTATTCACTTCTTTTGGCTTCAAAATCTACTAAGTTCATGGACAACATAATGTTTTGATCGATTTTACCGTTCAGACTGAACGGCGTTTAGTGCTAAGTTCAAGAGCTGTCTCTATGAAAACTGATTGCATTGATAGCTCTTTAACTCAGCTTAGAAGCTTATCGCCGTTCAGATGAAATGTTGAAATCACCTCTTAAAAACTATATTTATTTAAGGAAAAGCATTTTACCGAAATAGTTTTTTTTCCAAATAAGATCGTAATTTGTATTTATGCCTTAAATGAACTACTCATATAATTGGATATTTGGACAGCCCTACACCGTGGTGTCACAGAAGAATAAATAGTAGGCAACGCTAGTCAGGGCGCGCAGTCGTAATCCATTGTCTATGTAAATAAATATTAATAAATAGGTTCCTTAGGTATGCAACTGTTTCCATGCGTTTTTGTAATGTTTTGTGAGTAAAGAATATAGAAACAAAGACATAATTGCATACCTATTACGAGGAACTGCATAAATACGACCATGATACACCAACCCTTATAAGTATCGACAGGTTCGAAGCACATGCCCCACGTTCAGTAGAAGACGGTTAATGAATTTAACGCTTTGATAGTATCGAAGGACACAAAGAAACATGCGTGCGACCGATGCGTAAGGTAATAATCATGGAGTATCCTTAGTAGCCACAAATTCTCACGCACACAACGAAAAATTTCGAATGTAAAATTGTAATTGTTTCGGTAAAGGAAGTTGCGGATTCAAACCGAAGTAATGACGCTCTGACCTGCACGCAACGCTATTTTTTACACAAAAACAATTTATTATTAGGTCGAGATATTAAACTGCTCGCTTCAGTCGCTACAGTTACTTCATGCGAAAGTGTAAAATCGTTACGATGCATGAGCAAGCGATAAGCTTTCAAAAATATTATCTTTTCTGCTCCTAAACGGAAAAAATGCAATTACGGGCATTGCGCTAGAAATTGCATACATTTACTCACGCATCGGAATTAAGTAATTAATGCGTGGGTGGTATCGGGCGACGATCTGCGCAAAGCGATCTCATCGAATTTTATACAATCGGAGCTTCGCAGACTGCGGCGAAACAGTAGCGACTCGTCACAGTCGCGCGACTTGTTGGCCGATCTATCGGCGGATGCGTCGATCGCAATCGTACTACACCGTTACACAAGTTTTTCGCGAGAAAAAATACAATTATTATAATGATCGTCCTAGTATGGGATCGCCAGTCGCGCATGCAAATCACTCACTAATTAGGAGGGAAATAATTTTTCATCGCATTTGCATGTTACAGCAGAAAAACCATGGGTTTTTGTTGTTTGTCAACAAACATACTAATTAGCTAGAGTTGATTGATCTAATAACAGCATTAACAGCCAAGTATTACTATGGTTTATAAATTCATTTAAATGAATATCGATACGAGATGTTTATCGATTTAATGTCGAGCTTGTGACCCCTTCATAATCTAAATTGATGCATTTCTTGGGAACAATTCTTAGGCCGTTACGCATTATAAGTCCCTTGTTTGTCGAACTCTACTGGTTTTTAAAGCGGCTTAAAAGTGAATAGGGACGGGAAGTAAAGGGTTTCTGTACTGCCGGTTATCGCGAGCTTAATCTTGGCGAGCAAATTGGGATTAATTGAACTTTTTCCTTTAAATTTTGAGAGCTTTTGTGTTCTTCGCGTAATTCGTTATGCGTGTCACTTGAAAAACTTTATAGAGCAGATGTCACCGTATTTTAAAATACAGAGGTCCCTTGGATTCTTTAAATACTTTAATATTATGAATAGCTTTTAAAGCTTAACACAACAAGTGTCACACAAAATGAATATATTATACTGATCAAAGCTTACAATATACACAGGAAGGCAAAACGTATAGACATTGTAGGTATACGTATGTTTATTGCACTTATCTACTAGGTATCATAGTTATCTATTTTGCAGTCTAGATTTAATTTATAATCTATTTATTCAAGTAGCTGCACCACTTCGTAAGTCTAAATCAAACTAATCAGAAGATTAGATATATCATTGTATATCTTAGATTTAATTGCTACTGTTGATATGAGTTTATGATATTGACATAGATTTCTATTGCAAATGTGTTTTTCTTGTACTGTACTTCAGATATTACTAGTTCCCGCCCGTGGCTTTGCTCAGGTTCTGATAAAAAGTCACCAGTTTCTTCATTCCAACACACGTATTATTTATGTGTGTGCATTACAAGTTTAATTTAAATCCGTTTAGTAGTTACTAACTTTCGCATTAATAACATTAGTAGGTAGAATAGGATATAATTACCAAAATAATTTACATCTACAAAATCTTTATACTGTAGTTAAACGTTGATTTTAAATAATACTTAAAAAAAAAATTGCAATTTACTTGAAAATGTTTACCTTATCATAACATTTCTATGGTAACCATCTCACAATCGTCTTTTTAAAAATTACCATTTATAAAACATGACATAATTACCACAATTACTTTATTTTCTGACATAGACATATTATTTATAACGAAAACCTTGTATAAGAAAAACCTCGGTCTGCCTTCCTATTGCTATACCCTAACATATGGGTTCATATGTGGAACTACCTACTACCTGTAACAACCATAATATGAAAGCGATAAATATATTGAGTATTATAAATTATTGTCATCATAGTTCTCGCTGTGGGTAAATGATACAAAAATCTAATAAAAGAAGGGGGTATTATCCGCTCCATATAATCCTGCGTTAGCTGAATTAAGGGTGAGGGTTAGGTATCTATAGCCGATGTCGGTTACAGTCCCTCAGGTGTGACGGGACGGAAGCCGGCTATCATTAGCCTACCCACATACTGCGTAGTGGTCTCTGTATGTGCGTTCACATCTGTTTGTGTGTGTAGGTGCAGGATTAGGATTGCGTGTGAATGTTGTTTCTATAAAGCTCATACATGTTGTACTGAAAGTATTCTTTCATTATTTTTTCTGGACTCATTTTAGAACGCCTGCTCTCTTCTATATTAAGTAAGTAAGTTCGTATGAGCTAGTGGCCAACTCTTGTGACGAAGTTTTTAGGCCGTCTAAAGGCCTCTGTCATGGCTTAACGACTTAAAAGCTGGGACCGACAATTTAACGTGCCCTGCAAAGCACGGAAGTGCTCAGCTCGTAATGCCACTTGCGGTCACCCATCCCAATTGTGACCGCGCACAACGTTGCTTAACTTCAACTATCAATCAAGAACGTCTAAGCAATCTACGCCACGAGCGCTTCATATTGAATTCTTCTATATTGAATATTGAAAATACCTATATTGAACTAGCTTTAACCAGCAGCTTCGTTTGCGTGACACCCGGATAAAAAGAAACCTTTATGTTATGCAAAGTCAAGAGCTATGTATATACCTAGTTTCATTAAAATCCAGCGTTCATTCTTACAAACCTTCGTATACATTAGCAGGATTCATTACATTTCTGACTCGCGATTATTCAAATTACAATTTTCTTCTATCTAGTCATGTTACTAGTTTTTTCGAATTAGTAAGATAGCTCTTTACAGATCATTCAACAAACTGCATCTGTAAAAGATTCTGTAGCATGTGCTGTAAATACTACTTGTATGTAGCGACAAGTAAAATAATGTCTCGTTACCTTGCATGTTTACTTTAGCTTCCAAAACATGTATTTATTTCTTTATTGTCAACCTATCTTGTCTCACTACAGGTCAAAAGCCTCCCTCCCTTTTTTCCAGTTCTCTCTGTCCCTTGCTGCAGTTGGCCAGGTGGCCAGTTGGTCTGGAGGATGCACATCTAACTTGTCCCGCCATCTCCGTGGTGTTCCACCGTGTGGACGTCTTGCGTTGGGCACCCATTCTGTAGCGGGTTTAGCCCAAAGGCTATGATCGTCAGTTACATCAAAACATGTAGCCTTTTAATTTTTTATAACTCTTTTACAAAACAAAAACGATTCTAGGATTCTTAATCCATCTCTGTGTCACACAAGCGCGACACGCGGGTACCTGTGGACAATAAAATGCGAAATAAATAATATAAAGCATGTTTTCCAACTGCTCCAGTACATCCTACTATTCTTCTTACTATTATAATAAAATATAATATTATTATTAAAGGTGAGGGTTCGATTCCCGCTGCGGGAGAATGTTTGCATGTCTGGGTGTTGTGGTACCTACGGCAATGCCTTAAATAAAACATTGTATTTTGATAAGTAAAGACAAAACTGAATTACATACAAAATGCATTAAATCACGTCCATTCTCTATAGGGCCTATCCCAGACAAAAAAACTGAATTACAATTAAGTTATAACTTTTTTAGTTGCAAATCACGAAACATGCATGCAACAAGTAACTTTTAAACTTTAAACATACAGCTGTTCTGTAACTGTGTAGTTATAATGAGCCTACGCCTACAAGGTGTTCGTAATTAGTACACAGTATGAACATCATACAACCATTGATATCAGATATATCGATATAATTGCACTGCGTAGCATCTAATTTTCACTTACACGCGAATTATGAACCAGCCTTATCATTATTGAGACACGAACCTTTTTTTGTTTACCTCTTTACTTACAAACGTGGAATTTAAATACTGCTTAAGATTCACCCTGTCACAATTTCAACTGGATTGTACTACTAATACTACCTATTCGTGTCACTTGTTCTTTGTAACAGTGTGGTGAAAGAATTTAAAGTGCAAAGTCTCTTTTCGTGCACCGGACGCATGTTTTCGAACTTTGTAGGTACGACGACATGCCGTTTTCCTCACGATTTTCCTTCATAGTTTGAGAGTATCGGTGTAAGCCACATACATTTTTCAAAAAGAAAAATCTATTGGTACACTAGCGGATTCAATTCACGATCTTTGGATCGGAAGGAAGGGCCGCTACAACAACTAGACCACAAATGCTCTCACCCTGTCACTCTTTGTGTCTTTGTCATTTGACACATGTTTTCGATCTTTTTAAGTTCAATGACATGCTGGTTTCCTCACTATTTTCTTTCACCATTTGAGAGTACTGGTAAACGCGAATAAATTTTTCGAAATGAAAAACCTGTTGGTACCGGATTTCAATCCACGATCTTAAGAAGGGCCGCTACAACTAGAATACTGATGCTCTCACCCTGTCACTCTTTGTCACGATTTGTCACTATTTAACAGAACGAGGTGCCTAAACTTGTTTGTAGGTGTACGAGTAGGATGGCTTCGGTAACAATACCTCGGTTTGGTTGCACTGTAGGTACGCCATGCAACAGGAATTTCAAAAGAAAAATCGGCTTTGCAAGTTATTTTCACTTATATGTCCGGAGTTAGTCAAGGATATCATCATCATCAAACATTGTTATTGCAATGCAATGAAAAAAAAAACGTTTTTACATCAGATAAATAGTCATTCTTCCATTTCAATGGGTATTTCGAATTTATGTACATATATTTTTTTAAATATTTAGATAGGCATTTCCTGTTTCGAATGATAAACATATCAAATTAAAGATCTCTTTACAAATCACAGTCTAACGACAGTAGCTCCAAATCTTACATGATCGTACCTTTATCATTCGACCTAAATCATTATATTGTATCAAAATAGGCAGGTATTTTATTTATTAGTAAACATCAAGAGGAATACATATTAGGAAATAAAATTTGGAATGTTTTTAATTAATTTAGTTTTATTTGATAGTTATTGGTTTAAAACTCATAGATATTCGTTCAACTGCTTGAATATTCATACTTATTCGAATAATTTATTCATATGTTTAATAAACTTAACGTTGAGGTGCAATAAAAGATATTTTATAGCTTTTTTACACCTGTTTAAAAGTCATAATCGCTTAAAATGATTCTATTGTATAATCACCTGTTAAACAAACATATAAAATGCACAAGTTATGGGTGGATATTGAAGTTATAAATGTCACTTGATTGAACTAGATCCTTGTTTTAGACACCTACGCACTTTTTATTAAATTCTCATTTAAATACTAGATGGATACATTTTTATGAAGCTTATTCAGCTTTTAAATAAAAAATAAATTAATTTCCTATAACTGTATTGTGTTGCAAAGGTTTCTAAATAGACACACCCCGATACAATTTACAAAAAATAGATACCTACTTTCAGATAATACCTAAGAGTCAAATCGAAATAACAATTGCCTTTTGATCGATCCTATATTCAACTGACGGATATCCATAGACACCATAGCAGCCTTGTTAATTTACCAAAAAAAGTTAGCTTTGACAGGTATCAATTTTCCTGTAATATTCTACCCACGGATATTCGTTAGTTTGTCTTTATCATCCGGTATTAATCGGCGAGGTTATCCTCATGATCCGAGTTCTTTAATCACCAACCGAGCTGACATCAGCGTCCATAGCATAAGCTACTATATTTAGAATCAGTGTTACTGATTAATCAACGTTTAGTGGGACGATAGTTCTAGAGGCTCGACTAAGTCATAGTAATATTGATAAGTAGCGCAACTTTAAATGGCTTCCTTAGTGGGATTCTTTCCCCTGAATACTCAAACGCGACTCAGAGTTGAGCACGTCTCAAGTCACGGTTTTTTGACAGTTTCTGATGAAAAGCTGTCAAAAAAATAATCGTCATTTGAGACGTGCTCAACTTTGAGATGCGTTTGAGTATTCGGGGGTTAGCCTCTTGTGTTTATCAATACTAATTGTAATCTACCTACCTACCGATCATACATTATTGCTACTTTAAAGATTTGAGAATACCTTTTGCTGCAAATAAAAAAAATCTTTTCTAAACATTAGTTAGTTGGTCACCAACTCCAGCTTCTACCAACGGAGTCTGAGACAGAAGATATGACAAAACGTACGCGTAAAGCTGGCATGCCTAATCGCCTATACCAATATATGCCACTCTTCACAGGCTGGTCTTGTCAGTGGTTGGCGGTGGTTGGCGGTGGCTAGGTCAACGTTAATGCACCATAATGTATCATCGGAGCCAGTTTAATAATAATAAAAATCGTATATTTCGGAACAGGTTCATGGACAATATTCATGAAAGTACGATGGCAACTGTAGTAATTAAAAACTGTGTCGTAGTTACCAACGCCCTCCTTACGTAATCTAAGTTTGTTCCAAACTGGACACAAAGAAAAACAAAATATGGATAGTTACTAACTAAAAGCTATGCTCAACCAAAAAGGAGGATGTAAGGGTATGAATGTGTGTGTGTGTGTGTGTGTGAATGAAAAGTTTGAATTATATTATATAATAGTTTTTCTATAAGCTTACTTGATTGTTTAGATTAGATGCTATTCGTAACTAGGGTTCTACTTACTTTGAACTTGTGTATTACTTTTCGATATATCGTAGCTTCAATTTGTATCTCACTATAATCTATAACCATTCCTTTACCATCAAAAAGTTCTCTTTGTGCGTGATACCTATCATAAAGTTGTGTCGTGATGTATCGAGATGAAACACTGTATTCAATGCAATTTGGCTAAGTCATCTCACGTCGACAATTGACACCGTAACCCTGGCTTCTGGACTATCTTTCATCACTGTATCTCATTCGTTTTGGAATTGGAATCGTTTGGAATTTAGGTGGAATCAATTGCAGCTTATAAGGTCTATTATATCCAGATTAGGATAAATTGTTTGCTCTCAATTACATGAACTTCAAACTCATTATGTATTGTACTTCCATTCAATATTGTACACAGAAGTGCAAGTCTACAGATAAGTCGGTAATCAGCATGTAAATAGTAACCAGAATCGCAACTTTGTTTAAAATTATCGTCTTGTTATTCCGGTCAGAAAGAATTTATCCATGTTTACCATGTAAGTGGTTGTAGTAGGCACTTCATTGTTCCGTGAAGCGATTAGCACTCCCAAGAAGTAAATGCGTTGTGTATTGTGTCAAATAACTGTTGGCCGATTATCCTGCCTGATTGACATAGGAATTGCAGTGAGAGTGAGTGCACGCGTCTGGGAAAGGTCTCGGCGCGCACGCGCACGTTCCGACACCGATTACGAATATCCACATTTGTAAGCCGATGGACTGTTCTCACTTACTCATGTTCTTCGGTTTGGGGATTTGAATAAATTAGTTTATATTCCTCACATATTATCGCTTACATTAGTACGTTTTAACATACGCTTAGAATTTGGAAAGCCAAATTAAAATCATCAATCTTAGTTTGCTAAATAAAATATTTCGTTAGACAATATATACTTTACCCTTATATTGGGATGGCCACAAAATGTTTGGTATGGAATACAACATTCTGAAATAGTTCCAATAACTTTTTTTTCGTGTATTATAATTTAATCTACACTATAATATCATGATGGCCTTTATTAACTTAGCATAAAGTCTCTGCTAGTTCTGCTATATACATTCGGCCTCTCAAAGCTATGTCCCATCAACATGCTACAATACGCTCCTATCCAGATCTAACAGCGGTTAGAACAATAGATTGCAAACTATCTACCATTTATCGTAACGGAAGCGATAGTGGTAATAGTGGTCAGTATCGTGTAGATTCGCCCTATCTGTACCTACGTATGTTACATGGGAATTTATGCGTACTGTATAGAGGTTTCAGGCAAATATCCGGGTGCGTGATAAGGACAGGGCTAGTAGACACCATATCTCATTTTGTGACTTTGTAGGACAGGATTATAGTAAATATGCCAATATTAGTTACTGTACCTAACGATGAAAATGCCGTCTGTAAATTATTATTTGGAGCCTATAGTGTTCCACTGCATAATTCCTTCTCTCACCAGTCTCAACCCCATAAACATCAAAACACGAATCTCTTTCTGGAACTGTCAAGACTGAGCTGAAAGCTGGTTGCTTGCGATAAATCAATTCTCAAAGCTACTAAAAGTCAATGATTGCAGTCATAATAATAATGATTGATAGTTGAAATCAAAGCGTAGGCACTGTCTCCTATCAAAGCTCGATACCAAAGCTCGTAGTAAAGTTCAACGCACAAAGTGCATAATCGCAGTAATCGTCCGGAGCCAAATGTCATCGACCCACTTATCTCATCCGCCATCCCTTTTACAATTACAACAACAAATGAGTAAGAGCTGCAGTGATATGCGCGCGCGCATCGATACCGATATCACAGAGGATGTAATAGTAATGTCTTCTAGCCTTTCCACTCTATCCCAAAATGCACCAAAGTAAGTTTGGTTGTAAACTTTTTGTGAAACACACGCGAGCTAAAAACATCTTATTTAAAAGTACCCAGCCATAATTTTCCAACTTTGTATGAATCATGAGCCATAGATAGGTACAACGTAAAACACTCAATTTAAACATTTTGATGAGTTCAATATATAATTCCAATTAAAGTTTGGTGGACATTTGACACAGCGCCATCTAGCCCCAAACTAAGTAAATACCGGAATAAATTTTTGCAGAACATAAAAAATTTCTCCCGTAGCGGGAATCGAACCCGCTCTTACGTCTCAGCCAAGCACTCGCCTGCCACGCCACCGAGGTCATCAATTTACTAAAACTTGTGTAAAATGAGCAGTCCAGAAGTGAGCAGGCTAACCCAATAGTTTTTGTGTAAACCCTTTCGCGTTCTGTTTTTTATTTCGTCCACTAATTGCCATTTTGAATTCAAACTCTACGCACTAAAGCATATTTCACTTTGACGAGTGTTGGGGCAGAGTGACATAGGGCATCCCGATGCAGAGGAATAAAATCCTGTGTGAACGAACTCTAATCTCTGTTTTGTGGCAGCTTCCAGACTGAGATGTAAACGTGCTCACGCACTGATACTCTGTGGCTATTAAACTTGTAGATAATATATGTGTAAGTGATAGATAACATGTGTGTTGACATGGTCAAGAGGGCAAAGTATTCTCTAGGAAGTTCTTGGGCTTATTACGAACTGCCTGAAATCCACAATAAGCAAACGGGACTAGTGAACAGCCCCATGACTGTTCGCATTGAGTTGTTTTCATAAAAAAATCATCTTGCCGCTGCGTCCTGTGGCCTGGAATTTTGGTAACTTATTTCTTAGTGCACCCCTACACCATGTATCCTCCTAGTTTCATTCTTCTAGGACCTATAGTTTAGACTGTGCGCTGTTAGTCAGTCACTCACGAAAGAGTTTCATATATTTGGATATGTGCTCAAAATGAATGTAGCTAAGCAGAGCCAATAGACAAACAAACCATTTGGAGACGATGAAAAGATTTTTTGGTGTCAGTGGGAATACGCCACAGCTTAGCAGCGATTCTATTTCTACAATCGTTGACGCCTATTTTTCGAACTGTCGCATAAAATGTTACGCTAATTATATAAGAAGCTTGTATATTGTGGAAGGTTAGATATTGTCACGTGATATTTTAATGGCTCATATCAATCCCACATATTTTGGAATGTTTTACTAGTGACATCGATCTGCGCTACACTTTGTCCTTACAGTAATTTTTTCCTCGTGTTTTTATATGAAATCATCGTAAAGCCTCTCAAACTTAGGTATTTGTATGTACTATGTTATCTACGTGTATACAGAATATATCAATTATCAATGGAAAAATATGAGACTTAAAGGATTTCCACGACATATTTATAGCTTCAAAGGTGTCGGTAAGACGAGCTTTTAAAGATTGTGTTAAGGCAATTAAGCGGATTTCTTGTAAGTGAGGTAGCCTTTACCTGTGTTTTATGACATCTCTACATTGTATGAAATCTGGCTTTACAAAAATGCTATTGTTTATCCCATTACGTCAGTAAATCTTAACTATTGCTACAAACAAGATCATCTTAACGGTAATATTCCAAGGACTCATCACAATAGGATCTACCTGTCGATTCGTCAAAAGAAGTTTAAACTCCCTAAAGTCAGGATTTTGGAATCCAAACATAGGATACAATAGTTTTTTTTATCCGCAACTCACTTCTTATAAAGGATTGCTTTCAAAGTAGTCGTGCCGTGTACCTTAGGATGAAAATACCTCACTTTCTTGAAGTCACAAATGAAGTTATCCACTGAACTGATTCAAAGCAACTAGAAGATATTGAAATCGTACATGGCAATTGAAATTCATAATTAATCTGTTTCTGTGGATTTGACGCACAGAACTATTACTCCTGTGACGATATGAGGATGTGTACGCCTCAACCGGCTTAGCGGCTGATCGGATTTGAAGGTAACCTGGAATATACCTAAATTAGTGACTTGGAATAACATAATAGTACTCTTTTTATCCGGGTACAACGCGAGCGAAACTGCGAACGGAAGCTTGTTAATAATATAATCACAGTATTTTAATTTGGCCTCTGTTCCCATATCTGGCGACATCCAAATATGAACGTGAGCAGTATCGGTTTTATTTCCTAATTAATTTTGATATTATTCAAGTCATTGAAAGGGCAGACGCGACGTCACATCAACATCGTATTCAATCCGTATGCACTTTACTTAGAAACAGAACTGTCGAATAATAAGTGCATTGTGTGACCATATTAGTGTGTCGCGGATTAGTGAGGGGAATACACAATGTCGATAATTTGCACATCGACGAAATATGAAACAATAAAAATATATTTTGACGGTTGGAAATTCGGAATCGAATATCTGTTTTAAGTTGACTTATTTTCAAGTCTAGTTAGAAGATAAATTAGAGGCACTGAGTTGTGGCAGTGAAAAATGCTTTTTTTGTAAATATTCGGCTTTGGGCCTTGCAATCTATTAAGTAACGGTTAACCAGATGTTCATTATCGGGATCCTGATCGAGGTCGTCGACTCCATGTGAGCCTATCGACACATCGTCGGCGGCGCGGCGAGGCGCGCGCCACGCACTTCCGACGCGACGGATTTGCCGGAATCGGCGCGGGCGCATCAAACACTGCAAAATTCGGACGGAGACGCGCGTGAATCGATTTGAATATTGTTTTCGGGACCGCCATGGGAAAGGCTACCGCCCGCCATGGTTACACAAATATTCCAACGCAAAACCATCACAATTTTTACGACTTATAATCTCTTCGTGTTGGGGCTTTATTCGAGCACACGGAATATTTTCCTCACATTATACCCCCATGTTAAATTCGGTAGAAATTGAAGTTCAAATTAACAATTACCAACAAAGGTTAAGTAAAAAGTAACATTTTAATTACGAAAATACGCTGTTGGCTAATTATATTTTTTTGATGGGATTCAGTGTATCCGTATTTCGTCGAGTCCCAAGCCCACATGAGCTTTCTTGCAACCTACATCTCACGTTTTTGAGTAGCCGTAATATTTAAATTGCCGACATAGCTCCTGCAGGCATACCTTGCATGGGAATGTGCGCCGGCGGTCGTCAAAACCAGCTTTTACCGAATGCGATATGCGTTGTCCAAACGCATGGGAGCTATCGTCTCCTTCCTTTTCTAACTCGCCAGACGTGACCGCCGAAGACAAAGAGGCAAAGGAAAGTATATGCTTTTACTGGACGCTTGTTACATTAGCGAACGCATCCCGCCTAAAATTTTGCATGGATGCGTCGCGCATGCGAAAATGGTGGCGCGGACACTTGGCGGCGCACGAGCACGTCCGCAATATTACCTGCCGATGCATATTAATCAAGGAGGAAGTTTTGTTAACAATATCTAATGTGCTTCGTGAATTGTCCGCGGCTCCATTGATAGCTTTTTTGATTCCCTTCCGAAGTTCCTACCGATATCTGTGTAGGACTAGACGGCGCCTTATACGCCCGACAATTGCATAATGCATGACACAGCTTCAAAATAATATGAAAACAATCGATGTGCTTCACGCAAACTATCGGGTGCTTCACGGTATCTGCTCACGATAGTGAGTGCTTTAACTGGGTTATTCCATTTAAATCGCTCACTTTAGTAATAATCATCACTGCAAAATAATCTTAGTTGATTATTATAAGGTTTATTTGAGTGGAATTATCTGAAGTAGTTTTCCTTGATAAATTGTTTAAAAACTTTACCTACAAGTATCATAATTAAGTTAGATGAGTGTTAATGATATACCTACAGCAATGTTACTGTGTCATACATAAGTGATATTTTAGAATAACAAGTTAAGCCGCGTAACACTTAGGCTAGCACACAAGTCTCTTCCGATTTACGAGTTAAAATCACGTCATAAATATACCCAGCTTGTGTAGGTACACTATGAGTCGATATAGCGGTGCGTGACATTTGTGTCAATACCGGATCAGATAAGACACGTTGGATTATCCATCAGATATGTGATCTGCGATAACGATACAAATAAGCAGTACCTAATCAGGTCTGTACGTGCATTATCTCGGATTAGCGATATTACCCGCAGAGATTCATTGTTTTATCGTACAGGCGGAATGCTTTGTGCCAGATTACGACTCTGATAGTGTTTTCGACTGCTGTGTCACGTCATTTCAGTTTTAGTGAGTGCACGGTTAGTGTTTTGTGTGAAAAGATCCCTCTCTTCATTCATATACGTACTTTGATATTCATCTTGTACTGGTCAGTTTCGGCAGGTGTTTATCCCAACTGACATACTGCCGTTTTGTTTATGTGATTCCCATGAAAGTTTGGTGTTTTGTGTTCCTAAAATCCTTTGCTTACATTTTAATTTCTTGCACTATTAAGGATACCTCTGTGTTACGCCTCAGCGCTCAAGATGTTCAGAGATATAATAAATTGCGAAGTAAGTTGAAATCACTAATCTATTTTGATAACCCTACTAAGACGGAGACAAGCTTAGAGACTAATGCCTCGTTCGTATACTCTAATAACGGACGACGGATCGTTCATAAACATAGCAACGTAGTTATAATATCGAAGAGAGACATACATTTTTGTCAAAAAAACGTTACTGAACGATTCATCATCCGTTAGTAGAATATAGGAACTTGGCACGTGTGAGAGATATTAGTACTATTAGGTGATCTTAAGAAATATCCGGTTATTTCACAGTAAAAACTCTTTAGGCACAATCTATTAGGTTTCTCAGATTACAATGTTTTTTAAATCGTTAAATTTATTTTCATTCGGAGATAATGGTGGGTTTTGCAATTAAGTTATTTTGTTAAGTCAAGATTTAGGTGGGTCAAAGGTCTTATTATCGAAACATGAGTCGATAATCATGTTATTTTCGCAGACTGTTCCACTCACTTACGTAGTGCCACAAACTTATCTGCCAATATAAAATTTGTAAGTAGAATAATTATTGTAAACATAATTAAGTACTTTACTATAACGATAAATACCTATTTTTTTTCTTAACGCGAGTTACCATATCTCAGGATTTGTCCTGAGATC
The DNA here is from genome assembly GCA_949320045.1 of Scotopteryx bipunctaria. Taxonomy (NCBI): domain Eukaryota; kingdom Metazoa; phylum Arthropoda; class Insecta; order Lepidoptera; family Geometridae; genus Scotopteryx; species Scotopteryx bipunctaria. The sequence goes on along the minus strand of OX439442.1, from coordinate 9,813,506 downwards.
TCAAGATTTTTAGGCTCTTAGGATTGCGGCCAGATTTTAGAAATCTCAGGATTTTTGGTATTTTCAATAAAATAGAGTGCATTTTTCAGATCTTTTTATTAAGTACAAAAACAAATAATAATGTTATATAAATGTACTAAGAGACTAATTTAAAAATCAATTTTGGTCATTGTGAATTGCACAAATAAAATCAACACTTAAAATCTATGAAACCTATTGTAATCATCTGTTTTATCATATTAAGTTTGCGATGATACCTTTTTAATTAAACTTTGTCTACACACTGACTACAAAGCTGTAAATTACGTTTTCGCGAGAATTCGAAAAACTCCAGTAAATCTTAGGATTTTTCAAAGGAAATCAAGTTTTTTCTCCGTACTTTAAATTTTATATCTGGTAACCCTAACCGGGACCGATAATTTAACGTGCCCTCCAAAGCACGAACTAGTGACACGACTAGATAGATTCCACAAGATATCTATGCTATTTGCAACCAATAATATAAAATTCATCGACTCTTATCTTGAACATGATACTCTTTCTATTTATACAGTATTGGGTGATAAGAGAGTTCGTTTTTTTTTTAAATTAAGGCCTTTTCCATTTATAGTAAATGATTTATACAGCGTCAGGAGGCAACCTTTACCTTCACGAACGGGACGCTGCAGTGCCCGGGACGAATTAAGATTGAGTAGGCTTGCCCAGCTCCTATTCCATCTAATCTAAGCCACGGGTTTCCTCACGATGTTTTCCTTCACCGTTGGAGAGTACTGGTATAGCGCACATAAATTTTTCGTTAATTTGTACACGACCTGATTTGAACCCACGACCTTAGTCACTACCAACTAGACCACTAGTGCTCTCAAGTTTGGTATTTAGACCATTAATTTTTCAGTCTAGAAATGAGTGAAAATGAACGTACATTCGGAAGCACCGTTTTAAAACAAAATGAACGTTCACTGGGCATTGTTATTCTAGTGTTTATAATGTAACATAGCGTAATAAGAATCGGTGAATTATTATTTTAAACAAAACACCTGATAAATTGAACCTGACTTGAATTACTTGTTACCGCCCGTAATAAGCTCATCGGAACAAAATGTAACGGCATCACAATGAACCAAATCAGTTCGTGAAGCAATAACAAAGAACTATCCAGCTTTGATTGCTCACACGTTAGCGAAAGCCGACCGAAATTAACTTAGCACTTGGATGCTCGAAACTATTTGTTTCCAATTTGTGGGCCGCGGGCGGTTCGTCAATGTGCCCAGTTGTGTTTATCCCAACCAAAAACAGTGCAAATGACACTAATTACGCCATTGTAGCAGGCCAGTGCTAATAGGTTGCTCATACCGCTCTGAATTCGACTAAGCTCGTATTCACATTTCTTTGTATTGGATACAAATTGAGTTGCGTTGAATATAGGCGGTTTTGGCTTGCTAACGAAGTTTAATCACGTGTGCCAGTTTTTTCGACCAAAACGCATCGCATAGCTGTACAATCGGATTTTCAATTGTTACTTGGTACTTTTATAATCGAGAATGTTAAGGAATATCTTTGTACTGGATTTGTACCTTACCTACCAACTTACGATCGGTAGGCCATCGGGGCCTCTATAACTAAACAACGAGTATTGTAATAAGTTACAAAGTAAGTACGAATGTGGAAACGTATTAGTTACGAGATAATCTTAAAATTTTATTATCAAAGTAAATACGATAGTAAAATAATCCTTTCTGTAATTAAGTTTCTCAAGATGGTAAGATTACTTGGATTATAATGATTAAGTGAGATTATGATTATTGCGCATATTAAAACCTCAGACAGAAAAGTGCCTTGGATTACCCTTCTAGTATAATACAATACTAAAACTAAAAAACTAAACTACAAACTGTTTTTTTTTTATTTTTTTAATGGAAGAGAGGGCAAACGTGCAAACGTCTCACCTGATGGTATGTGATTTGTCTTTTTTAGTATTTTCGTTTTGTCGAAGCGCTCGTTGGGTAGCTTGCTTAGACGTTCTTGATTGGTCGTTGAAGTTAAGCAACGTTGTGCGCGGTCACAGTTGGGATGGGTGATCCTAAATGGCATTACGAGCTGAGCGCTTCCGTGCTTCGGAGGGCACGTTAAATTATCGGTCACGGCTTTTTACGGCGGATTCGTTAGACGCAAAGACTTGGAATATAGTGCGGTATGCATGCACAGGTGTGAATGCAGTGTGATGAAAGGATTTCAAGTGCCCCAAAACAGCCTGTTTGAAAACATGTTATGTTTTCAAACTTTTTTTTATTCTACGACGTGTCAGTTTCTGAGAGTACTGGTATAGCGCAAATATATTTTTCGAACAGAAAAATCCATTGGTGCATGACCGGATTCGAACCCACGACCTGAGAATTGGAAGGCGGGGTCACTACCAGTAGACTACAACAGCTCTCAGTGTGATGCTCTCTATAGTGCGGTGCGATGTGACATAAGTGATGACAAGTGTAAAGAAATTAAGTAACCAAACTAAACATAACTATATTGAAAAATAAAACTTATTTTCATATAATATTCTTGATAACGAAGCAATAAAACTTTGATAACCACTTCCGTTTGTTGGTTTTATGAAACAATATTTAATAATAATATTGTGAGAATTTAATAATTCTTTATCAGTTTCTACAATATAGCTAATCTCAATCACTATTTAAAAGTACCTACAGAGCATGAACGTAATTTACCTACGAGTATTAACAAAATGCAGAATACATTAAATTATACTAAGGTTGTACATACTCTTAAGAGCACTGGTGGTCTAGTTGGTAATGACCCCGCCTTCCGATCCTAAGGTCGTGGGTTCAAATCCGGTCGTATACCAATGCATTTTTCTATTTTTTGTGCGAAAAATTTATGTGCGCTATACCAGTACTCTCAAACGGTGAAGGAAAACATCGTGAGGAAACCCGTGGCTTATCCCTGAATATTCAAACGCGACTCAGAGTTGAGCACGTCTCAAGTCACGGTTTTTTGACAGTTTTGATGAAAACCTGTCAAAAACTCGTCACTTGAGACGTGCTCAACTCTGAGATGCGTTTGAGTATTCGGAGGTTAGTCAGCTCCGCGCGTATTGGCCATGTCTTTCCTGTGGACAAGGCCGACTAAGCTGAGAGCTAGCTATGGAATAGGTGCTGGGCAAGCCTACTCCTTCTTAATTCGTCTCGGGCACTACAGCGTCCCGTTTGTGAAGGTAAAAGTTGCCTCCTGACGCTGTATAGTAAAAGGCTTTGGTACATAGTCTACGGTATGTGTAGCACGGTATGACTGCACGGGATTGGAAATCACCCTCGAATCTTGTTTGTTATATCATAATGTGTCATTATTGTCTATCATAATGTGTCAATGAACGTGAGCTGCTCCAATACTTTTATCACTGTCTAAACTAAGAGAATGAGTAGATATTTGAGAGGATTTATATTAATCGACGACCTCGGTGGCTTGGTCGGCTGAGAGGCAAGAGGCGCGGGTTCGATTCCCGCTACGGGAGAAATGTTTGTGTGATCTGCAAATATTTATTCCGGGTGGTTCGCTGGGCGTTGTAGTATTTTGTATTATAAGTAGGTACATTATGTATTTACAAAAAAGTATAAGGAAATAAATAAAATATATAATATTAGTACCTATATAAGTATTGTATCAGCCATCTGGTGCCCATAGTACAAGCTTTGCTTAGTTTCGGGCTAGATGGCGCTGTGTGAAATGTCCACAAATATGTTTATTTATTTTCTACTCTTGGAAACATTCGCAATCTTATTTTCGATTTCAACCACTTTTTACACATGTGAGTCGTGTACTAGTGACGTCATGGATGTGAATAAATAAATTAGCGTCTCATCTTCGTCAAGGTTTTAACTTATTAAAAGTAACCTCACTATTGCTATTAACTAGGTATGTCGTTTTTCCCAGAAACATGATGAATAATTTTTTATCAATGTTTGTGGATAGTTTTTATATGCCTACGTATTAAAATAAAGTAGCAGAAGCACACTTATCAGTACTACATCCCTAAAAATACTTTCCAAAATTCAAGTGATCATTCTAATCCAAAGTGTATAAAGAAAAAAGAGCAGATCCTCGAATCGACATCCCTAAATATACTCCGGATAAGGGAACCCCGCATGGATTAGCTGGGATTCTGCTCCCAGCGCGGTAGTCAGTGCAAACATGGCCTTACCCTTGGGCGTCAAGGCATCAACTCATAAAGATTTAGCCTTTTATTTATGTCACCTTAAAATTGTAAATACTGCTAGATTATAATCTATCTCGCGAGATTGTAAGCTGTCGAAAGATTGTGAACCGTAACTCATGCTGCTTACAATTAAACTGCTTTAAATTTTTACGCTCGCTCAGATCGCTCGCCTCGCGCGTAGTTTTTCACTAACTAACCTAACCTAACCTACTAATTTCTTTTCAGATTATAATCTAACGGTATTTACAATTTTATAAATTTACATGTGTCATATCGCTTTCCTTTTTACCCACAACGGAACGGAGAAGGTATATGCGTTTGGTCAACGAGGTTGTATGTTTGTGTGTTTGTCTGTTACCGTTTTCCTCAAAAACGATCGGTTTCTTAGCGGTTTATTGCATTTTATTGGTGTCATTTTAGGGAAGATTATAAATATAAATATTTGTGGACATTTCACACAGCGCCAACTAACCCTAAACTAAACAAAGCTTGTACTGTGGACGCCAGATGGCTGATAGAACAATTATATACTACATAGATAGATAAACCCATGACTATCGATCCTTGATCAAGGATGTCGTAAATTTACAGATTTAAAAGTTACCTAATTCAGGATCGATTTTGATGAAACTACTAATGATGTTTTACAACTACAAATAATTTGTTCTTTTAATTCATCTGTTCATTCCTACGTATTCCAGTTGAAAACATCCCAACTTTTGTACCGCGATGACAACTAGAATTAAAAGATAAACTCGTGTGATAAACAAATATGAGACGTATCACTATCTCTCACAAATAAGTGGGACATAAATTAATCAGGGCTGAGCGTGATAGACAACAGAACTAATTCCTAGGTAAACATTACTATCATGGTTTTGGTGCGTATATCTGACGTTACGTGCTGCTGTATTAAACGAGATAAAGTGGGATCTATTGCCTCATGATTTTATGAGACAAGGCAATGTAAGATTATTATTTTCTTAGTATTTTTTGGGAAAACAAGTTCATTTGATCTTTATTTCCATGACATCTTTTTTTTTGTCGTTTCGATACGAGAGTCGATGACTCATAATCATGAGCTATTATAATATATAGCAGACTATTATTATGTAGGTACACTATTTTAGTGTGGATTAAACTTTCTAGTCCAATGTATATTTTTATAGTTTGAGTAAGTAGATAGATGTATGTAAATATTAGTAGCATGTAACTTTTTCCGTCATCATCATCATCAACAGCCGGTTTGTAACCACTACTGGGCATAGGCCTCCCTTCGTTTGTGCCATCAAAATGTTTGTTTGCGCAATTCTAACTCTATTATGACTCACGATCTTGACTATATCGTCTGCCCATGTCGCTGCCGGACATCGCATATTTCTATAGCCGGCACACCTCTGCCACCATTCAGTTATCACCTTACTCCACCGGTCTTCACCACGCCTCGTTGTTATTGCTTAGTATAATATACGCTAAAATATATATTATGATCCGTTGGCACAAAATTTATTTCAATAAAGCAGTTGCATCGGATCAATGATCTATCGGGAACTTTTTTTTGATCAGATGCAAACACTAACTGATCATATGATCAGATGGGAATAACCCCTCGCGATGTGTCCTGCCCAGCTTCATTTGAGTTCCATAATGCAGTTCCCGATATTTTGTACTTTTGTATCTGGTCTGAGCTCCATGGCTCTTTGTGAAAATCTCATCCTGTACACAGCCTCTTGCGTCAGCGTTTATGTCTCGGCACCGTAGGTCATGGTGGGCAGAACATTTTGGTTGAACAAGCGGGTCTTAAGACACTATGGAATATCGGCTGCCTTAAGAAGTTTTTCCAATTCATTATAATAAAATTGATAGTTTTATTTGTGTTTATTTTCTGATACCTTCATTCAGTGGTTTGTGCCAATTCCCACAATAATATATCATTTATTAAATATTTGTAATCGGATGTTGATTTAATTTGAAGTTTTATATTTGAATCAATAAGGCCAGATAGAGTATACTCGACATTGTTTAAATTGATGACTTGTTATCTGTCTAGTATAGTATTTATGAATGAACAAACCATTATCTTCGAATCTATAATAGAGAAATAACTACGATACCTATTTTCTTAGTTATGTCTAACTTTATGATACCGATATTCAAAAGTATAATCAATTCAAGTGACAACACCGAGCCAATAGGCAACACCTCAAAGCGGTTTCATTTCTATAATCGGTGACGCTTTTCGAGCCTTCGAGAGATCTTTGTTGCAAACAATATATTAGATTTAGAAAACTTGTGACTTTTGTCAACGTCTATTCAAAATGTATAATCTCATATTATACATTTGACACTTTATCGATCGTTGCTTTGTATAGATCCTCTGAGCTGAATAAAAAAAATGAGTTTCCTAAAACAAACGGCCAAGTTCGCTGTAATTGTTCGTGTTGCCGAGATTGCAGGCAGAGTTAACACATAATACATTACAGTTTGTGTCACAACACAATCAGGCTGGTACGAGGACGAATCAGGCGCCGAGAAGCGTAATCTGGGTTAACAGGGGTCAAACGGCATCACAAATTCCAATACGACATTAGACGTATCTGTGGCGCGAATCAACCATCAACCGGAGGCTCGGCTTGTTGATGCACTTGCTTCTATTGATTTGAACTTTGCTTGTTCTGCTGAATTACAGGTTTAGTAAAACTTGACGCGTGACGTCAGCACCGTTCACCAAGCCTGCCATGACGTTGCGACTCAAATGCAAAACTAAACTGAGTTGAACTCAGTTTTTTGCAGTCAATGTAAGATGAGATGTATATGGATCTATTAATTATTTTTTTAACTTTTAAATTATCCTTTTTGAATATCGTGTACTGATTTTACCAAGAAATAATGGGTTTAAATTAAATAAAAACAATTGGCCATAAGCTTTCAAATTGAATGAAACTCGAAGCTACATTTACATTCAATTCTAATTTAGTTTTGCATAAATTCCCTCACAAGTGCCGCTGACAGGTTTTTTCTACCAACTTATGATCATAAGACACGTCTCGTTTTCATCATTAGTCCTATTAAAAGCCAATCATTTTGTCGAGATTCGCTATTATGTGGTCAAGCTGTCAGCAACAACGTTCAATGAATGTAATCAGTGCGTTCATGAACGGTTTGTATCGACTGACGCAATGCCCAAGTGTCCAATTTGAATGCTCGATTCGCCTAAAGTGGTTTGACTTTTCTTAGATTAAAATTCATAAGCGTACCTAGCTTGTGGCTTCTCGGAGCTTCCCGGCTTTGTTTGTTTATTGGTTACCTTTGGTTTTTTGGTTCGTTCATGATGTCAAAATAAAAAAAAAACTATTTAAAATATGCAATTAATCGAAATAAATACTTCTGATTATTATAATCTAAAATACATATTTGTATCCTAAAGTCAAAAGCTTTATACGCAGCTTTCACGTTTCTTCTAATTTAAGAGCTGTGCTCTTGTCGGTGATGCAGCTCTGTCTACTTGTTTCTATCTATTTCTTTCACGTTTATCTATTTTTAATTACTCATTTTTTTTAGTTCAAACTTGTTTGTGTATAGATATTCGATTTTATTATTTTATGTTATCCCGGCAATCCCGATAATACTGTGAAACATGTAACGACATGCATAACGTAATGTTTATGTCAATTGTGTAACTAAGGCCTTTTACCAATCAGTGTCAGGATGCAACTTTTGCCTACACTAACGGGACGCTGTAGTGCCCGGGACGAATATAGATGAAGTAGGCTTGCCCAGCACCTCCTCTCAGCTTAGTCGACCTTATCCACAGGAAAGACAAGTTCAATCCGTGCGGAGCGGAATAAGTCGCAATCATCTTCCGTTTAACTAAATTTTAGATGTGAGTATGTCTAAAAACGGGTTTTTTTATTGTCACCTCTGACGACACGTTATCTGATTAGTACAGAGGTAAAAATAGACATCTCTATTTTAAGTAAATCGAACAATTGATGCTAATGAAATGACAGTGCTTAAAATGGAAGTTTCGTATGAAATTCTTCTATGACGTAGAAGAATGAATACAAGCGTGAATGCATACGTACGTAACAACAGTTGATTTGATCTATTTATTACAGATTGTGTTGTACTGTTCCAAAACCTACCTTGTTTTCAGTTGTTTTTATTAGATAAGTATGACATAACCCTACATTATGTAGAAACTTTGATTTGGTTATAAGTATAATATGTTTCGCTGGGATTTCACCATTGTTTGCTTCTAAATTTTCGTCAACATTGTAATCAGATTCTTGAAATGTTTTATGTTATATTAAAATCAACAATTTGGTTACTGAAGAAGACGTATATTTGTTTTAGTGTTACTAGCGGCTTGCCTTACTTATCTGCAAATTGGAAATGGTTTTATCTGTACCTGTCCGATTTCATTGCCAGTCAAGTAATTACGATATTTCGGAAGATTCAAGAGCATAGGCATACATTTCAATACCTATGAAATATGGTAAACCATAGAAGAAAATACTTCTCTGCTGGACTGGGAGTAAAAAAAACATAGAATGCGTTCAGCTGCTTCTCTCCCCGAGCGTATCGTAAAAGTCGACTAAGGGATAGTATCCTCCCCAACATGATGGACCATCTATGTAAGTATATGGGCTATGGACTGATCACCTGTCACCATGGTTCACCATATCCATCTTGGGACTTTGAATCAGGAGTGGCCGTAAGTTTTCTTATGACTACTTGCGGCTCTGCCCACCCCATTAGGAATTACATAAAAGAAAATGCAAAAAAGCCTTGATACAGATATCATACATTTTCGATACATTGTAGATAAATTATGTACAATATTTTTCCAGACATATTTCGTATAATGTATCCTTATACGAAGCAAGTCTGTATTTCACAGAACAGTTAGGATACATTTTGGTTTGTCCATGTATGGGATCTTTACAGTTTGATAATACAATTTAAATTGATCAACGGTGGGATCCCTTTTGTAGTGCATTATGTCTGTCACGTTTATCGTTCTGTGCGTTGCATACATAGTGTATCAATGTATGCAACTGTAACGGGCAAATCGTAGAATTATTCATTATCGAGCTTTGGGTGGAGTTTGGTACAAGCCTAAATTAAGATCAAGAGATTGCAGAATAAAATTAAATTGAGTTCTAATTTTTAATCGAATCAAGTCATGCACAACTTTCAGAAAAATACGAATTTTTCTTTATGTTCCGTTCCTATAATAAAACTAACGGTTAGTTTCTAATGGAAACTACGTTTTTTGTCATTTTTTTTACAGATGACAATGCTGTCATAATAATGGTGATCCACTATCCGTCTTCCGTTAACCGGGAATAACGAATAAGCCACTCTACTTACTTATTTGTTTTCAGTTAGGTACTTATTTTTTAGGCCTATGCCAAAGGGCACACAGACCAAGAACAGCATAATTATTAAAATGAAAATAGTAGGTAGATAAATTATATTATAAGTATAGAGAAATAGGATGTAAGTTTTTTATTTTTCATTTTTTTTCTTACCGTAAGATGTAAATATTTAGTTGGTCTGAATAAACGGCTTTATTATTATTATTATACTTTTTTTGTGTAGGCAATGCATTATGAATTCTTTTAATTTCAAAGACGTTTCCTTGTTACAGACCTTAGCAGCAGAATTGCGTCGCAGTAAGACGCCGCCGCGGCGCTGCTCCCCCGAGGATCGAGCGGTACCGCGTCCGCCCTCGGCGCCGGTGCATCATGAGCGACATACCCCGCACCTGTCTCCGAAGAAGGAGGCCTTCAATAACTTGCTGAATAAGAGTATTGCTGGTGAGTGGACAATAAATAAATAACACTCAGCAGTCACATACATAGTCCTGACCCCACATTAGGATTCCCTGTGTCGTGGGTATCAGATACTACGAGTACCATGGTACCACAACACCCAGAATATTTACAGATCATGCAAACATTTCTTCCGCAGCGGGAATCGAAACCGCGCCTCTTGCGTCTCTACGGAGCAATCGCCCGCCACGCCACCGAGGCCGTCATAATAAAAACGGATTATTTAATCTCTTTCGTCCCAACAGTAATGGGACGGGCCTCTGTGCAAGCTGGATCAGGTGAGCTATCTATAGACAGTTTACAACGACCTTTAGATAGCCCGACTGTTTCTTTTATATTTTGTAAAGTATATTTGTATTAGTTGTAAGTTTCTTTCTGTTAATAAACCGGTGGTCATAAAACGGATTATTAGATATAGAGAGATTATTTGACAATTACTATGAAAATGTGGCTATGGTTTATGGCCGCGATTTATTTCGATTATTTTGAATAAAATTCTGAGGAAAATAAATCCTACTAACCAGTTATAATGAAGGAAAAAATCCTCACAGATCAGTGGTTATCTTAATACGGTTATCTGCGAGAAATAAGCGAATATTAGCTGTGTGAAGTTTGTGCACTCTTCGAACACTCTTCGAAAAATATAATAAACACTTCATATAGCTTTAATTTTATAGAAGCATGCCTACAACTTATCTATGAATAGATTCAATAACTCGTTCACTTGCTTCCAAAGCATTCGAGCTTTTATAAACACGTCTCATCTTAGGCTGTTCCAATAGGCGTGCAGACATTATTCGAAGTCACGCGCCGTCCCCTTGCCCCTTTGTCTGGCTATCCATGCTCATCTCTTTAATCTGATGCCATAATTGATATAACTTAACATGACCAGTCGTTAACTCGAGAAATAATTTTCAATTTTCATAGCGCAATAAAATAGCATGAAAGAAAGCGGCAACAGCGACAATGAGCAAAGAGAATTTTCATTCATGTATGTGCATTGATTTGAAACGATTTGTTGAGAGTTATTGCAGCGCATCATTTTTCATACAACTAAAAGCTATATAGCGAGCACAGAGCACAATAAAAATCTTCTAACATTCAGTATCCACGGCGTACGATGTTTTCGAATTTATTGTATAAATATCATAAAATTATACCAAATAAATTATAACAACTCGTAAAATTATGTACATTTTGTAAAGTGGAATTACATTATATTTAATTCAAATGGAAAATGAATGACTCTAAACTAGATAAAAGGAAAACCTACAAAGCTAATGAATGCAGCCACAAATCCGCGAACTAATTTCACTAAAACAAAGTGCACTAAAATATCGATATAACATTCAGAACACGTAAATTCGTTGGCATCCCCGCACTAGCTATAATTCCTATTCATCCCCTGCGCAATCATTTTCCATTCACTCTGCTTTATAAATCATAATCTGTAAATCTCATCGGCTGACCTTATCTTTCCAGAAGAAATTGGTTCGTCTGTCTCGCTCGGTTCTTTTACCCTCATAATCTAATCCCGGACATCCCGGTAAGGCGAGATCGGATTGTGAGTCAGAGTACTGTGTGTATTGAATTACAAGAGATCTAATATAATGCAACATTGTTTCATGTCGCTCATATTTTTTTTATGTTCTTGTCCATCCTCTACTTCTCTGAAAGACTGTCTTACTTTAAAACTACGTTCTTATTTACAAAAGAACTTCTCACCTACTTAGTAATCGTTACTGACTGGATATGTGAAAAACAAGTACTTCTGAATTAACAAAATATATTTAGAATGTATACCATAACTAAATACCTAAGCAACATTCCTTGAGCCTAAGTTCCCGCCAGGCCCGGTGGCACCACAGTTCTAATCGTCCGTTATAAATCATTATTAATTTTGAATCGCCGTCGATCCGTGGCGATTAGCGATTTCACAATGCGAGTCGGATTATGCCGACATCCGTAGATATATCTTTTTGTCAATTCCTACCTGTGTAGCGTTAGCAACGGAGGCATAATTTTTTAAGTTTTAAAACATTAATGATAAATTATTGTAAGTAAACTGAATCAATATTGTTCTAAATATTTTATGACGTAGTAATTCAGGTACAAGTAAATTGATTTTTTCGAAGTGTTAAACAAACTTTTTGTGTAGATACCAATTATTACACGATATTATTTTTTTATTTGGAATGCACTTTTGCTGTTTTTTTTTGTTTTATGGGATGAATAAAAATATCGCGTAAATCCAAAACAAGTGTTATTTTGCGAACGGTACACTACTCGAATAAGCCGGTTTTATACAGATAAGCCGATTTATATTTTTTATAGTGCCGTATTATTTCTTTTATTTTGTATGTAAGACATAACGTGCGTAGTTAAGCATGATTTTATTGCTAAAATCAACGGGACAGTAGAGATTGAATGTAAATTAATATATAATTCTAAGTTTATAGCCTAATACGGACCTATTAAATAACAATATTTAGTTAATCTTAGGATCTATCTCGTTGGGATTCTACATGTTTTAAGTTTTATTGATATTTACTGTTTGAATATCCACGATTAACTTCAGCGATAAAATATTTCTATGTAGCCATCAAGGCATACCAGATAGAAGTAGGTACTGAAGAATATTTTTAATTTGGTATTTATTATTTACTAAAAGTGTACATGAGATAATTATGTAGGCACCTATCCATATTCTAAACCCAAATGCTATAGATAACTCGGAAATAGTCCATGCATTCCTTAATATTTTTTTATTGCAAAAGAATTATAAAGGTGATTTTTGAATTACTGAATACACAAAGGTAAAAGCGAATGCATTAACAAAACACGTAAAGTATGTTGTCAGGGCCCTGCGCATTCTGCGCGGGGTACACACGTGTGCTTTATCCGGCGACACGAGCTGATCCGGCGCGGATGATCCGGATCATTGCGCGTAGTGTTGCTATCGATTTATTTATACTCTGAAGTGGAGCTGTAGCTACCAAGTCATGGTTTGATTTTTGAATAGAATTCATTTTGTAAGATCACAATTTTAACCTTAAATATACTTTTATTTTACTCATCGTGTATTATGTAAACAGAACAAAAAGCTTACTGCCACTGTACTAATAATGTTCTTGTTTCAAATATAGTGATAAAGAAACCTTATTTTAAAGATATGTTTTTTAATACAGCAACAAAAATATACTTTTCTTAGCTACCTTTTTCAACAGCTTTTGAACATTTTTCATACGTAAATCCGTAATATCCGCGACCTCTACCGTCATCCGTCGGTTGCGTAATCCGGCTTAGGACTGATCTGCGTGTGTGCACACCCTACGCTGTATTGTCTCGGCCTTGCAGAGGATGTGTGGCGACGGATCCATGCGGACTTTTTAAAAGGGTAGTTTTAGATTTAATCTCTCTATTTTTAAAGATAATAAAGGACTACGTCAACAATGTAAATAGTTTCATTAGCTGTTAGGTAAATATTTTTTTTTAAAGAACTAATGATAATTATGTAAGTGGACGTAGATACAGTGGTTCAATGTGGGCAAGAACTATTTCGTAGATGAAAATTGATACGAAATGAGGCAACTTTTAAGTAAAATGAAACGTACTTTTCTTTGTCTGGTTTGATTTTTCGGTTAGTTCTAAGGGGGGTACAAGTGCCGAACAAAGAGCCCGGAACGACACGTAGCTAAGCAGCGCACACACGTACGAGCTAAGTACAGTAGATCCGGATCAGCCGAGATTAGGCAGCGGCTGCCCACCGTCCGGGATACATCTCAGACCGGATTACCTAGATCCGGCTTTAGCTGAATATATTTCAAAGGACTTGTACCGAAATAGAACTTGATAGTCAAATTCAATTCACATGATTTGTTTTGATGCCAAAATAAATTGGGTTTGAAGCTATACCTGCCGTAATAATTGGTTTATGAACGTTTATTCGAATTTTGTTATAAGAGTAACTTCATGGGGAGAGCTCTAGTTTTGATTAGTCTAATGTAAAGCTAAATCTGAAGTTGTGACTTCATATTTTTAAGCACATTACTACTTAGTGGAGCTTTTAAGTTGCATTTTTCAACATACAAAAGCAAAAAACTCAAAGAGATATCTGAATAACATCAAAGTAGAGATGTACTGTTCCGTAGTAGCGAGGCCCATCAATCATCTCAAGATAATCTCCCTCTTCAGCCTAATTTGAGGCATGCATTCGGCTTAACCCACACAGACAAACGCGAGACCTTGAACACGATATTGATGATCTTATTCTTAAAGATATAGAGCATAGTATCGTGTACGTTTCAAGGTACGTATGTGTGCGTATTATAATGCAAATCCTTCATGATCATTTCTTTGTGTTTGACTTTAATTTTGTAAAGGGTGATTCACACAAAACTGTTACCCAATAAGCAGGCATATCAAAATTGTAGCCACTATGCTTTACGTTGTGCTAGTTTATTTATATATAACTAGCTGTGACCTGCAACGTTGTATGCGCAACAAAAAATATATAGCACCAGCTAGAAGCCCTTACCCACTGCCCTGCAAGAAAAAGACATTGTCATATGTCAAAATTTTATAAATGTCAAATTAACTGTCTTGTTATAAATTAATGTCTAAGAAGGTTTTATTCGTTATTTTGTTTATCCTTTTACATCCTTTTCATATTTAGGGATCATTTTACAGGATAAAATGTAGCCTATGTCCTTCCCCGGGATGGAATCCTTGCCAAATATCATCAAAGTTTGTTCAGCAGTGTAGGCGTGAAAAGGTAACAAACAGACAGGCAGACAGACGGACACAGTTACTTTTGCGTTTATAATATTCATCATCATCATCATCATCATCATCTTCCTGCCCTTATCCCACTCTATGCGGGGTCGGCACAGCATGATCCTTGGATCATGGTGTAAGAGTTTTGGTTAAGGTGTTTTATGACCGGCCGCCTGCCTGACGTCAACCCTCCTTGGGAATACTTGCTTAATTGTATTTCATCATTTTGCGTTTATAATATTAGTATGGATAAATACTGATTTAATTTTATTGAGTAGGCACCTATGTCTTATCTAAAATAATGTTGCGTACCTGTTCTAAGAGGTACTGTCACATGCAATGTTTACTATTTATTTTTGGAGTGAACTTCCGACATCAAAAGTTCCGAGTGTCCCTGTGCTCCCTTAAAGCCAGTTGGATCACGTAAGCGTGTGTGCGTGCTATAATCTGTCGGTGACTACAGAGAGGCAATCAGCTGAGCCTCTGATCAATCGATAAAAAATCGTGGCGGTCGACAAACAACCGTGGACGCTGCGGTAAGGATGATCCGCACCATTTGTCAAGATTAGGCTTACAGGCTCACGGATTGTCGGGACGCACTACCTACTCGCTTGTCGGTACCTACCTTACTCGCTTGTACTTGCGACTAAGTGGGAGTTGAAGATTTTTGCCATTGTTTTATATTGTCACAGTCTAACAATTATTTATCAATGTTGAGTACTGTAATAATAATAAAAAAGTAGTAATTGTAGATTTTTTAGGGTATCTGGAGGTAGATTATGTTATTTATATATCTTGAGGTTGGAAATACAAACGTGAGTCTGTTTTTTTTAATCAAAAGTGTCACATTTCTCATCTGAAAGAACAGACACAAATAACATATTGTTTGTCTTGTAATTTTCTATTTATGTACTTCCTAAGTTAAAAAAAATCTTCCATTGAGTTTGAATTGAATTGCTGTACTACCAAAATAATATTGCAAGTATTTAAATTAATAGATTAAACGTCTATTTATAGCCACGATTCATGGGCCTTTGTTTAGCATCGTAAAAACCATAGAAGTGAGCGGCAAAGGGTACCGGGACCCCGTCTGGCTTAGGGGTGCGAAATCTTAATCCCCACAAAGGGTTAGAATTATCTTATTACGCGCAAGAAATAATACTTTAGTGTCTGTAATAATTATTAAAAATAGCTTCTCATTTACAGTAGTACTTACCACAAATATTGTGCGCGTCGGCAATT
This sequence comes from Scotopteryx bipunctaria, assembly GCA_949320045.1. NCBI lineage: Eukaryota > Metazoa > Arthropoda > Insecta > Lepidoptera > Geometridae > Scotopteryx > Scotopteryx bipunctaria. Next base: position 9,797,420 of record OX439442.1, on the reverse strand, counting down.
TTCGTCTAGCTTCTGAAATTCGAATAACGCAATGATGATATATAATATAGAGATGCTACAATAATTATGTAAATACTTATTTTTTTAAGTCTTTGTTCAGTTATTATTAGTTGCATATTCGGACAAATTAAGTTTTGATACAAAGCACGAAGTTTGTCGAGGCGCACAATATTTGTGGTCCATTCATTTAAGAGGCCACTATGGCTTTGCCCACCCCATTGGGTATACGGGCGTGCTAATATGTATGTGTGTAATGAAACGAATGTTTTCGATACTATATTACTTCCTAGTCGTGTCCTAGTCTTCCTAGTTCTTTCGAACCAGTGTGGTAAAGGGATTTAAAGTGAGCCTCAAAGGCTCCTTTCATGCACTTGACATGTGTTTCTGATGTGAAAGCGAGTGTCACATAAACAATGGTATAAATGTAAACTATTCGATTTCACATCTAAGATTGTAAGACCTGGCTTCCTCAGCGTCTATTTTCAACTAATCTAAAGGCATGCGCGTCGACAGATCAAAGCTGGTCGTATCCTTATTCTGATGTCGCTATAATCTGGTGACGCGTTGCAGAAACATAAATTTAGCTTCAATCGCAAATTCAAAGGCCATTAATCGGGGGTTCAGTGTGGACGCACCTTTAATGTATGCTTGCACCGCAGGGCTGACCGGGAAATTTATAATCAGCTGGCGTAAATGCTACAATTTGCTGTGATTTCGACTACAAAAACCTGCTAGCATGGTTTGACACAAAGTTCTGGTCAAAAATATTGTTATAATCGATTATGCAAATTATAAAGAAACTAAAAGGTATAAAAAGTAGTATTACAAGTACCTATTATGTGACCAAGATGTTAAAATTATTTGACTTATCCATAAAATTCATAGACAGAGCCTGCTTTTAGATTATAGAAAATACATTTTATCAGGAAAAAAAATAACTTCAACTATAAAATTCGTTATGTAATGTATGGTTATTCTTTAAAAGCAACTCTCATGGTAAACACAAGATTCATCTTTTTACCGACAACCCTAAGGATAAAGGCAAAAGTACATGCGCGTCGGACTTAGGCCCGTATTCCTTAGACCACTACCGGTGTATCTCCTGAGATCTGATAAGATTCAAATAAGGGATTAGAGAGGGACGCGGCGAGGATTTGCGAATGCGTCCCGTGAGTGTGAGCGAGACAGACAACGGGATTATCTGGCGGACGAGCCAAGTGGTATCCACACGTGTAGATATTCTAAGTTTATAAAGCTGGTGTGTATGGATTTTACCGACGTGTTTTATTATTCAATAATCTTAAATAATCGCCGAACGGAAGATCATTAAATTATTCAATCATTATTTGATCTGCTGTTCGGCGAATATTTAATCTTTACCATTTTTCGAAATCATAAATCAAGTTTCGTTTTTTGTGTGAATTATTAACCATGTACAATGAGGCAGATGTGTGAAAAAGTCATTATCATCATCAAGTCTGTTGCACCTAAACTAATTATAGTGTTAGATCATCGAGTTGGTTTTAATAAGGGGATTTTTCATACAACCTATATAGTACGTAGTTTTTTATTTCGGAGCTAGTTCATTTTAATTTCATATGCTTTTTGTAAGTATCATATTATCAAAGTGTTGTTTGTTTGTGCAAGCAAATCTACTTATACTCGTAGGTAGGTAGCTACGTGTAGGGAAGGCACAGTTTGCCTGAAGGATCAAGGTAAGCTGGGATAGGGTTGAATCTGTATCCCGGATTTACACGCCCCGACCTTGTGAAGGATTTCCTTGCTAAGCTAAGCTTCATATTTTTTTAACCGAAAAGTGTAGGTAAGGTATTCTCTCTATATAAATAAATTCTCCTTGTAAACTTTAAGTGGTTTCACATCACTAGGTTATATTTAGCTCTGCAGCTGAAATTTTATTATCTAGGTATACCATTTTTATATCTATAAAAGTGTAATGCATTAAATTATCCCAGTTTATTACTACACCCCATTTATCTTACCTTAATTTCCATGTGAATTTCAACATTGGTTCGATAGAAAATAACATGAGAGTATGTACCTAGTAATGTCATATTTTTCCACAAGTTTCCGCCTACTGCTTCGCTTGTAGGTATGTTATTCTCCACAATATATCTACTATGCATATATATATACCTAATCAATCCATTCGGTCGCTTCGACGTGATTGTGGCACAAAATATCCTCACATCTTGACCAACTTTTGAATTTATCGTATGATTTATTACGTTAAAAATTAAATCAACAGACCTTATTATGTTGGCAATTGCGTAATCGATCCTGTGCTTATTTTCGAGGGTTGTAATCCCTTACCTTATAAGCATTAAAAAGAGTGAAACCTAATCACGGCTAAGGTTTAATTTTTTATTCATTTTTTCGTTCTGTCGAACTAATCCGTCGGCTTATCGTCAGCTTGCAGTAAAGCTACTGAATCAACGCTTTTGAAGATATATCAATCTTATCCCTAAGAGAATAAAGTCGAAAGTTGTTTGAGTGGGAAGAACAGGGGTTTAATGTGCTAGTCAATGAACCTCACCGGGTAAACCACGACCTACCATAGGGGTTGGAGAGTTAAAAGATGCGTACTAATATTTGTTTTTTTTTCATGTTTTTCTCTGTCCATCCGAGTGTTTTATTTTATTCTCGATTAAATTCTTTCTAAATAGTTTTTTGTTCAATCAATATTGTTAGTTATTATTGACAAAATTTTATCACAGACTATTTATATAGTCACGAGTACATGACGACCTCGGTGGCGTGGCGGGCAAGTGCTCGGCTGAGAGGCACGAGGCGCGGGTTCGATTCCCGCTACGGGAGAAATGCTTGGATGTTCTGCAAATATTTCTTCCTGGTTTAGGTTTTGTTGTAATATGAATTATAAGTATTTATAAAAAAAAAGAATATAAGTATTCTATCAGTCATCTGGTGTCCATAGTACAAGCTTTGCTTAGTTTGGGGCTAGGATGGCGCTGTGTAAAATGTCCACAAATATAAATCCTACTAATATTATAATTGCAATAGTTTGTGAGGATGTGTGGATGTGAATATGTATGTTTGTGCCTCAATCACGCCGTAATGGCTGAACGGATTTTTAATGAAACTTGGGATTTAGGTACATAGTATGTGTGCTGGAATAACACATAGGCTACTTTTTGTCCGGATACCACGCGAGCGAAGTCGCGGGCGTTAGCTAGTAAATAATAATTTTCCTTTACTTAATAAATAATAACTTTTTAACAATTCTAGGTTTACAAGTTAAAGCCAGCAAAGTTCACAGATTACGTTTTTATTATCGGAAATGTCCAGCGTAGGGATGTGCTCGTTACGATATAAATATTTTATCCCCGGATAAAGCCGTTCCGAGTAATCTCGCGTGGACGACTACAAAAAGAGATAAGCTGTAGTACGATTAAGTGTTGGGCTTTTGGACACAATTTATGTAAGAGTAAAAAGTTGGGTAAGCTTTGTTATAACGTACAAATATCCTGACATAAAAAAAAATCATATTAGATTTTTCTATTTGAGGTATAGTTAACATTTGTTTTTTTTTTGTATTTTAAATTACATTACTTAATCCTACTAATTTATAAATGCGAAAGTTTGTGAGGATGTGTGGATGTGCCGATGTATGTTTGTGCCTCAATCACGCCATAACAGCTGAACGGATTTAAATGAAACTTGGAGTATACTGGAATAACATACAGGCTACTCTTAGTCCGAATACCACGCGAGCGAAGCCGCGGGCAAAAGTTAGTTTCATATAAAATTAAAGTCTGTCGTAGGTTTTTTAAGCAATGCATTAATTCAAATGTTTATGACTGTTTAATAATAAGTCGCTGTTACAAAATAAAACACATATAACTATAAGAGCTCTTATTACAACGAGCGAAAATTCTGACCCACGTACAGATTCACGTATCCGTAATCCAACTTTATGAATCCGGGTCCAAAGGGAGGCTTGATAGGTCCGTCAATGCTTTTCGACGATACGAGTACACTCTCTCTATAGTTATTATATAAATAGTATTATAATAAGTAATGCCTTAATAGTGTGTGTGTTTGCTCTCAGTTTTGTAGTACTTCGGTACTACTCTTATTACTACTGGTCGTGTCACTAGTTCTCTAACCAGTGTGGTGTAAGGATTTAAAGTGCGCCTCAAAGGCTCCTTTTATGCACTTGACATATGTTTAGGTTCTACGATATACCGGTTTTCTCACGATGACATGTGTTCCTTCACCGTTTAAGAGTTGGTAAGTACTGGTAGCGCACGTAAATTTTTCGGAAAATCCATTGCACGACCACCAGTGCTCTCAATCTGTCACTTTGATAATGAGTTCTGAATAACCTAAATGATCCGATTCATCAAAATTTACTCGTGCAAAGGTATTTCTCTTAACCTTCTTCACTACTTGTATAAAACAAAGTCGCTTCCCGCTGTCTGTCTGTCCATATGTATGCATAAATCTTTAAAACTACGCCACGGATTTTGATGCGGTTTTTTAATAGATAGAGTGATTCAAGAAAAGGTTTATATGTATAGTACATGCATAATATATTAGAGAAACACTGATAATTTTAGAGGTTTCTAATGTGTGTAGATCAAAATAATGTGCTACAGTATTGTACACCCTAAAAAGGCCTACAAAAAAGTCCGCCAGGGTATATGTCTATCCCCGTGCGAAGCCGAGACGGGTCACTAGTTTATTATAAATGAGAAAAATTGTGAGGATGTGAAAATGTTTGTGTTGCAATCACGGCTTAACGTCTGAACGGATTGAAATTAAACTCTGAATATACATAGTACGTGTGCTGGAATAACATATTTTATCCGGGTACTACGCGAGCGAAGCCGTGGGCGAAAGCTAGTATATAATATATATACACACAATGGACACAAACATAGTCCTGACTGAGCCCATTATATAGGCTGTCGTGAGTTTCACAAACTACGAGTATCATTAATCAGTTGACGACCTCGGTGGCGCATGGCGTGGCCGGAGAGTACTAATATCAATATTTTGTGTAACGTATTTGTAAGATATTTTTGCCGTGTATTTATTTATCATCCGTAAGTATTGACATTTCCTCAAAGCATGGAGTATCTATCACTGTAATTACTTACGCCATTTCTTCTGTTTTGTTTTTGTTTACCACCTTGTTTGATGTACGACGTCGCTTATCCAATAATGTTAATGCTGTGTGGGCACCTTTATGTAGGTATGAGGGTAACAACCATTAGAGTACGTTTTATCTTTGGAAAAATAAACTGAGAGTAGAATCTGTATTGATTGAGATCTTAATGAGTATTTTTCATGAACTTTAACGAACGACTGAATCAAAAAAGAACACTGTAGGAGTATTATAAACCGGTCAAGTGCGAGTCGGATTCGCACACGAAGGGTTCCGTACCATCGTACATGTACATACATGTTTCTTGTATGGGGCCCCCTTTTATTTATTATTTGTTGTTGAAGCAGTAATGGAATTACACACTCTGGGAATATTTCAACTTTCTACGTCCGCTGGCGGACGGACGGACGGACGAATGTACCTACAGACAGCCGAAATACAGCGGAGGCTTCGTAATAGGGTTCCGTAGGCACCCTTCGGGTATGGGAACCCTAAAAAGCACGGCACTCCATACACACCTTCAAAACTTCAAACAATCGCACTCCTACACAATTTATAGTAAGTACCATTGTTTTTGATTTAATGATTGTTATATAAATTGTACCTACTTGTCGACGGTCAGTATCACGATGTCCAAGGTCTAATGATAAATTGGCGGTATCTCTGACTATTATGAAGTTCAAGTTTTAAGAGATCATAATATTTTATTATGCAAATAATTGTCTTTTAAGTACCTACTTATCTTAATACACTTTCTGATTTAGCCGAGATCATTACTGCTAACATTGTTGATACTTGTGGAATATTAGGGCAAGTTCACAAGACTCGTTGTCCAACCCGCTATAGCTATCCACCCTCGGTCCCGGCTAAGCCAGATTTCAATAGAGTATAATCTCGCCCTAATGAATCTCCGATCCGGATTACCGGGGCCATAATGGCTGAACGGCGGCCTGCAAACGAGCGGTTTAAAAACTTTGATTAGTCGAGTGAATGCGTCGATAATTTGGGAATTCATCGATTCTGTATTGCAGGCGTAATCGTATTAGCGGTGATGGTGAAGGCTTACTTTAATAAAATGATAACAAAAAGAACTTATACCTACCTAAATCGCGTTTTAGAAATATTTGCTGTGTGATATGTCTTCAAATATTTATTTATTTATTTGGACAACTACAGGCAGGGCTGTAACAACAAACCCTATAGTTAACTCAGGCACAACTGGCGATAGAGTCGACTTCGGTATGTCACCCCCGCGCTTGGTATATTTCGTGGTCTGAGTTAACTTTTTTACCGTTAACAGTTTTTACCAACTTAGTGTAAAAGTGCCTCAAAACTCATTAGATACCTCAGATCAGACCAGAATCACAAAGTTGACTTTGCTAGAAATACTTACTTTATTATCCTATCGACGATTATCTAATAGCTTAGACTTATAAGTAGGTGTTTGTTACCTTTAAGTAAGATATTCGTACTTACCAAAACACTCTGGATAATAAAGCTCAAGAAAGTGATCTTAATTCGTGTCTGATTCCGTCTAATAAATCGTAAAGGGCACGACACTAGGCTAATCCCATTGGCGGCATTAGAACGGCTTTGCGCGGACAGATCGCGAGCGCCGAAATTACCTAGCAATTGGTAGCCAAGCCGAATAGCTTCTGACCAGTAGAGAAACAGCTGGGAAACTCTGTACGCGAGAAGAAAGAAAAATTGTTAAGTTATCAGTTTGTTGAAGGTCGAGTTAAACAGAAGTTTTATTTCGCATTGATTGATCCCAGACGGTTCGAAATAAAGTTTGTGAGCAAAAGCATTAAAGTAACTAAACTGATTTTAACGCCTGAACATAAACCTGGAACGCCCTACGAAGTAGTACTAAATATGTACGAGTATATGCAACTGAAAAGTGTGCCAACTATAGTTCAAATAGCTACACATGTGGGCTCAGTCTAAATCGACTGCAGACACTTTTATTGGGCAGCGACTCGCTGAAATCTCGCTGACCCGCGCTCGCCGATCCCGGCCTTCGTTTTATCCCGGCCCCGCTTAATCCGGGATTTGACGTCGCTTAATCCGGACCCGTGTTGGATATCGCGTCGACACAGGCCTCGCCCGCACTCTTGTTCATATTGATTTCGGATTTCACGGCACACCTCTATAATAAAAGCACGTAAACAAAGCGAAATCGGAACCTTTCACGGATTATTTCGGCGCCCGATGACATTATGAATTAATAACTTATGACTATAAAATATTTCAATTGAGACAAAAGTAATCCACAACTATGAATGTGACGTGGGATTACTCATCGAATGCTTCGTTCGGATATTTGTGCTCAATGATATAAAATTGTATGCAAAAAATGAGGAGATTAATTTGTGTTTTCATTGGATGGTGCGTTATGCGAAAAATTGAGCGCTCGGGAAGCAAATGAAAATGATCGCCTCGTATAATTTTATTCTCGTGGATAGTCGTTCGCAAAATGAACTACTTACTAGGTATTGGGAAATACACACAAATGTATTTTGTATGAGAAATTTTGCTTTTGCGTGAAATATACGGTGGTTCGAATGGTGAGGCTATATTTTCATAAATCATGGCTCTTATGCAGGAACCACTGAAAATATATTTCGAATATTACTAATGTACTTACATTTTCGTTGTTAGCGTTTGCGGATTTGCCAAAACACATTCATAGTTATGTTTCGGTCGCGTTTAGAAGCCAAAATTACATGATGGTAAAGTGAATAGAGTCTCTTATTTCCTATTTTAATGAGTATTATAAGTAGTCTGTAGTGCATTTATAGCACTTCACGCGGTAAAATTAATTACTAAATCGAGTCTGTCTGCGTTCTCTAAATGTGATTCATTTGAAAGCATAGGTACGTTTACACAATTTCAGTTAGTGGGCTTATCCTATCCCTTTTAGTTAATATTTTCTTTGACTGTAATGTTCATACATGATTGTCGGAAGAAATTTTCTGGGTAATGTCTATCGATCGTCTTACTTGCCTTGCTCTTCTGATTTTGGTTACAATTTTAATGATTTTAATTGGTTTGAAGACTATTTTTCTTGCATAAAGTCGAACCTACCTTTTTTACGACCGTCATTAACGGTATCCTCTTCTAAGGAAGCCTGGGTCTAACTAAAAACAACCTTTCACCTGAAAAGTTAGTAACTAATAGAGCTCGTCTAAACTGAATTCCGCTGAAGCCTACCCGGGGATATTGGATTAGAAACAATTTTGTATAAACTTTCCCTTCGCTGTGACTGAGTGTTTAATTGCTTTATTCCACTTCTGTGATACATTAGCAGCACAATAATCCTGTCTGTTGGACTTTACGCATTTAGAGTAGTAAGTGACAATGTAAGAGACTATGTGAGAATACGCCGTATCCAACTATATTATAAATGTGAAAGTTTGTGAGAATGTTTGTATGTTTGTCCCTCAATCACGCCGTAACGGCTGAACGGATTTGAATGAAACTTGGAATATACATAGAATGAGTGCTGGAATAACATATAGGCTACTTTTTATCGGGGTACCACGTGAGTAAAGCCGCGGGCGGCGGCTAGTTTAATATATAATTCTCTCTTAATATAAACAGCAGTTCCATTTCAAAATTATGGGCCCAAGCCTGGTGAGACGGGCATCGACATTAATTACAAGTAGGGAATCTGTTTTTTAAGAACCTCAAATATTTAGGTTATGTATTTTGATTCTGAAATCCGGAATTTTAGTCGGAACTTTTAGGCAACATTTTTTTTGAAATCCATAATTGCATAAACAAATTCGAAATACAAAGCCAGTTCCTATTTCAGCAAGATTATACCAAATAGGCACATAATCAAACCATTTAATTAATTGAACAGCTAAAGCTTAACACACACTAATACGCACTATTCTCAATCAATGGCGGTCAGAATGGACCAAATAATCGGCGTGCAGTTAATGAACGCATTTGAAAAGTTAAAAGCCTATTGGGCTATGGACAGAGTGCGACACGCGAGAGCGAATAAACAAACAATGAAGATACTTGGTAAAGATAGTAAATAAGACCTGCAAAGATCGTAAACACAGCAATCTCTCTCTTTTACCCTCTCCCTGCTGCTTCTTTGGTGTCAATGGCTTGATCACAGATTGTTTAAACCCAAGTTTTTTTTAGAGCGTAAGAGTTCTCTACTGTTTCGTTAAAAAGTTCCTACCATTTGAAAATCTAAAAACAAACTAGATATCTCGATGGTCCCTATTAACAATGTCGGATATACTTTTTTTACCATTTTTTACCGGCGGCGCGCCGGTTCCTTCAGTACCCACATTGTTGCGGGGTCAAAGTTATAACTACCGACAATATTAACAAAAAACAGACGAAATAATCATGATTTTCAATAAAACAAAATATTGTATACCATAGAATTTTTTAGATTCTATTTATGTAAAAAAGTGAATATTGGTAAAAAGAATATCCGACATTGTTAATAGGGACCATCGATCTATAAGAACGACATTCTATAGTTAGGTATACCGTGCGTAGAGGAAAAGTTGAATGATCTTAAAGAGTAAAAAGAAGAAAGCCTCAATTTTTTGTCGTATGAGATTCAAAAAGAGTCGTCGAAAGAACACAATAAGCGAGTAAGTCTTTTGCTTTCCCCGTGCCCATCTTCGCGCCAGTCACAGCTCATATACTATAGCCGCAGTACAGCTCAGTTAGGCTGCGGGCACAGTGCGACTAATTAACCGGTAATGCCTAGTGTGGACGGGACTTAGCGGCATTATCGTCTAAATTGTCCTAATGTTCGGTTGTAGGTGTGGACTGTCATTAGTGGTGTCGATTCGCGTGCCTATTTAATTCTAACTTTATGAGATGTGACATAATTATCATAATTTTTGGTTATGTTTACATATATTGTGGTATCTATGCAAATAAATTACAAAAATACCACGGCCAAACGAACGAGACAATATAAATTACTTTGATACAACGTTACATTGAACTATTATCAAGTTCATCCCTTATTTAGTTGAACACTAACATAATGTGCACTGACTGAGGCCTTTTACCATCTATATTAGATGATTTAAACAGCGTCAGGAGGCAACTTTTACCTTCACAAACGGGACGCTGTAGTGCCCGGGACGAATTAAGATGGAGTAAGCTTGTCCAGCATCTCTCAGCTTAGTCGGCCTTCTTCACAGGAAAGACATGATCAATACGTGCGGAGCTGACTAAGCCGCGGGTTTACTCACGATGTTTTCCTTCACCGTTTGAGAGAACTGGTATAGCTCACATATTTTTTTTCGCACAGAAAAATCCATTGAATGTACACTAATACTATTTCATTGTCATTACAATTGTAAATGTAGACAGTATCCTTCGTCGTTTTTCTCGCACATTACTTAGATAAAGATACTTACCCCCGAATACTCAAACGCATCTCAAAGTTGAGTGCGTTTAAAATGACGATTTTTTGACAGATTTCATCAGAAACTGTCAAAAAACCGTGAGTTGAGACGTGCTCAACTCTGAGTCACGTTTGAGTATTCGGGGGTTAGGTGGGTACTTGATTCATTTCTGTATTACCTATGTGAGACGTGATTTTTGTATCATAAATACTATATGTATAAATTGAATCGAAACATGCCATTCACTGCCTAGTCTATTTGTTAGATAGTATAACTATCTTTTAAAATATATGTATAATATGGTGTTCCGTACCGGAATTGATTTTTTTCACATTTTAATTTTCATTTATTGTGATGATGATAATGAGTGCATTCTTAAATTGTTGGTGTGGGTAGCAATACATTTCCTGTGCAAGCAGACACAATTTGGAGGGTAGATCGAGAAATCTTTTTGACCTATCTGTTTTCTTATTGGCTGGTTGGTTTGACGACACCCCTCACGCGCTCTCGTGAAGGAATCGGCCAACGAACATTCCTCGCTCCACCGTCATCGGAGACGAACGTTTACGCACCCTGACTGCCGTTTGCCCCGATTTTCCCACGCGCCCGCGCCCCGGTATTCTATCGCGTTGTGTGTGCGTGTCTACGGTCCTTCTTTTCGATCAGACGACACGATCTGTGAGACCCTTTCACCAGCCCTGTGGATTTCTACAAGTGCGGACAATATCGGTGCTATCTTGGAAGGCCCCCGGACTCGAGTCAGCCGTGAACCCAGGTATGTCTTTCCAATACCAGCCACTGAATTTCCCGTACATACTTTTTGATCCGTTCGAACCGGATATATTTCTTGATTCCTCCAGATTGTGTCATCTTTCATTGGTTTCATTGCTACACTACGTGTACATTTTGTAATTTTCCGTTGGTCGTTTTTGCTCATCTTTGCTACGCAAAATGGCGGACGACGCGGGAATTGAACAAGATATTTTCGAGCGAGATATTATTCTAGAAGACATTAAAAGAACGTTATTATTTGCTACTACTGATCAAGTTCAATTCAAATCAAGATCTACTGATCTAAATGCTCAACAAAGAAAGTTTAGTAAACTTCAATCTAAAATTGAAAAAGCGTTGATGAAGTCGAAGTTGTTTAACAAAGACGAACAGTTAAAAATTCGTAACGATTTTAATGATTGTTATTATGCTATTTTAGTTCATGTAAATAATTTGAAAGAAGCCAGTCAGGAATTTAGGCGCATGAGTCGCACTAACATTAATTCAATGCCTCATGCACATAATCATAGTTTACATTTACATAAATTGCCAACGTTACCGTTGCCGTCATTTAGCGGTGAATCTACTGATTGGCCCTCATACTTTGATTTATATCAAGCGTTGATTCACAACAATGATGCCTACACGCCAGCGGAGAAGTTTCGTTATCTGTTGTTAACTTTAAAAAACGAACCTCATAATTTGATAAAATCGATTCCCATTACAGACGAAAACTATTTAGTTGCGTTAGATATTCTTAAAAATAGGTACGAAAACCGCCGAATTATTGCTTCGAAACATTTGGATCGCATTCTGGACTGTAACACCTGTACCAATGAGTCATATTCCAATCTACGAAATTTGCTAAATGTATACATGGAAAACATTAAGGCTCTTGAAACGATGCGTTTCCCAGTGAATGAATGGAGTTTCATTTTGTTGAACGTTTTGTTGCGAAAAATTCCTAATACCATTCGTAAGCGTTTTGAATTATCTCTTTCAAAACCGTCCGAAATACCTAACGTAGATGTGCTCATTAGGTTCTTAGAACAGGAAATTTCCACATTTGAAATTATGACCGGTGGTGAATTGAAGGAATCAAAGCGGATAGATAGCAGTTCTCGTTCCCGCGCAAACAGCGTGGATCCATATCGATCGAATGCGCCCTCCGGGTCGGGTCCGCGTCGCTCGTTTGCAGCTACCGAATCATCCGACGTACAAAGCGAGAAGCAATGCATTTTGTGCGATGCGCAGCACATCCTACCGAGGTGTTCTAAGTTTTTGAATATGTCTCCCGGTGGTAGGTATAATTTCATAAAAAACAAAAATGTTTGCTACAATTGTTTGAATGTTGGTCATAGTCTCGTAAACTGTAATTCCAAATATACATGTCGATCGTGCAATAAACGACATCATTCATTATTGCACTTTGAGAATCAGGTAAACAAGCCTATTCATTCAAATCAGGCCGTCTCTTTCCCTCCTTCGGAGAAACATATGGTTGTCGCGTCTGAACCCGGCCCTCCTGCCGTGCTACCTCAAACGACCGCCGTGAACCACGCGATAAGCGCGAACTGCGAGTCGTCCATTGCGCCCTCTACGAGGAAATGGACCGTAATGCTTTCTACCGCGCTCGTCAATATACACGTTGGTACGGTGAAACATCAATTACGTTGCTTAGTTGATTCGGGAAGTCAAGCTAGTTTTATTACGGAGTCTTGTTCTAGACGCATAGGCTTGAGCTCTAGGAATATTAATATTCCGATTTTTGGTATCGGTGAAGAAAAACCGATTTATCCTAAAGGTATAGTTACGTGCGTTATCAGTCCTCGAAATCAGGATATACCAGCTATTTCAGTGGAGGCTTTAATTTTACCAAAACTAGTTTCGACCCTGCCTAGAATACCGGTACCTATAGATGCGTGGCCGCACATCAAAAATTTGTATTTAGCTGATCCTGATTTTAATGCTCACAGCTCTCAACCCATTGAAATGCTTTTAGGTGCAGATATTCTATCTCACATTTTGCTAGGAAACATTGTCAAAGGTCACCCCGATGCACCGATTGCAATGAATAGTATTTTCGGTTATTTGTTGATGGGAAAGGTTTTTTTCGATGTGGTGAACCCGCCGCCACTCCAGGTTTGTCATAGCTCCTTTTTCGAGGACAACGACCTTCAAAAGTTCTGGGAGCTGGAGGCAGTTCCAGAAGAAAAAACCCTTTCTGCTGATGAAAGATTGTGCGAATCTTTTTTCGAAGGATCGCACACACGTGACGAATCCGGTCGCTATGTAGTGGCCCTTCCATTCAAAAGTGCACCTATACTAGGTCAATCCCGTGACATCGCTCTCTCGCGTTTTCGAAAATTAGAATATCGTTTAGAACGTAATTCTGCCCTGAAAAGGGAATACCACTCGTGCTTACAAGAGTATTTAGATTTGAACCAAATGGAACTTTGTGATCCCCCCTCCAAAGATGATACTTCTCATTATTATATTCCGCACCACTGCGTGGTCAAAGAGTCTAGCGAAACTACTAAGGTTCGGGTAGTGTTCGATGCTGGTTGTAAAACCACAAATGGTCACTCATTAAATGATCTTTTGCTTACCGGTCCGAAGCTTCATTCGGACATTGTCGATATTTTGTTAAAATTTCGAATTCATAATGTCGTGTTTACAGCTGATATCAAAGCTATGTACCGTAATATTGCGGTTAGAAATTCAGATTGGGACTATCAACGCATACTTTGGCGATCCTCTCCTGACGCACCCATTCTGGATTATAAAATAAAAGTTGTTGTTTTCGGCGTGAGCTCATCTCCTTATCTCGCTTTACGTGTGATGCGCCAACTCGCACAGGATGAGGCTGAGAAATTTCCGCTCGCGTCAGCAGTTTTGATGGACTCCGTCTTTGTCGATGATATTATTACAGGAGAGGCCGACGAGGCCAAGGCACTCGCTCTGCAAAAACAATTAGTAGATGTCTGTGCAAGCGCAGGGTTCGAACTTCGAAAATGGCATAGTAACTCGCCGGCGATTCTCGCCGCAGCGCCCTCACCTCACGGTGAGCGGCCGGATAATGTTTCGTTCGCACTAGTGGAGAATGATACTTCACTAAAAGTACTCGGACTCCAATGGAACCCTTGTTCGGATGGTTTCTCATTCAATGTTCAATCTTCTGACTCGACATGTACTAAAAGATCCATTTTGTCGGAAATCGCAAAAATCTACGATCCCCTAGGTTTATTATCGCCTGTGATTTTGTATGCAAAACATATTATGCAATTACTGTGGATCGCTGGGACCGGGTGGGATGAGTCACCGCCCATTGATATAGTCAACGCGTGGTCAAGCTTCACCAGTGAGCTTCCGCTCTTAGCTGAATGTTTTTTCCCTCGTCACATTTTCGACAAGGCTACATCGATCGAGTTGCATGGCTTTTCAGATGCTAGTGAACGAGCTTATTCTGGATGTGTTTATGTTAGGTGTAAATGCAGCGACAACAAGATTCGTGTTTTTCTTGTGTTGGCAAAGACGCGTGTTGCGCCATTGAAGCGTTTATCTATCCCGCGACTTGAACTTATGGCAGCCCAACTGTTATCTAAACTAATAAGAAAAGTAATGCTCGCTTACGGCGACCGAATTCATTTCGATCATGTCTACGCATGGTCAGATTCCACGATTGTGTTAGCATGGCTACGCTCATCACCACATGAATGGAAAACTTTCGTGTCCAATCGTACCAGTGACATACTGTCACGAGTACCAGCCGGTTGTTGGCGACATGTGCCATCGTACGACAACCCGGCCGATTCAGCCTCCCGAGGCATGCTGCCCTCGGTGTTTGTCAAACACGTTTTATGGTTCTGTGGCCCTAGTTGGTTAGTTGAAGAACCAAAATTGTGGCCTATGCTCATTCAAGGTCCTGTTACACAGGAAGAAAAACGCAATCCTCCTCTTCTCGCAACACCATCTTCTGTAGGCGAGCTCGAGGTATTTTCAAAATTTTCATCGTTAGGAAAACTGGTTCGTGTCATATCGTACATTTTTCGATTTTATCATAAATGTAGAAAAACTCAAACTTCTTTCCCTGCGCACATTACTGTGCCCGAATATAACTCTAACCTAAAGTTAATAATAGGTAGAATTCAACAGTCCGTTTTCGCGGACGATATAAAAAACATAACACTGGGGAAACAATCCTCAAGTCAATTGAAACGCTTATCTCCGTTTTTAGATAAGGACAACTTATTACGTGTGGGCGGGCGATTGCATAAATCTCTTCTTTCGTTTGAATCTAGACATCAATTGATACTTCCTAAAAAACATCATTTAACTACGTTAATTATTGATGATGCACACGTCACCCATTTACATGCTGGTCCCCAGTCTACGCAATATTTGTTGATGCAAAAATATTGGATTTTATCGGCACGAAACATAATCAGACAGCGTATACATAAATGCATTTCTTGTTTTCGAGCGCGGCCGACTCACACACAGCCACGCATGGCTCCTTTACCTAGCGTACGTATACAATCAGCGCGTCCATTCTTAAAAACAGCTGTTGATTACGCCGGACCATTTTATGTGCGCGCTAATAAGGTTAGGAACGCTAAAATAATAAAATCCTACGTTGCAGTTTTCGTTTGCATGAGTGTAAAAGCGATACATCTCGAATTAGTTTCAGATCTTACTACTGAATCGTTCTTAGCTGCGTTACGACGTTTCACGTCTCGTCGGGGTTTATGTACGGACATCTACTCTGACAACGGCAAAAACTTTGTTGGGTGTAATAACTACTTACAAGAGTTATATGCATTTCTAAATTCAGATTCAGTTCAAAAGGCGTTTCATGAAAAGGTATTAGGTCAAAACCTTACTTTTCATTTTCAACCCGTTACCGGGTCACATTTTTGTGGATTGGTAGAAGCTGGTGTAAAAAGTTTCAAACATCATTTGTATCGTGTTCTTGGTACTCGCACACAAACCTACGATGAAATGCATACTCTTCTTTGTCAGGTTGAGGCAGTGTTGAACTCGCGCCCTCTTTGCGTCTTGAGTACTGATTCCCAAGACCCCTTACCGCTGACTCCAGCACATTTTTTGATAGGCGGTCCTATCACGGCCCTACCGGACGTTTCGTTGGCGGACTTTAATCCTGATCGGCTTACTCGATGGCGATGGATTCAACAAAGCGTTCAACATTTTTGGAAACGTTGGAGTTGCGAGTATTTACATGAATTACAACAATCTCAAAAATGGTTTCATAATCGTGGACCTCCAATCCGTGAAGGCATGATTGTTGTTGTGCGTGATGACAACCTACCCCCTTTACAGTGGAGGTTAGCCAGAGTACACGCTCTGCACCCGGGCAGTGATAACATTACCCGTGCTGTCACTCTTAAAATGGGAAACTCTTTTACGAGGAGACCCGTCGTTAAGATTTGTCCGCTTCCGTTAGATTAATAAGTCTACTTTTTCAGTTGAGCATTTAGTTAGTACCTAAGCAAATATTATATATTTTTGTTTTTCCTTTTCCTTTCATATTTCTTACTTTTTTTTGTGTATATTTCGTTAAAACAACCACGTTCTTTTAAGGTGAGCGGCTATGTTCCGTACCGGAATTGATTTTTTTCACATTTTAATTTTCATTTATTGTGATGATGATAATGAGTGCATTCTTAAATTGTTGGTGTGGGTAGCAATACATTTCCTGTGCAAGCAGACACAATTTGGAGGGTAGATCGAGAAATCTTTTTGACCTATCTGTTTTCTTATTGGCTGGTTGGTTTGACGACACCCCTCACGCGCTCTCGTGAAGGAATCGGCCAACGAACATTCCTCGCTCCACCGTCATCGGAGACGAACGTTTACGCACCCTGACTGCCGTTTGCCCCGATTTTCCCACGCGCCCGCGCCCCGGTATTCTATCGCGTTGTGTGTGCGTGTCTACGGTCCTTCTTTTCGATCAGACGACACGATCTGTGAGACCCTTTCACCAGCCCTGTGGATTTCTACAAGTGCGGACAATATCGGTGCTATCTTGGAAGGCCCCCGGACTCGAGTCAGCCGTGAACCCAGGTATGTCTTTCCAATACCAGCCACTGAATTTCCCGTACATATGGTATACATCGGGGTCTGTCTCCTGCGGGTAAAGCCTGCCTAATCCGTGGCCGATCCACCGGCCGCAAGACGCCGCTTGTTGCGCGCTGGTGGGGCTTCGCACTATAAACTATTGAAATATTATAATAAACATTATACTACGTATCTCATAACATGTGCTTTATTTTACACTAATAAAATGAACTTTGTGACAATTAACAAAGTCACAAATAAAGGCCTTTTACCATCTATAGTAGATGATTTATACAGCGTCAGGAGGCAACTTTTACCTTCACAGACGGGACGCTGTAGTGCCCGGGACGAATTAAGATGGAGTAGGCTTGCCCAGCACCGATTCCATCCTCTCAGCTTAGTCGGCCTTGTCCGCAGGAAAGACATGGTCAATACGTGCGGAGCTGACTGAGCCGCGGGTTTCCTCACGATGTTTTCCTTCACCGTTTGAGAATACTGGTATAGCGCACATAAATTTTTCGCACAGAAAAATCCATTGGTACACGACCGGGTTTGAACCCACGACCTTAGGATCGGAAGGCGGGGTCACTACCAACTAGACCACCAGTGCTCTCAACACAAAACAATTTACAAAGTCACAAATAAAGGATCGGTTATGGAATCCTAGGAATTATACTAGTATATCGTTTTTACTAGTACTTTCTGTATTTTTATCATACTTCAACCGTCAATCCACCAGACGTACCTAGTCACTCGATAAACTGCCAAATAATGTGAAAGAGGTCAGGCAACAACTTTATCGGCACATAAAATAGGACCATGATATTAATTAAGCTAACGCAGGCGGTAGAGTGCTAACTTATGCCACTATGGAGCACATATCTACAATACAAAGTTTACATAACATTCTTCATTCTAATTTCACTATGCTATTGGGTTGGGAGCGTTGTACGTTTTCCCTTCTGATCGGTAATTTATTTTGATTACGGGTAAAAACATGCTATGCCCAGTTAATGTTTTTGGCCAGTCATTGACCTACACTTGACCTAGTTTGGGCTACTACTTTAGCGTGAAGTATGATAAAATTGAACTATTTATCATCAAGTAGTAGTTTCACGTGATATTTTTGTATACCTACAAAAATATTGGCTTTTGTGAAAGGCTACCGTTTCGTAGACAGTTCGTAGACGGCTCTACGCGATTTGCGTAGACGAGAACTTAGAAAGTTTTACTAATCTGCTGACTTTTTTATCCTTCTTATGTATAATTATTTCATCATACAAATGTAACGCAAACTGTAATACATGGGCTTTTTTTAGATTCTTCAATAAAGTGCGTAGTCACAATGCGAAGTGAAATTCAAAACAAAGGTAGGATGATAAATGCAGATCTAAGCTAAGACATCCCAGACGGGCAGCTTTCTAAACCACCTCGGGATTTCGCTAACCGTCCGACGCACATCGCAGATTAATTATTTATGTTCGGCCCCACTGCCCGGGGGCAGGTTTAGCTCCCAGACGCCCGATTCCTCTCTCATGCAAACTACTCGTCTTAACGCAAAATTGACGCGCGGACTTTATCATCAATTTGGTTTCTCCTGCTTAAATATTAAGGTAGATTTTCCTTTGTCTGAATTATTTAAAGGTCCTTTGTCTTCATTGTCCAGCGTAAAGATCTGGGGGCTTGCGATGACCACCTTGTCATGGCGAGCTTTGTTGTAAATCTACATTGCATCTTTGCTTGGCGTAATCGCTTAAGCCTAGCTTATGCTTGCTGCTAAATTAATACCTATAAATTCTATTTCTATAACTGGCTGGTTTATTTGCACAAGCCGTGTTTTGATGACGTTATTCAGGATGCGCCAATATTTCAAGTCTATTTTGTGTGCGCTTTCAATTCAGTTTTATTGAAACTATGCAACTTAACATACTAATTTAGATGGACGCGGCATTTATTATTCAAAAGTAGTTATTAATACAATTTAACCTATGTTTCTATATTTTTACGTCTCGATTTGAATAATCTTTGAAGGTTGTAAAATCATAAAATCAATAGGTCTTGTACATGAAAATTTATCCAAAGCGCGGGTAATGTACACGTTGGTTTTAATCCTTAAGGCGAAGCAAAGCATGTTATATGTAGAAACCTTCTTAACCTAACAGGATTATCGTGAGGTAGGCATTCACGGCCGGATCACGGCTCGTCTTAAGACACAGATTTTATTACACAAATGAGATTAATATAGTAGGTACTTAAAACGTGCGTACTGCGTAGGTAGTTTGGAGTTCAATATGGTATCGATATGTAACGTTACAGCATAGTGCAGGTATACACATATAATAGGGTATAACTAGGTAAGTAATGCCATATTCTTATGACGGTTTCGGACTGTGTGTCTACTTTGAAGTTTGCGTTACGACTTAATTGTCTTGACAAGAATTGAAATGACATAATGCAAAAATCTTTTAAAGCCACATAAAATAAATAACGTATAAACCACACACCCTTCTGCATCAGAAAATACATTTAAGACGATTCTGTGATGTCAATCTAACAAAGAAATTAAGACATGAGCACACCCGCGTTTCAGCACCAGAAAACACAGTTAATACGTTCGAGAAGTAATTTAAACGGATGCCACAGCGCCCTCAAAAAGGCCATTTGTTAAACAATCGCGCCTCCCGGCGTAAACTGACAAACGAGCGATAGCGTCTAAACCGCTTTGAACTTCTTTGACGCGTCGATAAGCGTGACAGGAGTATTGTGTAGTGTACGCCGATCTTTACAATGGTTCGTTTTGCAAGTTTTCACCCAGTCGCTGTAACTGGGTAAATGTGTTAGCGATTGACGGTGGAACAAAGGACTTTGATACTTGTACATATATTGTTGCTGGTTCCCGCTAAGATAATGATGACATTTCCTTGAAGCTGGGTACCGACCAAGCGAAGGCTAATGTGCAGGAATCGGCGATAGACTTTCGTTCTATTGGTAGCTTAAAAGATGTACAAATTTCTAGGAGTAAATAAACTAAGCTAGTTATAATAATGTGTTCATTTTCATATTATGTTGTCGCAAATACTTCAGAATAAGTAAAATATTGATGAGTACATAAACTTCAAAATAACTCAAATAGTTGACAAAAGTTGGTCTTGATCGTCATTTAGACAAGTATTGACTTATTGATACATTGGCAGCAGAGATGCGTGGCATTCTTGGCATCAATATTGGCTGCACTGTGTAAATTGAAATGAAATCATAAACATTACATTTATTATCAGAAATAAACTTACAACTAATACAAATTTAATTTACAAAATACAAAAAAAAACAGTCGGGCTATCTAAAGACGGTTGCAAACGGTCTATAGATAGCTCACCTGATCAGACGGTGGAAGCGTGCCCAAGACGCTGGCTGCATTGCCACGCTGAATGGCAATACAAAAACATTAATAGAAAACTCGACTACTTTTCCTCAACTACTTAACCTGAACTCATTCTCTAAATCATTAGGTATATTATGTAGGCCAAGTAACTATGTAGCATAGTAGTTATAAATAAAGCTTAACAAATCACTGAATTCCATATAGTAAGCGCCCCTCAAAAAGGGATGAACCATGAACCGAGTTTCTTAATTAAAATCTGAAACACGGCCTTTGACAGTTGTAACACTTGTAACGCCGTCACAATAATTGTTGGCGTTATCTCGTATCTTATTGTATTCTACTGAAGAGTAGGATGTAAAGGAAATTGAGTTTTATTGTCAGGAATTAAGATTGAGTTCGGCTTTTTGCGTAATACATTTTAGCGTAGCTGGAAGTAAGTACCTACCTATTATTATGATGCATCTTGATTAATAATATTGTAGGTAAGTAATTCTCGTTGACAAAATTCAACTATTTGAAATTCAAACAATCGATGGGTCTAAAGTTACTATAATCGACACAATCGAGACAATACTTTCTTACCTATCTCTTCAACTTGTACATAATTAGTTATTATGTTATTTTCATTATATTTTAGGCGTATAAGTCTTATGTATTTGAATTATTTTATGAAAAGTACGATTAAACTTAACAACAGGAACCAAAATTCAAAAGTTCATTCACCCGGAAGTTAACTGAGTAAAGTAGAGAATAATAAAGGCGTTGAGGCTTTAGCTGGGTAAGCTTGGTGCAAAGTCCTAGAGTCATGTTACGTCCTAGACTGGACAGTTGATACGTAGCCTTAGCTTTTATGTCTTACACCTCTGACAGATTTCATAAAATAATTCTGCAATTTATCATCATCTCTTGTTCTATTATTAAGTAAATTATTTGTTTTTTGCTATCTCTAGTTGTAATAACACAAAAGCTGACCAAATTTATGTTTTCAGCTTTTTGTAACAGATGTTAAATAAAGAAAATGCCTATTAAAACCATTTATAAGAATAACAAAAAGAAAGAAAGAATAAAATAACTATGGGATTTATTCATGAAAATTCTTTAAAAATTTAAAAAAAGTAACGGAAAATCTAAACATTCCCAAAGTAGGCTTGCAATTATGCAAGGGATGTTTGTATTGTTTGGTGTAGAATTAGAGGCAGAATTAGACCGTCTACTGGCTAGGGGAAACTTTCGAGTCCGGTGTGTGGGGATTACCTACTAGACTGGAGTTAGCTGGCCACCTGGCTAGCTGTATTTAGATTTGAGTCTATAGGGTAAGAAAATTATAAGGGTTTGACATAGTGGTGAGCAAGCATGTCATAAATTATACTACTGATATTTATCTAATGTAGATATAGGCACCTATGTGTTTGATTAAATGTATAGATATGTCGATCGGAGCCACAACAAGCCAAGGCATGGGAATGCCCTCGTCTGGTGGCTAGGGCCTACCTATGATTCTATAGGATTCTATAGACAACCAAAATACCCGTGCTAATCAGCGTTGCATGCTATTTTTAATAGCCTATGTATATATATTCCCACTTCTCTCTCCCATGTCTGTCCTTTGCTAACGCTGCCATTGCCTTTTCAAACAACTTTCTATTAGTAAAAAAATAACTACATAGAAATGGTTTATTGGATTCGCGTGCGGGTATTCGTGAGCGATGATCTATTTAGATCGGATAAGGCCTGGCGTGACGGATGCTGAAACCTCGCAAATACAACATGCCACCACATCCTGCTGTTTGTTATCACTGTTTGTATGTTATGCGAATAACTTGTTGACGATTATGGGAAATAATATATTAATAAAGGATGTAGAGGACATGTTTAATGGAATTTTCATGTTACTTCCGGGCGTACTAACCTAACCTTTTATCAGTATCATCCACAATGTGGTAAGCTTACAAGGTTACCTTACCAGGTTAACCTATCACATGTTGGAGCTAACTACCGGTGTCCAATGTAATGTTTGGACGTGCCTCCCACTCAGATATAGTACAAAAACTTCAAAGGTCAAGAGATAGATAGGATGTCTACTGTATGGAAGTCACAGAAGTTAGCTGGTTTTTTAATAAAAAAAAAGTTTCAAAATAGTTAATTCATAGCCAACTAAAAGTAATATCAAGAGTCTAATCCTGGAAAAATCTAAACATACTCGTATTACTTCTCCGAACGTAGCTAAACCATCATTAGTGCAACATAAAACAACAATTAGACAAAGAAGAGTCTCAGCTTAGTTCAAGAGCTCCTTAAGATGGGGTGGTAAGTCATGTGAGCGTTTTAAAACTTTGTACTCAAGGGGTTGATGGGGGTTGAAAATTGTTTGGAGTTATCGAGAGTATTAAGACCAATCGCAAGATAAAATCAAGCTATATTCTTAAACGTATAGCACTAGGATAAGACTTAAGTATTTCCCCCTATAATATGATATGTACTTGTCGAACTAAACATTTTAAAAAAAGGTAATTCCAATCTTTTTATTGGTAAAATCTAGAAGTATGACTTTTCTGGCTTTGCGTTTTATAAGCCGTTAATAAAACAAAAACAGATTTTACGTGAAGTATCAATAAAAAAAAACAATAGGTATTAACTAATCATTCGTAAACAAAAGATACGTAAGAATTGCCTCCTTGAATTGAATTTGCCATCAAAATTTCTATTAGACTATAGATAACATGCATAATGAATACCGAAGTCCACTAGTTCCATAACCGGGGATTAGTTGGCCAAAAGACCGACCCGCCGGTCGGTCGACTAAACCTCAAGTAATCCAGGCTGTATATTAAAACCATAGGTGCTAACCTGAAACTACCTTCTACCTGGGTGTACAGGATGTTCCATAATTCCAAAAACAGTGTTTCGATCTACAAAACCAAAAATCATTTTAGAAGTAAGTCTTTCGTAGTATTTGTATTTATATCATTTACTAACGAGTCAAAGGATGAGGTTACAAAAATAAAAGTTTTATTTAAAAATGATGTAATTATAATTAAAAATAACGGTACAAACTGCTTTAGCTGGTAGCAAGTTTCAAAGCTTTTCAAAGTATGAAATATTTACATACCTATACTAGTTTTATATATAATAGCCCCGTAAGTGTAAGCCCTCTATCCATTTTAAATATTCCGCCCTCGAATAACTTGATAACGAGAACTATTGAAAGTTACTTATGAGATTACCTCTCCGGAACCTCGACTATTTTAAAGGTAACGCAACTAACCTACTAGCATTATGAGATTATACTCACAGGGAATTTACAATTTTACTCCTTTAGATAAGGTTTTGTTCTGAATTCGGGGATTGTTTATGTAAATGAATCTAGTTCTGAGGCATTTATTGTTTTCTCATAAAGCACATACCTAGGTAAGTAGTGTTTCATTGCAGGTATATATTTGAAATTAAACCTCTAAATTGAGAATCAAAAAAAAGATTATTTACCATTTCTTTACCCACTATGCGCTATATAAAGTCAGCAAACATTTAAAATTTGCTAGGCGACAAAACCTTTTTAAAAATAATTTAAAATAACATTGTAATTTCTACTGTCCCCTCATCGTATTCACACTTACGATTGAAAACAGGTAACGCACTAGAATTTTCTTCAGTTTCCTCTCAAAGTTTTCAAAAAGCTTTATAGCCCCAAGACGCTTTTAAACCGCCTGGAAAAAAGCGCAGTGAGGCAGCAAAAACTATTTAATATCAAGACAAAGGCATTGCCGACATAAAGCAAGGATTAATTATTATTTTAACGTTTCAGTCGGTTTTTTGCCGCGTCCGCGAGCAAGTCAAAAGCATTGCTTTTCCGCTTGAAAAGTTGTTAAATAATTAAGACGGCTCCTTAACGACAGCACTTCGGAAAAGCGCACCATTTTTTAAGAAGCCAAGGAAGAGATTTTTCCCATTACGCTTTTTGCAGCGCCGCATCTCAAAAGGTGTATTATATTGACGGCTTCTCTAAAAAGTATTTAATAGACAAAAGCTTTCGTCCTTCTGTTTACTTCTATCTGTAGCTTGTAGCCGTGTCTCCGGGGTTCCGTTTGTTTACCTCTAGCTACATATAATCTAGGTGTATCTATTCAATTATGTTATGTTTCTAAATACATTTTTGTACCACTAGCATAGGTTTATGAATGTGTTTCTCAAGTTCTTTCTTGTTACAGGCAAAACCCTGCCGGTCCATTGCGTGGTAGAAGCAGTATCCTCCCTCGAAGAAGGAGCGTGGAGGCGCAGAGCCGTGGTGGAGACTGACAGCTACGTTATCATCCCGGCTGCCACTGCCTTCCACGAGCTAGTTCCCGCTGCTATGATGCGGCTTGGGTATCCTCATGAACTATCTTCTTCAGCCAAAGGTAAGACGAAATCTGATTATTCAGAATTTGAATTGCCATAGTGTATTTACTATAAAAAAACTAAAAGTGATACTTGATACGCATGAAAACATGGTGGATTTGGTGCAGACTAGCAAGATAATACTTGCCTGCGTACATCATTCCTGGAAAATTTGTTGATCCTCATTTTAAACTAACTTTTTGTTATCAGGTTCAGTGGTAATAAACAACTGGAAGCCACTCACCTTCGATCGGATATCCGATGGGCCGCTCGCCACGGTCGGGGAAGTGCTCGGAGAGCTGACCACGGTAGCGACTCTGCGGATCCAGTTGCTGAGACCCAGGCCTACTCCCTTGCAGGATATTAAGGACAAGCTGTTGAGGCTTCTTCTGGTACAAAGTAGACCGTTGCTGATGTCTACTGGATGCCCTTTGGATGAGGTAAAGATACTGATAGAAGCTTTCCTTTTATTACACAGACATAAGAAGAGATAACGTTTACATAATCATGCATCATAGTATAAACAAACCCATCGTAAGCTGTCTAAAAACATTTGTCAAAGCGAATTACAATTCGGGCATCATAATCGACACAAAGCGCGCACGGTACACCGCCCAGAGCCAACATTGTGTAATGTTCTTTAATGCTCAATTGTTGCCCCCACCTGTTCCGACCCGCACTAAACCTTACCCCTTATTATCGTGGAACTCATTGTTTTCCAAATTTTAAGTCCGCTATTGAAATCGCGGATCCCAACAGCAACGTATTGTACACGGGGCAATTGATTTAATTGGTGTTATGAATTTGGAATATTGAATTTTGTTATTGTGTTTGGTAGATATTTACCTACTCATTAAGTCCATCTTGAGACTTTGAATCAGGAGTAGCTGCAAGTTTTCTATGACTACTTGTGTCTCTGCCCACCCCATTAGGGATACGAGCGTGATAATATACATGCATACATTCATTAATCTCTTTAAAAATATACTAAAGAAGTATTTTATATCAGTTGCTTTCATAGTTCGCGAAATAAAGTAGGTATGTCCTTGGATAATCACAAAGCTCAATCAATTAACTCACGTATTCAGAAAATTGCATTTTTCAATGAGCTTATCATTTTAATGGCTCGCTTGCTGAATGGAAAAATTTACAGAGGCATTATTACTCGTTGGTGAAATCAGTGAAGAGATTAATAATAAAAACTGTTTAAAATACTTTTATATCTGAAATATAGTAACGAGATTTGTGGTTCTTCTGAATGATGCTAAGTAGCAAAAATGTAAACGTCATTCTTTCACAAGATTCATGAGTTTATTTCTAAGCAACATCGCAAATTCCTTCATAATTTATGACGAAAATACTCATCATTTTGAAGAAGTCGCGAAGGAGACAGATTATCAAACTCACTAAGTAGCGTTCCAACAGTATAGGAGGTCGTTATAATTTGCGAGGTTACTCGTAAGTCCCTACTAATAGGGATCATCACTCGGAAGAAGAATTAAGGAAGCATTTGTTTTGATGTTAGCGGGCGCTCAACGTCTTACAAACAATAATGTAAATTCTCATGTTTTAGTCTTGAGTGAGTATTTTGTTGGAATTATGCGTATATTTTGTTTCTTTCAGTTTCAATACACAACACCAGCAAGTAAAGTACCTACCAATCACAATTTAATTGAGAACATGAATAAAGTTATAAAAAAACCGTTTCAGTACAAACTTAGCGTTTTGGAGTTGTTTAGAAAATTGTTCCTTGTAATAAAATAATCCCTATATAGTTGCGGTGCAAGATTAAAATCTATAAATATTATTAAAAGGCAATCTTGTAAGCGATTAAATAGAGGGAGTTTAAATCTCTTACGATGCTCCGGGTAGACATACCTACAGCAATTTGTCGACGCGATGAGCACCTGCCTACACGCGAGATCTCCATACATAATAAATTTAATTGAATCTCAGTCTCATCCGCACCTCGCGAGGCCTTATTATATTTTCTAAATATCCGCCTTGTGTCGAACGGGTTGCGTCACACCGCCCGCCCTCGTCTTACGTCGAGCCTCCGCGAAAGAGGGTTAAAAGGAGTTTTAGATGTACGAACGCTTTTGATCTTATTAATACCATAAAATAATGCTTTATAATCTTATTAAACGCGAGGTTAGCGCTCGATGCGCGCCCTTCCCGAGGCTTAACCCGAATCGCGGTGCCGTTTCAATTTGACGCTGACACAGTTCTACGCAAATTCATTCTCCATTCCAAGTTTGAAGAATCGAAGACGAAGTTACCGCAAATGAACCAAAGGAACTCCGACGACGAGATAATCAAACACCTCGAACAGCAAAGTTTAGCTAAACGCCAGATGAACTCGGCTATGATATTATGGCAATTTATCTCACGCCAATTTGCGCCACTTCGATTCCAACAATGAAACAAACTTTTAGATGATCGAGAAATATTGAAGACGTTTTTGATAAAATATTTTAGTAAAAAGGCGCTGCTTCGGATTGTGTGCCTACAGGGACATCAATTTTCTTTCAAAGTTCTGTAGTAGGGTACCATTTCCAAATCCCTTTAAACTTCAAGGTGACTTGAAATTCAATCACATCTTAACGTAAGTGGCGTATGTGTACGCAACGTATGAGATAAGACTAAGCCTGTTATGTTCCAAGTTGTCCTTTCAGTGTGAGTACATCAAGCAATGTTCGCAATCACACACCGAATTACGTACTTAGTCGGATTACACGTGACGCGAGTTATCACGCGCAGGCGCCAGCTCTTGTAAATCTTCCACGAAGCACAGACAATATCTGAAAGCAAATATGGCCTCTCTATTTAAAAATATAAAACAAAGAAGCGGATTAACGTATCACGCAAGCTAATTCCTCTGACATGATTTATAGGCGCAATCTCAATGTGGTACGAGTAGGTAGGTACATTTAATTTAACATCTGATTTAGCAACGAGCTGAGCAAATGGCTCTGACAAGCTGCTTGACGTCGTAATCACTGGCATTGTTCTATGTAATCTAGAGAGATCTCACTTGCATAACTGTCAAGCTGGGTAAACTCCTCGACGTAGCCATAATCTGACAGGTTCTTTATGATTGACTTTGCTGGGCGATTAATGCATAACTAAATATGCATTTGTGTTATCGTGATATAGGTACAAATAGTTGTGAAATCCAAACATAGCTGAGGAATATTTTGAAGTCACACGGTTTATTTGCCGCTCAAATAGCGGCGCTTGATCGGTTAGATGTTTTTTCAGCCGCGTTTTAGTTAAGCACTTAGAGTATCGGCATCGTTGCCGGCGCCTAGTTGAGCGAAGTGGGTGGATGCTAATTGACAAGACGCCCTTCCCGCTCATTGTTTTAGAGCAGGCTACAGAGTATTTATGCTCTGTGGAACAGACCATGATTGAAGTTTCGTCGGCGCGAGGGAGTGTTGCGCTCTAACCAACAAGCAAACACCTCCGTCAGTGCCAGCCCGACCGCGCATGACACATGCATTAACAACCGACCTAATATTTTCATAATCTAATGGCGATGTTCTGTGAAACAATGCTCGATGTTTACTCAAACAGTTATCTCTGTATTTGAAGCTGGTTAGAGTGACCTCTTTAAAACCTTCTAAAGTTGTTTGCGGTATCTTGTTTTTTATTAACGTTCCGAGTGACTTGAATTATAAGCAATGGTTCTCTTGTTGCAGGTAACGCTCGCTCAGATTTGTCGAGGGCACGACAGAACCCCGGGCCCTCACAACTTTCATGAGCCCTCTGAGGAGATGCGACGGAAGTTTGAGTCGTGGTGGAGTGCGCAGGTGTCTCCTCGACCTCCGCCTTTCAGTCCTCGTCGATACCCATCTCCTGGACCCAATCTGAAAAACCGATCTCCTACGCTGAACGCAATGCCAGAGCACTTGCACCCAGCTCTACAGACAGTTCAAACTCAGTATCCAACACAAAAAACTAGAATGAGGACAAGCTTCGACCCTGAACTAGAGCTACCGAAGCTGCAGCGTTGGTTTTCAGAGAACCAGCATCCGAGCAGACAACAGATACAACAATATGTGCGAGAGCTGAATAATCTCGAATCTCGACGTGGAAGGAAGCCCCTTGACGTCAACAATGTTGTTTACTGGTTCAAGAACGCCCGTGCTGCACAGAAACGTGCCGAGCTGCGTAACATTGGAGGACTCGGTTGCCATCTCAATGGATTCAATAGTAGAAGCCACAGCCCAACTAATGGTTCTATGATGGGTGGCAGTGACAGCTACAACCCTCATGATCATAATTCAATGAAAAGCCCTTTGGAGCTTTCTGAGAGTCCTGGCAGATACCCAATGTCCGTGATGTCGGAAGACAACCTGTCTAATGGTGGCTCGGACATGGAAGATGATGGAGGAGATTTGAACCCCGATGACAGGCCTGACAGTCCAGATGCTCCTCTCTCATTGATCACTACAAAGAAGAACAAAAATGACTCTGAAGACACACCGCAAGAATCCCCTAAGCCTCCGGATATCATAAAGGTAATTTCTATTACTAAAGATACTTATTATGTACTGTTGTGATCTATAAGGAAGTTACAATAGCTACAACTATGTTTTCTTTTATCACAGGTCCACGACATAAAAATGGAGCCAAGAGATCTGAGCAAGCACGACCCAGCTAACTCTCCACAACGCTCGCCAGCCAAGAACAGCGACAGTTCACACAACAACAACAGCAGCATCAACAATAACAATGAGGATGAAAATGGAGTCGTCGACGAGCATGAAGCTTCGGACGATGACGTCATCCAAGAGCGTCATTATAGGCACTCCTCCCCCCACTTAGACCGCTTACCATTTCCAATGGTTCCGAACCATCCAATGTTCGGACATGGCATTATGTATATGAGTCAGTACATGAGCGGTTTCCCTGGAGTCAGCCCTTTACCCGGAGAAGGTGCCAGCGGCTTGAATTTGGCCCTCGGCGGGGCTTCAGACGAACGCCGCAAACGCAACCGCACTTTCATCGATCCGGTATCGGAAGTTCCTGTCCTTGAGCAATGGTTCTCAATGAACACTCACCCATCGCACAACCTGATTCTAAAATACACGGAGGAGTTGAACCGAATGCCGTATAGGCAGAAGTTTCCGAGACTCGAGTCAAAAAACGTGCAGTTCTGGTTTAAGAACAGAAGGGCAAAGTGCAAGCGTTTGAAGATGTCTTTGTATGAGCCGGCTTCCCCTGGACATTACTCCCATCCTGGACATGCGCATGCCATGGCTGAGAGGAAACTGGTCTAAATGAGGACTGGTATGCAAAGTTTTGTGTTTGTGGCGTCCATCGGCTCAAACACAAAAGACTGAAGTCGATATGGTGTGCAGTGCCATGTTAGTATTAAAGTAACTTCTGTATTTCGTCATTATAAAACTGCTCGTATTATTCAAACGACATTATTGACTCTTGTAGATTACTCTGTAGTTTTTCTTAAGCATGTGACGTTATAAGCATGATAAGTAGGATCTACGTATAAAATAGAGCAGCGATCACATCGTTTTATGTATATAATATAGATGTACAAATATAATGCTATCAAAGGACACGTCATAATTGTTTGTTGATGAATCTCAAATATTAAATAGTTTTAATGTATATAGACGCAAACTTCTCGGTTTATTTATTAAATTTTGCAGTAGTTATATAATAATGTTATAAAAAATAGGATGAATACTCTCAGACAAATTCCATTATCGATATGTAGCGTTTATTAATAATGTTTAGAATGGTATTCAATGTTATTCTAACCATGAACTGTATTAATGTATAGTAGGCAATTTTATATTGCACTTTAGGATATTATGGAATAGATTTGGAGCTACATCGATCTTCGCTAAGTAGAATACGCACATTCCTTAATTATTATTTCGTTATAATGGCTTGTTATAATGGCTTTTTCAGTCCAAAGATTGGTCAAATTTTATGGAGAGTAGGTTTGTATCTGCTATTTGATAGATTCCTCACATATCAAAGCGCTACTATCTATTGAAATAAACATAATTGAATGCAAATAATAATAAGAGTAGGTAGATAGTCATTACTACATAGCTGTAATTCTTAAAATTTTATGCTTATTTGGAAAATGTTGGAATTGTCAACATGAACATGAAAAACTAAATTTTAAATTTTTTAAATGTAGATACCTAAATGGCATATTTTTTTCGCTGAACTGTTATGATCAAAATCCATATGAGTTTATATAAAGACCTTTCATAAGTTTATATAAATGTTATGATGATGAAAGACAAGTTTTAAACATATTTCAGTATTTACGCATTTATCGATTGAGGCTGTACACCACATTTCCATTATCGATATTGTTTTATAGTTTTAATCACATCACTAGTTTATATCTTATTGTTTTTATTGTTTCAATGTTAAGCTTGTTTTTGTGAAGCTGTGATGATTTTCCAAATAATTGTAAATATGGTAAAAATAAGGTTTTTAACTACGTCACTAGGCTCACACGAACAGCATTTTATTGCTTAGGTAAATATTGGCTAAATGTTTATTCGATTCAATTATATAAACGAAACTTAATTGAATATAATATGGAAAGATATTTTCGTTTATTATTTTCTCCTATCCTATTTACACGGCCAGAAAAAATTGCAAAAAGACAGTCATCTAACTCTGACAATCAACGCACAGCCTTAAATCCTATGAGCATAAAACTTGGAGGGTATATTCCTTTTACAGCGTACAATGCACCAAGAAAGGAATTTCAACACCCAGAGGTCGCAGCGGAAAGATGAAGTAAGTAAGGGAAAAAAAACTCAACTCTGACAAAGTCTTATTTACTCTACATGTTACATTATTGTCTAAAATACTCACGCCATTTTTAGCGACGCCCAATTTAGTTTAGCATGGGAAATAGAGATTTCGTCACTATTGATTTAATTGTTTACGATTTACAATACGTGTGTCGATAGTTCTATCTCCTGGACTAGACGGCGGAAGCGACCGGCTGGAGACCCAAATCACCTGTCAAACTAAACTTACCATCGCAGATCTAATATCTGCAGACATCTTTGTCATGTCTTCGATCCATGAGTCGCCGTTTTGGGAACTTGTCGAATCTATCCAACTTCCTAAGATACTTTGAAGATAAACTGGTTTGCTGGTTGTCTTGACACTTCTCCTTACAGTGGCACCTTTACACCGGTATTACACATAATTACGGTAAGTGATTTTGCAATAAATATGAGTATTTTAAAATCGCATTACGTAATAAAGATTATTACAATAAGCAAGTATTCCCAAGGAGGGTTGACGTCAGGCAGGCAGGCGGTCATAAAACACCTTAGCCAAAACTCTTACACCATGATCCAAAAAAGATCATGCTGTGCCGACCCCGCATAGAGTGGGATAAGGGCAGGAAGATGATGATGATTACGTAATAAAGATGGCCAAAGAAAATTTTGAAGACTAGACATGAAGGACATTAGGTACCTACGTTTTATATGACAAAGACAAAATCAAAGTAATTTTTTTATTCCTTAAAATCACGGGGATCATTTTGTATCTTAAATCTACGTTGAATTTGCACCTGTTCGGTATACATCTATCTACTCGTAACCTAATCTACATCTATCTAGTCGTTTCACTGGTTATTTTGAACCAGTATGGTGAAAGGATTTAAAGTGCGTTTCGAAGGCTCCTTTCGTGCATTTGAAAGTTCGAATACATTTCGAACTTTTTTAGGTTCACCGTTTAAGAGTACTGCGCACATATTTTTTTCGAACAGAAAAGACCATTGTAGCACGACCGGATTTAAATCCACGACCTTAGAACCAGAAGGTGAGGCCGCTATCACTAGACCACCAGTGCTCCCAATCTGCATCAAGATCTGCAAATGCAAACACAGCTATATTGTCATGCATCTTACAAATGCCGCATTGTTTGTACCGTGACAATTTGCAGTAACAATTTCAACAGGCACTTCAATAGAAAAAGTAAAATAAATGTAGAGTGTGCCGCAAAGTTACTTATATTATCAGAAGCCGATACATACCTACTTAACGTTATAACAAACTTGGAATGCAAAAGCAGTGCTAGGAACGGGAGCACGAGATGTAAGGATTATGCCAATTAGAGAGATTCAACTTTGAAGGAATGATTCTTTGAACGTGGCACTGAACTCTTATCGGATTTCAGTATTTACAGTGATATTTCGATAAGAACTTTAAAAAATAAATAAATAACACCCAACAGTTACATACATCGTCATGACCCTACACTAGGATTCCTTGTTTAGTGGGAAGAAATATTTGCAGAACAGGTGCAAGAGCTCTTACGCTTATTATTCTGCTACATCTTTTGGCGCCCTCGGTGGCATGGTGGGCGATTGCTCGGCTGATATGCAAGAGGCGCGGGTTCGATTCCCGCTGCGGAAGAAATGTTTGCAGAACATAGGTACACACATTTCTCCCGTAGCAGGAATCTAACCAGCAGCTCTTGCGTCTCAGCTGAGCACTCGCTCGCCACGCCACCGAGGTCGTAAAGCTTAGTACAAAGATTTTTATAAAAAACAAGAGAAGGAAGCTAAAAAATTACAGCCATGTTTATCAATAAAATTGTAATAGTAGATATTACTTTTTAATCTAAACAAATTGCCTCACGCGGGCAAAGCCGCGCATTAATGTTAGTTAACCGGGGATTATGAGGCGATGTAATAAAGCAATTTATTACGAACTACGTACGCGTAGATATACGTACCACCTGAATGAACCAGACTGCTAATTATGGGAGACTAGCTGCCTCCCGCGGCTTTGTTCGCATGTTACCAGGACAAAACACACGACCTCGATGGCGTAGCGGGCGAGTGCTCGGCTGAGACGCAAGGGACGCGGTTTCGATTGCCGCTGCAGAAAAAATGTTTGCATGTTCTGCAAATATTTATTCCGGATCTGGGACTTGTGATATTATATTTTATAAGTATGTACTGGATTTGACTTCACGACCTTAAGATCGGAAAGCGGTGTTGCTTCGGGGTCTCACTAGGCCATCAGTGCTCTCTATAATATTAGTCAGATAATATGATTTTATCATTTTAGCATAAAGTACCGAATATAGGGTACTATAAAACTTAGTAATGTGATTTGCTTTTAAACAACTCTAGGCGCTCGAAGTTTATTTTTATTTTTTTTATTCATTTATTTAGGCACTCACTACACGTTACAAAGAAAAAAGAATAAACATATAACTAAAACACAGTTTTGATCTGGTTTGTAACATAACACTATGAGCGCACAGCTAAACAATGTAAATTGTGTTGAGCGAACAGAAAGGCAAAAGTTGAACAGAATTGAAGAATTTGAAGATGCCTTCCAAAACACTTTTATTTCTTTAGTAAAATAAAATTGTACCAAGTTTCAGTGTTCACCAGATGGAATCACGTTTTGATAGGATAGTAGAATACTCGCAACTCATGTTTTTGGTGAAAACCAAATCCGAGTAAAAAAACAAAAGAAAATCGTAATCAATGAACATAATTCTTCGGAGTAATTGGATACTACCCACTTCTTCGGGTAAACATCATTTTAAAATAAATCTGCCACTGGTTTTAAGCAAGTTTATTTATCTACTTACTAAGCCAAGCCTCGGACGTAGACACGATCGCTCCCTTGTACGACAATAAAACTCTTAAGCCCCATTGCCTTGCGAGAAAGATTTACTCTAGCAACAATATTATTAAGGTTGTCTTGCAAGTGTTTTGTTCGAAATCTTAAGATAGCAATGGATTGTGTATGATTATTATACTTATAACCGTCATATGCATTGTAAATATAAAAGAGGGTGGTTAAAAGAGAGTTAAAGAATGAAGCACAGATTACATATAGGTAACACTAGTAACTAAAGAACTAAACTGATTTAGGTATACATTCCTAGGAGGACATCATTAGGAGGCTTTTGCTTTACCGGGACACTCTGTAGTGCCCAGAACGTTTTTTTATGCCTAGCATTTATTTCTTACAGCTACTACTACTACTACTACTAATCGTGTCACTAGTCCTTTCGTTTCGAATCAGTGTGGTGAAAGGATTTAAAGTGTGCTTCAATTGCTCCTTCCTTGCACTTAATACATGTTTTCGAACTTTTTAGGTTCTACGACATGCCGGTTTCCTCACGGTGTTTTCCTTTACCGTTTGAGAGTATTGGTACAGCGCTCATAATTTTTTTGAACAGAAAAGTCCATTGGTTCAGGACCAGATTTGAACCCACGACTTTTGATAGGAAGGCGGGACCGCTACCACTAGATCACCAGTGCTCTCATAGCTGATCTGGTCTTATCCAATCAAATCCAATCCAATAAGTAGGTATAATTCAGAAAAAATGTGGTGCAGACAGATCGAAATGCAGAACGATTTCCCAAAACTCAATCATAACGCATTCTAATGTACTATAGTAGTGGCATCTAGTTGTTTTTATAATCCTACATTTCTCTCAACCTCGCCAACTCCATCCCTATCGAGAAAACACTCCCCAACTGGGCTTTAGTTATGATATAACAAGGAGGACGGCTAAGCCAAGCTTACGGTAGATTTCATTAATTGACATGACGTTTTTTGCTCGCAAAGCGCAACCAATGTTTTGATAAAACGAAAAGCAAAATTACACGTGCTTGTAGTTTGACCCACGTTTGATCAAGGAAATTCTTGGAAAGTAAATATTTATTGAATTAAACTTATGTTAATTTATCTTGGAAGGTAACCACTTCTTCTCGCGTGGACAACATTTTTTTTTCTTGTATGTTTTTCTAGGTCACAAACTATAAATAGGTTTAACTCCTTGTTTTATTCAAATCGGTTATGTAGCCGAACTTCGCAATTATAACAATAGTAGGACACCCTTCATAATTTATTATTATACCTACGTCTATATAGTACATTATATCTATTATAATACCTAGAACTGGTTTATGATCTAGAATGGGGCGGGAATCATTTTCTCAGAAGCGGTACTATGGAGGTAATAATGTTTATAAAAGATGACCCAGTTTCCCTAAGATCCAAGATGCTTTCTTGAAAAAAATACCTATAATGTATTTCACGCAAGTTTCATTTCCATAATTTCAATGAAGAGTATGGTACTAATATTGTTATGAAACAAAATGTATTGTTTGTGATCTGGAACAGCATACTTTTAAACTACGCTATTGACTCTTTTAGGATTGTCTTTTTACCCGTCACCATGCAAGCAAAACCCCAGACGAAATTTAGTACTTAGTGGTAATGTAGACATAGCTAATCGAACTATTTTTCATCGATTCTAAGGTAAATAACTTTTATTTTACAGCGTATGAACGCTTTAAATGTATAATTCGTATCGCGCTATATTTTGACAGCGTATTATAGAGCGTACAAGTCAAAAACGTTGCAAAATAGAACGATTGCCCTCCTTGTATGTATTCAATCGTAAAAGTAAGTATGTTCGTATGAACCAGCTCTTGTGACGGAGTTTTTAGGCCGCCTAAAGGCCTCCGTCATGGCTTAACGACTTAAAAGCCGGGACCGACAATTTAACGTGCCCTCCGAAGCACGGAAGCGCTCAGCTTGTAATGCCACTTGCGGTCACCCATCCTAATTGTGACCGCGCACAACGTTGCTTAACTTCAACGATCAATCAAGAACGTCTAAGCAAGCTACGTCACGAGTGCTTCAATCGTAAGTACGCATAGTATGTATATACGTTCACTGGATGCACGTTTATCTACGTAGGTAGGTACTTTCTTTAATAACCACCCTCTACTTATGAGCCATAACTCAAAGTTGATCCTTACATCGACTTAGAAGATGAACCTCCCTCGGCTGAAGCGTTCGCAAAGCTTTGTCATATCTGCGCTGATTTAAGACTTTTTTATTTGATACTTTTTCAAATTACAAGCGTAATTTTGACGAAATAAGATCGATCTATATCTATACTTTTAATAAAACTGTAACCAATCGATGTCTGTGCATTGAAGATATTTAAAAAAAAACATTTCAGGGGCATAGGCGCAATAGAACCCATATCAATGATAATCCGTATGTCTGCTTGTCTGTGCGTTTGTGCACGCTAATCTCCGAAACGGCTTGACTGATTTAAATGCAGTTTTAACTGATGTTTTGTGGTAAGCCTGGCTGTACCTGTCTCATGAACCGTAATAGGTAGAGAGTTAAAATTTTCACAAAATGTGTATTTCTATTGTAAAACACCTTAGCCAAAACTCTTACAGCATGATCCAAGGAACATGCTGTGCCGACCCCACATAGAGTGGGATAAGGGCAGGAAGATGATGATGATGATGTGAATTTCTATTGCCGCTAAAACAAAAACTAATGAAAATAATAAAATAAAAGGGGCCCCATACATGAAACATTTTTTTTATGTACGATGGTACGGAACCCATCGTGTGCGAAATCGACTCGCACTTGACCGATTTAATTTATTATTTACCTGAAGAAAGCAAATGTGAACTTATAACTTTATTTTGCTCCGAGTATTCTTCAAGTGTCACTTATGTTTCAAAGCATTCTTTAACGCACTTCAACTAAATAATAATCTTGTTTACCCAGCTTCCAATAAAAAAATTAAGCATCATTTCCATGTTATTTCGATATATGTAGTTATGTAGCCTTTTTTTATAATATCAAGCTCCATTAAAATCGATTTAGCCATTACTGTGTAATTCAAAACCATAAAAAATATTGGATTTATAATATTAATAGGATAAGATTAACTTTGTACATCGCTATTTTGAAAATCTAGGGTTAGCATAAATAATATATGTACCTACGACCAGCTATCAACTTCCTATGGCTGATGATGGTATTTAGAAGTTTTGGTATAATCCTTTAGATCTTATTCGGAAACCAGTAAATATAATATATTGGATAACGGATTAAAATGACAAATTATATTGTAGATCCGTGATCTCTGCCTACCCTTATGGGAGACAGGCGTGATTTTATGTATGTTTTATGGATTTAAATCAAAACATCATGTTTATTTGTAAGTTTTATAAATAAATACCTTATAATGGTTAGGTCTGATTTCGCCATTCAAACTGAACGTTTAACTTCTAAACTGAGTTTAAGAGGCCACCATACGATTGCGTCTAGACAGATTTCGAATCGAATTGAAAGAAATAGCGCTACGGATTTCGGGTGTATAAAAGAAAATATTGAAATCAAATATAATCCTCCAAATCGAATAATTGGTATTGAAAACCACAAAATGAATAAAAAAAAAACTGATTTCAACAACTAAATCTAGATCAAAATATACGCGAAACATGGAATTTTTCAAGATTTTTTTATGTTTAATGTGTATTAATGTAGAAATTTCATTTTCTTTTTTAATTATGACATTTTATTAACTAACAACAGAGCTCTATTTCGATTTTGGTGAGCAAAATCCGCTATTGCATACTCTTAGAGTTGTGACAGTTTTCATACAGTTTTCATACAGTTTGACATTTGAGAGCTAAACGCCGTTTAGTTTGAACGGCGAAATGTGCCGTTAGTGTAGAAACCTTCTTCACCGTTTGGACGTTCCAATTTTCCAAAAGTGACAAAGTTAGAAAGCAATATTGTTTACAAAATGTCTCCAATCTTTGTCATTTTTTCGCTCAGCCGCCCGTGGTCGGTGTAATCTCAAATCTCCCGCCGCCAATTTATTTTCATTAGCGATCATCCTCGGTTAATTTTATTCCCTACTTACCCCGGGAAGGATCGGGAGAGTCGGGCTAAGAAAGTGTGAAAGTGGTTTTATAGTTGAGGGTCAGTTTATTACTTTTTGTTGACTCGATTTTGTATCTATAGTATTTGTACTTAACATAATCACCATCATCATCACTGTCGGTTTATTAACCTTTTTTCCTGCTGCTGTACATGGGCATTATTTAGTGCTTTTGATATTCTGCTCTACCCATATCATCGTAGAAGTATATACATTCGTGACCTAATACGACCTAATACGACCTATGCACCAAGCTATATTTTAGAATTCATAATACTTCTTACTCACCACTAGAACTTAAGTTATCTCTTGTGCTTTAGTGCCAGGAGGCTATTGGGGACTCTAGAGTCAGTAGAAAATCAAAAGCAGTGGACTATAAAACTGATTGTGTATTGGACGTAAGAACGTGGATTCCGTAAATTGGGATCCGTGATTTTGAGTGGCGTGTGGTCCGGCGCGTATCGGCCTCGTCCCCCTGTCCCCGCTTGCCGCTGTCGAGTTGTAGCATCGGCGGACGATACAATGTATTGTCTCCTACAAGGCAGAAAGCGAAGGCCCTCTCCATAGCTTCCGACGATTCTCTCCACATCCTGAGCCGCGTATCAGCGAGTTGCTTAATTCATTTCCACGGGATAATATTATTTTTTTACCCCCGCTTTTTGTGAACCGCAGCTTATTTTTATTCATTTTATATTCATCTCAATTTTTCGAGTTAGATTGAGGTGTAATCGAGTTGACAGTCGCCTTTTGAGTTCATTCTGCATTGGGTTTCATCTATTTTAGGGATCGTAATTGTTTGTTGCGGTTTAATTTGCTTATTTTAATCTAAAGCTTTTATTTATAACTAAAACCCGATGCATGCTCGGTACTTGTATTCTACTAACGAACGATCGTTCATTAAAATAGCAACGTTGTTTTTATGTCAAAAAATGTATGGCGCTATTCGACTTATAGCACAGCTTCTTTGATAATGAACCATATGTCCGACATAAGACATAATAAGCTAACTATTAATAATAATGTACTTTATTTGTTTTATTTTATTATGTTTATTCTCATATTTTATCACAAGTTTTTGTCATTTCTCATATTATAATTTTTGATTGCTATTAAATTTGTAATGTTTTTAATTAATTTGTACGTATTTACTTATAATTAGTGTAACTGGTTATACTGGTCTAATTACTTAATTATACCGTTCTAATTACGTTCTTCAAATATAGGGATACCTATAAAGACAATCAAGTCTTAAATAATATCATATCCAAGATATATTTACACGCTACGTCGACGCTACGAAGTTCTACATCATTCACGATTGCTACGCACCTACGCCACACAAGTTTTACATATTATCAGTAAGTATTGTTAACTATACGAGTATTTAATGATCTAAGTAAGTACCTATGTTTTGTGATTGTGATTTATTTAGAAACATGAGCAAATTTTATATATACTGAACCATGGTATCTTGGGGCTTTGGATTGCCGCTTGGGAATCAGAAGTGGTGGCAAATTTTCTTATGATTACTTTTGTCTCTGCCCACTCCATTAAGGATACTAGTATGTAATCTTATTTCCTCTAAATAACACAATGGTTTAATCTTACTTGCCTCTCATTACATTGCGATGAAAATAACAAAAGGGGTATAATAGCCGAAATAGTAAATTATATTACCAAATCTGTACTCAAATTAATTTGTCTCGTCTCACAAAATTAACGCATGAGTAACATCGCACGCTCTGACATCTCGCTAAACCTCACCTGTATGCAACTCACTTACTATTTCCTATAGAGATAATAATACCACTTTTAATGCTCTTTTTCGAAAACGTGACAAGTGCACAAGAGGAGCACTTTAATCCTTTCGCCACAATGTGGTTCGAAAGAACTAGTGACACGACAAGAAGAATGCTCGAAAAACGCAAGGGCAGAATAAATTATAAGACAGAAGGCTGAGGAGCTGAGGCTGACTGCTGGTGAATTGTGGTAATGCTGAAAGTGCCAGGCAAATACACGTTATGATAGCAACAGTGGTAACAAGACAGCGTATGAATAAAATATATTATAAAACCTGATTGACAGCTATTTCTTGTTCAAACTTTTAGAAGTAGATATTTTTTTCTGTTTTTTTCTGTTTTTTTCTTTCTTTTTCTTATCAGTTTTCTTGATACAGGCGTAATGCTAAGTTGACGTGTGTTCCTTGAAAAAAACTCTGAAATTAAAGTCATTTCTGATTGTAGCTTCTTTTGACAAAAAAATTACGACTGTCTTCGATTAATAAGGTGATTTGACGAGTTTTCAAAATATTTATAAGATTCTTCCTGACTTTTCTTGCATGATTTTAGCTGCATATTTTTTTAAGTAGCAACAACTCTATATCGTTCTTCTGAAACGTACTTGCCGCGGGCTCAGGTGAAAAGATCCCACGCTCACCCATCGTCTGCTGTAGCTTAGCTGTTTACCGTCTGCACTCGTCATGTGGGTTTTTGTTGTTTTCTATTGTCTATTTTTTTACAGTCCAATACGGTAGTTCCGTACTTGTTACAAGGTGAGCGATGAATATGAATGTGGATGGACACATTGCTAGAGGAAGGCCAAAGAAAAGCTTAGATTCGATTTTTAGATGGATTGCGTGAAAGAGGACATGCGTGTGAAAGACGTGAGTACTGAGATAAAGAGTGATAGGAGAAGATAAAAGCGGTAAACATGTTGTGCCGACTAAATGCAGGAAAATACTGATATAACTGACTTTCATTCCTGATCCCTGAGTTATAATATAAAACTCATTGTTCTAAATATTTTTTTATATGTAAAACCACATATTTTAATATATAAAAAGTTTAAAAGACCCTCAGAATGAACATTATATTACAGTAAAAGTACCAAAGTTAACTTATAATCATTCATGACTCTTTTTGAGATTAAACAATGAAACAAAACGCCAAATTAATTACACCAGTCTCAACGGCCGGTTAGACAAAACAGGTTAATTTTTAACGAGCGCTCGTCAAACGCTTTACTGTCCCCCGAGGGACAGCTGAGTGAAGTCTAATCAGCCGTTTAAGGAATGCCACAGTAACTCGGCGATAAACGCGATGCTCGTGAACGAATCAGGAAATTAGCTCCTAAAAACTGGGCTAAGTGCGTAGTAAGCGAAAATAATAGGTTCCGCCGAATCTTTATAAAAGAAGACTAGTAAAGTAGACTACTTTCTAGGTAGATATGTAGCCAAATATCTACCTACGTTCTTATTTTTTACTATTATTGTGTGTTTCTTTTATTGTTTCTGTCATTCTTCTGTACTGTGTCTTGTGTGCCAAATAAATAATCTATCTATCTATCTGTCTAAGACTTGGTGCTATTCATAAAAGTTTTTACTAAATCTATTTCCGTAGTGGACCTTCTCGTATGTTGCTCCAACGATTTCTAAAATTTCTCGAAAAGATGTCATATTACTTTTTTTTTTATTTTTGGTGTCTGAAGCTGATTTTGTCAAAATTTTGCAATGTTAAACGTGATAATACAATAACACCGTGAATCTTATGGCTTTGACTGTGGCGCGTAAAAGTGACACATAATATGACAGTTAGTTAATATCAATTGCGTAGGATTTATTTTTCAATAATTTGGCTTGTTCTCAGTGACTTTTAAAAATAATTTTCAAAGAGTTTTCTATTTCTTAACAGAACTAAAACTAACAACTAATACAATTAGGTTTTTACAAAGATTTACAAAATGCAAGAAAAACAGACCAGCTATCTAAATACCGTTTTATGTTCTAGAATAAACACGGCAATTTACATTGACAACTGCAACAAAAAAAAACTAGAGAAGCAGTTTTACCCGCGCCACTGCGGATCTCTAATGAAAAATAGAACCCCAGCCCCAATTTTTGACATCTCAGTATCCACCCTATTGCAGTGCTCGAAAATCTGTCTCTCTGTCCGCGCGAAAGACAATTGCACGGATAATTTTTTTACTTATAATTATTATGGAGTTTGGTTTTAATGAGCTTTGGTTGCGCTCGTTTGTTTTAAATTGATATGGAGTTCTGTTGTTTCTATAATTTTAATGTGATTTTTTTTGGATAATTTATGAAGCGCTCGTGGAGTAGCTTGCTTAGACATTCTTGATTGATCGTTGAAGTTAAACAACGTTGTGCGCGGTCACAATTTGAATGGGTGACCGCAAGTGGCATTGCGAGCTGAGCGTTTCCGTGGTTTGGAGGGCACGTTAAATTGTCGGTCCCGGCTTTTAAGTCGTCAAGCCACGACGGAGGCCTTTAGACGGCCTAAAAACTCCCTCAGAAGAGTTGGCCACTAGCTCATACGAACTTACAAACTTTAATTTATTTTTATTTATTATTTTTTTCATTTATATTAATTACAATTAATTTATTTTTAATATCTAAAAATGACTTTGACTTTGAGTTTGAATAGCCTCAAAACACTTCAGAGATATTGTTCAAATGCAAACGGTATCACATTCGTAGTTACAAAAATCTTACCCCTTGTGTGACATTAGAGAGAACCATTACACATTACAAAGATCTTATTACCATATCACGCCTTAGCTTACAAGATTCATGCTCTGATCTGCCATTACCATACTCGGCCATTTAACAAAGTACCGCGGAAACTGAATGAATAAAATATCGTAGATTGTGGCGGAAATGTGCAGCGTTCGCTAACGCGCGGTTTATGCTCCTGATAAGGTGCAGACGCTAATGTGGATGCACATTTTTATATTGGCACCGTAGAGTTGGATGTTTTTAGAGTTCCGTAGCCGAAGGGTGCCAACGGGACCCTATTACTAAGCCTCCGCTGTCCGTCCGCCCATCCGTCCGTCGGCGTGCTGTATCACATGAAACGTAATAGGTAGAGAGTTCAAATTTTCGCAGTGTGTATTAAAAAACTTAAGGGGGTCCTAAACAAAAAACATTTATAGATAGATAGATAAGCTCTTTATTATGAATAACAATATGAAAAGAAAACAACATAACTTATGTACTAAAAAAAAAACAGATATACACAAACGGTCTTATTGCTAAGAACAATTTCTTCCAGACAACCTTGGGATGGAGAGGATAGAAAGGAAGATTGGGCGATGGTGTTATGTTGTTATGATGTGTACATGTACAATGGTACGGAACCCTTCGTGTTCAAATTTGACTCGCACTTAACCCTTTTTTTTGTGTTATCCAAAGAGAGATCGAATGAAAAGATATAGAAAAGTTTTATTTAAACAGAGAAGAGATGTAATGAAGAGACTTCATCGAGTGATCGCGCTACTTTAGCCTGTTGAGATTGAGACAT
Organism: Scotopteryx bipunctaria; assembly: GCA_949320045.1. NCBI lineage: Eukaryota > Metazoa > Arthropoda > Insecta > Lepidoptera > Geometridae > Scotopteryx > Scotopteryx bipunctaria. Next base: position 9,753,188 of record OX439442.1, on the reverse strand, counting down.
CCATTTTTGTTTGAGTAAAGCTCGAAGAAAAATCATCATGACAGCGCGCTGTTAATTTATGACTCTGTACTCTTCCTTTTACTGATTGATTGTTTTCTAATATCATAACTAACAGATTTTTTCATAATCATTTTACAAAATCTTCTTTTCGTACAAACAAGCGAGCTTTCAGTACAACTTGTAAAACGCCATCTAACATAGAAAATTCAATAAAAAGCTAAAAGCCAATCTTATCTCGGCGAGAGGAAATTAAGAAACAGCGGCGGGCATCTGACAAGGTGGCTCTTTACAGATCTGTCAGTAGTGAGGGGATTGTGTTGCTTTTGAGACTATATCGATATTTTTCAAAACTTTTACAAAAATATATTAACATGCTACTTATATTATTTTCGAAAAATTGCGAAGAAAATAAAAATCTGGCCGAAATACCGAGGATTTCCTAAAAACAACGTTGAGCGTTCTAATTTTACTAGTGGCGACATCTAGTATTAGAAACAATACTGCTCAAGCATGATTTACACTCAAGCATAGGTTTTTTGACAGAAATATGACAAGCAACTACTTGAGCCATCGTATTTTGAAACTCATGAACAAATTGTTCACAATATCATAGAATTGTGAATCATTTGCAATAAGATAACGAGGTTATAACGCGGTTTCTTTTTTACTAAATTATTATTTCGACATCGTATTTATATAATCTATTCGTTACGGGCTCAGTCACAAAAAAATCATCAACACCTCGCCCACAGCCCTAACCATTTTTAAAGATAGAGTGTTGAATGCGACAGCATCACGACATCGGGTTTTCTCGTCGAATCGCTGAAATAATTCCACCGTGACACCTACCGTCGGGGGACGGAAACGCAGCCTTATCTCTCCCAGAACCCGCTTGTTCCATTTTTAAACAACTCACTTCTTTATTTGTATTTATTCCTCCCTCCCCCGCGCCTGCCCCCTTCCGCGCCCATGTTACCACATGAATAGAGACGCCTACTTAATGGGACTTTCAGTTACTAAGTCATCATGTTTTTAACAATACGAAGATAAGTAAGAAGGTCGACACGCGGATAATAAACGGTGAAAATATGCGTGTGGCTTCGGGGAATTTTCAAAGAGTATCTTTATGTTGCCGTAAATAAGCCGATACGGTAGAAGTTTGTTGTTCTTGCGATATTGTTTTTTAGGTAAGTATTGAAACAAATTGAAAAGTATGTTGATACGATTATAAGTATTTGTTGGTGTCTTTATAAGGTGCAAGGAAGCGTTCTTACCGTAGAAAAGCTAAAACATTTTCTGTCACAAGGATCTACTACAATGCGATCACTTGAAAAGAATATTTTTGTTATAATCCCAAGATACCTACCGTGCCACAGATAAAAGAGTGTCATAACTCAAGCCACATTCTACTGGGTACAGTTTATCCGTTATCAGAGTAACAATGCATCGTAACGGTATCATTGCGGGCTATTCAACATTTTTATTATTGCGCTACTATTGTCTTATGGCGCGACTCTATGAGATAACGCTGGTGACACATTGTTGTAGAGTTTGAACAACGTATTCGTAAAAATGTAAGTTCTACGAAAACTTGTGCTAGTCTGCGTCTTTTATTCAAAGTTAATAAATAAATAACACCCAACAGTCACATACGTAGTCCTAACTCCCACTAGGATTCCCTGTGTCGTTGGTATCAGAAACTACGTACCACAACACCCAGACCCGGAAGAAATATTTACAGATCATGCAAAAATTTCTTCCGCAGCGGGAATCGAACCCGCGCCTCTTGCGTCTCTGCCGAGCAATCGCCCGCCAAGCCATCGAGGCTGTCAAACGTTAGAAACATTATCTAGGGTTTTTGGTATTAGAAACTATAGGTAGGTGCTAGTTAATGGCTTGAAATAGCAAATAGACCACTTTTTTTCTGGGTCATAAGCTACTAGGATACAGGCAGACAAATATACGTCATTATTCTAATCTTCGCTGACACCTCTAAAAGAACTAAAAAAAAGAAATAGGAATATTAGGAAACTATCAATCTGTCATTGATATTTCCCGTTGCAGTAAATAAAGTTGACACAAATGTTTTTTTCGGTTTTCTCAATGTTCGGAAGAGAGCGCCTCTTCTCTCAAACCATCCAAACATGCTCGTCCAACAAGATCTCGGCGCCTTCCAACATTGTTCTCCAAACAACTCTGAACCGAGATACGTCTCAGATTTATGTCTATAATGTTTGTTGTTTCACCTTCCCGAGAATAATGCCTGCGCAGATTTATGAATAAGCCCGTTGTTTACGGCGATTGGTGATAAAGGCGGTATGACTAATTTCTTGGTTCCGTGGTTTCGCGCCTTAATTTGATTAAACAGTGGGAAACATGCTCGCATATAAACCAGGCAATGGGACAATGAGTCAGGAGCTACGACTTCAAATTCAAGATAGGTCAGTGCTATCTTACGTCCAGTTGATTATATTCTACTATCGGAGAACGGATGGTTACCATGGTAACGTTGTTTTTCTGACAAAACATGTACGGCGCTTTTGGGTAGATAACAAAAATTCTATGGAAATGATCCGTCATTCGTTCCTTGTATATAGGAATCGGGCAGTAGGTACCCATTGATGCTCATGAACATGAGCCAAAGGGCAAGTCAGCTGGCCCAAACTTAAAATATTTTCACATTGCTTGTCAATAAAACCCTTAGATCCTTACTTTAGATAAAAGTAAGTTCATATGAGCTAGTGGCCAACTCTTGTGACGTAGTTTTTAGGCCGCCTAAAGGCCTCCGTCATGGCTTAACAAATTAAAAGCCTTACTTTAGATAAAGGTGCTTTTGCCAGAGTCATTCAATTGTAAATCAGTACTTCTTCAGACTATGACAGATTTTAACGCTATGCCTACAGTAAGTTTTTAAGTCCGTAGTGCACATTAAGTTAGTCAAAGTTCCGATATACAAAGTGTGAAATAATGAAAACAATAGTAAAACTATTAAAGTTTAAGCCAAGCCCACCGCAAATATCGAACCGCAGATCCGCATTATGCAAATATGAGCCCGGAGTTTCCTGCTTACAGTAGATACCATTAATCATTATCTAAATTAATTTCGAACGTTTTACAAAATCTCCTCTTAGTTTCTTAAAGTCACAATAAAGAGGATCGGGCCGCGGTGGCCATAACTCATCCCTTTAAGATTACTGATCTTTAATCCCCCTCCTTCACTTAAAGTTAAGATTTACGACCAGAGGAATTATATTACCCCGCGCGAAATAAGCTGCTGTGACATGTCTATGAAAAAGGTGCATAGGTTTTCGGTTACGCGGAATTTTTCAGTGTCAAGCAATTTATGTATATTTTTAATCATGAAGGTACCTACTTTTGGGCCTCATTCAGGTAATCAAGTAACCAATCCAGTTCAGATAACTTTACTTAATTTATTCCAGTATTGCTCTTATAATATTACACACATCCACCCGTATTTTACGCTCTTGCTTAATTGTTATTTTTTCTCCTGTCAAATATCAACATTCCGTTAAGAAAAAGGCTTGGGAAAAAGGTTTTGATGAAAAGAGTTTGCTATCTTTGCTGTCCATTCAAATTGCTTTACATTTAAAGGCTATTAAATGCGATTATTTAGAACGTAAGCTAACACTACTCATAAAGTATGACTTTTCCTCAGTTTTCGAGGAAAAGTTATAAATAATACAACAGTCACACATATAGTCCTGACGACGCACTCTGATTCCCTGTGTCGATGTCGTCAGACATTAGAAATCAGAATAAATACTTGCAGGCAATGCAAACATTTTCACCGCCGCAGCAATCGAAACCACACCTCTTGCGTTTCAGACAGTCGCCAGCCACCAAAGCTGTCAAACGTAGGAAATTCCTACTTACCAAACTTTTAATTATCTACCAACTGACACAAAATATGGATAGACCTTACATCCAATACCTGTTACGGAGTTAGCTGAAGGAATATTTATAGCTGTAACTTTATTTAATATCGGAACCTTTTCATCCACACCCCATGTAAACTTTTAAGCTGCTACGTCAACTTTTATATTGGGTTAATAACACTTTTTTCTTTACTAAAAAAGTATTGTTTACAAAACAGAAATAAGCGAACGTAGGTACGCTTAGTACACGAGTTACGAGTACATCAATGATCATGTTTACGATGAGAAATGTCTACAGACTTTTCCAATGTTTTGAAAACATGTCAGAAATCGTTGTAAACATATTTTCGATCAAACTTTGCCGCCAGAGCTCACAAAATCTGGCTTAATTCTAATAATAAAACCTTAAGTATTAAGAAGGTCTTCTATACCATTAAAATTTCAATTTACCTCACTCACACGATTTTCTTTCAAACAAACTTTTAGCTCAGTAATTGAAAGATCGGAAATTCCCAACCAGCACATATTTCAAAACCGCTTCTTGAGGATAATATAAGAAGATAGAGGACAGAGTCGGATATAAAATATGGCGTCCTTTCATGAATCTTATTAAGATATCCTCCGAAAACTGAGAGGGACAAAACTATCTAAATTTCTCGGGGTAGAAAGAGAAGTAAATAGACGGTTTACGTTAAAATAATACAGTTAAAGAGGTGTGCCAGTGGGAATTTATCGTCTCTATGAATATGATTTTCTTAAGTAGCGGATATGGCTCCCTGAAGAGGTATTTAGCATCGCACGACCTTTGTGCCAAGCACAACATTTTATTACCTACCTACACTTATCTGAAAATAAAGTAATATGAGAATTTTCATAAATTAAAAAACTATTTGCTATTTAACTTTATGACTATCAAAGAGCACCGATTTTAAGAGCATCAATCGTGTCATGTCATATTTATGCAGTCTCTTTTTAATTCAAAAACAAATGAATCTATAATATGTATTGGTTTTTTAAATAAACTAAGGCCTTTTACCATCTATAGTAGATGATTTATACAGCGTCAGGAGGCAACTTTTACCTTCACAGACGGGACGCTGTAGTGCCTGGGACGAATTAAGATGGAGTAGGCTTGCCCAGCACCTATTCCATCCTCACAGCTTTTTTAAAGACATTCAGATTAATAAGGGAATAGGAGAAATATATTTAAAAATCATTTTATACAGATATTTTATAATATTTTTTTATTAGCAAAAATATTTTACTTACAGCCTACCCTTAATTTTCTATCAAGGTAAGAGCGCCAATAACGGAAAACTTAATCTTGACTTCGACAAAAGAGTAGAATAGCTATATAGGGTAAACGCGGCGAATGTGTCTCATAACTCACAACTTTCTTTCAGGAGTGCAACACACGCTATCTCACATGCAAAATAAGTTCCGGATACGCTATTGGTTAGCGAAAACCGATAATAAAGTTGAACAACGCTGGTATGTTTGGTGGAGCTTTTTGAATATTTATACTGTAAACCAAATATTGTTAAATATTTTGTAAAGATAAATAGATCTTAAGTAGATGTGTTGGATTAACCGGTCATCTTGTAGATAATTTCGTCAAGAATCACAGGCTTCATTTTTCGCCTACATTGATAATGATTATGATTTGAATATTCCACTGTAAGTAATACACTGGTAATAACTCTATGATCGATAAAAATAATATCTTTATAATAGGCAACTCCAAAATATATTTTTTATTTTAGTCAGAAAATTACAAAACATATATTTTAGCTAATAGCTACAGAAAGCCGTGGAGGTGGCTTTTGGCCAAAGTACCTATAAAGATCTGAGTCATTGACACGTAAGAAGACACGTACAAAAATCCACCAACACAAAACATTTTCATAGATAAACGCTATAACATCTTAAAATCACTCACAGCCTTATCATTCAATTTGGCCCATATCCCCCCTCGATATGCAAAAAGCGTTCTTTTATCCCCGCTATAAATAACATTAGCTGTAATATGGTAGACGCGTGTGTAATTACCATATAAATAATAATTTCGAAGATTACGGCAAGGTAAGGATGATACACAGTCTTTGCCACACCTGAGTAACTCAGGTATCGCACTCATGTATATGTGTTTTGAGTTGAATTGAAATATTGTAGAACTTTATTATACAAAATATTATTGTAGTAAAATTATTTGTGAGAATGCTGTTTCCATTGTAATTTATCATCCTTAAAAACCACTAAAATTAAAAGCCTTGTTAATTTTTTTTACATAACTACCCATTTTTAAGTAGGTTTTAGTAACCCACTGATTTGTTTCCTTTTAACCACGAACGAGCTTTTGTTAAGAAGGAAATACAAAGCGTGGGCGGACCAATGTATGTCTTGCAAAGTTCATATCAATTTAAACTTTTCTGATCTAAGAACTTCATTTTCTTCCACATAAACCAAGTTTAAGTTATTGCACAAACATTATAAATATTCATTAAAATTATCGCTGGATCGGGCGGAGCTTCGTAAGCTGAAGGTGGTATGGCGTAAAGGGTGTCCATGTGTTATCCCGAAAACTGGCAACACTATTATTTACCCATTTTTGGTTAAGTTTGTCAACATTCTGTAGTTTATGATCAACTCTTTTGTTTGATCGTAACGTATTCCGCTTATTGTAAAATTTTAAAAGATTGAAGCGCTCGTGGCTTGCTTAGGCGTTTTTGATTGATCGTTAAAGTTAAGCAACGATATGCGCGGTCACAAATTGGGATGGGTGACCGCAAGTGGCATTACAAGCTGAGCGCTTCGGAGGGCACGTTAAACAGTTTGTCCCGTCTTTTAAGTTGTTAAGCCATGACGGAGGCCTTTAGGCGGCCTAAAAACTCCGTCACTAGAGTTGGCCACTAGCTCATGTGAACATACATACATACATACATTTAAAAGATTTTATTTTTATTTTATCCGACCAAATAATAAATAGAAAGTGGTTTCTTACAGCCGCCATGTTGGATTTTTTGACACTTCATATAGCGACATTCTACATGCGTCCAGACAAATCAAAAGTGTCTCAGTTGTGAGAGTAAAGTGTCTCATTTGTCAAATTCCATCTAGCTGTTTAGACTACAGCTTTAACTAAAGGAATGCACATACATACATACCCACATACATACATACCCACATACATACATAGACACATACACCCCAAACATATTACCCCCTTTTTCGCAGTAGGGTAAAAAAGTATTTAGTTAATTTAAGTTCCAGCTTAAGGTGATATGTATTGTAGTTTTTTTAAAGGACATTTTGTTTTCATTAATTACCAATGTTCACAAAAGTTGTACCAAAAGTACCAAAGCAGTCGTTGCCTGAGTAAAAAGCTCTCGTTATATTTGAAAAACTTATTAAACACCTTGAAAAGCATTTCTAGGCTTTATCCCCTTTGGCAATAATCAGAGATACGGCGAAATATGAGTGTCATTATTCATGGGACTTTGTCAACATGCACTTGATAAATTTATATTAGTCGGGTTATACCAAAGTCATTTTGCGGGAAAATGAGATGTTGAGTAAGCTTGATTTAGGTAAGTTGAGAAAATGCTGAGACCCTGTGGATTTAAGGCAAAAATAAAACAGATTGGTTATATTATTATAAAAGCATTATTTACTAAGTTTGTCATTTTATTATAAAGTATTTAAATACACATAATCACATTTTCACATTAAAACTTTATTTTAGAAAATCAGCGCTGATTAGCAAACTACTATTTTCCTTAAAAAATAATCAGAAAAGTGAACAAACTCATTACATAATAGCCTATTTCCTCACCTCCTTAAGCCAACCGCCGCGCCATAAACCACGGTTCACATTAATCACGATTTAATACTGGCAATAATTAAAAATCTCATAGGTACCGTGCGCCGCTGCATCTCACTTAATCGTTACCCCATTTGATAGATGGCGCTATCCTTACCACAAACTTGCAACCCTCTCACAATAACCACAGAGAAACCTACCTTGAACTTTCCTAGAGAGAGCTGCGGGAGGTGAATGTGAAAAGGTTCCAAGACGCTCGCGTAGATAGGAGTATTAGGAAGCGTTTACAAAAGCGGCACGTAGAGTAATAAATAATATAGTAATCAGTGCGATTCCTTACATCCCATCTCTTATTAGGCGAGAACCTACATTCAACATTCGCTAATGCTTCGGCTTACTAGCACATGTGGAACGGAAAGATTCACGTAGAATTTATTGTGTTTCGGCTTATGAATCATAAATAAGGGGGCTAATTAGAATTGCTTTACCAATGCCTTACGACTGCGAAATATTGTTTTGGTTTTCTTAGCTGTTGTCTCAGACAAATAGAAACAAAAACAAAGGTACATCCAGGCCTTTCGATAATCAATCGTGACTTCTTTAAAATTATGAGGTACAGTCGCCTGCAATAATATGTATTTATTACAAAACTTAGAAAATGGTTTCAAAGAGAAATTTTATAAAAAAATATTTCATTATATCACATATTTTTGTATTTTTCTTTTGTGTCACTACTTATTATTGAAATGCTGTAAAACCATTTTGGAAGTTATAAAATGTATATACTGTATACTGTACCTACATAGTAGAGTTCACATATTATTTATAACGAGCACCTACTAACTTCACGACTTTAAATATAGTTAGATTATATTCACAATAAATCTCATGTATACGTCATGGCTAGATTGTAGAATTGATCACATCATGAAGTGATCAATTCTACGATCTGGCCACGACATATACATAAAACTTCTCATAAAATTAATATCTTTAGAAAGTACGCATACGATAAGAGCTCGCACACATCGTCGATAATGCGGGCAAATTATGAAGTTTTAACAAGTTCGCAAAATAATAAATCTCTTTCGCGCGCGGTTATCGCAGTCCTCGTAGGCTTCGGTGTGTGGGGTTGCCAGTTCGAGGGAATTCCCAAAGTATTAGGAAATTATTTCAAATAAATAGATAATACCGATAATTTGTCTTTTATTATTAAAAGTTAGCAAGCACAGAGGCATTTCAATTTATCACTGAAAAAGATACTCTTCGTGTTTTAACTCACTAACTGAAAATAAATATTATCAATTACCAAAAAAGTTTTAAAATTGAAACCTCTGAACGAATCCAGAGATTTTATATTAACCGAAAAAGATAATATTTATTTATATCATTCGATATTTAATGTTGGCAGCACCACCAAGACGTAAGTGGTAAGGTAAAGAATGGAAAGTAAAGTTGGCGTAATAAATTAATTGCCGACTAAGTTGCGAGTAAGACGAGCGATCCAACCAAGTTTAGACTATTAATTTGGGTCTTATAGGACGAAGGCGACAAATAACCCCGGATATATGTGTGCGTTTTGTATGATGGTTATTAATTTTAGGGAAATATTGTTGGAAGATTTGAATTTCGAATCCGAAGGGATAGGTGAAAAGTTTTAACGCAAGAAAGCGTACACCCTGTCATACAGAGTATTTCTCAAAGCGCTCGTGGCGTAGCTTGCTTAGACGTTCTCGATTGATCATTGACGTTAAGCAACGTTGTGCGCGGTCACAATTTGGATGGGTGATCGCAAGTGGCATTACGAGCTGAGCGCTTCCGTTCTTCAGAGGGCATGTTAAATTGTCAGTCCCGGCTTTTAAGTCGTTAAGCAATGACGGAGGCCTTTAGGCAGCCCAAAAACTCCGTCACAAGAGGTGGCCACTAGCTCATACGAACTTACTGTTAGAGTATCTCAGTAGTGTCAAAGTCAGTCTTAGGTACTGTAATCATAATAATAATTATGATTACAGTAGGTACCTAAGACTGTCTGAATGCCCGGTTTTTACATTCTAATAACGGACGAAGGACCATGTATTACCATAGCAACTTTGTTAGGGTGTCCCAAAAAGTAGAGTCAAGTGGAAGTCTAAAAGATAGAGCGCCCTTTGGGGTATTCAAATCACCATCAAGAAAAAAAATGTCCTCATAAAGTTTTGATTTGTAACTAATTTTGGGATACAATATTTTTTCACGTCGCAATGGTAGCAGATCATCCAACAATACTGGTATTGTGTCTGAAAGGCATACTATTGACCAATAATGTACCAAAAATACTGAAAAAATAATTACTCGAAAACTACGAAAATCGTGGAACATTCATAGGAGTGATGTAGTGCCCACATCACTCCTATGAATGTTCCGTTAAGGGGTGATTTATCTCTGGACTTCCTCATTGACACAATTTTTTGGGATACTTTTCGACAGATATCAACGTTGTTATGAACGACCCGACGCCCGTTAGTAAAATATTCTAACCAGGCATAAAACTATAAAAGTAGAATGTAGACTTTCATGTAATTAAATAAGCTATTCAATGGTTCTAGCAAATAGCCTGAATCAAGATGAATCACAAAAAGAGCAGCCAAACCGAAGCTGAGTCATTAGGAGCCTTTACGACATGAAAATAAAAACTTCAAGCACGAATTCCCCAACAAGTGATTACCATAAATAAAGCAGATGATACACCGCGACCATTTCCCATCCCCGGAGTATTAAGGCAGCCATTACTCTGATTGATTGTACTATAATGACGAGAAAGTTTTGCAAAACGACTGCTTTCGTCAAACCCAATTTCACGCTTACAGTCTAAATATATAAAACTCTGATGTTATCTACTGACTGACAATCAACGCACAGCCTAAATCATAAGTCATAGAAGCGTGAAACTTGGAAGATATATTCTATTTATGGTGTAAAAAAAGGAATTCCCGAAACTGGAGAAGGTGAAGACTGTATGAAAAAAAACTCAACACGGAAAAAGTCGCGTGGAGTTCCTCTAGTGACCCATAAATTTTGCCTAGTGATTATTTCGGCTCACAATTTAGCGATATTTTAATGTTTCCAGATTTGTTTTATGACTAAAACTGATATTTATTGTTTTAACTTTAGCTGTAAATAAAAACAAAATCGATTATTGTAATTATACTTAAGACAGGTATACTTTACGTGTAGTCTTTGAATTGTATACTTTTAATTTATTATTTACCTAATTACCAGTACCTACCGTTACCCTTACACATAGTTTTTTATGTGGGCTAACTGTCTCGTGGGAAAACTGGCATGATTTAAAGTGTACGAAAGGAACTTGCGGCGCACTTTAAATCCTTTCACCACACTGTTTCGAAAGAACTAGTGACACGACTAGTAGTATCAGTAATAGTAGTATAGTTTTTCATCGCTTTCAAGATATATCTGTATTCTAAACTTTGCACCCTGAAATCATTTACTCAATATTATCTTTAGTTTGTCAAAGTCAAAGTATATTTATTATTTGAATATTACATTACATTACACATTACATGTTAAAAAAGATGTTACAGTTTGTATTGATTAATAGTTACAAATTTTAAAAGTAATAATAGTAATGTCAAACATGAAATAGCAAAAGTAATATAAAACTTTTTGAGCACAATTACAGAATTATCAGAATCGAAACTCATCTTTCTCGTAGCATTTTTATAATACGAACAAAAGTATTAAGCAAAATACTATCTTGAGCTGAACTCAAACACAACAGAATTATAGGAACCGCTACTAGTTTCTCCCGTAACCCGTTTAAAGCAAGAGTAATCCGAAACTTCCAAGTATCGGAAAGTTAAAAAAAAACACGTGGCGTGTGGGCGGATCGAAGGCTCATCCCCCCCACCTGTTGGTGATCCGGCTGATCCGCCCCCCGGATATACGGATAGACTCGGATACGCCGGGATAAACGGCACGCCTAACGCCCAGCTAAGCCCGAGTTATCTTGTATTCGGTATTCGCAGGAATACCTACTCTATACCTATTCTATTTTGCTTGGATTGAATTTTATTCACTAAGTTTTACTGAGAGAGCACTGGTGGTCTATTGGTATAAAGTTAGAAATGTGAGGAAAGGAGCCTTTGCAACGCACTTTAATTCCTTTCCCCATCTATAATAGATTTACAACGTCAGGAGGCAACTTTTACCTTGACTAACGGGACGCTGCTGTAGTGCCCGGTACGAATTAAGATGGAGTAGGCTTGCCCAGCACCTATTCCATCCTCTCAGCTTAGTCAGCCTGATTTGAACCCACCAACTTAGGATCGGAGGGCGGGGTCACTACCAACTAGGCCACCAGTGCATACTTTTTTTCACCGAATTGGTTCGAAAGACAACTAGTAGACAAAAAAACTAGTGACACAACTACACTAGATAGACCCAGTTTTAGATTTGTATTATTTAAATTGTCTTTTTTTCGTAAGTGTTTTTAGTAAATTTTAAATACTCTATGAATTATTTACGAATCAAACTGTTAATGCGTTTTTATTATTAGACTTCGACCAATTAATCATTTGTAATTTTTCTACAAATGGAAAACCACTAATATATTTCTGTATCTGACCATATTTTTTCCCAACATTTCAAAAGAATCCTTTTGCTATTTTCAAGGGTTTTTTGTTAGTTGTTTTTTAATACTCACTCATTTTCATACATAAAATCTAACCTGTCATAAAAACGAAGCGCTCGTGTCGTAACTTACTTAGGCGTTCTTGATTCATTGATCCTTGAAGTTAAGCAACGTTGTGCGCGGTCACAATTTGGATGGGTGACCGCAAGTGGCATTACGAGCTGAGCGCTTCCGTGCTTCGGAGGGCACGTTAAATCATCGGTCCCGGCTTTTAAATCGTTAAGCCATAACGGAGGCCTTTAGGCGGCCTAAAAACTCCGTCACAAAAGTTGAACACTAACTCCATTTAATACGATCCTGACCTACTTCTTTCGCTTAATTCTTACTCATCATCTTATGTTTCCAACCTCACTCAATATGTAAGAACGTCTAACATTTAAGTGGTCCAATTTTCATCGTAGACACCCCTCAATCACAAAGGACCCAAATCATAGCTGCAAAGTTCTTACCTCTAAGACGTCCAACGACAACCAAAACTACTAATTGGCGAATCGAATTACCGAACCGGGTATCGAACCCCCGATCCTGCACTTAGCAGTCGGATCCATTTAACGGTTTAGTGGAGACGATCCCTTCTGCGAACGATATTCAGCAATTAAAGGATATTAGTGCTAAGGTAATTTGAAGGGAAGATGCATTATCTTGGAACTAACTAGCGCCCGCGGCTTCTCGTGGTACCCGGATAAAAAGTAGAGTATTGATAATGAATTTAAAATCGTTTTATTTATTTGTAGTTACTCCACTAGTGTACAATGAGAACTCTTTTTATAAAAAACCTATTAATTTAAATAAATAAAAATCATAATTTAAAGGTGACCAAGCGTTGTATGTGTGTGTCTGTGTGTGTGTGTGTGTGTGTATGTGTGTATGTAAAGTAGAGTCTTATCTTAAGACGTTTACATACATACATACATACATAGTATCACGCCCGTATCTCAAACACGTTGAGCAGAGCCACAAGTAATCGTTAAAAAACTTGCAGCCACTCCTGATTCAAAGTCCCAAGATAAATATGATGAACCATGATGACAGGTAATCAGTCCATCGTTCATATAGATGGTCCATCATGTTGGAGAGGATACTATCCCTTAGCCAACTTTTACGACATGCTCCGGGAGAGAAGCAGCTGGACGCAATCTGTTTTTTTCTGTCTCACTCTATGTTTTTTTATAAGACGTTTACATATTTTAAAATCAAACACAATCCCAACAGACACATTTAAAACTCCTATCTATAAAACACAATCCCAGCACATACAATATCGAGTTTATGCATGGATACACTTGTGTACGTAAATTCTGTTTCGGCTGGGTTAGAGTGGTGACCCAAAATAGTTGGTCCCAAGTCCGATGGGCCGCAGCCAAGACGCTTTGAGAGCACTTTCCTGGCCAATAGTTCTTAATTAGCTGAAGACCCACTTGCACCATACTATCTAATCTAAACTAATATAAAACAACAAGCATTTTTTCTGCAATCAACACACAGGCCAAACTACTGAAGCTAGAAAGATGATTGGAAGATAGCTTCCTCATATAGCAAAACGTTATAAGTTATTTGTACATTTTTAAATAAAAAATGTTGAAGTAGGTATGTTGTGTATATTTTTGTAAAAAGATAGTAATTTGTGTATTCACTAAACGATCATAATTTTAATTAGATAATAGACCGATTTACATTAAATAAAATAATTATCTACATATTTTAATAATATTAAGTAAGTAAGTAAGTTAGTATGAGCTAGTGGCTAACTCTTGTGACGGAGTTTTAGGCCGCCTAAAGGCCCCGTCATGGCCTAACGACTGAAAAGCCGGGACCGACAATTTAACATGCCCTATGAAGCACAGAAGCGTTCAGCTCGTAATACCACTTGCGGTCACCCATCTTAATTGTGACCACGCACAACGTTGCTTAACTTCAACGATCAATCAAGAACGTCTAAGCAAGCTACCCCACGAGCATTTCTTTTCAATAATATTGAGCACATCCTACACCTAATCAATTCATTTCGCTTATGGCTTCGCTACTTCATCAATATCAACCTCGCAGTTAGATATTCTATTTCAAATCACATTTTCCTTAATCAATGGTTATGGGGAGGTGGCAGTTACTCTCTCGGTCATCACCCACCGACCATCCTTAGAAGCATTACTGGGAAATGCACTAATGCCTCTTCGATACCGTGGAAAACTGTTAAGGGGCTAGTTAGGGGCTTTCTAAGATACTGATATAATTAGTGCATTGTGCCTTTAACGTCCTACAAACCACTGCGAGGATTCACAACGATGCTGCTATACAATTTTGATCTTTCGAACGTACTAAATAAGGTGAAAAATTAGTTTGGCAATTGAAAGCAAAGTTTGGTAAGGTATAGACAAGTTTGCCTGAGTTACTGGCCACATACAGGGGTCATTATCATCCAGAGTGGCCTGGAAGCTTTTGAATATAGAACGTTCGGGCTTAATAATTCAATATTTGGCATAGTCTTTTGAGTCTTAGTCCAATGCTGTAAGGAAGCCAAGACTTCGTAGATAATATATTACGTAGATGTATTTATATTTATATAGGGTTCTATCTAGTCGTGTCACTAGTTATTTCGAACCAATGTGGTGAAAGGAGTTAAAATGTGCCTCAAAGACTCCTTTTGTGCATTTGACAAATGTTTTTGAATTTTCTACCGTTCTACGTCATGCTGGTTTCCTCACGATGTTTTCCTTCACCGTTTGAGAGAACCGTTATAGCGCACATAATTTTTTCGAACAGAAAAATCTATTGTTGCATGACCAGATTTGAACCTACAACCTTAGAATCTGAAGGCAGGGCCACTACCACTAAACCACCAATTCTCTCAGTTTTTGATATTTTAACATCTTATTTAATTCTTATAATAAGTAATTCTAATTAATTATTATAATTATATGATGATATTATATTAATTTTTATAATTATATGACATTGTGAAGGCCGCAGGTGATCGGTAGATAGAGGCAACAGAAAATCGTTAGTCCCCCCCAAATCCATATTGGGGAGGTATACTTGAGGAGGAGAAAGGCCGGCCTTTCTCCTACTACTTTTATGCTACGATCCGCAAATGGAGATCCGTGATCTCTGCCTACCCCTATGGGAAACAGGCGTTATTTTATATAATGTATGAGTAGTGTTTACTAACTAAGAAATTAATATAACAATGAAGTCACACTATGGAGCTACGCCTCGAGTGCTACGCCGTAGTAAGCTGAACTCTTGGATATTTGAAAAACACTTGGGAAAAACCAGTAACACTTTACGACGAAATCAGAGATATCAAACTGCACGCTACAATATTAGCGCTACGAGTGCTACGAGTGCTACGAGCGAATAAATATGGATCTTTTAAAACGCCCGCCTCCGTAATTGCCTGCAGATGGACCCGGGCCAATTACGGACATTTAGTCCGACTCCAAGCGTACCGATAAATTGTATAGATATTTACATAGCGCCCCAGATTCATTGACTAATGATCGTCATAATAAACCGTACTGTTTTGAGATACATTTTAATTGAATTAACCTTTACAATCACTAAGCATTCACCATTGTGAATTCAGCAGCTCAATCCAGCAGTGTCACAGTGTCGGCGCCGCACCACTGACATTTCAACCAAAATGTATGAAACATCTTTCGTTTACCCTTGATAATAATTATGTAGGATACCTAGGTAAGTTATGCCGTAGCTTCGTTGCGGTTGCGTCTGAAACCTAAGCTCGATCAAGACACATTAGCCTTATGATAGTGCGGTCTTAATGGGAGTCTGACGGACACACTGCTTTATAAGACGTCGAATAATATGTAATTTAGAATAACGTTTATACAGAGTGTCCTAAAAAATAGTGTCAAGCGGAAGTCCAGAGATATGGTATCCGAATCAGCACCACGTTTCGCGATTTTTTTGTCAATCTTTGGCTTACATTAAATAAATAAATAAAATGGAGGAGTTTTTAGGCCCCCTAAAGCCGGGACCAACTGTTTAACGTGCTCTCCGAAGCACGGTAGCGTTCAGCTCGTAATGCCACTTGCAGTCATCCATCTCAATTTTGACCGCGCACAACGTTTCTTAACTTTAACGATCAATCAAGAACGCCTGAGCAAACTACGCCACGAGCGCTTCATATGAGTTTTATGATGATGGTAATGATGTCCTATGGCTATGAATTACTGCATTATCGAATGTGACTATATTAACAGAAAGAAACTTACAACTATTACAAATATAATTTACAAAATACAGAAGAAACAGTCGGGCTATTTAAAGGCCGTTGCAAACGGTCTATAGATAGCTCACCTGATCCAGCTCATCAGACGGTGGAAGCGTGCCCAAGACGCTGGCCGCATTGCCACGCTGAATGGCAATACTGATCCGTTGAGCCAAATAAGAACCAACTCTTGAATCGCGCATCGTTTCGACCAGACGCCCTGAAAGAATTTTTTAAACGCGGTGGGCACCCTTGCCCCACGGACCTATCACTAGATGTGACTCGCAAAGGAATATTTGAGTTCGTATACTCTGTGGTCGGTGTGTGTCGCGCGGTAATGTGCGCGCTAGTTTATGTCGCGCGCGATAGAGGCGGAGAGGTTATTCGTTGCGCTAATGTGCAGGCCTCGTTTGCATTGCATTTCAGACGGACCTTCTAGACACTTACGTATTTGGTGATATTGTAGATGCATGTCCTATTTTTGGAGGTTTCGTTTAATGTCATAACTGTATAGTCATACTAGCTGCTGCCCGCAGCTTCGCTCGTGTGGTACCCCGGTATAAAGTAACTTATATGTTATTCCAGCACACATACTCATTGTTATATTTTGTAACCCTGACTTTTGTTTGTTCTGTTCTCAATATTTTTTTTTCTGATTTCTGATTTTTCTGACACACTATGTAGATTCCAAGTTTCATTATGACTATACATAGTACTATAACACTGATTGAAGAACGTAATTGCATTTTTTTAAGCAGTCGCCAAATTTTTTTATGGCAATTAATCTTTCCTCATCGCAATAACTATTCCAAACCTACAAGTTATTCCAATTTAGCCGTGTAAAGTTAAGAGACGCCAGGACTTGTTACCATTCGCTGCAGCTACCTCGTTACGCGGAAAACTTGAGAATTCGCAACAAAAATAAAGCGAGAAGGCGGCGGCTCCCTCGCCTCACACTATTCTCATTCCGTGTACTGCCACATTTAATTTTGTTGAAATTCTAACGTAGCTCTGCAAAAATGTCAACTTTATTCCGCCTCAGCCGCCGTCTACGTTTCAGTCGGATGCTTTGCTTCTTCATTTTCTGGAATGTTCCGCAGTTTTGCGACGGGCTTTGAGAAACTATAACTTTATGAAAACTTGTACAGGAGCTCTGAAGTAAGACGTGGCTTCCAGTAAAAATTTATCAAAGCGTATTTAATTTTCGTTATGACTTTTCCGTTGACTTCAATGCGGACTCGTAAAGTAAATACTCGTACGTACTCTTCATTACAGAGAAATAAACATTCTCGACGATCTCTCAGTTCGTCTCTTTTCCTGAAAACAATAACACGTATTTCAAACTGAGTATACAACGTGAAAATTATCCACATCAATCAATACTTACGCCTCCAAAGTAATCCCACATTCAACTTAAAACAAGATTCAAGAACAGTACATCAAACCGTCGAATCGGAAAACCATTTATCAAATACGTTTGCGAAACACAGAGCTTACAATCTTATAACCCATCTGAAATTCATATTGAAAGTCGATCGTACAAAGCCGCGTACACACTGTGAAAGGCTCAGCTCCCGCGGGAGGTCTAAAAGGCCATGCTCACAGTGTAAAGCCTTAGAAGCAGTAGGTAGAGTCTGAAAACAGAATACACAAGGTCTGTAATTTTAACCTTGCATGAACTTAAACTCGAATGAGTTGGCCAATCACGAATGAGTTGGTTCTCGATCATGAATGAGTTGATTCATATGGATTTGTTCAACCTACTTTCGCTACATTAAGGTACTCTTAATTTCTAATTGAGTAGAAGGTATGTATGTATATAACCAGTTATTATTAATATATAGACAAGTTCGGTGAACAAGCTTTCGCCACGAGGTCTATGAACGTTTGAGCGTTGCTAACGCCTGACTGAATTATGTGTTTTCAGAGCACAATATGGCATTACGAAGTCATAGGTAAGTCATTTATGATTATACTAGCTTCCTCCCGCAGCTTCGTTCGCATAGTACCTGGATAAAAAGTACCCTATATGTTATTCCAGCACAAGTACTATGTATATGCCAAGTTACATTTCAATCCGTTTAGCCGTTACACCGTGACTGAAACACAAACACCGTCACATCCACACAAACTTTCTCATTTATAAAATTAGTAGGATTCTAACGACTGTCTCTAATACTGTTCTCTGTTGTACTGTGGCGGAGCGATAGCACTCATCGGAGAATAAGCCTGTTTCCCGACGACGAGGTTTAGAGTTGCGACATCGACTCGATGCTGTTTTCTACTGCCATCAATACTTATAACTCTGAACGGTTTAGTGATGCTGTTGTGTGCTTGTCGATAGTTTTTTCGATACCTGCTTCTTGAAAATATAAAATACATTTGTAATTCTTAGTGTTAAGTTTTAAAATATTTAAGACTTTTGTAATTTATTTTTGTATTTTTCCAGTTATTTAAAAACAATGATTTTAATTATCAGTTAAATTTTATTTATTTTCACTCAAGTCATGAACGGGTATGAATACTGTACTTAGTCAATTTTAATGAAGTAAAGACGGTGGATTGTGGCGGCTAGCACGCCGGCAATCGATTATGAGCTGGCATCGGAGACGGTCGTGGTTTAAAGTGTAAAAATCTATATTGATGTAAGTACCTTGTTCTTGGTTATAGAAATAAATTGTTGGCTTCTGGAATATTGGAAAGGTTTGATTTCCTAAAATTAGTTTATTACATAACAGTCATCTAAAATATGCTGTGAATATTAAAAAAAAAGATGACACAGTTGAGTAACAAGAAATTGTTGAAAAGGTCGATGTTTCTGTAACAAATATATTTATTATATTTTATCAATATCGACTTAAACAAGCCTGCAATAACATCGATACATACATGATAGACTCTTAATTTGTTCCCATCCCTAATATAAAAGGATTGACATTTGAGGAGGAACGAAGTAGCGGATTCAGACGGAGACAAAGTCGAGTTCTGAGTAGGTACTTCTTTGATAATGGCGAATATTCAGCAGATATTCAAATATGGAGCCTTTGTTTGAGGGGAGATAGGGGCTTATTAGTCTGATTTATCAATGTGAAGCGCGCTTACTGTGCCGCAAAGCAAAAGTATGCGTTTATTTAAGCATACCCGCGCCTTTGCTCACGTAACTAGCCGGGTAAAAGAAACCTGAATGTTTTATTCCTGGTCATGCCTATATATGCGATAGGTACCTGCTTGTTCTTCCGATTTAAGAGTTTGTCCTTTTCAGCAAAACTGATGCATATTTTTCCACTTAGCTATTTCCAAGACCATTACGACATGATAGCAACCTTCTTCTTCACTTGGCTCATACTTGTCTTCCATTTCCTCTCCTTCCTTCTACTTTCCCTTCTATGATGTTCTTAATGAAACTGTCATGTCACATAAGATAGCCGATCAAATTTCCTCTTCTATTCTCAACAACTTGTAATAGTCGTCCACTTTATGCAAAACTTCAATGTTAGATACTTTCGGTACAGCTGATTCTCTAAATTCTCTGCCAACACCACATAAACAAATATACATATACAATCAAATAAACAAATTGAACTTCTTCTAAGTTCCACTATATAGCTATAGCTAACCTTTATGTGATAAAATTCGTCCATATATTCATCGTTTCCTAGCCAGTTTTTTAATCTAAAAATCATTTGAAATCATGAAGTGGGTCTTTACTTATATTGATGATACATAAAACATGATCTTCGATCCCTTATTGCCGAAAACCACCTTCAGATCAAGAAGTAACAAATTGCCGTCATCTCGTTTCGTTGGGTCAAACAGCTTAACATAGGAAGGGAAAATCTTTAGGCGCCTGTTCTAATGTTAGCGTGGAAAGAAAGATAGATTCCCTACTGTAACATCAAAACAAGTTACGTACATTGTGATCTTTTTTCCAACCAGTTAAACAGGTATAAATAAAACTGCATGGAATAATTACTAATTATTGTACACACACTATACGCTGTGTAGGTATTATTATAATTCAAGCTAGGCTTACTATAAACCCTAAGTAAGTTCGTATGAGCTTGTAGTAGTGGCCAACTCTTGTGACAAAGTTTTTAGGCCGCCTAAAGGCCTGCGTCATGGCTTAACGACTTTTTAGAAGACATTTTAATAATTCAACGTGACATTACCATCCTATTTGTGACCGCGCACAACATTGCTTAACTTCAACAATCAATTAAGAATTTCTAAGCAAGCTACGCCACGAGCGCTTCTCTCACTTATTAACACTACTAAGTATTAAAGACTTTGAGAATTACTTTTCTATGGTTCAAATTGTAAAAAGCTAGTTGCTTGCAGTACGACTACAACCTATCGGGCACATAAATACGAAGCTCCTTACGTATCATATTTTGCTGATCCCCATTTAAGAAGGGTCAAACGATATCGGACAATTTGGAATATTTGTAATTGCGTCTATCGTTTATTCATTTTTTTAGGTTATTGTGTCTCTTTTGTTTTTATTTTAGAGTAAAGAAAAACAAAATAACTTACCAACTTAATTTTTTATATTGTAAATCAAAGTACCTCCTTTTGTCCGTTGGATTTGTAAAACCAAACAGGTACATAAGTACTGCAGGAAATTAAAATAAATTACGTAATTCGTAATTTTACGAAAATCACCTCTATTATATGCTAACTTGCATAATGTGTCCCTGTGTCAAATGTAAATGTTTGGACAGGGACAAGAGACCAGATGAATATGCCAAAAGAGGGCAAACTGTAGTAATAAGACTATTGCGACAGATCGAATTACAACGCTGTTGCTTGTAAAAGACTTGTATTCAAATTAGAGCCAATACAAATTTTCAGACTACTGCAATAAACATGGAAAAACTTTAAGTTTATATCGTAACGATTCAGTTTCGGCAGCAACTTCAATAAATAAGGATAAGGCCCATTACAGACGGTCCGGCAAATCTTCGGCCGCCGAACGCCACTTACTTAGACTTAAAGTGTAGTAGAAGCTATTTTGTTAATATTTGGGATTGCTGTGTCCGTTTTGATATACAACTGAGTATTTTGATACAAGCCTAACTTAGTTCAGGTGATTTTTCCTAAAATTAAGTAAAGCTTATAATTGCGTAGAACTTAAGTGTCTGTTAGCACCCTTTCAATACTTTTCTCTACAGTTTATTTTCACAGCTATTCAGATGAGTACCTACTTTAACACAAAGGAATAAGGTTTCAACGCCCTCTTAAATACGGGGGCATGCCCGAAAATAATAATAAATACTAATATAACTTTCTAATTTGTCGGAAGAAGGTGAGTGTACGCCTGTTCAAACTGAGTTAACCAAGCTTCTATTTTTACACCGCATTTTGCCAAAACATTTCAAGTAGGCGCCAAATGTCGAATGAAATCCTAAGTGCAAGATTACCAGGTGTCGTGACATGTTCTTCACGCCTTTCTGGGCGCGTTTGTCCCCCCCCCCCCCCCCTCCCAAGCCGAAGTTAGTCAATCAATGGGGGGGTGCTAAGCTACATCGATTAGGGATCTTTTGAGGTTCGGTACGCTTCAACTGCTTTGAGATTTCGTGGAGCTTCTACGAAACAAGGTACTCCTAGTGATTTCCTCATACATATAATATATATGTCTTGACAAGTTGGACAAACAAACTTTTTTTCACCCTGTATGTATATTTACTTTAAGTCAACAAATCTTTGTTTGAAATAAGCTGACTGATATTATAAAATGAACTACTGTTCCTGACTACCCTTATGGTAAAAATGTGTGATTTTATTAGTATATGACAAGTACATATTTTATGTAGTTACACAACAAAGCTTATTTCAAACAAGATTTATTGTGTAACTACATAACATATGTACTTAAAATGCTTAAATAAAACCGTATTGAATTTGAATATAAATTGAATGAAACGACCATTATCTGTCATAAAACATTTTAATATCTCTAATCTTATCTCTCTTATCTTATAGCAACTTTGTATAACAGATCTAAATGAAATTGGCCTGAATTTCTTAATAAATTCAGGGTAAGTAGCATTGTAAGAACATGCTTTAAAGTCCCACTTAGAAATTTTGGAGTGACTCATTTTCGAGGTGAAACTATTTCTTTGGACCAACGATAAGTCGATACCTAATCTATGATAAGACAACGTCGATAACAGAACATACAGGATGTAACAACCATCAGTGAAGTTTCAAGTTTAAACTGAAACACAACCTACTAATTCTTTATTTTTAAAGGGACGAAATTATAAGACTTAACCTCATAGTAACAATTTTGGCATAGTAATTTTATGGCCAAGCGTGAATTGGTCATGAAAATGGGCGGTGTTGCCAAAGATATTTTTGACGCTAACTGACTCAGTTACTTTTAAAGATCATTTCAGTGCATCGGAAAATTCAATTAGGACTGCAGAAGTTGGTACTTGTACATAAACAAAGTGTGTAAGTAGGTACGAGAAAACTCAGGGCGCGGATGCTAATTTTGTGAGTTGTGGACATCGCGCGCGAAATTTCGGTTCGGAGCGAACTACTAGTATAGGTATATTATAAGCACAGTATATTGTCCACTATATACTTTGCTACGTCCGTGATAGCCTTAATAGTCTGCCAGTAAAATGCCTTTGACTAACGACGCAAGCACAGATGAACATGGTAAAACTTTATGAGTTCCTTTAGACTGGAACCCTAAAAATGTGGGCTTTATATAACAAATCAAGTGCTATTGATACCTCTCATAAAAGTGATAAGCTATTGACGTCATATCAATAAAAACAAATCAAATCTTCAGTATCACCCTGTAGTGATGGACACTCATACCTACAAAACGCACCTCGTATTTGTTAGGTGTTGCTATCTACCAGTGAAACGCGAACGCAATGAGTTTAACGTGCTAAGTACTGTTTGTCAAAATACTCAGTGTAAAACATTTTTTCAACAATTAGTAGGACCATGTGAACGAAGTTTAAATAAATATGTGATAAGTATTTATTTCTAATGGGATCCGGTAAGTAGTAGTACCTACAATCTATATAATTATCACTTTTTTAAACTTCTTACTAGTATTTCCTTCTTCAAATTCTACACCTAGTTGCTTAGGCAACTAATTGAAAATTGGAAACTGTTTCTGTCTTATTTGAAACGAAAGGAGGGAAATTATAGCGTAGGCAGGTGCTTCCTTTATGTTATCAGTTAAGAAATTCTGTGTCAGTTGTGAATAGAAGTCTCCATAGCAAAAATAATAATAAAAAATATTTAGTCAGTGGTTTTCAGATAGATAAATCTTTATGATTAACTATCTAATTGTGTTTAATATAAATATTTTTAAGGTAAGAATAGACAAATAAAGTATCTGCAAGATCAAGATCACCTTTATCGGTTATAATACTCGTATGTTTCATCAACCTGGTTGATAAATTATATCTATCAATCTTTAACCTACTTCCTACCTACTAATATTACAAATGACAAAGTTTGTGTGCGTGTGAATGTTTGTTACCACGTAACACCGTAACTACTAACACGATTTTGATTAAATTTAGAAATAGTTTCTATTCTGGAATAACACTGGTTCGGCTAATTTAATTTTCGAAAGTCAACCCCTAAGGGGGTTAAACAGGGTGGTAAAGTTAAAATAAAAAAAAATCTTGGTTCGTATCGCTCAAAACTAGGTTGGCACAAATAAATTTTAAATACATTTTGTGATTGCTCGAAATTTTAAACTTAAATCACTCTCGTGTTTGAGTTTGTGACTTGTTTCAGAGTTCTTCAAATAACACTCAAATGTGGAACAAAATTTACACCACGCTAGCGAAGCTCCCTGGGGGTAAACTAGTTTATATATGTAAATATTATATATATATAAAACAATAATATATTTTCTGAAATCAACGCACAGGCCAAACTACTGACTGAAATTCGGAAAGTAGCTTACTAAGTGTTTATCCCTAAATGAACCCTTAAAAAGGGGTAAGATAGCGTGTCAAAATTTACACCAGCCGAGCGAAGCCACACGTGTAAGCTAGTCATTCATAATGTAAAAAATTCGCAGAACATGCAAACTTTTGTTCCACTGCGAGAATCAAACCCACGCCTTATGCGTCTCAACAGAGCAATCGCCCACCACGCCACTAACGCCGTCAATGTCTATCTTACATTCAATCTGATTAGGTACCTTGTTTTATGCAATGCCATATTTTATTCAATGATTCTATTTTTTTCAGATGCTTTGTTATCAGCGCTATTGTTATGGCTGCTGCCAGTAATGGTTACCCCAAGGGTGATCAGAAATATGGTTGAGGAAGCAGAAGACCCGCCTTGCAGGACGTACACTCAGAACAGCATTCTCCATGTGGACTGTTCAGACCGAGGACTGACGAAACTGCCTGATGGCTTGGATTACAAAGTTAGTTTAATTTTTCAGTGTTAAAATTACACATATTATTTTCTTCTTTTTAGGGTTCGGTTTCCGACTGCCCGTCCATCTATCCAGGTTCAGAGGCAAATTACTTTCCGTAATTTTGCACAGTAACACAAGGTGATCCGTAAAGCTATAAAATATTTTTTCTGGCTAGAACGAGGATTCGCTTTTATTTATTGCATACCCCGCCGTGGTTATCATTGGATAGATCCAAAATATTATGAAATTTCATCAAAACTTTTTCGATATACAGATACATTTCATAAAGATGAAGCTACACAGCTTTGATGTCGTTACTAGGATCATTATCCCCAGCCTTGCCTACCCATTTATTTCATTATAAAATAATAAATAAATCGTCTATTTTCAGGCCGAAGTACTATTGCTGTCGAATAATAACTTCGGAGCATTCCCGTCTCAACTGGAAAACTTTAGAAAGTTAAGGACTCTAGATCTATCCAGTAACCACATAAGCCATCCTCTACCCACCTATTTCCAAGAATTGCCGCTTCACACTCTCAATCTATCAAACAACAATTACGAAAGGTGGACGACGTACGGATATCTCAACATACACATTCTGGATCTATCCAAAAATAAAATAAATAGCATTGATGAAGAAGCATTCGGGTACACACCACAGCTCCAGTACATAAACCTATCAGAGAACAGAATCTATGACATACCACCGTCACTTTTTGCTATGCTTAAGAGCCTGGACACGCTCATTTTATCCAGAAACTATTTTTCCGAAGTACCCAGTTTCCAGTCGTCTTCATTGAAGCGTCTGCTTCTGGGCAGCTGTCAAATCGTAAACATCGACGTCAAGTCACTACTTGGAATGAGTTCTCTTCTGAAAATCGACCTGTCCATGAATGAGCTTGAGGAACTACCGGATTACCTAGAATCTAATACCCTGCAAGAGTTAGATCTAGGTTTTAACTGTATAAGTAACCTCTCTGATAGGACTTTCTCGTCTCTACCGCATCTTGCGGTATTAGATTTGAGAGGAAACGAATTTAAAGAAGTATGGTCAACTTCACAGTTTTCCTCAAACCCATTTTTGAGGGAAGTTTATGTGAAGGGGAACAGATGGAGCTGCGAAGGGTTTAGTGTGAATCTTCTACTGACGTATGAGTTCCTGACGAAAGAACCCGCAAAAGTGCAAGATATAGCGTCGCTTATTTGCTATTCGCCTTCGAATGTGACACAGCTGAGTTGGCAGGAGGCGTACATACAGACGTGGCATCCGAATGATGCCGTGACCCAGTCCTACACAACTATAGCTGTATTCATCGGGATTATTATTGGGATAGTGATCACTTCGGTGGTGTGTAGAGGTTGTATGGCTATCAACAAACCAGAGCCACCAAGACCGCCTGTAACAACCTCTGCAAACTCGAACGACACTACACAGCCTCGAGTTGAGTCTCTCATCATGAGAGTTCCGTTGCATGACGAGAGAGAAGATTTACCTCCGAGCTATGACGAAGCTTTGCTGATGCCTGGATTGAATTCCTCGTTTCATTCATTACCTGATTTTATAGACAGCGAACCTTCTAATAGTAGAAGTAGAAGATCTAGATCTATTGGAGATCTAACTGAGTACAGACCAAGAACTGTCGATAGACGCTCAGTGCGACGAACTGTTGAAATTCATATCAATTAATGTTTATCAAGGTATACATTTTCATTGTAAATAATCATTCATTTAATCATTATTTAACGTTAGAAGTAAGAATTTGATGTTTAAGTTATTAAAAGGTAAATAATAAAAAGTAAACAATTATGAAAACCATTAAATTATTTTAATATCATAGGTTCCCATCGTCACAAAAAAAATTGGCTAAGCTGCATTCATCAATGTAATGGGCCTTTCCCTAAATAATTGTTGCTATAGTTGACCACACAACAATATATTATTTTACTAGCTTCCGCCCGCGTCTTCGATTGCGTAGTACCCGGATAAAAAATAGCCTTAATTTTCTTCTAGCACACTTACTATGTATTCCAAGTTCCATTCAAATCCGTTCTGCTTTTACGGCGTGATTGAGACACAAACATATAAACATCCTCACAACCTTTCGCATTTATAATATAAAAGTAAGAGAAAATAGTTAGAGTAGTTAGGGCAAACAGATGGTGCCATCTATCAATGCGATTTTGAAACATGTTCGTACCGTGTTAACCACAGAGTAAAAGTTTATTTGCTGTTTGCTGTTACCTTATGTTTCAAATTGAGTTCAGAATGTAGCTTGTAGGTGGCATAAATTCCCAACTGTAGCCCATATCACAGCTTCGATCCCTTTTCTAAGCACAATAACTTCATGACGGTAAAGTTCTTTAGTTTCTACCTAAGGATAATCGAGCTTTACAAAAAAAACTACTATAAAACAAATAAAAAATGCATTAGCGTTGTTTTTGGTTTACATAGAAAGGAGATTCATAAAACGCATTTGAAAACGTTCACACGGTGGTTTACACTAAGTAGAGTAATTTTTCATCGCCTTTAATTAAAATAGGTGACAAGTATTACCTAGAAACACAGAACCGATTATGTGATACTCGCCATCGTTATCGCTATCTTTGATAACGTTTTGACTCACACAATGTAATCGTCCACCGCGGACCACACGTCTATGGAATACAGTGCTAAAAATATATAGTGTATCTTACAACCTGTTGTGTTAATGTGGATATGAATTGGATTCTCTTCTACTGATAAAAATCAAGGTGTGTACACAAGGTAGGTTTTCAATAGTTTTCATCAAAATGCAAACGGTAAACGGTCTGAAAATGAATATGATCTCTGCTATTACTCATAATAATGTAATTCAGTTTTTGAGGAGTTATGAACTTGAATGTGGATGGATTTATTGGTAGAGGTAGGCCAAAGAAAATGTGGATGGATGTGTGAAGGATTAAGAAAGGAGTGCGTACAGAGATGACGGCTGACAGAAGGGAATGGAAGAAGAGAACATGCTGTGCTGACCCCACATCGAGTGAGATAAGGAAAGAAAAATAATGATGACCGAGGTGAAAAAACACAATAGGTGAAAAATAAGAATTAGTAGGCAATATAGTAACACGGTTAATGACCTCATAGTTCTTGAAGTACCTTACTACCTAGGTACCTGTCTACACAATTACCTACATGTATTTAACAATCACAAGCTTATATACCTACTACTACTGTACAATTTAGAATCATTCTTTAACGTTTTCTGAATTACAGTTTAAAAAAGAATTCGTTGGAACTTTCTATTTTTGGCTCATATTTTTTCCGAATGACGACGGCTATCCTTAGAATTACTCTTACTCCAAGACATAGGGTGTAAATACATTTACTACTTCCAATTAGATTCGGAAATAAAAATGAATAATTAGTGGGCAAATAACCTTATCTCATTTCAGCGTCACAAACTCTTAAGTCTTAAGTTCTGCTCAAGCATTGGGCACTATGAAATTAATTAGGGAAAAAGATCACGATTTTGCAACACGTAGACGACCTAAATTCATGCATCCTCGGCTCGCTTTATCAATACCTGATAACAAAGATAAAACTGTTGATGGTATAACATTTACTTGGTTTATACAACGATTTAGATTTTAGACAATGCTTACCTCATCCTGGTTTGAGTAGCTCCTAAAAATTATTTATTCGACGCTACGACGTGACCAGAAACTTTTGAGCTGTAATTGTGCAGGTGTCGAGCAGCTAATATGGATGCCCTATTTATTATGAAACTTCCTTTGTGTTAGCTCTAAATTACCTGGTTTAAAAGTCCTTCAAGACTAAATTATTATCATATTATTTATAATATGAATCGTCTTGCAGCGAGATGGGCAGACGATATAGCCAAAACCATTTGCGTGGATGGACGAGACTAGCAGAAAACTGCGATAGATGACACAAACATAGAGAGGCCTATGCTCAGCAGTCGGTAAAATCAGGTTGATAATGATGATGAAACAGTGTCAATCCTTTTAATAACGTACCTTGCGTGTTCAATTTCAGATAGTAATGAAATCAAGACGTGATGATTCTGTTGCTATTGTTCCCGCTGATTCTCAGCTTCGCTGCGAATGGAAAACTCCTGGACTTCGATGATAAAGGGATGAATGACCTCTGCTATTTGTGCTCTTGTAGCCTCGACCGGACCAGTGTGGACTGCTCAAGAAGAGGTCTTACGGACATACCAGATGGCCTGGGGCCAAGAGTTAGTAAAATACCTCAAATCCTTATTTGAATATACATTAGCTATAATAGTGAATCAGATTTCAATTATCATGTTTCTTTCACTTCGTTTCAGGTTACACTATTGAACATTTCAAACAACGAGATTTCTGTATTTCCACAATCATTGAGCAGATTCTATAATCTGGTGACCTTAGACGTGAGCGGGAACCGTTTGAGTGAACTATCTGAAAATGTTCTTCTTAATCTTACTGCATTGGAAGTGTTGAACTTATCACGAAATTATTTTGATTCCTGGCTCGACTTAAGTCCAAGTGCTGTTCTCCTGCCAGCAACACACCTCAAAATACTTGATTTATCTCATAACAAGTTCAAAACTATGGGCAATTTAGCAAATCAGGAGCTGCTGACAAGTGATTCGTTGGAAATGTTAATCCTAGATCATTGCGAGATAGACTCTATACATGGAAGATCTCCACTGAGCGGACTTAAAAACATTAAAGTTCTCAGATTGAACTTCAACCCTCTGTTGCGTATACAAAATCTTATATCATCAACGTTGAAAAGCCTTTATGTGAGCAATTGTCAACTGAGCTTTCTAAACCACAACGAGTTCATGTTTTTACCATCCCTCATTTATCTAAAAATGTCGCACAACAATCGATTGGAACTTTCAGATTCGGTTTACAATTTATTTTCAAATTCACTGAAGTTTTTGGATATTTCATACTGCAATGTTTTACAGCCTAACTTACAAGGGTTTCCTAATCTAAGAAAGGCTTTGATAAATCACAACATGGTCAGGTATTTACGAAGCAATGAATTCGTCAATAATACGAAGCTTGAATACCTCGATCTATCGTACAATAATATTGGATCGTTGAGGAGTGATACTTTCAGAGGACTTAATATGCTGAAATATTTGGATTTGTCTTGGAATGAAATTGCTAACATACCAGAAGATACTTTGTTGGAAATGCCATCCCTGACGCAAATAAAACTGGCCAGGAACTACCTCACTAAAGTCGGACATCTTAAATCTACATCGGTGAGTGTGCTTGATATGAGTTCTTGTGAAATAAGTACTATCGGCAAAGACTCCTTGGAAGGGCTACAGTCTATAGTAGATTTGGATTTATCCCGAAACCTCATGTCACATATACCTGATAGTATTTCCTCAAATACATTGAAATATTTTAATCTTAACTACAACCGTCTTACATTTGTGAATAACTACACTTTTTTCATGTTACCTCGATTATCTGGACTATCTGTAATCGGAAATAGATTCACAAGTATTTGGAAAAAATCTTACTTCGATTCAAACCCATACTTAGAAAAGTTAGATCTTGGCGATAATATGTGGCGTTGTGATTGTGCTGACACCAATATGATTGACTTTTACGAGTTTATTACTTTGGAGCCAAACAAAAAAGAGGAATCCTTCAATCTTGTCTGCAACAGCCCAAATAATGTTATCGGACAGACGTGGTTAGAAGCTTGTTACTTTTCCTGGAATCCCACCGAATTAAAGACAAATTCTGATAGCTTAATTTGGTTTCTTATTGCGATGATAGTTGGAGTAGGTTTATGTATACTTTTGACGAACTGCATAAGACGGTCAATGAAACGTCGTTTGGCTGCTATTCAAGCAGAGAGAGAAAGACAAGTGGAGGAGTCCAGGGATAGGCTGCGACAACTGAGGATGCGAGCAGAGCAGGAGCAACTATGCAATACTCCAGACCCGAGGGATTTGATAGCACCCCCATCCTATGACGAAGCTCTCTCTATGCCAAAATTGAATACCTCTTGTCATTCACTCAATGAAACTGGATCGGGAAAAGGAAGAAGGAAACGTGGTAAAAGAAAAACAAAATCGAGCGGTGATTTGCTTGAGGAGACAGAAAGAAATGGCGATTTGCCGGTTTTAGAAGAATTTGAACTGAGTGAAACGAACGATGATGGCCGTCGGAGAAGGCGACGGCGGGTGAAAAGGTTTGGTAGTCATGAAATTGCAGAGTTAGATAATTCGCCTGGAGTTCGACGCAGGCGCATGTCAGAGTACGGCGTAGATACTGGCGATAGCTTTACTGTAGAAATCGAAGCAGAGTTAGAAAGACCCTTGAACCTTCCAAACGGCCGACGACAAACAGATGACGATGCGCTGAGAGAGAGTAATTTCTAAATCCCTCCGTTTTTTTAGTTATTTTTCAGTAATTATGTTAAGTTATTTTTTGTAAATAAGTTATTGAGTAACCTATCTATACACTTACTAATAAAATTGTCTATTTGAAATCGATTTAATTTGTTTTGATTTCTAAGCAACAGTAGGTCAGCCGTGTTTTGCACTATAATGTGCTCTTACCATCTTACCATACTAACATTATAAGCGGACGTGACAATGTTTGTAAGCTTGTCTCTCAATCACGGCATAACGGTTGAAAGGATTTGAATAAAACTTTGTTTATACTTAACTAGTTGTATAAACAAAGTAAGTTCGTGACCTATCCAGCCAGGCATACTGTTTAATTAGTATCAAATAAAATATTTATTTGGACAGCGACATCTACTTTGAAACAAATGTATTAGTGCGTCGATTCATGAGGTAAATGCCAGTTGCAGTGACTAGCCACCTTTTCTAGGTAGTAGTACCCTCAGTTTTCAACAGATGGCGTTGCTAAATTTTCTGACGGTCGTCTGGGTACGTTCAGAGCATAATAAACACTACGTGGTAGGTTAAGTAGCCTGCTCCGTCCGCCGATTTCTATGGAAAGATGTATCGTGCTATAATATACATCTTTACATTATAGCTGCCGTGTGTGAATTGCTTAATCCACTGAACAATACTGTGAGAATAGGTCACTACGTTGTAACTTGTTTGAAATCGGATAAGTTGACTTCAATTTTAGCTGGTTTAGCTGATATTGCTACCAAATTAATTATAAATAAATAATTGTGGACATTTCACACAGCGCCATCTAGCCCCAAACTAAGCAAAGCTTGTACTATGGGAACCAGATGGCTGATAGAACACTTATATACTTTTTTTGTATATACATAATTACAATACATAATACTACAACACCCAGACCCGGAAGAAATATTTGCAGAACATACAAACATTTCTACCGTAGCGGGAATCGAACTTGCGCCTCTTGCGTCTCAGTCGAATTTAAAAGGTTATGTCCTACAAGTATAAATATGTTTCTTGTGCCAGCATTGTTGTATTGGGAATGAAAAAAAGACTCAATATGAATCAACCTTTTATATTTGTATTTCTTCAAATAAAATTACAGTATTTAAAAAATCTTACGGAACTATTTATTGTTCTGTTTTGTTCACTTTCATAAAAATATAGACTTTTCAACTCATACAAATTGACATACCATTTCTCACATTTAAATAACTAAATGCCTAAAAATCTTGATCATACGAAAAGGAATCATAATTATTATTAAATAAAATAATTTCACATTAAAAAGATCTGGATGTAAAACTAGAACGAATGGAAATTAAATAATATGTACATACACACGCAATTATGATTATGAATGAATTGGCTTATAATAAATGGTATCACATCCTTATTTCCTACACATAACTTTACTTAGAGGAACTTATACTTAGCCAGACCATAAAGGAATAGAAAAGCTTTCTATAGGACAAAGTGACATGTTTATTTTGCCGGTTGTACATTTCCGTATTTTTATTCGCAAGTAAGTACACAACCATTGTTGACCTCATTATACCAATTACTGCATGGAAGCACAAAAACATTCTGTCTAACATTTTGTTTCACTTTATTACTTTAAAGATTTACGGCTATCGTGAACATGGCAACACTTTTTACACGTATAAAAATATGTTTTACTTATTTAGCAATATATTCTCATAAATATATTTAATAAACTACTAAATACAAGGCACTGTCGACTACAAACACACTTTGGCAGCAAAAGTTCACGAGATTTACAGTCTTCATTCCAAACAATTCACTATACCACATATCAAAATGTCTACACACAATAATCACAGAATTTCGCCAAATATGAAGTGTTTGTTCATTGACACTGATGAAACCTACGCAAAGTGTTTAGTCCATACATCTGAGACTGGATTTCAAGTGGTTGTACGAGTCGCATCCTCTGCGGGCGTGATTATGATGTCCCCAGCGTTTGACCTACTCCTGGTGACTAGTACTGGTGTCTTAGGTTTTGGGATCTCCGCCATCTTTATACGGACTCTGCCCATATCAGGAGAGTAAACTGGAATATATTCTCGAGATGGTGATAAGAAGTCGGAGTCGGCGTTTTGATCTCCATTGACGAGTGGTTGAGACATCTCTGAGTCAACAGTACCATTTAGTTTCGGTTCATCATCGTTAATAGGCACAAATATGTCTTCACTGGATAATGAATCTGGTGACGCAGGTGCAGAATCAAATGATGTTTCTTGTTTAGGAGTTTTATCATTATCTTTTAAATTATTGTCTTTTGAACTACTCTTGTTTTGATTTGAGTCTCTAGGACTGTCAGTTCTTACACCATTCGGTTCATTGTGATTGATTCCACCACTAACATCACCGTTACCTCCCTTTTTTTGGTGCACTTCATGTGTTGGAACAAGTTCATACTTTCCATTAGTTTTTCTTTCAATTGGTTCTTCTAAAGGCGCTGGTTTACCCAATAGCGACTTATTCATATCAACCATTTCTTTGGATGCTTTTTCAACATCTCTTTTCTGTTGACGTAAGAGTCTTCTGTCTCTCCTCTTCCTCATTTGCCCCTTAGTAATAGCAAAACCTATTAATCCAACCAATAGAACAACAATGATAGCAATGCATACATAAGTGCCTGTTTTATGAGGTGTAACGTTTTCGTCTGAAGCTGGTAATTGGCCGAGAACTTCAGAGGCCTGCGTGACACGTATTTGTTCCGAGACAGTGGTATCTCGAGGGGTTGAAGAAGTGATCACTTTTTCTGTTGTTGTTGTTGTAGTAGTTGTTGTTAGAAGGTCACTCCTAACATTCCAATCCTTGCCACCCTCAAACACTGAAGGAGGCTCAGGAGTAGGAAATTCTGTTGCAGATCTACTAGTATCTTCATCAAAGATTCTTTCAATGGGTCCTGGAATAAATTCTACAAAGGCTTCGGTGGTCGTTTCTGTATCACGGTCGCTGTCGTAGTATATTGGTAGATATCCAGATCCTTCTCCGGATCCTTCCGAAGGATCAGCGGTGGTCTGGACGTTATCAACAGGAATAACTTCATCAGATTCCAATAAGCTTTGGTGCAGTTTTTGTGATACTCTCGGTACGATTAAATATTCGGAAACGGTAGTACTTTCGCCATCCCCAGATCCAGATCCAGATCCTTCAAGTAAACTTAACGGCTCAGATGTTGTGTGTCCTACTATTAAAAATTGTTGCGAGTCATCGTCTTCGACATTTTTACTCTGAATGACGTTTCCGTCTTCAAGATCGCTACTTGCTACCAATGGCATTAACTTCAAAGCAGTAGACTCCTGACCAACATGTACTGCATCTAGAGGCTGATCACCCATCATCATGTCCAAATAATTGATGTTTTCTTTTGGAACTTTGCATACGTCTTTTGTTTTCAGTTCCAACCAGGATTTTCCTTTTAATTCATTTGGAGAGGCACAAATAACAGGGTCTACCAATACGTTTTCGACAACTAAGCGATCTCGTGCCAATAAGTTCTCACATGAACAATCAAGAGGATTTCCTTCCATCTCTAAATGTTCCAGACCAGGTAAGTGTCCCAAATCTGAAGGCACATTTTTCATTTTATTATATGTCAAATCTAACGAACTAACACTTGCAGGTAAGTGTGCCAAGGATAGTTTTTCTATTCTGTTATTGGCCAGGTTGAGATGGACTAATTTTTTGGCATTATGAAGGAACTTGTTGAGGTCTTGAATGCCATTGGTCGAGAGATCCAAAGTGACTACTTCAGTTAGCCGGTCGAGCTCGTGATTAAGTTTTGTGATGTTGTTGTGTGAGAGGTCCAAGATATTTATGTTGTGGTGTTTTTGGCGAAGAGTGAATTTGTAGAGTTCGACGAGGCTGCTGCAGGTGGCGCGGTGAAGACCATCGCGTGTGGTGGTACAGATACAGCTATCGGGGCAGATGGCAGCAAGGGTCGGCGCGAGAAGCAACGATGCCACCAAAATACACGAAGACAGTGGTAGCCACATCTTTACAGCAATCGTGAACCTGAAATAGAAAACAAAAGTTTAGTAAGTAATCTTGAAAATTACGTAAGTGTGGGGCGTTGTAATCTGCTGACAAATTCAATGACGTAATGTACATAATTCACGTTCATTTGCATTTAACGCTAATCTGTTAGCGGTCGCATCGTGTATCGAATTACAACCGCAACGCAATGTAATCCACACGTATTTTATAAACACGATGGTTTTTATGCAGTTATGAAAACAGAAAGCTAAGCAGAAACTCAACGTACAGCGATGTAAAGAACATTTGTTGCACGTTGAAATTCTGCTAGAGGAGCTATTGGAGTTATTTTTTCTTGGCCATCTTGTATCTGGCCAGTTATTACTGCTATTAGATAAATCACAACATCCCTGCCTGCAAATTGCCATCTAAATATAGGACGGAATAAGTTATAGTCGAACAGTCCCCTGCGGTCTATTACCAACTCAACCTCTCCAATTATTGCAACTGCAGTTTGCCTGCAATTTGAATCTACGCGTTTCCTCTCATAACGGCATCTTGACAGTGATTTAGACGACTCATATCTCAATCGACGCTTCCTGATTTCTTTTTCTTCACAGTATTTTTTACTATGATATTTGAACTTGAACCAATTGTATGTATCCTATCTTCCGTAATATGTTGTTATGGCATCCTACTATCAGTGATGTAATATAATCTATTTCTGGACATAATAACATCCTCGGTGCACTTGGCCGGCCAAGAAGTGGTTCAATGTTAGTGGACAGGAAGCCGGTGGTTACCCATTTGTGCGAATATGACAATTCTGACATATAAGTACTGTGGTACTGCGAGACTGGTGGGCTTCATATTTTTGTTAATGCATTTACTTCTGTGTACTTTTCTCGCCAAGAAGACATAAAAACTACTTCTCACATCATCATTAGCCTATAGAATTCTACTGCTGGACAAAGGTCTCTCGAATATACTTCCAACACAAACGATTTTGTTCTACCTACATCCACCGACCACCTGCGATCCGCTGTTATCGGTCTATCGACTAGGGGGCCGTCCTACATCTTTCTTCCTTCATTTTTAGGGTTCCGTACACAAAGGGTGCAATAACAATAAATAATAATAAAATAAAGTTGGTCCCATACAAGAAACATGTTCGTGTGCAAATTCTACTAGCACTTGACCGGTTTTTTACATCACTTATTCATAAACAAAACAAAAAGTTGAATATGGTTTTGCATTACAAAAAAATCTGTTTCCACTTTAGCTTGGTAGGTAGTTATATTACGCCAAGTGAAGCCCTAAATCCTGCATCTACAAAGTGGAAGACCATCCTAAACCAAAGAAGGAGTGTAAAATGTTAAAGTTCAATCAAATCAAAACTTTTGGCATCAAAATAATTCCATAAAAAAATAAAATAGAATTTAATTTCCTTGTAAGATACTTTGTTATAGTGAGGCTAACAAAAGTGTCTTACTTCTGCTACTCTTGTCACTAGTTCTTTCAGACTATTTGGTTTAAGGATTAAAGTGTACCTCAAAGAGGCTTCTTGTGTGCGTTAAAAAGGTTACTGGCCCCTAAGCGCGTACTGTGCATACGTCTACGCCATCCATTTCTGTATAAGTACCTTAATAATTATGGTTCCTAACCCGTAGTGTAAGGTCAACAATAATGACGCTATAAATACTATGGCTTCAAGATCTTATAGGTAGTTTCCTTTTGATTGAATCATGATCATCATCATCATCATCATCAGCCTCTAGCATCATCAGTCTGATTGAATATAATGTAGAAACATAGTAGACTTTGAGCATGTAGTTTTTTTGTGGATCTCTGGATCACAAGCAGTAATTTAATCAGTTTAGGGTAAATGAAAAAGTTATTTTTTGTTTTCGAAAATGTACTTTAAAAATGTGATGGAAAATGTTGTGAGAAATCAGTGTGTCGAGTAAACAATAAGAGCCTCATTGAAGCGCATATTGATCCTTAAGAAAAACTTAAGTATTTACAGATTTTCAATCAACATAAAAGATGATTAAATATTTATTTACAAGCCTATTATGGTCCGGACGCAAACATAACAATTGATCAGATGTCCAAAGGTCTGCATAAAATAAACATAATTGTACTTATACCGTTACATACGAGTAAATCTGTGACATTTTAGAGTCCATGGTCAACTGGTTCAGTTCTTGTGAGTCACACGCTTTCGATCACGCCACCCTTTAGCCATTTTAGTTGTGCCTATCACTGGTTTATCTATGGTACCTACTACTACATTGTGTCACCAGCTCTTTCGAACTGGTGTATAAAGGAATGAACTGCGTAAAAAAAGATTCTTTTTGTGCTGTCGACACATGTCATGTTTTCGAACTAATTAAGTTCTACGACATGCCGGTTCCTCACGATATTTTTCTTCACCGTTTGAGAGTCTGGAATAGCGCACATGATTTTTTCGAATAGATAAATCCATTGGTGCACGACCGAATTTGCACCCACAACCTTAGAATCTTAAGGCGGGGCCGCTACCACTAGACCACCAGTTCTTGAGACATTGAAAAGGTAGAATATATTTATAGAACTGAGAATGAACTTATGTATGAATTTCAGATTTGGCGAAGCGACGTCGAGGTTTATTCAATGAGGCCGTCTTATAGGTCATTCGTTTTTAATATTTATCAGCTATTTTACATTCGTTTCATTTTACATGTTGCATAAAAAGTTTTCTCCGTAATGTAATATGTACATAGTTATGTGTTTTGCATATCTGTTTTTTGTATTTTGAGACAGCAATCGTTTATTTCCTATGTATGTATTTTTATGAAATACACTAGCTGCCTACCGCAGCTTCGCTTGCGTGGTACCCGAATGAAAATTAGCCTATATGTTAATCCAGCACATGTACTATGTATATTCCAAGTTTTATTCAAATCCGTTCAGCCGTTTAGGCGTGATTGAAGCACAAACACAAACATCCTCACAAACTTTCACATTTATAATATAGTAGGGTTAATGCATATTATCTTCTTAATTGTATCCCACTCTATGTAAAGTCGGCACAGCACGTTCTCTTCTGTCAGCCATCATTGCTGCCAATTCCTTTCTCAATAAGATCTATGTACGAAAAATCTACCATTTTCTACGAAAACATATCAAATGTTTTCGTAGAAAATGGTAGATTTTTTTGGTAGAAAATGGTAGATACTCATAAATTATCATGAACTTCGGTCGCTGACTATGGACTTCGATACTACAAGAATTGAGTAGGAAGGTGAGTGTACAGACCAACTACATATAATTGTTATGACAATTGATGAAACGCCCTGTTTACATATGACTGCAGTCGCACGCATGTACAGTCAGCAACGGAAGTTCATGCACATTTAATGCTTTAACTCATGGTAAAAATGTTGTGGTTTGCCCTGGTATTCCTCGTATTTTATTTCAGTTATTTGTGATAGCGGCAATATAAAACACAACTGCGGAAATTTCAACTTTCTACCTATTACGGTTCATGGGATACAGCCCGCTGACAGATGGACGGAGGGACGGACAGCAGTAGCTTAGTAAAAGGGTCAGGCACGGTACGGAACTCTAAAAATGGTTTTAAAAAACTCAAATTGCATTCAAATCTTTCGTTGCTAACCGTACGAACCTGTACTACCTATCGTAACATATGCATTCAGCCTTGTTACGCTTAAAGTGATACCGTAACCGACTTCGTAGTGTATACAAAAAGGTAGTTATACGAATTGATGTCGGCTAGAAACTGTAAAACTGCATCGAATATACAAAAATACTTTAAACTGAACAACAGTATTTCTAGTAGAATACTTCAGCGTCCCGTCAGTGTAGGTCAAAGTTGCCTCCTAATGTTCTATAAATGATTAATTTAGTATAGTCGGCAAAAAAACTTTTTTTTAATTCAATACAAATAGGTTCTCAATGTAAGAAAAATAGACATTATGATGAAATTATTGAATAATTAAATATAGCTTAAACTGCTATTTGTACACGTACGTACATTTGTATTTTGGATGTTTAAATCAGATTTATCTAATTGTTATAATAATTTTATGCTTATTCCCCGAGAACCATTGTTGAGAAATTCCTGTCTTTTAAATATTATCATATTCATATAGTCGACTAAGGGATAGTATCCTCTCCAACATGATAGACCGCCTAAATATGGGCTAGGGGCCTATCACTATACGGTTCACTACATCTATTTAGGACTTTGAATCAGGAGTGGGTGCAAGTTTTCCTATGATGATTTTTAAACTCTGTTTAACAAAACGTTCGTAGAGTCTTCCCTTTGCTTAGTAAACTGAGCTTGAGGTCAACAGTCGAGCGCCATGGTGTGATTTCATCACACTTCAAGATGCAGTGATAACAATATGGTCAAATATTGTACCGAGGTCAACAGAGGCTTACATTATAACACCTAGAATGGAAAAGCTTTTGAACAAACCAACAACAATCGCTAATATGCATGTATTGTTTAGGCCCAGCAAAAATTTTTATCATCATCATCATCAGCCTAGAGTAGTGTACATATACACTTCAGGGCTAAAGATTATAATAGTATCCTTTCCAATATGATGGACCATCTATATGGATGATGGGCTGATCACCTGTCGCCATGGTTCACCATATCCATCTTGGGACTTTGAATCAGGAGTGGCTGCAAGTTTTCTTATAATTACTTGCAGGTCTGCCCCCCATTAGGGCACGATAATATGTATGTACATCAGTACCACAAATATTGTGCGCCTCGGCAAACTTCGTGCTTTGTATGAAAACCGAATTTGTTCGAATATCAAACTAATAGTATTAAAATAATAACAGAACCAACCCTTAAAAAATAAGTATCTATATGATTATTGTAACATCTCTTTATTGCTCTTTATTGCGAACTAACGCGATGATGATGCGTTAGTTCGTATTTCAAAAGCTAGACGAAAATTGCCGAAGCGCACAATGTTTGTGGTACTACTGTATGTAAAATGAAACAGATGGCGCTTCGCATTTGATGCGGTAACTAGATATTTCAAGTCTAGACGTCTGTATGAAATAAACTCAATTAGATTAATAGGTCACCTTATCCCTATAGTCTTATTTACAATCTTAGTATGTTACTATGAGTACTACCAGTGGCACTAGTTCATTCGAAATAGTGTAGTGAAAGAATGAAAATGCATCTCAAAGCTCTTTTATTGCATTTAACGTGGCCTTAAATGTTTCTCTTTAGAGTGCAATAGAGATTTCGCTCACCAAAATTAATGTAGAAATCTGCTGTTAATCAATAAAATGTGTTTATTAAAAAAAATGAAATTCTAACATCTTTTCTTTGGTTCCTCAAAGTGAAAAAGAACACGATTAAATATTTTTTTTAAATTCATGATTTGGGTAGGTTTTGCTCTAGACCTCGGAAACCCTACCATATTTTCAGATGATTTTTACTTTGATAGGGTAGGTATTAAATGTTTCTTTAGTTGTTGAAACCAGATTATTTAATCATTTTGTAGTTTTCTTGTTATTACTAATTGTTTGATTATTCCAATATACACCCGAAATTCATAGCACTATCTCTTTCAATTCTATTCGAAATTTGTCTAGACGGGATCGTATGGTGGGCTCTTAATGCTTTCAGACTTGCTTTGAGAGCGTCTACATGAGTGTTATAGCGCATTTCGGTATTCAATAAAAAACCCATTGATTAACCTTCGAACCCACGAAGAAGATGGGAAGGCTTGGCCACTACCACTAGAACACAAATGCTCTTTCTTTTCTATTATGAAATAAAGTGGCATCTTCTTAAAGCAGGTTTAGTCTTTACTCGGAGTTACAAGTCAGAAGAAGAACTAAATTAATCGTTAACAAAAAACATAAAAATAAATATAGTTATATACCTAATTAGTCAGACGCTTCATAAACAGAAGGATTACAATAAATCTTAGTTAATTACCTTAATATAGTAATAACTGTCAATAAAGAGAGATTTCGCAATTTAACTTGTTTTGCAGCTATCTTTATACAAAGTTTATTGAACATTTTATTAACATGTTACAATGTGCGTAAACAGTCGTTGACGTTAAGGCTGACCGTATGCTAAGGCATGATGTTTAGGCATAACGCGAATAGGACGCACTGCAAAATAGGCTATAGAAAAATATCCCAATTGTTTCCATTTTCAATTTCAATTTTCAATTTCAATTTTCAATTTTCAATTTTCAATTTTCAATTTTCAATTTCAATTTTCAATTTCAATTTCAATTTTCAATTTCAATTTTCAATTTCAATTTTCAATTTCAATTTTCAATTTCAATTTTCAATTTTCAATTTTCAATTTTCAATTTTCAATTTCAATTTTCAATTTCAATTTTCAATTTTCAATTTCAATTTCAATTTTAAATTTGTAAATTATATTTCTAAATAATTTTACAAGTTTGGATTACTGAAACGGTTGTTTATCGCGTAATTTATCTTGTTATTTTCCCGACGTTTCGACTGAATTGTATAAAGTATAAGTTTATTTCTGTTAATAAATGTTTTGTAAAGTTTTCCATTTGATCGGTTATGCGAACTTTTGATGATGTAACGTCACTTCGTCATGACTAATGTCCTGCGCGACGCTATTCCACCCTGCGTTTCAGCATACGGTGAGCCTAGCTATTTTGACACTTCACCTATTGCTTATTTAATGATATAATCAATATTACGTTATAAAGTTAGCAAGTTTACGGCCCTACGAACCAATGAAACCGACTACATAAAGTCATTTGAGTTTCATATACGCCCAGTTTCTATAAA
The DNA here is from genome assembly GCA_949320045.1 of Scotopteryx bipunctaria. Classification (NCBI taxonomy): domain Eukaryota; kingdom Metazoa; phylum Arthropoda; class Insecta; order Lepidoptera; family Geometridae; genus Scotopteryx; species Scotopteryx bipunctaria. Next base: position 9,710,898 of record OX439442.1, on the reverse strand, counting down.
GGTGCGCATCAAAGGCACCTTTCGTGCACTTGACACATGTTTTCGAACTATTAGGTTCTACGACATGCCGGTTTTCTCACGATGTTTCACGAGAATTAGCACACATACATTTTTCGAACAGAAAAATCCATTGAATCACGACCGAATTTGAACACACAACCTAGGATCGGAAGGCGGGGTCGCTACCGCTCGATCACCAGTGCTCTCTTTCGACAGATAATGATGTTGTTATGGTAATGAACGATTCATTGTTCATTCGCTTGATATAGGCACCGGACATTAAAGAATTATGTACTATCAGAAAAATTGCCGTATTGCCACTTTTGAAATTGCTTCGCTTGCACGCAGCTAGCAAGCTGACCCCGCCTTTTTCTTTTGTCCTCTTATTTTGTCCAACCTTAGACATAACATCACCAAATCTGTTTATTTTTGTGAAAGTCCTTTTTGTTTTATTAAAGTTACAACCAAGTCGATAGCAGTTAATTATAGACAAACCGTTCCTGTGAAAATATCTTATATTTTATCCTAACGTTATTTATACCTATTAGCTATGAGTACATACAGTAACTTGACTAAAACTCTACTGCTTTTGGAGTTCAAGAGTTATAAAAGTGGGGGTGACTTCTAGTCGGTGTACAAAAACTTGTAAAGCGGAACTATTGCTGATGGTACCTATCAAATGAATCCAGCGTAGTGTTGTTTGAGTATAGTGCACGTAACAGCTCTTGAACTTGAATTCACTATCGAAGCGTGGGCAGAGCGCAATAAATTGTTAGATAAATTTACTACAGATAGAGAATACGGACTATTTTCATGCCATTAATATAGGCGAGAGATGTGAGATAGGCATACCGCACTTCGAAGCATACTGGTAATTTTTTGATGACCTTATTCAATAGAGATGTGAGAAAATGACAAACGTCCGGTCGTCAACCTGTTTGTGAAAAGAGATGCAACATGTCGGGAATAACACTCCAATAGAAAGAGAAAGAAAATTTTAATGTTTACAGACATTCATTTTTAGTAGTTGCTAGACTGGTGACAGTCCAGCGATCGATGTACTCTGTAATAACGTCTCTGCTAGAGATGTAAAGACACTTCAAAGAACAAGACTGAAATATGCATGCAAATCTGGAATTTGTCTTTAGCTCATGCTTCAAATCGTCATAATAAATTAGCTGTTATTGTAGTGATTGTAGTACACATACATATAGCATGTCCAGCTTACTAAATAAATAGATCTCTTAGCTGTCCTGCTCGCTGTAATTTGATAGTCAGAGCTATACCAGCCATGCATCGTTTATTAATAAGTTCCGTACTCGTTTCATCTTCGTTGTGCGGCCTGCCTTAGAATAATAGATGTTGGATAACGTGATTTGCGAATGCGCACGCGAAAATTGACGCCTTATCGATAGTGCGTGCATATTGAAACACTGATCTTAATGTACTATTGAAATTGAATTCAATTTGTTACTCGCAACTATTTTAAGTACTTCCTCAACATGTCTGTGGTGAACATATTTTTAATAATGCCTAGTTCGTATATCCAACTAACGGACGATGATGAATTACCATAGCATGAAAAACTGGGGAGAATATTAAAAAGTAAGTAAGTTCGTATGAGCTAGTGGCCAACTCTAGTGACGGAGTTTTTAGGCCGCCTAAAGGCCTCCGTCATGGCTTAACGACTTATAAGCCGGAATCGACGTTTAACGTGCCCTCTGAAGCACGAAAGCGCTTATTTATTCATTTAATTTAAAAAAAAAATTTTCCAGCATTTTCACTGTCGTATTTTGCGTCTAAATTGTACTCAAAGTTGGTTCAACTTGCAATAAGTATTCAGTGAAATGTCATTCGTAAAACAAACCATTGAACAATAGAACTGCGCGGAAAGAAAACCTGCGTATTGACTTTATTACCAGTCAGTTTATAAACAAACTCTACAACAATACCGTTTTATATCTTCCGCTAAAGGCATTGGAGTACACTTGTAAACATTCGGATCCGGGAAACACTATTACTATCTACTTTAAGCTTTCTTTAGCAATTCCAGTATCGGTAGAAGTTTTACTTTGTTAAGCTGAGACCCCCCTTGTAGGTGAAAATTCATTAAGTTAGTATTGGTATTGCATTATGCAGTAATAAATACGCATTGTGGTGTCATGGTATTCGAAATTTCTTATACTCTCGATGAAGGGGATTTTTATAACACATTATATGTAGGTATGTAATATCAAAAAATATTTCAAATTTTTAGACAGTAATTTAAATTAATTTCAAGGAATTAATTAAGTTCGTCAAACAAACTTTTATGTTCTTGATTAAAGTTTTTAGGGTAATCCATTTTATTCTAAATTCTGCTTTCTAAACATTGTTTTCAGTACAAAATAATTCTTCCTGAAAGTATTATTGTGGTGATCTACATAATTTAGGCCAATAATCCATTACTTTTGTCATATTTTATTAGGCTAGAATTTTCCTAATAATTTCAACCACAGAGTATCTCTATTACATAATGGAATATAACTTTTTCAATTGCTCAAATAAAAAGAAATACCTTTTTAAACAAACCTATGATGCTTCGATTGAAACTATTGTACGTTTATTAGTATTAAAGTGTCTCAGGAGAATAGCAAGTGTTTCTTTGAAGCAATAAAACCCTTAATACTTACACCTTCCACTCTCGCATTTAATGCTTATGTTTTATGCGCAGCCGCATTGGATCGTTAAATGTAACATTCTTCTCATCAGAAGAGAATAGCCAGTTTGGCGTCTTTATTGACAATGATTGTAATTTACTGGCTGGAAGAGGAAAACGAAAGGTGCGATTTCTACTATAAACTCGCATAATCTTAATTAAATAAATCAATACAGTTTTTCCGGCTCAAACTCGCTTTTGTCCACAACTTAAAGGGTGCGTTAAAAATAAAAATTGAATTGTGAGAGACTTGTGATAAAATGCGCACTTTAAATCCTTTCACCACACTGGCTCGGAAGGACTAAGTGCTACGACCAGTACCTATAATATTTTTTCAATATATTTGAAACAAAAAATCGTGCAATTCTTTCAGCACGTTCATTTGTTTATAAATCTTGTCAATGTCACTTCTATGCAAAAAATCGTAGACAGACACCTACACGACACATTCATGTCTGCGCATTTCGTCACATCGTACGACTCTGAAGTGAGTAGGAGCAGAAATTGTCACATACACAAGTAGATTTTATGCAGGTATAAATTGCAAAAACCTGCAAAAAGTGAATGCTTAAATTTAAATTTTCGTTTGAAACTGAATCTGTTGGTTTCAGATAATTTGAATGATTAGCACTGCATTGCAGGGCATTCAATTGCTGTTGTAAAATAGTGTTTACTAGTAAAGATAAGAACCAAGTTTTCAAGTCATATTTTTTAAATTCTACTTATTTTAAGAATATCACGTGCTAATTATGTATAACTATAGGTAGGTTGATTGTGGACACGACGGTAAGTCTTTTACAGAATCACGACTTAGTTTAATAGTTTAATTTTACCTAAACAACTTCATACTCACGATATACTTGACCAATATGGATTGTGACAGTGTGACGCAAGCTTGTAGAATTCGTGTACTGACCATTAACGCATGGGCGCGTCTCATTAAAACCAAGTTACGTGTAAACGAGCAGACCTACAAAATAACCAGCGTTGAAATTAATACGGGCAGTAAGCTGTGATCAATCTAATATAGTTATAGATAAGATACAAATTATATATTACATAAACTCGGACATGTTCCAGCCTGACGCAAAGTATTAATTACTAGCTGTGCTCCGCGGTTTCACCCGCATTTTTCTCGTTTCTGTGGAAATACCGAGATAAAATATTGCCTATATTATAGCCTCCCTCAATAAATGGACTATGGCCCATAACTCATTAATAGGTACCAACTCTTAACATCTTACACACGTGATAACTTTTAAACGAAATATCCGATTGAGATGAAACAAAAAGTATTTTACTTCTACATAAATACTCTTGATAACATAATGCTTAATTTCGATAAAGATTAATATTACGATACATATTTAACGTAGTTTTTTTTTCTTCAGACGATTTAATAATTATTTTGAACACAAAATCGGTTATTGTGATTAAACCATGATAGCTAGATATATGTTCTCGCGGACTTTTTTGTAAGTCTTGATGGGATCTACAAACCCGTAGTACATCATTTTGTTCTATTGTCAATAGTTTTTGCAGCGCATGCAAAAATAGGTTTTCGATTTTACACCTTGTGTTACAAAATAGCAATTTTATTACGGATCCCTAATTTTGAAAGAAAAAAAACATAGCCTATAGCCTTCCTCGATAAATGGACTACCCAACACTGAAAGAATCATTCAAATCGGACCAGTAGTTCCAGAGATTAGCGCGTTCAAACAAACAAACAAACAAACAAACAAACAAACAAACAAACAAACAAACAAACAAACTCTGCAGCTTTATAATATTAAGTATAGATTTAGAAATGATTTGTGGTAAGTAACTGGGTTTATCAATTTATATCGATTATTTATGTGCTTAATTGTTTAAAAATAAAGAAAATAGACAAAACACGGCTCCAAAATTTTGAGTATGAGTATGACTATGAGAAACTGTTTCCATTTACAAAACCAACCACCTAATTTATTTTCTAAAATAAATTTTGCTTAAACAAATGTGAACTCCGAAGTATCTCGGAACTCCAAGCTCGAATCATAAAAAAATCTGGTTATTTCCGAGGAAAATAACTTCTTTGAACTGACCAGTTATTCTGAAAGTACAAAAATCCTCACAGATTACTGGTTATCTGAATAGCGTAATCCAACAAGTAAACAAATGAGCCATAACAAACAATTGACGTAAGACACCTCGTAATTTGGATCGTACAACAGACAATGCTCACTTCACTTGCGCTAACGCATGACAAAACAAAACACACACAGAAATAGTATCTACCTACACACTACATGCACTAGTTGCATATTGAAACAATAGGTATCAGCATGCTTCACAAAACGCTCGGATTTCGCTCGCGCTAGAAACCTGAGATTTCACTGAACTGTGTCCAACTGAAGCCAGTTTTCACGTTCAGAAATTACTCTAGCAACCTCGACCAATAACCATTACATTACTACCACTAGTCGTGACAGAATTTATTTGGAACCAGGGAGTGGTAAAAGGATATAAAGTAAGTCTCAAAGGCTCTCTTCGTGCACTTGACACATAAATAATAACACCTAACAGTCACATACATAGTCCTGACCCCACACTAGGATTCCCTGTGTCGTGGGTACCATAAACTACGTGATACCATGGTACTCATAGTATTACAACACCCAGACCCGGAAGAATTATTTGCAGAACATGCAAACATTTCTTCCGCAGCGGGAATCGAAACCGTGCCTCTTGCGTCTCGGCCGAGCAATCGCCCGCCACGCCACCGAGGCCGTCTTGATTTTATTTTTTTTAGGTTCTACGACATGTCGGTTTCTTCACAATGTTTTCCTTTGCCGTTTGAGAATACCTACTAGTATAGCGCAAACAGAACGGAAATAGAAGAAACCGTACACACCGGACCTCTTTTCTATCACGATTTGTCTGCACGGATTTGAATAAAACTTGAAATACTAATGACCTGGAAAAACATAAACCTAAGCTCTAGAAGCTTAGATTTATATTATTATTTACTGCTAGAATGGAAGCCGAAGGCATAGTGTGGATATATTTATACTGAAAACTTTGTTGTTTATTTTATCTGGACCGAAAATTATTGTTTAAAATGCATTTGCGTAGGTACGTTGCTAATTCAGATTCGGCCTAAAACCTGACCTTCGCAAACTAGTAAAAAGTCACATTTTATTTGTGTTCGCTACCAAGGCCCGATGGAACTATGCCAGCGGAGTAAATTCGAAAAATGTGAAAAACTAATTACTGTTATCTGCACGTGGAAGTGACAACAGATGTACTGTATAATCGCACCTTAACCTACTTACCTATTTTCATTCGTAGGTATTAATTTGATGACTAGTTTTTTAGCCTTGTAGAGAGCATCATAATCTACTCTAATTTATCATTATCGTGATAATCTTGACTAGTTCAAAGTGCATAATGCACGAGCACTTTGATATAATTATTCTTTTCTACGAACTCATGTCTTCTCACTTATACTTCTAGCTTCATAGCTAAGCAAGTAAGACTTTAGCTGAGTGAAAAACAATTGAAAAACGTGAAAAGTACGGATGTTTAAAAGATTACAAGAGGTGATCTGATGCTTTTTTTTCTACAAAGTCATACGTAATGTCCTCACTTATGCCTCGAGCTTCAGAGTTAAGTAAACAGTTACCCCTTACTCGTAAAAATTAAGTGTCGTCATAATGACTTTTTTACGGCTCATACAAAACTTCAAACCTACTCAATTTTTTATGAATAAAATGGCTTTATATGAGTGGAAAACAATTGAAAACACGTGAAAAAATAAGGATGTTAATATACGAGTACAAAATTACCTACATACTTAAGTGGTATGTTTTAACATCGGGCAAAATTATAACACGACATTATTATCTAACTAAAGCGTACCATGAAATATTGGCTGTCGTGTAAGAGCAATGGCCTGGATAAACATCACGGGTCACAGAGTACATTTTTGTTGAATAATTTAGTAGTTAGATGAATTACTTTTGAAGTTTATATAAGTTGTTTATAGTTTTCTCTGCTGGACTAAGAGTCAAGAAAAAACATAGAATGCGTCCAGCACATCGTCAAAGTCAACTAAGGAATAGCAAGTCAATTTTAGTTTTGTGAAATAACGACTTTGTATTTTGAGGTATCCTATGTCCGACCTCTTCTATAGAGACAAACCACTGTGCACCGCCATAACGGCCAAACAAACTTTAACATTTATATTCGTATTAGAGGAACAATCCGTGACTTTGTCCGCGTTGAGCTTTTTTGATACAAACTTCATCTTCGCACTGCATCTTGCAGGAGTTAAATTTGGAGAATCCCATTATTAGTGCAAACCCTACACCATAGGAGGAATATTCGCTCCAAGTTTCATGCTTTTAGGACGTAATATGGTTTAGACTGCAGGTTCAGTAAGGTAAGAGTTTTATATATAAAGATTTGGCGCCTGGCGGTCTATTCTTCCAGCCTACATCAATAACAAACCAGTGAACTTCTTTGGGTTCTAGGTGATAAGTTATTTTAGACGTATATATTTAATTTGATATAGAGGCGGCCTTCGAAACAATTTCTTGCTCACTTGTAGCGACAAAGTTCATCACATTGTCAAAAAGTCGCAAAAACAGTCACGTCAGTCTTCTGGAGAGTACTCTTACATAGATAAAATGGTCCTTATTGTTTTTTTTTTATACTATGTTTAAAAAGCGGCAAATAAGGTGTTAAATAAAGATAAAACAAAACCGATTCAGTGAGGGATCCGACCAATTACAGTCAGATTTTTAACATCGCTAATAAGTTTTCAGATTAAAAAAATATATGTATTTTGTTCCAACTCCATATTATGGTCATAATTTATGCTACAAAAACCATTAAAAATTAGATCTCAACGTGCCTTAACCTGTCCTATGTAATTTAGATACAATTATTTTGTTTTTGCTGAATATAATAACAATTTACAGTTCCAATTATTTTTAACATCCTCAAATCAACATTCTAACAAGCGTGAGTCGATTACATTATACTTACTTATTCATAATTTTTTGCTAATTATAACTGTAAGTGCCTAAACAACAATTTATGACGCCAGTTGGGTTTTTAGGGTTCCGTACTACTACTAGTATTCTGTGATTATACTACTGGAAGTAGTAGAAGGGTTCTGTAGCAAAATTTTGCATCGAAACGGAACCCCTAATAGTGCGGCTTCGTCCATCAATGTCTCGGATGATTTTGTTTTTTATTCATATACTAGTTACTAAAGTTATCGATTTACAGAAAGGTCGCAAAGCGATAAAACCTAAGTGAAAGGTTCCAAAATTGAGGGGTTATTTTTAAATGGTACCCCACTAGGTTTAGTAGGGTTTTTTGAAAGTGATTGTAACGCTCATGCTTATTCTCATACAGATTTTTCATGGTTTTCGTCCATGATTCAAATGTACCGGTCTACTCATTTACTCTGAACTTAGCATAAGTAAGACACCCCAGTGACAAAAACAAAAAAAAAATCCTTAATATCTAACTTCAAAAGAGGTGTATGTTTAGTAGGAATGTCTATTATTTAAACTGTAGGTGATTAGCAAAACGATTAGTGAATTTATCGTAGTGCCCGGATCATTGAGACAACTGAAGTGTTCTTAAAATGTCTTCTTACTCTATAAATATTATTGAATAAAATCATTAGGTACCTCATAACAACAGTAGGCATTTGTGGTTTGGCTGAGAGCCAATACCAGAAACTGCGAGAGACATAGCGGCTCCTAAAAAATCTATTGAAAGGTAAACTTTAGTTAATTTTTTTGTTAGCTAAAGGTTATAAATACAAGCTATATAAATAAGACAGGAAGTATTTTTTTGCAATCAACGCACAGGATTAATTTTTGAAGCTAGAAACCTGAAATGTGCAAGGTAGATTTCTTTTATAGCAAAACTACCCACTAAGACAGGATATTTCAAAATTCAACCCCTAAAGGGGTGAAAACGTGTGTATGAAACTTCTGAACGCGTAGTGCGATTTGCTTAAAACTCGGTCTGAATACTACATATAAATGCAAATTAAATTTACACGTTTTTCGGGATTTTTTAAAACAACCCCTAACTGCCTTGAGACTTGGTTAGGATACTCAAAATACAATATATTTAGATACGTGTTCCAGGGTTTTTTTAAGGTTGTAAAAAATTACACCACGCGAGCGAAACCGAGCATGTAAGCTAGTAATTAATATAATTTGCAAGTTAAATAAAATGGCAATTGAACACGATTTTTTTTTGGTGTCAAAACGAAGTCCGCTTTTAAAAACATAACATGTATTTACTTGACTAACAGTACCTAACCTGTCCTAATATTGTGGCCTTTAATATATGTAATACAGGAGGCAACTCTTACCTACACTAAAAATACGCTTTACAGGGAGGATTTTATATGGAGTAAGTTTGCCCATTTTATAAAAAGAGGATATAATCGAATCGGCCATAACTCAGCTTGCAATGTAGGAAACTTAACTGAGAAACAAATTTTTAAGTTGGCTGAGGCTATGAGGGTTAGGGTATGTAAATTATATTGATTGTAATTACAAGACAAAACAAGTTTTTAGGCTATGATGATGTAATCTTTTACGTGTCTTATGACGTCAAATAGATTCTATGTTGCTGATGTTAATAAAACTAAGAGTAAATTATGATCAGAGTAACGTTTTTCACACACAATACTGTTATTTTGTAGTGTAACGATGTCACAAATCATTCTCACTTAGAAATGCTTTATGAAAGAATAGCCACTGCATGGCATGCCTAAGGACGCCTCGGCATATGTGCCGATAGTGTGCGCTGGGTCTATCTAAGTGACACATGTCCTGTCTAGTAGGTACAACCTATTTCGTCCCACTGCTGGGCAAAGGTCTCCCCCAAACACTTCCAGACATCTCCCTATCCCGAGTCATCTCCCATTACCATCTTTCAAAGGTATCAAGCTCGTCCCACTAGTATGTACCTAATGTTGTGGGTCTGTCCCTTTGCGTAAACGTACCTTGTTAAATTTTAAAGGTTAAATTTTATTAGGTTCATTAGTTTCATATCTAGACATCCTATTGGAGAGAAACGTATCTTGCCGTGACTTTTGTCTTTTGACCATTTTGTGTCCTGAATGTCTGGTTATGAAACGAAGTAGTGTGCGAAGATAAAACGTTATATTGAATTGAAGAATATTTAAATATGTTTTATTAAATTGGTATCTACTCGTCAAAGTCGTTAAGCTGAACTCTGACAACCTCAATTAACTGATAACTTTGATAAGCTATAAATAAGTTAGCTCTGTGATTACAAAAATCACAGTCACTTATATTTTTATAAACAATCCCAACCCATTCATCTTAAATCTTATTTCTAAAAAGGTAAAAGCAAAACTTTAGATAGAAAAAACTCTCGATACTTTATAGGAGTCTGTAAAATGGAGCCAACTCTTTTTGGTAAAATGTGTATTTGATCTAATTATACCATAGATAATAAAAATAAAATAAATAAAAAAACTTTAAGTGAATAAAAAAATATAAGGAAACTCGACGTACGACTCGCACTTCAGCAGTTTTTTTAAAGTTGATAAAACTATGCGGTGGCCAGTTAATCAATATTTTTTTCTGGATTATTTCCTTCGTAAATAAGTCAAGTACTTAGTTACTTATCTGTCCTATATTATGCAATACAGTATCATGACCTATTTTATTTAATTAAATTGCAGATATGAATGCATTCATTGTTATGCAAAAGTTAATTAAACAAATATTGTTTATTATAACAACAATATCAAACAAATATAACGAGCTGAAAAACTGAGTGGTCTTCGATAAGAGAAGTTTTAACTTCTTAATGCTTGTTAAAATGCTTTGTTAAAACGGTGATGGGAAACATCGTGAGGTACCTACTCGGCATGTCGTAGAACCTTACAAATTGCATGCACTTTAATTTTGATTCACTACCCTGATTCAAAAGAAATAGTGACACGAGTAATAGTAGTACTTCTTAAAATATAATTTGAGACATGTATTTAAAACACGATCCCTAACGAAATAATAATATCAATAAGTGGAATGTGTTTGCAAGAGATTGCTATCGATTCGAACCAGATCCACATCCAACGTAAGCACAGTTATCAATGAATCGTCGAGAACGTTTTGCGAATCGATAACGATCTCAAATTTTTGCCCGTTCAGCACCATCCATCATTTAGAGATACATATAATTATGAGAAGAAACAGTTCACTCACCTTTTACAAGAAGACTTCACAAGCCGTTTAAAAACATCACACTTGCACTTCTGCAACAAAATGAAACAATAGTTGTTAAAAATACATCTAATTTAAGAGCGATGAATTTGTGAGTAAGTAGATACACAAACAAGACTGAATGACATGAATTTGTACATGTGCAGCAAATGCGGACAAGTAAATAGTATTATTAGTTTAGTTCCTAAAAAACAGCTGTTCATACAGACACCGGTTTTTGTTAAAAATAATTGCCTCAAAGACGGCGAGACGAAGGCATACCAACAATCTTTTATTCGATTTTGATCCCCGAACAGCTGTTACGAAGCCCGCAGCCAACTATTATTATTGCGCAGGTAAAATAACGTACGATGCACCTTTCTTTCGATTCGGGCAACGGACTCATGAATTAAACCCTAAAAATATATATTGCAGCTTGCAATAACATACCGAAACTAAATTAGACAGGTGATAAAAATAAAAAGATTGTGTCACTGAAGCGTTTGATACGGTGTCCTACGATTGGATATAAAATACATCATATAGATACATATGCGTGTAGGTTAGGCATTGATTCGCAATCGCAGTTGCCATTTAGGCCTCCACAACAGTCCATAGGTTATCGGAAAGATATCGCAAACTTTATAGCTTGCAAAAACACAATATAAACGCGGTGTGTCACAGGGTGCATGCATGTTACTTATTTTATTTACTACATAATAAATTCTGATTGTTTCTATTAGTGTCCCGCTTCCTGTTCGATAGTAGAATAGACCCTTGTTGCAACGATAACAATGAAAGAAGATAAGGACAGTATCTACTTTGCACTCACTCGTTATCTAAGCGCGCAAAAATGTATGATAGTGTTTCATTTTGTAAAGGATATAACCATGGTTGAGGATAACGGAATGTTTGAAGAATGACGTCAATGTGAATCAGCTTGAAATGTCCTAGGACCTTGACCATTTCTTAAAACGACGTAATTTCCAGAAAGTATTACAAAAGACCTGCAGTAAATAAATGAGTAGATAACGAGAAATGAATACATCGGCCTCCAATCTCAAGATAGCCGTAACATAAATGATACAAGGTTGCATATTGACTTTGATTTGACTTGACACTGGAATCTGATGATAACCAAGCACAACGTCAGTCATTGTTTTCACTGAAGCGCAAGAAAGTATTCGAAGTATGTATTAACTTTAGAAATATACTTGACTATTACAATATAACAACTGGACAGTATTTTACTGGTTATAATTCAAAAGTGTTCATTTTCCTAAACCTATATTTATACAAAGTCAATGAATATTAAAATATTCATGTGACAGTTTATCATTAGGTAAATGAGTCAGAATTTCAACGCAATAGGTTAAAATCAGTGTTGACTTCACCTGTGGCTATGCAAACTGATGACATCTTTTAATTTCAACTTACGTAGTTGATGGTATATACAGTGACAAGATAACTTTATACACAAACTGATAAAAAAAGATAGACAACAATAAATTTAGAGAACATTAAAATATTTGTTATGTAATCTACAACCAACTTACAAGTTACCTTCAAAAGCTAATTTTATAAAATGTGAGAACAGATTTGCTGGTAGTTAAAATAACGGTAACCACAAACACCGCTGTGGGTACCGTACGAGATAACCAAAGTAGCTATGAGATGCAACTTTATTGCCAAATTTGTACAGGAATTTGAGCAGAATTCAGCAAAGTATTTATTTGAATACATAATACTAATCATGCTACTACTACTACTGCTTCATTCGTGTCACTACTTCTTTCTAACTAGTGTGGTGAATTAATTTAAAGTGCGCTTCAAGAGTTACTTTCCTGCACAATTATATTATAAGCTTACAATTATGGGTGATCGATGGATCTTTCGTATTGGAAGTTTATTAGAGACCTAAATCCAGCAATGAACTGTTGATGATGATCTTTTAGTAGTAAATATATTATTTTTGTTAACTAACATTATAATACGTACTAACTTTATTATAATGTATTAAATATAAGACCTTTAGACTTTGTCTTTATATACCCATTCTAGACTAGTCTTTGATTACAATGCATTGAAACATCTGTGTCCCCGTTGCCTAGATTCAACATTATATTTATGTACAACCTATTAAATATAATTTTCTATGAGAGCCTTGACAAAATTCGTGATAACACCAAAATGACAATGACAAAAATGGTACCATCCGTTTCGTGACCGAGTATATCCCGTTTTGAATTACCGCTGTAATGCAAGACTGTAGCAAATTGCAACCTAGCGTTTGTAACAGTACCATGAAGTAATTATACATAAACCTTTCAATTTAATGTTTATCAATTTTTAGGTCATATTAAAAGGACTAATGTAATCGCCAAGTATCAGTTTTTGAGGTCAATTTAAACCAAAAAAACACTTCAAGAAGCTAATAGATATGACCAATGACCAAATGGCTGGCGCTTACCTCGGACAAAGGATAAGTATAGCTATCCAACGAGGTAACGTCGCCAGTCTTTTGGGGACCTTACCTGCGGTCGGTGATCTGAGCTCTGTTTTCTATCTGTAGGCGAACTCAGATAAAAAACTGAGCTCATTTTTATTTCTTATTATTATTATACTGATTACCTTAAAGTTTTTAATGTTATTTTATGTATTAACAGTGCAAACTAACACAGGAAGAAGTGCATCACTAAGTTTGTAGGCATAGGTTTTTGTAAAATAAAATATTTGTATTTGTATTGTATTTGTATTATAATTTGTCTTTGTAGCATAAAATAAATTAGAATAACTTCAAGTTGGATCTATCATATTGATAAAGGATATTTAATTTGTCAAGGTCAAAGAAGTCAAGAGTCAGAAGATCATAATCTCAAGTTGTATTCTCCTAAAGAGTTGTTCATTCAAACAGAGATAATATGAGAGATGACAATAACTGAAAGTGGTCACTTGGCTATGCGCAGAGAAAGTAACTTTGCAAATAATAAGAGTGTGGGTGTGAATTGCGAAACTGGCCATTGAAACGTCAATTAAGACATGCTAAATGCAAGCAAAATATTAATGATTGCAAAGTAACGAACGATAACAATGGGGATTGTAAAATAAAACAATTGCATTGCTGAGCAAATGATGTCAAAACCATAGACATTTTATAATTATCTAATTAATAAATGAATCTTTTTCTTCATTATTGCCACAAAACGATTTCATTAAAAATTGTATTATCTTGCAATTAATCGGTTCAAATCATGTTACGTCCAATATCTACGGTTCACATTTTTTTAAGTAAAAGTCAAACTTTAGCTTTTGATTATGTACGGATTGTATTTTGTATGAAATATTTTACAATGTACGGAATTAAGCAATACCTATATAAAACAATGTATATGAAGACATACCGCAAGCAACTGCAAATTATCGAGAAACTAGTAGGACTGGACATTCAAAATAACATAGTGTGTGGTGGTACATTTTTTAAACTGTCTGTAACTTGTTACTCCGGATTGTCTTACGGACTCGATGGTTGAAGAAAATAAAACACATTTGCGGTCGCCTGTACTTGTGCATTTGTGCGTGAGTGTGCATAATTTCATCTGGATTATGCTATTAGCAAACATGCAATAGGTGCAGCGTGGGAACCGCTAAGCAAGATCATCTGGAGGAACTCAAGCGTCTTAGAAACGGTTCATTTAAAAGATCAAGAAGTTTTTTCCAAAAGTTTTTGTTTTTCGATGATCAACGCTGTCAGTAACGCCGAGGATCCAATTTGACTTAAAATATTTTAGAGATAGACAAGCCCAAACAGAGTTTTGGGATGACGAAACCTGTTCCCCTAATGGCTATGAATAGGGACGGTCCAAATGAAATCCAATAATGCTTTCGTGGAGTAAAACTAAATAGAATGTTTTCTTTATTTGTCAAGCAGGGACGAGAGTTTTATTATTTGAATATATAGAAGTTACGCCATTTCGAAGTCCTATCACACTATGTTTAAAATAGAACGTGTTAGCTCAGTTTATTTATTTTGAGTATCTATGTTACTCATCATTGAACAAATATGGACAGAGCGAAAGATAAAGTGGCTATCTGAATAAATTCCACAAGAAACGTACCGGACTGATAAATATGGTTTATCCCTTGCAAGGTCAGAATCTCAGAATAACGTGATCAGATGCAAGCAACAGTATATCATAGACCGAATATTGTACATTTATAAATTTTATAAGAACTTTAAAAATAACGTCTAGACATACAGACATGCGCCATACATTTTTTGATAGAAAAATAATGTTGCCATGGTAATAAGCAATCCTTCGTCCGCAGAACATTGAAATCGGGCAATAGCTTTAACGATGTACCATACTCGTATAATTCAGTGCTCGAACATCTAGTTCTCTACAAAATAAAAGTGTAAAACTCAATGAAAAAGTTATTTTCGCAAGCTGATTAGGTTTTCTCAGAAACAGTTGCATCAAATTCGGAGGCGTTTTAGTGGGTGTGTGTTGACTCACTATTTTTGTCTCCACTCATAAATATAATTTTGAATCACTAATATACCCAATATATGTCACTAATTCGTTATTATTGACAGTCTGACATTGACATTCGGATTTACAAAGTTTTTGAAAGGCAGTTTAGAAATACCTTACCTATGCGAATTATGAAGTTCAAGCACCTAGCTATAGGTACAATAGTTCTCTGAATTTAATTTTATACTCAGACAAACAGTTTTTAATATAACAATATATTTAATATATAAATCTGTTGATTTATCAACATAGACATCAACATAAATATCGCTTTTCGAATAAGATTATTATCAAAACAAGATCTATCATTTTTTCCTATTGAACCAAATTAAAAATATCTAGTAATATAAAAATGTCCATCTTTTCCCGTGCTTGTTGTTTTTTTTTTTAAATAAGTCAATTCGAAATTACTTGATTGCAAATCAAATACGAGTGTATCATAATAAAAACATAAACAGTATAATAATAATTTACATAATAGTCTCACAAGCAAAAGTGGCTGCTAAGGAACTGAATAAGACTAAAAATCAGAAAAAAGTATTGCTGTCTCAGAAATTTTAGCAGCTTTGCAATCCACAATGAAGCACGCGGACAAAAAAGGGTCGTAGGTAAGGCCCAAGGGCGTGGCAGCGCCAATGTCGGAGGTCTTGTAAACATTGTAAAGGAAACGGTTTTTTGAGTGACCAACGCAGGTAAGAATCCGGGAATTTCTCTTTATAAGTTGAGATAGCGAAGTTTGTAACTGATACTTACTCGTACTAACGCCTAGTTTAAGTTATTTTACTAACGGATGGATCTTTGATTACCATAGAACCATTGTTTTTTTTGTAAAAAAAATTATGGCCCTTAGTCAGACTTCGCTATCTCGACTGTTTGCACAGATATGGCAAACCTAGTATGCACAGGTTACGTGACTTCGTTACTGATTACTAAGGTGAGGGTTTCTTTCGCTTTTTTATGTTTTATCTTTTTGATCTTGCTTGCGCATGATCGTGAGTGGTCCTTGGGAAAAGGCAACATTATTTGTTACTTTATTATGTATTTATTTATATCATTATCATAATTTTCCTACCCTCTTTATGTGGTGTCACAACATTTGAATTATTTTTCCATTTATCTCTTGTCAGAGATCATTTTTTACCACAATAGTTCGAATGAACTAGGGACGCGATCGGTAGGTACATAGTACAAGTTACCTCAACACTCACTCCTTTCTTACGAGACGATCTCGGTGGCGTGGCGGGCGAGTGCTCGGCGGAGACGCAAGATGCGCGGGTTCGATTCCCGCTGTGGGAGAAATGTTCATGTTCTGTAAATATTTATTCCAGGTCTGAGTGTAGTAATAATTATGTATTATAAATATAAGTATATATTTACTAAAAATGTATATAAGTACCTAAGTATTTTATAAGCCATTTGGTAGTAGGTACAAGCTTTTTGGGACCAGATGGCGCTGTGTGAAATGTCCACAAATATTTATTTATTCTTGCTTTATATTTTATTATTTTCCATGTTATGATCGAACTTTATTATTAAATTGAAAATAATCTGAATTAAAATACTGGTTTAATATTCAGAGTCGCCTTTCCAACAAATGTTTCAAATGGGTAATGTTTGTTTAGTAGTCGTCCTTGGCCTGAGGTCAGAAACGACAAAAAACTTGTCCTCGAACAAAGGGTCTGTCTACAACTGTACATTAATATGCTTTGTACCCTGTCTATGTCCCTAAATAAGTTAAAAACCGAGCAGGTCAACTGGATTCATGTGTACATCTCTTTAATATTTAAGGATTTGAATGTGACGTCCGTTTGTCCTTGTAAATGTATACTTTGAGTTATTGTAACTGAATTGTCACTAAAACCTATTTAAAACGTGAAACTACTGAAATTAATTGTTGCATAAACATTTTTTTCAAGGATTGGATCTAGTTTAGGAAAACCAATTCATACATTATGTAAACCATACCGACCAAGTGCGTCCAGATAACAATTAGACGAAGCCATATTTGTATTGGAACAATTGAATGCGTACAGGCTTGCAATTATGCCAATCACGCAGAAGCCGATGCATACTGATGCGAAGCAATAAAGACAGAAACCAAATACCTAATAAACGCAACATATTGAAAACTGATAGTTAATATGCATGGAACATAGAAGTGGATACCTGGACCTATAATTCCTAATTAAGTAACATATGTAATTTAAAAAACTAAATAAAATATTGACCTCTCTGTATTGTCAACGTAGGATACAAACAAAAGTTTCGTTTTCCTAATTTATAATAAAATATAAGTAAATTATTTTTTGAAATATCTGATTAATATGCGTCTAGCTGAACAAATACGACATTCCTAAACCAAACAGTAATTTGACTGCGAGTACCTATACGGAAAACAATCATGAGTAATCGTCGCCGAAAACTAACACCAAGCTTGTCCAGAATTAATTCGACAACAAGTTTGATAGATTGTTTTGCAAAAAGGTTTTGTCAATCTTGACTCTTAACCTGTTTATGTTGAGTTGTAAAAACTTAACTGACAGTTTTAGATCAAAGAAGCAGATAAACTTTTCTGTCGTAAAAGGATTTAAAAACTTATAGAAAATAATGTCTTCTCCCAATCCATAAAACATATTCATCGCGCGGCCGCGAGTGATCTAAGAAAGGTAATAACAATTTATGGTCTCAGCGAACCACAACAAAGCAAGAAAACTTCTATCATGTGATCTTTTACGGCAGATGTAATGAAGGTAATCGCTCTCCAACCCGCGGCTTCTTTTAACTTGCTAATTAGCCAAAAAGGCGAATATTAAGAATATTTTCTGGCGACACGTTGCGGTTAGGTATGTCCTCCAAATTGTGCGGTGACTACGTTTTTTGTACATTTAATTATATATTGTATGTCAATGACGGAAAGACCAAATTGTTTAAGCATGCTTATTAGCGGGAAGCTGTGACTGAATGCAAGAAGGTCATCTGCTTGTCAAGATTGTGTGGTTTTTAAAAACTAGGTACCTACTGTGTTACATTTGACTGAACTCACAAACACGAAAATTACATTAGAAGGTCTTACGAGCCCGACATGTTAAGCAATTTTTTTTGTACCTTTACCTACTGATTGTTTGTGACGATACCAATAATATTAAAAGATGTTGAGTAGACTCTGTAATTCAGTTAGAGTTTTTATCAATATCAAAATTAAATTTATAGTAAACTAGATTGGTTGCCGGAAAACGGATTCAATGAACCTTACAATCAATTAAAATGAGTTGCGTAACAGATGACCGATCAACCGCTCGACTGCACAGCTTATGTACCTAAAAAAGTTTCAATAACACTCCGAGCCTGCATCTTTCAAACAGTAATTTTCGGGTTGATTGGGCTTTCTAATTGACATGTTATGCAATCGATGAACAGATTATTCATGGAAATTATTCCTGCCCTTGATATCTTTGAATAACGTTGATCAATCGTCTTCTCTATAAAATACAGAAATTGCTTTAGAGTGTCGGAAGGCAGAGAAGTTTCTAAGATTGTTAACTGAATAGTTTTCTACCCACATGAAGATAATAAGTCGATAGAACTAAAATATTTCAACTTGACTAAAGGAAATTAGATTATAATCGAATCGCGAGCCGCAATAGTCACAATGTCGAGTCGATTCCTGTTTATTGGAAAGCTAGAATACAAAATGATTCGAGAGTGGTTGTCGTGGGCACAGACCTGTATTGTTAGACCTGGTAAGACCTAGGGCTAGGAGTGTTAGGGCAATAACCTTTATAAGCGCAATGTCACGTTAGATTGTAAGGTATATACAAACCAATATCAATTCAAGTTGCTACACTGATAATCAAGTAGGTAAGCTTAACGAATAAATTCATATTTCAAGTAGGTAAGCATAACCAATATATTCATACTTTTTATGTTGGTTCCAAATTCCTATATTACAAACGAAGCAACGTTATTTGTCTGTCAAAAAAATATTTTCAACAGATAACAACGTTGCTATGGTAATAAGCGATCCGTCGCCCGTTAGTAGAATATTGGAAATATATCCACTGGTCACAAGGTAGATAAAAAGGAATTCAACAATGCCTCAACTTTAAAATTTGCAAAGTTTCACAATAAATTTAACTTTAACAATACTTGCAAAATAAATCAATTTAATAAGAACTCTGTTTAACATAACAAGAAATCATTTCAAGCAATGAACTTTTTACGTGACAATGAATAAGGATTTACTGCTCAGCCCACTCATGGAGTAGGCGTGGACTACGATTGCCTTATCCTGGACACGGACGTTATAATAAGGGACAAAGCATGTTACCCCGACATACTCCTGATTTGGACAGACATCATTTTCATTATAAATCATGATACATTATAATCAGATGTAATCAGATTTTCTAAATATTTTAATCTAGCACATAAGAAATCACGTTTTTTATAAGACAATTATGCATTCAGCTTCGCTTATTTCCAAAAAAACCTCATCCAAATGAGTCATACGTTCCCATTCATGGGGAAAATAGGTAACATAATCTTGTCGAAAAACAGAATTCATCTTTAAAATTATGTTGTGACCTTCTAACGCGGATTCAAGATCAAGAACAGAATACGTTAGCGCGAATAAACCTCTTAAAAATGTAAATGTATATATTTATTTCTACTTGATTTAAAAATAGATTTTACTTTGTATACAATATCTTTCATCGGAACGCAAGGGAATTGGTTAGTGTATTCACGAAAAATAAACAAAACAACCCTTAAAATGTGATTAAAAACATTTATAATCTACTAGCTTCCGCCCACGGCTTCGCTCGCGTGGTACCAGAATAAAAAGTAGCCTATATGTTATTCCAGCACACATACTATGTATGTTTCATTCAAATCCGTTCAGCCGTTACGGCGTGATTGAGCCACAAACATCGTCACATCCTCACAAACTTTCGCATTTATAATATTAGTAGGATTTGCGTTTTTGTTTACCTTTATTACATGGAAACTGTAGGTTACAAGGTTAGAAGATTAATGCCCGGATCTAATATTCCACTAACAAAGGATGAATCGTTAATGTATGTATGTTCGTACGAGCTAGGGGCCAACTCTAGTGACGGAGTTTTTAAGCCGCCTAAATTCCTCCGTCATGGCTTAACGACTTAAAACCCGGGACGGACAATTTAATGTGCCCTCCGATGCTCGTAATGCCACTTGCAGTCACCCATCCCAATTAACGTTGCTTAATCAAGGACGCCTAAGCAAGCTACGCCACGAGCGCTTTCAACGTTTGAATCGTTAATAACAACCAAAGTGGTTTTTTCTGTCAAGGAACGTATGACGCTTTTCAACAGATACCAACGTATGGTACTAATGAACGATCCGTCGTCAGTTAGTAGAATATTGGAAACGGTTATAACCAATTCAGGGAAGGGAAGTTGTGTTTTCTATAAGCAAATCTTAGAATTGTTTACACAATTGCTACGCGTGGCGAGGTACTCGTATATCTGTGTTTGCTAAAAACATATTGAAGGTTATGTATGTGAAACCTTACCTGATCAATTCCCGAAAGTGCGTTGACGTCAATGGTGATACTGATAACACATCGGTGAATTTGTTTACGTCAGATCGATCGACATAAGATACATCTAAATATATTATATAGATTGAGACTGACAATCACAGACTAAACCATGAGACCTAGAAGGATGAAACTTGGATCTTCTTATGGTTTAGAGGTGCTTATGGTTGAGAGCACCGGTGGTCTAGTTGGTTGTGACCCCGCCTTCCGATCCTAAGGGTTCAAATCCGGTCGTATACCAATGGATTTTTCTGTGCGAAAAAGTTATGTGCGCTATACCATTACTCCCAAACCGTGAAGGAGATCATCGTGAGGAAAGCCGTGGCTTAGTCAGCTCCGCACGTATTGACATTGTCTTTCCTGTGGTCAAGGCCGATTAAGCTGAGAGGATGGAATAGGTGCTGGGCAAGCCTACTCCATCTTAATTGGTCCCGGGCACTATAGCGTCTCGTTAGTGAAGGTAAAAGTTGTAAATATAGTCAGTTTCAAAGAATAAAAGCAATTTTATTTTGAATCAACTTTTAATCAATGGTCCCAAGAAGTGGAATCCCTTTATTACCGTTTATATTTTAATGGTGTCTGGATGCATCCCAAGGGACAATCCAATATAGGTAACCCTTCCTGGAATGTTATAGAGCAGGGATCAACTCACCCAGTGTAAATATTGTAGACTTTAGTGCGCTCATATATCATTCTGTCCTGCCTTTACAATTATTTATTTGTGGTCTATTTGTACACAAATATTTATACATCTATAAATATTTAAAACTCTTACGTTACTGACAGGCTAACTGAAGATCAACGCACAGAATAAACCAGTCCTAAAAGCATGAAACTTGAAGGGTATATCTTACTAATATTATAAATGCGAAAGTTTGTGAGGATGTAAGGATGTGTACCTATATGTAACGATGTATGTTTGTGCCTCAATCACGCCCAAACGGCTGAACGGATTTGATTGAAATATACATAAAACGTGAGCTGGAATAACACATAGGCTACTTTTTATCTGGGTACAACGCGAACGAGCTGCGGGCGGCAGCTAGTTTCTCATAATTATGGTGTAGGGGTGCACTAATAAATTCCCGAAACTCAACTCCTAGAGGACTATTGTTTGTATGAAAAAAATACTCAACGTGGACAAAGTGTGCGTTCTACTAATTTTATAAAATATGGGAACTTACATCATGGTCGGTATTTATTTGTTGATCATTAGGTGCCTAATGTACGTGCATTGCTCAGTCTACTTTCGTCTACTATCTGTAGATAGCAATGATAAAAGCGCACAAACGTAGTTCGATATACCACATAAAACGTACAAATAACAACTTGATCAACTTAACAGCCGTCTGTTGTAACACAGTAATGACAACACTACTCAGTATCTCTCATTTTGACATGGATGACTGCCAGTCCACTCAATCATAACACAGCACAAAAGTAGGTACATTAGGTATTTACTTACCGTTTTAATAATAGGTGTACCGACAATCGATATTATATTTGAATTTATTTACATTGACAATAGTTTCGATACTGTAATACAAAATCATATGTTTAGTCTAAATAAAAAAATATGCTGCTTCTTTCATATAGATTGAATAAATGAGCACCACGGAAGACCACTCTCGGAGAATACTTAGATTTAACCGCTATGGACTAAAAACTAAAAAACAAAATCAACTTCAATGAAAGATAAGTTGAAACTCCTTGGTGCTATGCTATAGAAACTAACAGGTAGATAATGTCAAGATGTCACTGGCCATCAACACTCTTTCGAATAAAAACAAAGTTATATGAGACCACATCGGGATCATTCTCTATACACCAAGAAAGAATCATCAAAATCGGTTAACTATTCGCGGAGATATCGGTGAACATACATACTTATCTATTTATCTTTTCTTAATTTCGTCTATTTTACTTTCTAGTATTAGAACTGTTAAGATTCTATACACTTAACGGGTAATTTAACAAAATAACTTGTGTTTCTTCCGGATTTAATCTCTCTGTTTTTGCATACCATAAAATGACATTTCGAATACCTCGCTACACGCTGATATTTGACCTTATCCTCTTGTTACTACAAGCGTCCTGCAAGCGGCTAGTACCTCCGTAAACATAGTTCCATGCCTTTCCAGTCCTAGCATCTCGTTTGCTTGTACTAGGTCCTAGACCCCATAAAAGGCTGGAACGAGTTAGTCTTCCGTATTCGAGAACCAGTGACTAGTTGCAAAAAAGGCAGTTAGATATAAGGAGGGAGCATTTGAATAATGTGGTGGATCTGGTAACTGATAGTCTAGGGGACCTATTACAGATGGTATTCTCTCAATGCCAATCAAGCAAACTGCTACTAATTATAAGATTTTTTATTATTGCGTGCAGCGCCTCGCCTAACGTAGGTAGTATTTCTTGACGCACATTTCACGCCTTCCAACAAATAAAAAAATACCTGGCAGTAGTTGAGAAGCTAGCAAGTATAAGAATTTAATGTAAAAACATAAGACCGAGAACGTCAATATTATAACGAAACCAGTACTTGTAAGAACAACTTTTTGTTACATTGGAACAACTCCCAACTAATGAAACTTGACTTGAGTAGACATCACAAAAACAAACACAAATAGGTAGGTACCTACTCGATGGCGCTTAGCGCATGTAATATTTCTTTTGAATGGATATCACACGTGTATTTTAAACTTTGATCAGCTTCTTATCTGAAGTTATAAATACATGCTATATCTATCTACTCGCATAGTAGTTTAGTCATTAGTTTGTTAGTAACATTGCCATTTTAAATAAATTTATTAGACTTATGTGGCTAAGAAACTCTAAGTAGACATTAATAATAATAATAATTGAATGTGTTATACATAGGGTATGATATTAATATTTTACACATTTTAGATTATTATTAATTAGTTGGGTTATTTATTACCTTCATTCATTTATAATTTTGAACCATCTAGTTTACAAAAGGTCTTATAAAAATATATTTGTATAGTTTATGGGTTCCGTACCAAAACCCTATCACTAAGCCTCCGCTGTCCATCCGTCCGTCCGTCTGTCAGTAGGCCCGGATGTTATGGTACGGAACCCTTCGTATGCGAATTCGAATTGCACTCGACAAGTTTTCCTTTTACCAATAAGCTCACAATCTTTCCAATTACGCAAAGTCAGAAAAATACTTTATTACGATGTAGTTAAGAATTCATTTTTTATCAAGAAACCAATTATTGCAATCGGCGGACTTATTGCATATGGCAATGTCTTCTAGACAAATATTTGTTGAGAACGAGCTTAAATCTAAAACTTAATTAAACTAAACTAGATTTTTAATACACGCTTCATGTAGTCACATCGACAGTTCAAAGGGCCATTGTTATTGGCCATGAGAAAGTTTGTATAACAGATAAGAACTGTGAACAAACAGGCCTTTAGTTCGTTGTGATCGTGGGGATTCATTTTCGTGATTTACTCGAACAGATTCCAGATTTCTCGGTATCGGGTGATAGTTTATCGATTAATCGATAAATTGTATAGATAAGAACAGTGCGTATTGAGAACGAAGCTGTAATGGGTCTGATTATAATAACGCTTTATTGTTTCAACATCGACATGAAACACAAAAAATTTAAAGGCCTTAATTGACACTTTCGCAGTGACTGTATTCAATTTACTTGAAAATAAAATATTGAAGTTTTCTTTGACCCATATTCTGCTCGCAAGATTATTCATTCCACAACTGAACAAATAACAGGTACTTTGTATTTCCATAGGTACATCTGTATGTTTAAGAATGTAATTACCACACAATAGAAAGACCACGACTGTCCTTTGCTTGTTAGCGCCGCGATGAAATCTGGAGGTTTAAAAAGGCCACTTCATATTTTGCTGCTGAATTGAATTGAGTACGATCTACCTAAATTCCGACTATTTATCAGCCAAATATGAATATGCTGCTGAGTTTTATTGCGTACAATTCACCTACTGTTTGCATTATTTTATGACATTAAGAGGGATTACAAAAGATCTGCTATGAATTGCTCAAAGTGACCTAGTAACTTCTATAGAGTAGGTACCTAACTAGAGGAACGCTTCGTGACTTTGTCCGCGTTGATATTTTTTTATACAATCTTAATCTCCCTCTACGTCCCCTAGGATTTGAACTTCGTGAATTTATTTCTTAGTGCACTCTATATAAGAGGAAAATACCTTCAAAGTTTAGGCCATGCGTTTTTTTATCAGTCAGTAACGTAAGAGTTTAGGTAGTTATATATTTGATACAATAGAGTATGGTAATACTGATGCTCAATTATAATAGCTTCGTGACGCCCCAATCCTCGGATAATGGTCTATGAACTCAGCGACACACCTATCCACAGAGACGCCCTATTTACCACTTGATGAATATATCGTAGAGTCAGTCACGCGTTTTAAAGGGTTGTCAGTCGCCAGATGTTCAAGTATAAAAATTGCTTTACAACAAAACTGTATTTATTGTACACAAATGGAATACAGAGTTGCTATTAATATACTAGAATAATTAAATTACTATTCTGTGTTTTCTACTTATATTCTACTAATCGGTGGTCTTATTACTAAAAACGATCTCTTCCATGCAACCGTAGGATGGACAGGATAGACAAAAACAGAAAGACTGTAAAGCTTTTTGCGCTGGGAATTGGTAATTTATTTCTAGATTTTCTAGATTTTTATGTCTAGATTTCAAAACTGGTAGGTAATGTGTTTATATACATACATACATATTATCACGCCCTTATCCCTAATGGGGTGGGCAGAGCCACAAGTAAACATATGAAATCTTACAACCACTTCTGATTTAAACTACGTGTTTACAAAAACATATTAAAAAATATATAGTTTTATCGGTACGACTATTATCAATATTAGTGTAATATCGTGTTACTAAAATCTACTTAACAATGCATGATGTTGATTGATGACAAATGATTGATTCACAATTTTATCTGCAAACTCTACGTGAGTGAGCTCAAATTTCGTATTGGGAAATAAATGAATCAGATTTATCCGAAGTGTCACGTTTTATATGATATTATTATATATTAAAAGACGCGCCATAAGCTCACATCATTCTACTTATAAATGAGCACAAGAAGGATATCGCTGTACACATTGGGCAAAACCAACTTACACAGGACCACTTGGTATGTTTTGGCCGTTTGACACTGACTGGTCAGTCAAACAGTGTCGTTTAAAGCGAAGGCAGTAGTGTACTTACAGCTGGCCAGTGGCAAAAGGCGGCTTCATTGCTTTTCTTTTTTCAAAATACGAGTTCTGTCAATGCATCATAATATTTTAAAATATTATTATTATATTATTTTTCGCTCAGAAAAACATTGGTACACAATCGGATTTGAACCCACGACCTTAGGATCACTACCAATTAGACCACCAGTGCTCTCACTATACCACTAGTCTCGCATAATTAACAGACAAAACTACATCTGAATACTATACGCACAGGCTTGTGTACTTCTACTCAAAACTATAATATTGATGTCATCAAACGACAGTCGAAATAAAACAATAGATTCAGCATACCTTTCTGTACACTAACTGCATCGTTAGGTATGCAAATGAACAACACAAACTAACATAATATTATTATGAAATTCCTTATTCGATTTAACAATGCTGATATCAAGTAAGTTATAAAGTAAGTAGGTATCAAACTTGATAATCACAGCTTGAAAATCAAAAATTATGTTCTTGCCTTTTCACTATTACGCAAGGAGTAGCGTGATAGGGGAGATATCTAATATAGCAATGAGTGTTACCAGCTGTACCTATATATAATAGATAGAAATCAAGATATTGTTTTTCGATAGACAAACTAAAATACTTTATACAATTTCAATCAGTTAATTGGTATTAGATAAAATGACTTTACCTAACCAGGCCAAACTTTAAAGACAAAGTTATTTTGGTTGTTACACAATAAATTGTATTGTGATCAGAGTCAGAGGCGAGAAGCTGTGATCCTAATGTCCTGTACATTAGGATCACAGCTTCTCTACAGAGATACCACCATATCACTCATAACAGAACGATTTTGTTAAGCCCTGCATCTTTTGTACCAGTTTATGTACCTTAGATACTTTGTGGAACCAATAAACAATATTTTTTTAGATTAAAAACTTACCCTTTTTTAACGCCTGGCAACCTTATTTCCTATATACCTGAATAGTTTTATACAAAGTGATACAAACGCAACCGCTGGCTTTCATACAACCGCAATACACGAAACATTAGATTACTTACTGAATGTGGTAAAATTATCTGGGAAAACTAAAGTGGGTGATTGCGTTATTACAAAACTATGACTGGTATTAGATAGTACTGATATCGCAAAACCTATTTAAGTCAAACTAAAAATGAATTAAATAACATCTTGTACAAGTTTTATTATAATATTCTACATTGAATCCAGTCATAAATTTAGCACCTATAATAAACATGCAAACACAGAATCTTGTTTCTTCAGTGCATACAAAGATATGAGCGAAAAAACACGGTTTCAAAACGTCTACCTATGTACCTACAAAAGGTTGAATAAAATTCTTACTTTACTGACTGACAATCAACGAACAAATCAAACAACAACTCAGCCTAATTAGTTCTAGAAGCATGGAATTTAATACTTATTTCATTTATAGTGTAGGGGTGCATTAAGAAAGGAATTCCCGAAATTCAACTCACAAAGAATGCATCTCATAAGGGAAGATGAAGTTGGTGTAAAATTAAATGCGCACAAAATCGCAAGGCGTTCCACTAGTAGAATCATAAAAGGCAAAGCTAGGAACAAGTTGAGTTCATTACGCCGATACAGTTTCTTATCCATGAATAATAGCATCATTTAAATGATTTATCTTAGCTTGTGTAGCATTCATCGGTTAAAGACCTTATGGCACCAATTTTTTGCCCGGTATTCAAGCGTTGATACAAATTCGCGAACCAAATATTGAGGGGGGTGAAAGTAGGTGGGCTTTCACTATATTGAAAAGATTAAAATACTCGTGACATTTGGTAGGTAAGCAAGGCGAGATTAATAACTGATAACTCTGAAAACCACGGATACGATTAAGCAATTGCCAAATATGGTGTTATTGCATGTTGTTGATAAATTTCAAGCGAAGAACTGTAATCTGTAATACTAGATGCCGCCCGCGACTTCGCTCGCGTGACACCCCGATAAAAAGTAGCATATACGTTATTCCAGCACACATACCGTGTTGGGTTTATATTGCTTGATTCGAGAACGAACCCTCCCGCCAAAACGAGCCAGCGGTAAAGTACCGCGCGCGGCCGCCAATCCGAGGAAGACGCCGGCGCCACTGTCTTTGAACTCGAGAAAACGCACATGCGGCTCCCGAAAACAAATATTCAAGAAATAGGAAAACTGTACTCAAAAGCCGTGAAAACTGTAAAAGCTTGTTGCACTAGTGTCCGTGAATGTGTACAAGTGTTGTTTTCGTCCCGGGACGCGCTCTGGAGGCTTTGGGGATCTACGGTGAGTTTCTTTTATCAAGCCGTTTATTGCAAAATTTAGAGCTGTTGAATCGCACATTTTGGTCCTTCGAGCCGGATTATCCAGTTACGAAATCAATACAACAAATATCTATACTTCTACTTGTATTTATTGGTATAATTCTTACGATTTTTGTCATTTTTGCCGGCCATACATACCTACGTAACCGGTAAAAGTTGGTTACAAACTTGCGTTTATCTCAGTAAAAACGCTACCTACACTTCTAAAACTCATTCTAAACACGTTTTTATACATTCATAGCCCTAATCCATCGTGTTTTTATGGTCCAAACTCAATATTTCGAATCTTCAATATTCAAATTTCTTTACGTAAAATTCGACCGACGCCATTTGGCCATTTTGCGTAATCACGTTGCAAGTTATCGTACTACAAAATGCCGCCTAAACATGATAAGGCTTCTGCTTCGGAATCTTCAAATGAAGAATTCGATAAGTTGGTACAACCACATATTGCAACGAAGGAAATGTGTTTTTTGAGACTTCAATCTTTGTATCAGGTTTCCAAAAATGTTCGTGATAAACCCGAGTTGCTAGGTGAATTCAATGCCCGTTTTAGTGAATTGCCGAGTTGGCGGGATAAGTTCGAACAAAGTATTCTGAATATCACGCTCCTAAAAAGGAAGTTTTTACCTGATTATGTTCCTTCATATAGAGAAATCGAAAGTTTCGATGAAATTTATTATTTTGTTCGTAATGTCGCGAGTACTTTGAACGTAGACGTAAAACAAAATAGAACCGATCTAAAATCTGAGGGCAGCTGTGTAAAACCTAGGTTACCTAAACTGGAACTTTTTCCTTTTGACAGTAAACTCGAAAACTGGCCCACCTTTCGTGATACGTTTACTAGCCTGATTCATAATCACAAACAGATTGCGAGTATTGAGAAGTTTTACTATTTATTGTCAGCTGTTAGCGGGCCAGCTCTGACTATTGTTAAGTCTATGCCGGTTACATCTGATAATTATGACATAGTCTGGAGCGCTTTAGTGAAACGGTATGAAAACAGGCGCGCATTGGCTACTACTTATCTTGACAAGCTATTTAACTTCAAACCTTTGGTGAATGAGTCAGTCTCAGGGCTTAATGGATTCTTACAAACATTTCAAGAAAACATTCAAGCGCTTCGGCTGCTTGATATTCAAGACTTGTCGGGATTTTTGTTGTTTTATGTTGCATTGCGTAATCTTGACCCCGTAACTAGGCGCGAGTTAGAACGTGGATTGGGACAAGATAAAATACCTACTTATGAGGAATTGATGAGTTTTATTGAGAAACATGTGCGCGTTCTCGAGATGTCAGATTGTACGACAAATAATGCCACTACAAAAAGTGTATCGTACACTCGAAGTCAGTCAAAGGTCAACCAGCCTTCTGGTTCAAAATCTAATAATTCAAACACACAGCGGCCTACCTTGTCGTCAGCTGTTGTCAATGCAGACAAACCTGTAAAATCAAATAAATCCATGGAATGTCTGTATTGCAAAAAGATGCATTCTATTTATCGATGCAATGAATACATAGACTTGACGCCCGCGCAGCGTCTCGACAAAATCAAACAATTAAAGTTGTGTGAAAATTGTTTACGTGAGCATTCTGTCGGCGACTGCCCGTCTAAGATACTTTGTACGATTTGCAAAAAGAAGCATCATCACACACTGCACATAGATTCTGTTACAAATTCGAGTTCTAGTGCTATTGCATTGACGTGCTCAGCTAATTTGACAGTCTTGCTCGGCACCGCGGTTATACACGTCGCAGATTGTTGGGGACAGTACCAAACCGTACGTGCTATAATAGATAGCGGTGCTATGTCGAGCTACATAACTCAAGACTGTGCAAAAAGACTTGGACTGACGCGACGAAAATGTAACTTCGAACCCATCGGTTTGGGTGGCAATCCAGTGCGGGAGTTCGGATTAACTACTTGTAATGTTAAGCCGCGACACTGTGACAGCCCCGTCTTATCAACCGACGCGGTTATTGTTTCCGACATTGCAGGTAATTTACCTACAATCCCCCTGTCTGAAAAGACTATTGTTGAGTTTCAACATCTGATGTTGGCCGACCCGGCTTACTATAAGCCCGCGCCCGTTGACTTATTGATAGCAGGTGACTTGTTTCCGTATATCTACGACGGCGAAAAAATACTTCCGCGTGAACACGGCTTGCCTGTCGCAATGGGTTCCGTTTTCGGATATGTCATTCTAGGTCAAACTGAATTCGGTCGTTCTGAATGCGGCGGTTCACTAGCTTCGAACACTAGTCGAGATGGATCCTTCTGTGGTTTTTCTATGAACCTCGATCAAATAATGCAGTCTTTCTGGGAGATTGAAAATGTTCCGTCCGAGGCACCACGGCGAAGCCCAGAGGAGGAGCTAGCAGAAAGTTTGTTCGCGAAAGATCATAGGCGTGACGATACAGGTAGGTATATAGTCAAATATCCGTTTCGACCGTCCGTTGAACTCGGTGACTCCAGTCAGATGGCAACTCGTCGGCTTCTCAACTTAGAGTCAAAATTAGAGCGGGAGCCAGAGCTAAAAGCTCAATATCATAAATTCATGCGCGAATATGAGGACCTCGGTCATATGACTTGTCTTGGCGATGTCCAGAATGCGGATTCGAAGTACATCATCCCGCATTTCTGCATTGTCAAACCAACAAGTACTACAACGTCTCATCGTGTTGTATTTGACGCCTCTGGTAAAACGTCCAATAACATGTCGCTTAACTCATTGGTGCTGCCGGGTCCTAAACTTCAAGTTGATATTAATCAACTTTTAATCAACTTCCGTCTTCATGAAATTTGTCTTTCTGCAGACGTTTGCAAGATGTTCCGTATGATCGTTCTAGATCAGGATCAACGAACATACCAACATATTTTGTGGCGCCACTCTGTAGATCAGCCCATTCAAAAATACGTGCTGAATACCTTGACTTATGGGGTAGCCAGCTGTCCGTATCTCGCAATAAAAGTCTTGCACACTCTAGCGGACGACGAAGCGGACAACTTTCAGAAGGCTGCTCCCATTTTAAAAAAGGCATTTTTTATGGATGATTTGTTGTGGTCTGTGCCCACGGTGAAGGAGGCTCTCGAACTTCAGAAAGAGCTCATGCAGTTGTTGAAAGCTGGCGGCTTTATACTCCGTAAGTGGTCAAGCAATTGTGCAGAGGTAGTCGAACATTTAGATGAAGCTCATCGCGAAACGCCTGTTGCATTCGATGATGAGAGTAATTTGTCCATCAAGGTGCTCGGTCTACAATGGCTACCAGCCTTGGATGCGTTTTCCTTTGCTACTACTCCGCTCAGCTCAGTTGTTTCAAAACGAACAGTTCTATCTCAAATAGGTCGTCAATTCGATCCATTGGGCTTTGTAGCTCCGTGTGTTTTTTATGCCAAATGCTTTATGCAAGAACTTTGGGCTCGTCAGTTAGATTGGGATCAACCTCTACCCGCGGATCTTGAAGCGCAGTGGAAGACTTATGTCAATGATCTTCCATTATTGTCAAATATCAAACATGACCGGCATGTCAAGGTAGTGCGTCATACCTATTGTCAAATTCTAGGATTCTGTGATGCCTCCACTCTAGGATATGCTGCGGTTGTATATCTCCGGTCTATAAACGCGGATGGTGAGACTAAAGTTAGTCTAGTCATCGCTAAATCTAAGGTTGCGCCCTTAAAGACTATCACCATTCCCCGTCTCGAGCTCATGGCTGCGCATTTGCTAGCAAAGCTTGTCAAATACGTCCAGTCCATTTTTCAAAATCGACTTGAAGTCAATGATACCTTGTTATTCACGGACTCTTCCGTCGTGCTGGCCTGGCTCAATACTCCCAGCCACACACTGAAAACTTTTGTATCTACTAGGGTGTCCAAAATTAACGATAGTGTGTCTAGTAAGTGCTGGTACCATGTAAGCGGTGTATCCAATCCAGCTGATATTTGCTCTCGCGGTGCTCTGCCTTCTGTACTGCTGGCGACACAAGAATGGCTCAACGGGCCTGAC
This sequence comes from Scotopteryx bipunctaria, assembly GCA_949320045.1. Lineage (NCBI taxonomy): Eukaryota > Metazoa > Arthropoda > Insecta > Lepidoptera > Geometridae > Scotopteryx > Scotopteryx bipunctaria. Next base: position 9,678,232 of record OX439442.1, on the reverse strand, counting down.
TGGCTCAACCTAGAGCAGTCACAATGGCCGATAAAGACCATGGCTGAATTCCGGGACAGTACTCCTCCAGAACTTAAGTGTCCTAAAACGGTACTTGTTTCTACTGATACTGGCTCATCTGAGTTACTTTATGATCTCACAGAAAAGTTTTCTAGTTTCACAAAATTGCTAAATATTGTAGCTCGATTTTATCAGTTCATCCGTAATTGTAGATCAGCTGTTCATGAACGAAGGTCACTCGCGGTCATTGACATTAGAAAAGCACATGGTATTCTGGTAAAGTCAGTACAACAACATCATTTCTCCGGCGATATGGTAGCATTGTCTAAAGATGGTCATTGCAGTCAATCCTTGAGAAAGCTCAACCCTTTCATTGATTCCCATGGTTTCCTCAGGGTGGGGGGTCGACTTTCCCAATCGGATTTAACCTATGAAAAAAAACATCCTTTGCTTTTACCTAAGAAATCTAACTTCACAAATATCTTAATTGATCATTTTCACAAACTGTATTTGCACGTTGGTCCACGTACGCTTCAAAGTTTAATCATTCAAAAATATTGGATCATTTCAGCGCGTAGCGCTATCAGATCTCGTACCATTAAATGTATATCTTGCTTTAAGGTGTCTCCTACAAATCGACAACCTATGATGGGCGAACTACCTAAGTTCCGCTCTCAAGATGTGCACGTTTTCCATACAGTTGGGGTAGATATAGGCGGACCTTTTCCTACCAAGGAGTCAACTCGTAGAAACGCTCACGTATCCAAATCTTATTTGTGCGTCTTTGTGTGTTGTGCCACACGAGCTGTACACTTAGAAGTTCTGTCTTCTCTGAGTACAGAGTGCTTTCTCGCATGTTTCGACCGATTCACAGCAAGAAGAGGTCTATGTCAATCCATTGTATCCGACAATGGTACTAACTTCGCCTCAGCTGGTAAACAGCTGAAGGAAGTGACTGACTTTCTAAATACAGACTCAGACAATTTGTCTAACGGATTTGTTTCTCGTGGAGTCAAATGGAGACATAACCCGCCGACTGGCAGTAACTTCGGTGGACTTTATGAATCTGTCATAAAGTCTGCTAAACTTCACTTGAAGCGTACCACCGGTACAAGAGCCTTATCTTTTGAGGAACTCACTACCCTCTTTGCTCGTGCTGAAGCTGTACTCAACTCAAGGCCCCTCTGTGCTTTGTCAAGCGATCCCAACGAGTATGAAGTTCTGACTCCTTCTCATTTCCTCATAGGTAGGGAACTTTTATCGGTGCCGGAATATAGCTTAATGGAGTTATCCAGCTCTAGACTGAACCGTTGGCAGGCCGTTCAACAAATGTCACAACAATTTTGGAAACTATGGAAGCAGGATTACTTGCACACTTTACAACAACGTCAAAAGTGGTTTACCAACTGTCGTAATCTCAATGTCGGAGATCTTGTGCTCATCAACTCTGATGCACCTGCTTTAAAATGGAGCCTAGCTCGCGTTTCCAAATTGCATAGTGGTCCGGATGGCGTCGTACGAGTAATCAGTGTACGAAACGCGAGTAACCACGAGTTTACTCGTCCGGTTTCAAAAGTAAGTCCTCTTCCGTTGGATCAGGACTCTGAATAACATTCATTACATTATATTCAAATTCAGTTATATGTAGAATCTAGTAGTTTATATATAACTTTATACAATATATATATATCTAATTATTATTACTATAATACAGTCCACTTGTTTTACACTCGTATCTTCAATTATTTTCAATTTAACACTTACACATAAAATTACAGCTTAATTCAAGGTTCAACTATTTCAAGTTCCACTTGTACTGGTATCGTAACTGGGAAATCCTATCGGATTTCGGTGGGGGGAAATGTTGGGTTTATATTGCTTGATTCGAGAACGAACCCTCCCGCCAAAACGAGCCAGCGGTAAAGTACCGCGCGCGGCCGCCAATCCGAGGAAGACGCCGGCGCCACTGTCTTTGAACTCGAGAAAACGCACATGCGGCTCCCGAAAACAAATATTCAAGAAATAGGAAAACTGTACTCAAAAGCCGTGAAAACTGTAAAAGCTTGTTGCACTAGTGTCCGTGAATGTGTACAAGTGTTGTTTTCGTCCCGGGACGCGCTCTGGAGGCTTTGGGGATCTACGGTGAGTTTCTTTTATCAAGCCGTTTATTGCAAAATTTAGAGCTGTTGAATCGCACATACCGTTTATACCAAGTTTCATTCGAATCCGTTGAGCCGTTACGCCGTGACTAAGGCACAAACATACAAATATCCTCACAAATTTTCACCTCTATAATATAGTAGGATTGAGTAAAGTTAAATTACAATGTTTCATTGTACATTTATATAAATTTGGTACGTACTAGTAAACGCACCGCAACTTTAAAAAAACTTTAAACTTCTTTCTGCTGCGTCCTACAGGAAATTAATTTCGGGAATTCCCTATTTTACCTTTACGCCTTAGGATGTTTACAAGTTTACACCATCCAAGTTTCATGTTTCTAGAACTTATGGTTTAAGCAACGTAAGTAATGGATTTTATAAATTTAGATTTGAATTTATGGGCGATGGGCTCATCACCTGTCACCATGGTTCACCATAATCTATCTTAGGACTAAATCAGAAGTGGCTGCAAGTTTTCTTATGTTTACTTATGGCTCTACCCAACCCATTAGGGATACAGGCGCGATAATAATGTATGCATGTAGATACGAATTTTCGTGCTGCTAAACAATCTATCACGATTAAATAATTCGTTTGCAACGTCAATTTACACTTTATCTTTAGCAAATACTGAATTTAAATAACGTGAAATGTATTTCAAGGGCAGCAATAAAGTCATAAGAAATTGAATCGTGTGGCTTTTACAATACAGTATAAAATTGTGTAAAGCTTTTTTTTGTATGAATTGCACGCTGCAAAGTTACGACTTCCTATTGCTAAGTGTTTCAAGTTCAATATAAAAATAAAATAAATCTCATCAGTTGTTTTATAAAATGTATATTGAATAGAAATGTAAGGCGATTGAAATTTTTAAGGCGCATTTTAATTCTTTCACCACATTTTTTTAAACAACTGAACTAGAAACTGGGAGTATGGGTAACAGTAGTACCACAAATATAACCTTACGTGCACATTCCAAAATTATTGTAACAAAATAAATATCATCATCGCGTTTGTTCGTATTTCAGAAGCTAGACGAATATTGTCAAAGCGCACAATATTTGTGGTAAATACCTAGCTGGCATTTTATCATAACATATTTTCCTTTAAGTAAAAGTCCTTTTTTTCGAAGAATATTTTAAAACATGACCTTCTATTATGCCACATATGACATCACGTAAATGTTAAGCGTTATCGCGAGGATTACCTTTTAATCGTTATCATGTTGCTATCACTTTATGACAAAAAATACTTTCCAAACGAATCACACCAATGCCACAAATAAAATCAGGTTATTCTAAATCCAAATATATAAAACTCAGGTTACTGACTGATTGACAATCAATGCATATCTTAAGACATGCGAATCCTAGATGTATGAAACTTGGAGAATATATTCGTCTTATGGTGTAGGGGTGCACTAAGAAAGGAATTCCCGAAATTCAGCTCCTAAAGGATGCAGCAGGAAAATGAAGTTTGTATGAAAAAAGCTCAACGCGGACAAAATTACGGGGCTTTGAGATAAAAAATCTTGAAAGTTGTTTAAGAATAAGTAGCTATTTAAATCGCTTCAGGCTATACGAAACCATTTTCTATCTAAATAAAAAAGCAGAAATGATAGCGGAATTTATCATCCAATCCACAATGATAGCAATCGAGAATTTTATTACCTGTAATTTTAGTTAACGTTCCGATTGGGTGCACAAATAGTATTTTTCTAACCGTCTCAGTGGAATACCTTAGGTAAATAACCTACCTGGTACATTATCTATACTGCCAAACAAAGATTGTTGTTGGAAATGTTTTTTTTTTTTCATTCTATGGATTCATACTACGATATACGGAAAACTTACACAAGTAAACTTCGAATTTTGATTTTCTGTCAGGTGTTACTTTAAATAAAAACTTGCTTGGATGTATATAACTAAAAACTTGCATCATTGCGCATAATTGGCTGTCATAACACTGTGACATTGACAACACAAATTATAAAATTGACGTGTTGGGTTTTCCACAGCTAGCACCTTCTAAAGTCATAAAACTTGCAAAAAAACAAGTAAATATTGCAGTAATAAACATTTGTTTTTGCAATCGAATATTAGACGCGGTATGAAACTATATGCTGTGCTAGGTTTTATTCTTCGCTCCTGAGCAGTTTTGCCATTACGGACATACCTAAACTATCATATTTCATTTACGATATGAAATCATGAGCATTTTAACGTTACTTATTGTTTACATTTTTGAAGACGGATCATTATTATACATTGCGTAGTTGTTCAATTGTTTTATTTTAAAACGTCGGCTTTAATGCTTGTATCGATTGTCAAAAGAATGTGCGAAGAGAGAATGAAAAAGAAGTATTGTATTATAATAAAATATAAGTAATCGTGGGAACCACGTGCCATAGAAAATGTTGTTCATAGATCTTACTTTAACAGAATACTTAATAGTAGCTTAACCTCAAAGTTACGTCAAGTTTATTACAATAAGCGATCGCTTTCGTCACATTTTTTAACCTTTGAATGTCTACTGTTTTACTACAGCAGAACTAGTAGATATTTCTGAATGATAATTTTAGAATTTTCTTCTAATCTGAATAGTTGTTGCCCGCTACTTTGTCCGATTTTATTTTTGTTTTTTTTTTCAGAAATTAGCAATGTCCCTTTGCAGGATGCAGTCTAATTCCTTGCTATATCAAAACTTCAGCGGTTTAGTTTTTAAAAGGTAACAGACAGAGAACCTTTCGAACCGGTGTGGTTAACAATAATTAAATATCTTTTTAAAAAATCTGCTCACTACTTTTACTTAAGAGGCTATCGTACCATTACATCTAGACCAATTTAGAAAGAGATAGTGGTACGAATTTAGGGAGACTGTGCAAATATTGAAATCAAATAACCCACTAAATCAAATAATTGTTAATTACAAGAAAACAACAAAATGAATAAAAAAAACTGATTTCAACAAGTAAAGACATAGTTATTATTACCTACATATCAAAGTAAAACTCATCTGAAAATATAATAGGGTTCCCGACAGCTAGATCAAAACATACTTAAAACATGTATTTTTCAAGATTTTTTTGAATTGTGTCTATTTTTTCACTTTGAAGAACCAAAGATAAAATGTTAAAATTTCATTTTCTTCTTGAATAAGCGCATTTCATTAACTTACAACAGAGTTCTACATCGATTTTGGTGAGAAAATCGGCTACTGCATACTCTTAAGAGGGCTGCGCCACAAGTTTACGCTACGCCTTACTCTATTACGGTAATAGGCAGGTTGCGATTAGAACGGTCTCGCTTCTATTAACCTCCCGACCACCTCGGGGCAGCCCACCAGCCTCATTTCCTTATTCTAACTACCAGCTTTAAGAATCCTATTCACTAGGTGATAAATGTCCCGCAACATGCGTTGCTAGAGATGTTGGGCGATGCCTCGTTGCCCCGAGGTGGGGCACGACGAGTCTGTTTTTGTCTTAATGACATTCGTATACCAAGGTACCTCAATACAGATTCCATCTAGTATATATATCGTAGTCAATAAATTGATTTGACACTCCATGTAAAATGGTAACATAACTTCTTTTAGTTTTAATTATAATTGTCACTCTAACACTCTTGGTCATATTATGATGTTTTGTGTATTTTGTGTGTGTATAATTAATACCTTTTCTAGTTTTGTCTATATTTGTCGTGCGATGTCGGGCGAAGTTGCTCGCAAGATATCTCCACGCCCTACATCTCGACGAGTGACAGGATTTTGTCTACTAGTGAATACGAGGCTTTAAAATGTCTCACGACTATCCCTAGAACGAAGTGAACTCGAGTCATGGCTAGGCGTATAATTTGTCACGCGTTTTCATTGATTATCGAGTGTGAGGACTCGGGAATGTAAGAAACTAAAGATATTTTGTACAATTATACAAAAAAAAAGCTGTTGGTAGAAGTAGGTCAAAGAAATTATGGATGGACTGTGCGAAAGATGACATGATTAAGAGAGGAATGAGTGTGTTGTGATGACTTCTGATAGAGCGAAATTGGAAAAAAATATTTGTTGCGCCGACCCCACATGAAGTGAGATAAAAGCAGGTAAATGATGACGTTACAGAAAAATAAATCATTACTAGATATTTCATTTTCATTTATCACTTTGACTGTTTATCTGGTTTCAAGTATATCATTTCTGTCCCCACTTGGCTAACAAAGTGTATTTTTTAAGTCAGTAGGTAACAAAATTTATTTTAATAGGTACTTGGGTAGTATTTATTGAACGCCAACTGTTTCAAAAAGAGTAAAAAAATAAAATTACTACAGCAATGTTACATTTCACCAACAGATGGTGTATGGTGTAGGTATTGATTGTAGCACAAGAATAAATGTTTCCGGCTTAATTACCGCAAATGAATAAAAGTAATTACGTATTTCCTCATTAACTTGCCTTTTCTTACTTATTCTGCAAAGAATTTATACTTTCACACGGTATCGCATTTAAAATGTCAATTGAAAGATGCGGGTAGTCATTTTGAGTAAAAGAGGCAGCTGCAATTAGGTAATTTGAGAAATTTTTAAAAATAAATCTGATAGGATCGATCTCGGTGGCGTGGCGGGCGAGTGCTCAGCTGAGACGCTATCGGTGCGGGTTCGATTCCCGCTACTTGTATACCTTACTTGATAGCCGCTGTTTGAATGTTCTGCAAATATTTCTTCCGGGTCTGGGTGTTGTAGTATTATGTATTGTAAGTATGTATTTACAAAAAAAGTTTTGCTAAGCTTTGCTAAGTTTGGGGCTACACGGCGCTGTGTGAAATGTCCACAAATATTTAGATTTATATTTAGGCACTTTTCATTTCAATGTTTAAAATGAGGGTAGATGATTTTTGTGACCACCTGCATAAAAGTAAAATTAGTAATCAATAAGCAATTAAATTATTGACGTGAAATTAATGAACCAATTAATTTATCTCATAAATGTTTTAAGACGTTAATATCGATCATAACGGGACAACTGGCTCGCTATAATACTCTAATAAACTGTTAAAAGCTGATTAAAAAACAGAAATTAAATATTCGTAAAAATCATTTTAAATTCTATAAAACATAGGCACTTTTATAGTATTTTAGTATTCTGATAAGTCACGCTTTTTAAGTCGCCGATGTCATAATTAAAACAAACTCGTCACACGAGTTCACGCAATGTCGTAAAAACTAGAAATAGGAAATAATTTAGGCGAAAAAAAACCTTGAAAACTTGTCTGTCATCACTTGATGACGCGAGGCAAAAGCCTAAAACCGTCATTAGTCAAATTTTGTGTAAATTCAACTGCATTTAATTACAATCTGTGTCATCCGAACTAGGGGTTAAATCATAGTCTGTAAATAAAATAATAATTAGCAAAAATAATTTAGTTCTGCCACTCAATTTATTCGCCGATTAATTTTCAGAGATTTCAACAATTCATCAGCAGACGGAATAATACGTTTCTTTAAATAACTGCAACCGTGCATTACACGTGATTAAAAAAAAACTTACCAATGTCGTGTGCAATAAAAAAAATCGTTGTGGGTCGTAGTTCAATAGTCTCGCTATTCCGTTTCACTATGTCACACGCACTGTCTTGTCACTGCACGACCGGGTTAAAAGTTTTCGCGGGGATGGACGTGGTGTTTTGTCGATGGGCCGAGGCGGACTGCCAATGCCGGTCGCGAGCTACCGCACCGGTCTCCGTTGAAACGATTCCGAGACTAGGTACAGCTAACCGTACTTACGAATTCACAGCTGGGTAAGTCGGGTGATGTCAAGAAAATGTACAATTAATGCATTTTGCTTTATTTTGACTCTCTGTATAGAAGGCTTCGTTATATTTATTTATTGTTTTTTTTTTAGTCTTTTACAAATTTTATTATGAGAAAATTTTATCAAAGTTTTCAAAAAATCGAATAACTAAGACAAAATTAATTTTGAAAACTGCCAACACTTCAATACGTTAGATTGCCTTTAACGAATTTTATTGCAAAAAAAAATTAATTACTTCGACGCCAGTGTTTTCAGTTGAGAAACGAAACTCGATTCAAGTCGAGATCATACGATTCTCGTACCACCACTCTATTCGCTCAAGTTATTACCTACGTGTGCGGTTGTTATAGCTCCAGCTATCTTGTTTCTGTTATATCATGGCCCGGGTGGATATGCCAAATTATCTAATAGGGTCTATTATCTTTTTTTCGGCAGAATTAGTCATTCAAACGTACCGAACGTGAATTATTTATTTTATTCTTCATTTTGCTTCGATAAAAACAATCGAAATAGGTATAATAGCAGAAACTATTATATGCAATTAGTAATTTTGTGATTATGGTGCACAAAAATATCAAAATAATAAGTAGCTATACATTTCGCGTAATTATTTAAACAGCCGAAAGAAATATATCTAGGTACCAAGTAATTTGTCGAGTAATCTAGTTTCTACATTATCCTTAAAAATGCTTAGCAACAAAAAAACATTTCTTGCTATTGGATTAAAGTACCTATCTGGTGATTTAAAAATGCTGATCACTAGGAACATCACGTTCACTTGACGTTGTAAAGTTTTTATAAATAAAAATCAATGGTTTTGTAACATTATTCATTGCAACATAGATAGATAAAAAGAAAAAGTAGATAAATAACTAAAAACAACTTATTTAACGATATGATCGAGTTTTTAGTCACAAAAAACAAACCAGTTTGATTCTATAAACACTAAAATTCCAATTTATAAACATAATGATGAGAGTTATTTTAGAAACAATAGACATTATTTCAAATAATAAGAAATACTTGAAGTTACCATAGTAACAACATTTCAATTCACTAATGAGTTTATGACACAATGGGCTTACAAATTAAATACAAAGAATTGCTAACGAGTTGAATCCCTATTAAGGATTATAGTTGACGTCTAGCTTTTTCTCTTGTTACTTTATTTTTGTAATGAATCATATTTTTCATTGAAAAATATCTTGTTTGTCCCTTATTCTTCAAAAATTCTCGACTTCCTGACATACTCGTATCATACCAATAAAACTTTAAGGCACTACAAACGTAGATATACTTTTATTTTATCTATTAAGTGCTATGGATCGTTTAGTACAGTCACGAGGATATTTATAAATAGATTACCCAAGTAGAATATGTCTCTTATAATCATTGTTGTATGATATCTATACTATTTTGAATTTTCGGTTTAATTAAGCCTGTCTACATAATCATCAGCTGTCCTGACGTGAATGGAAGTCGACTGCTGGACATAAGCCGTACTATGAATTATTACATTTTCATTATTTTATTTATGAATAGCTCGGCTCGCGGCTTCGCTCTCGTGATACCCGGATAAAAAGTAGCCTATATGTTATTCCAGCACATGTACCATGTATATTCCAAGTTTCATTCAAATCCGTTCAGCCGTTACAGCGTGATTGAAGCACAAACATACATCCTCACATCCACACATCCTCACAAACTTTCGCATTTATAATATTAGTAGGAAGTAGGATTAGTAGGATGATTTTATGCTCGCGTCTGTACCATCATAGAGTAATGTTTACAACTTTCTACCAATAGCATACGCTCGTAAGATTATAAGACCATAACAGTAACTGCGTTTATAATCGAAAGTCCCCAGTCTAGAGAGACTCTAGAGGATTACTTTACTGATACATAAATTGGGTCATAAATAGGATGGTATTTTTAAGACATTTGTTGTAAAATAATTGACAAAGTAAAGCAGTCAAATTGTTCTCTAAAGATAAAGTATCCACAAAAACACCATTTCGAATACAATGCATGCTGTACAATATATTTTTTTTTCTATGTACACCTGGTGGTATAAAAACACATATTGTATAGGTAATCATTGTTTTCTTTTTGTAATTATTTAAGGCCCGTTTTCTATATTGCATTACGAATGGCAGGTTACCATAGCGACGTTCTTTTTCTGTCAAAAAATGTGTGGCACTTTTTGACAGATACTAACATTGTTGTGGTAATAGACGATCCTTCGTTCGTTCGTTGAATATAGGAAGGCATTTGGCAAACTTAGCGATAGCATTCGACGTTTGACTAGTGAGCAAAACCGGTGCGATTACACCAAATCCGTTATCGGTCGAAGTATGGACGTCGTCAACCAAACTCAGCCGATCAAATGAAGATGGAATCGAATGAACGTTACCTCTTATAGCTTACTTTAGTCTTCTAAAGTTCGTAAAATATGAACCTACTCAAAAATATTAAACGCGATGGCTCAATGCTCGTCTCAAAGAGCCTAAGTATCGGTATCTAGGACAGACCTACAATTTGCGGCTGTAGTTCTATTATCTTGAGACGACAATTGCTCTCGTTATCGGCCATTGACACGGATAACCCGGTGTTTCAATAATGCTTTGTAATTTTATACATTTCACTTTACCCATTAACTTACCTACCTTCGACTTCGATCGATACCTATGTTTGCAGTACACAAACAGTAGATTTATATCTACATAGGTATACTACATTTAACCTATACTTATAAAAAAACACAAATGTTGGGTTGAGAGTTTGTGTGTGTAGCTGTATGTTTGTTTCCACTGATCTTCGTAAGGTTTGAACACATTAGGCTTAAACTTAAAAAAAAAAAAAAATCCTAATACATAGAAGACTTTTGATTCCAATCCAATAGAAAAAACTGTCGGAAAAACAAACTAACTGACAGTAATATAATGTGTTGGAAGGCTATTAATATTAAAATTACCGTTTCCATTAATTTATATGATAACTTATAATAAATTATGTCATGTTAATATAATTATTAATGGGCTGGTGAAAAAAAAACTATAAACCGATTTTTATAAAAAACACTATAATATTTGATCCGATTCAAAGTTCTAATTAAAAGTGTTACAAATCGAGCATTGGTGCAACAAAACATACAATGCGTCTACCTACTTATAATGTTAACACCTAAGTATCTTACTCGTAATTTCATTAGAACATAAATTAGAATACCGTTACAGGTTATGGAACTCAAAAGTGCCTATATATACCTACCTCCTTGTGTGGTTAGGTATATACGGGTAAGTATATATATATTGTTCAAAATGTTTGTCTGTCAATAAAAATATGTTTAAATAAATAAACGCACAACTAATACAATTATTTACAATATAATTTACAAATAAAAAAGTCGGACTATCCAAAGATAGCTGCAAACGGTCTAAAAATCCAAATAATCAGTAGGTTATGTGTGGAAAAGCGCCATACATTTTTGACAGAAAAACAACGTTGTAATGGTAATGACAGCTCCGCCGTCCGTAGTAAAATATTGGAACCTGGCATTAGACTCAAACAGATATCCATTCTTCAACTATATTATATTGAGATATTTTTTTTGTTAATATTTTTCTATCCACTAGTGCAGCATTTTTACAATGTCAACAGGATAAGGCCCCAGCATCGATTCTACAATGTCAAATGTGGTCATTGCCCCGCAACAGCGCCGACTGCACACTCGCAGAGGTATTAAATGAAAATTGCTCAAAGGGGACACAGAAAAATAGATTGATCCCCTCTAGTGCCGGAAAACCGTTGGAGTCTTCCAACAGACAATAAAAATAGATTTGACCTTGGCAATCAAAGGTGCTCGTTCCTGCTTCAATAAACTGATCCAGCTGGGCAAGTGGCTGGATTTAGTGTTAGCTAGACGGTCAACTCTAACATACATTAGTCTCTTTTCCAACGACCCGGGACTCTAAGTCAGGATATCGTGGAGAATGTCGCTTTGGGGCAGTTAGGTTCGAATGTGGCCGTGGACCAATAGATTTTTCTGCTCAAAAGGATTTTATGTTATGGATTTTTCGACACAAAATTTCAATTAATTTCATTTCTACTATAAATGGTAAAAGACCTTAGTTATTCTGAAAGGTGAAGAAATACATCGTGAGGAAACCGAATCGCCAGGTACAAAGGAGCCTCTTTTTTGAGGGGATATCTTTTCATCAAACTGGTTTGAAAGAACTAGTGCTACGGTAGAACTAGTACAATAAATTGACCCCCTTCACCCCCTATAAAAGCACGAAAGATCAATGTCAATTTACCTTATTGCGTGAACTGTTGTCAATAGTCACCAAGTGTAGATCAACGTCTAAAGTCCCCTTCTATCAAATATATCTCCCTCTATTGTCTGGTTACGAATTAGAGAAATTGTGGTCTACATGACCAATAAATTCGTGTCCCCCTACAGAACTATCGAACCGTGAAAAGGTTAATTAAATAAACATCTCAATTTAATTATTATTATGCAGTATACTTAGTAAGGGATTTTTGAGACAGCGACCATCATTCTTTGTGCATTAGTTTTTTCACAGAAACTTAGACAGGTCCAAATTAGATTGTTAGGCACCTATAGGTAGGTATATATCATCAATTTCCTGCCCTTATCCCACTACATGGGGTCGGCACAACATGTTTTCCTCTTCCATCTTCTCCTATCACTCGTCATCTCAGTATTCACTCCTTTCACACGCATGTCCTCTTTCATACAATCCATCCTTTGGCCTTCCTCTAGCAGTGTTTCCATCCAGATTCATATTCATCACTCGCCTGTAACATGACTTATTTCCCTCCGCGTAACATCACCATCTTCTCTGTCACTAATACTACTTTTTGTTATACCTTACCTATTATTTACTTTTAGATAAAATTATTTGAAAATATCGCTGTGACAATCGGTTCAATATAATAGGTATGCACTCAATCGTCATAAAAAACCTATTAAGTTTTTGATTTGAATATTAATTATTTCCCGTTCAAAAGCAATGTGAAACGAAATATTTTACTAAGACTGAAGTTCCTTTTTGGAAAACTCTAGCTTTATACATACCATACAAAGAGGCGATTGTCCTCATTAAAATAAACATTTTGATAACTACATAATAAGATTAGCTCCTGGCTATCTACTTTCACTGTACGTAAGTACGTTCAATTTTAATAAGTAATAAAATAAAACTGCAACTTGTAAACTGATTTTAAGCGATTAACGAATATTTTGTTGCATAACTTTCACACGTAATCTCGTTTCAATCTTAAAACGCTGTTACATTACAACACTTGCGCTCACACACGAGTTCAAAAGCTGTTTTTATCCCGATAAAAATTACCTCGAAAATGTATAACCGTTGAACTATAGAGTAGAGTAGAGAGTAAAGATTATTAAACATGATAAATAAATATAATTATGTATTTGTGGACATTTCACACAGCGCCATCTAGCCCCAAACTAAGCAAAGCTTGTACTATGGGCACCACATGGCTGATAGAATACTTATATACTTTTTTTATAAGTACATAATGCTACAATACCCATACCCGGAATAAATAATTGCAGAACATACAAACATTTCTCCCGTAGCTGGAATCGAACCCGCGCCGCTTGCGTCGCAGCCGAGCACTCGTCCGCCACGCCACCGAGGTCGTCAATTCTCTGTTTTTATTACACCCTACCCTTTGCAGTCGGGTAAAACAAACACTCTTACTGACACTCAAACTTTCGCGTTTACAATATTAGCATAATTCCTTTCAGTGTGGGCCATGTTTCTTTCTATCTTATTATGGTAGAAAGCTGAGGATCGTGAGTTGTCCGTTTAATGAAGTTACCTTTATTGCATACGTAACTACACATCCACCTGCAACTTGTAAACCTGTGTAATTAAACTTTAATAATTCTACTCATACGAGCTTCCGAAGCGTTAGGGTATATAGATTATTAACAGATTCTATGCAGCTCATTATATTTAAATAACTTATCACTCTGCATCGAGCATTTAACTGAAATTTTTTAATACACATAGTGGTTATTTAGATGTAAGAATTTTCAGTTTTTTTTTGCTCACAATTTTATTAGTTTTAGTTATAGTTTATATTATTACGCCCGTATCCCAAATGGAATGGGCAGAGCCACTAGTAAACATAAGAAAACTTCAGCCACTTCTAATTTAGTCCTAAGATGGTGACAGGTGAATTCATTTTAGGCCCACGTGAAGGAAAATCACCTACATCTCGTTTTCTTAAATCTTGAATTAGCTGATTATTGCTGATATAACATCCTACAAACAAACATATAATTTTACAAACTTTACCCTTTAAATACTAGTGTAGGTGCAGGTGTACAAAAATATATTTCGGAAAATAGGAAAGAGTAGAAGCATGTCCCAAAACACACAGTGTCATTACATTTCCTTTCTAAAAGTCAGTAATTGACAGCAGATACGGTTAAAAACGATTGCCCTTAATTACCTATTGTCGAAAGTTTACTGTTCGACATCTTATCGAAGACATAGACCACATTGAATGTGTGATAGTGGTTTACATGCCTTCTACTTTACTTCCTCAGACCAAATAAAAAGAAAAGACGCCGCGCCGCGAACAACAAAAGTGAAGCCACTCAAAACCGTGCTCCTGCAAGTAAACATACACGCTCACGCACACACACTAAAACCATGCTCATCGCTCATAGTACGTCGCGAGTCTTAAAAATAGAATTATGCCTTCCTGTGTAGTGAAAACATGTAAAAACAGCAGCAAATCACATAAAAGGTCTCACGGAATCACTTTTTACTTGTAAGTACTTCAAATAACATCGTTTCTTAATCATTATACTATGAATTTTAGGTTACTTGCAACACACAACCTCAAAACCTTCGACACACACATAGATAAAAAGGTGGCTTCACTTTTGTTGTTCGCGGCGCGGCATCTTTTCTTTTTATTTGGTCTGAGTTTACTTCATAGAACTTCAAAAAGATTATGTTGCCAGAAACACCTGGTAAAAGATAGTTCGTTATTCTTTTAAACTACGTTTCTTTTGTAACAAGGAAGACAATGGGAGGTCTGAGAATAAAAAATAGTAAATCTACTTATTAAAAGAATAGACAAATCTCATATTCTCATTGTCATGAGTTCACTCAACATGTTATGTTTTCGTCAAAAGTTGTAGAAACACTTGTTATGTAAAATCACGTAGCGGGCTGAAGGAAATGAATTAATTTGAATACGATTGAGTTCCTTCACTTGTCTACACTAATATTATACATTCGGGTTAAGCCGAAGACGATTACATTGTTTACAAGCAGCAGTACACGTATCATGCTGCCTCAGTCACACTTTCAGAGTTTATATAGATCAAAAACCAAAGAGTTGATCCTCTGTCTCACTCGCACCGCTCCGCCATCGGCAACTTACCTGAGTCACGTCATTACATGTTTTTGTGTTTGCCAAAGTTACACGCTCTTCGCAAATTTTGGATTATTTCAGTTTATTTTCAAAAGATTTTAGTGGAGAGATGGGAAAACGAAGCAAACAAAGGAATGTGATCATATTTTGAAGAAATCAGAAGTTAAAGTAAGCTGGAAAGAAAGCTGGAAGCGTACCTATCGAATATTGAATCTGAACATTTGGAAAATCACGTATGTACCTGCATAGTATTTTTACTTTAAAATATAAAGTTCATTTGGTTTCGAAGAAATCAAAAATTATAAAAATAATTCATGCAAACGAAATGTTGTCTTGGAATTTTCCAACTACCCTCATTTTGTATTTTCTGCACAAGGTGTAACATTGAGGTTTGACCGATAAGGTTGTCACTATTTTATGATCAACAACCTACCTTTAGTATATCCATACCTCGCGTATATCGCTTGTGGTACATAATAATTATATTCATTTGGGCACGACAGTCTATATGATTAGTTTATTGTCCAATCTCCACTTTTATAGTGTAGAGAAACATACAAGCATCCTTTATGGATAGCTCACCTTTAAACCTCCACTTTTATAGTGTAGAGAAATTTATAAGCATCCTTTATGGATAGCTCACCTTTAAACCTCCACTTTTATAGTGTAGAGAAGTTTATAAGCATCCTTTATGGATAGCTCACCTTTAAACCTCCACTTTTATAGTGTAGAGAAATTTATAAGCATCCTTTATGGATAGTTCACCTTTAAAACCTCCACTTTTATAGTGTAGAGATTTTAAAAATCCTATATGGATAGCATTTTTTCTCCTCGTATATCGAGTCGAGATGTTGGTAAGCAACGATATGGTCTTATACTTCTTTTTTACTGAAAACCATCCTTTCTCATATGAAATATTTGATGATATCATCCAAGATTCGGAAGACAACAGACAATAAGATTCGTCAACTCTTAGTAACCATGATAATGTTATAAATAAATATGTGGCCCCTAGATGGCAGCACATATTATTGAACGGTCTTACCAAAGAAGTTAAAGCTGAATGTGAATTGAAGTACGAACTGCTTTAAGCGAAATGAATTTGAAGAAAATTATTTTCAACGAAAGCAAGCAAAATCAATTTTCTAGTTGTCTTGCTGTACTTGGGAAGGTTCTCGATGTTGCTTTAAGTTCAAATTTGAATCAAGAGATCCCGTATACCAATATTGACGAGTATTTATTTATTCGGATTTGGCAGAACATTTAAAATCTGCAAATTGCTTGCTTATAGCAATTTCAAAGTCAGGTTCAGAAATGAAAGCTCCCATTGCATGGCCTTCACAACGAGGGGCTTTAAACTCGAGGGGAGCATCGAGGACGGCAGCCCACGAGATGCGGGCAGCACCGCACACGACTGCTGCGCGGCGAGCGGCAGCGCCAGCGCCCGCTCAACATTCGGGCGAACGGGGCCGCCGCGCGCCGTCGCGAGACTGCAGGCTCCAGGACTACAATCGTCATCGACCTCAGCGACGACGTCAGCGCCTGATTTGTTACGCAAGTAAATTCTGGTATACCATTGGCAGGTCGTTTATGAAACTTTATGATCAATGGTAATATTACCGACGATACTATGATTCTGTCTTGGATACTATGTTATGAATCAAAATGAAATAATTATGAATTAAATGGTAACTTAAAGAAACCCCACTTCAAACATCGTACACGGGGTTATACATCCTATAAGGGAAAATTCATATTACCGATTTACTGTCCTAAACCTAAAGTTAAAAATAAGTTTATTTTCAACTTAAAAGAACTCAATTATTTTATTGATGTTAAACACTTCAAGACTTTCGTACACATATTTTTTGATTTCAATTAATGAATAAAAAATGCTTAGGTTTCAATGGAATATGATTTTGTACGAATCTAATGCCCTTTCACTAATTGGACTTTGTCCGATTTGGATGGTTTTTTATGTCAAGGCAGCTCGTACGAGTTGCATGAATGATATTAATATTAACACAGTAAATTGTTTTTGTCATACTGAAATTCCTAGAACTATATGCAAGTTTTTAGATTTTAATTTCAATTCAACGAATATGATATTATAGAGCAATAAAAATAAACTTATGAAAATCTCGTAAATATAGTAACATTGCGCTACTAGCATCAACCTGTTGGCAGATGGGTTTATACCAAACAATTTCAACAAGAAATATCTTTTTTAGCCCTTAATTATTCGGATAATTATAATAGACGCATGTTAATATCTTCATTCGGTTTTTAAATGGTGGATAAATAACATTGACAGCTCTTTTAGTCTGATTCGTAATGATACCTATAACTTAGAAATTTTCACGGATGCTTCGCTCACGGGCTGGGGTGCTGTTTGTAACTATCAAATAATAATAATCATCATCTACCTGCCTTATTCCGCTCTATGTGGGGTCGGCACAGCATGATCTTTGATCTATCACACATAATTTATCATTATCAAATAATAATTATAAGTAATAAATAATAATAAAAATAATAATAATAAATAGCACCAATAGTAATTGGAAAGACTCTTATCTTTCTTTGCATATTAATTTTATTGGAGCTAAACATTTTGGTTTGAAAATATTAGCAAGTGATTTAAAACATTGTATTATTCTTTTGAGAGTGGATAATACCACAGCTATAGGCTATATAAACAAAATGGGTTGCATCCAACACAAACGCTTAAATGATTTGTCTCGTGATATTTGGCTATCGTGTGAAGTAATATATTTGTTTTTGCTTCCTATGTTAAGTCATTTGAAAATATCAGGGCCGATCACGAATGTAAAATAAATAAACTTAGACACGGAATGGAACTTCGCATTTAGAGACATCACTAGATGTTTAGCGGTTCCAGAATTCGACTTTTTTTGCCAGTGCTCAAAATTCTAAATGATATTCGTTTTGGAAACTAGATCCATACTCAGGGCTAGTAGACGCGTTTACTCTTAGCTGGTCCAAGTTAAACTTAAATGCGTTTCCACCCTTTTGTTTGATTTCTAAAGTCTTTAGAAAAATTGTAAATGATAATGCAGTCGGTATTGTCGTGGTTCCTCATAGGCGCTCACAGCCTTGGTAGTACTAATTGTGGTCAAGACTTGTAGTATCGAAACAATTAATATTTATACCTAACTATTCAATTATTAAATCGTCAATTTATTAAACTCTCCTTTCAGGGAGAGCCACCTTACCCTGGTGGCTGCGAGTCTATCAGGCAGTTCTTAACTGATCGTGGAGTTCCACAAGCCTCGTTAAACATAGTTAGGGCTTCATTTGTGACTGATACTTTAAATCAGTATAATTCTTTATTCAAAGCTTGGCTTATTTTACTAAAATAATAATGTTAACTTTAGCGAAGCTACTACGTCTGATGTTATATATTTTTAACAGAAAGGTTTGAAAGTGATAGTAGTTATAACACTTTAAACACTCATCGATCAGCATTGTCGATAGTTTTATGTAACAAAGTAACCACTGATTATACTGACTGATTATACAATCGGTTTTTAAAATGAGTTTATAAAATGAAACCATCTAGTCCCAAATATAACTTTACATGGGATCCCAGCATTGTCATAAACTACCTTTCTAATTATTATCCAAACAATAATATATTAATAAAAGATCTGGTACTAAAATCTATTACATTACTTATCATAGCTTCAGATCAAAGGATTCAAACTTTAAGTATGATCAAAATAAAATATCATGATTACAAATGATGTCATAGAAATTCGTATACCTGATTTTATTAAGACGTCAAGACATGGAGCTTTCCAACCACTCATCAGACTGCATTTTATTAAAGATAATATGAAAATTTGTCCAGCGCATGCAATACATTGACAAAACAAAAAGTACTAGGAACGCGATTTCGGATAATCATCTTTTCATATCAGCTAAATAGCCATATAAAAAAGTCAGTCCTCAGGTACTCGCGCATTATGACAGCGGCATTGACGTGGGAGTGTTTGGGGCGCACAGTACCCGGGCACACTTCCATGTCAGCCGCTCTCCGATCTGGAGTCAGTCTGGAAGTAATAAGGAAAGCTACAGGTTTGAGTGATACTTCAATTATCCTAATCCTAAAAAAAAAAAAAAAAAAAAAAAAAATATAAAAGGGATATACGCCAGAACAATCAGGATGTCAGTCATGGCCTCTTACATCTACAAAAGATAATTTTACAGGCTATGACCTATTTATAAAAACGTTGTTTGATATTTTATTTAATCATATACAATCAATATGCTTACCTACTGTTTATTGCTAGCATTGTGTTCAATTTTACAAACTTAATACGCTAATTGAATATGTGTATTTAAGTTGATAAAACAACATAATTTTGATTTTAGTTTCAATTTTTATAGATTTCTGCTCTAAACATCTGCTTGTAAACAATGTAATCGTCTTCGGCTTAACCCGAATGTATAATTGTAAATTAAACGAACTCACCAGTGAAGTTCGATTCCAATTATACGAGGGTTCAGCCGAAGACGATTACAAGATCCCACCCGTCCCAGTCTTACAATTCCCACTAAAAATATAAACTAAATACAAAATTCGATAATCTACTCTAAAATAATGACGTGACTCAGGTAAGTTGCCGATGGCGGAGCGGTGCGAGTGAGACAGAGGATCAACTCTTTGGTTTTTGATCTATATAAACTCTGAAAGTGTGACTGAGGCAGCATGATACGTGTACTGCTGCTTGTAAACAATGTAATCGTCTTCGGCTGAACCCTCGTATAATTGGAATCGAACTTCACTGGTGAGTTCGTTTAATTTACAATTATAAAGAGGAAAACTTTGTTTGTTTGTTTGTACTGAATAGGCTCAAAAACTACTGGACCGATTTTAAAAATTCTTTCACCATTCGAAAGCTACATTATCCACGAGTAACATAGGCTATATTTTATTTTGGAAAAAAATAGGGTTCCGTAAGATATTTGGGTTTTTCGGACACAAGGTGTAAAAAATCAACCAGAAAAGTTACTTATTTTGCGTACGCTGCCTAAACTATAAAAGATAGAACCATAAAATGTTCTAATTAATTGTAGATCTTATAAATATCTACAAAAAAGTCCGCGACACACTATACCCATCTATGTCGAGTGAGGCACAGCAACCATTTTTTTATTTAAAAATCTTGAATTTTTTTTGGACTACATTTAAACGCGTTTATTTTACTCATGCTATTAATCCTTATCAAAATAAATGATTTCATCACTAAGAACAGTTTATGGAGATAATATTTGGTCTTTGAATGATTAAAATTGGACGTTTGGTTTTGAAGTTATGGCGAAATTAAAATATTACGATTTCTGCTGCACGACCGCTGCGTAGGGAGCCGACCTCGCGACTGACCGTGTCTTTCCTGGGTAGGCTTTTTGCAGCGGTAACCGACATCCACGCGGGCGGAGCCGCGGGCGACCGCTAGTCTCCAATATTTTTGATAAACTTGTTTTAGGGTTCCTAGCCCTAAAACAAGTTTATCAAAAAATATTAGTGCGTTAAAAAAGAACTTTCATAAAAAAATTGCATTAGATTACTTAACCTATTAGCTAGTGACCATCCTCTCAACATATTATTGTTTTAGTTTTAGTCACACACTAATAGCATTTGTGGTCCATTTATTGGTACAGTAGAGAAGTAAACCCAGTTATTTAATTTTTAAAATTAAATTTCTAGTCATCTTTCCTTATTATTAAAATAAAAAAACCGACAGGTTAATGCCCATCTTAGATATTCAAAGGCGCGCATTAAAGGGAAGCGGTTGATATTACGATGACGACTGTAAATCAGCGGATGTCGGCGACAACAAATGCAGTTTGTGTCGTAAACTAGCAGACTCGTGGGCGAGTATCAGACTACATCTGCATAGTGTATGTGTGCGTAAGTGCTAAATCTTCATAGGACAGCCGGTATACCTACTCGAAACAGTGTGTGTGCATGATTGTAAAGACATTGAGACTTCAAAGACAAACGACAACACACACAAGCTAATAAATAAAAAAAAGGAATAACCCCCGAATCCCGAACAGATCACCCCAAATAAATCGGACCTGCGAAAGTTGCAAAGATTTTTTGTGAAGTAGGAAATGAGCTGATCATCTTCAAACGCCTCAACAGATCTTCATAAACAATAGATAAGAACCATTTCGATCACATTAGATTTCAAACATAAAAAACCGCGTCCGAATCGGTCAATTCGTTTGGGAGGTACGATGCCACAGACAGATACACATATACGCATAGTGAATATAGTGAATACAGCAAAATAGTGTGAAGGTAAGCTTTCCAAAATATCTAAACCACTTTCAAAGTTTTTTAGTCTCATCAATTTAAAAAAATGTGTTGATACAAAATCCGAAGTAATCGGTATAATAATAAGAAATAAAAATGAGCACAGTTTTCTATCTAAGTTCGCCTACAGATAGAAAACAGAGCTCAGATCACCGACCGCAGGTAAGGTCCCCAAAAGGCTGGCGACGTTACCTCGTTGGATAGCTATACGTATCCTTAGTCTGAGGTAAGCGCCAGAATCCGAATGCATAGAATTTAGGTATGTAACATTCCTACAATCGCCATAATTGTTGATTTGCATTTTTAAATAGCTTATCACTCTCGAATCTCGATCGACGGATCCAACGACGGACGCCTCAAGTAGTCTCTTCGTATCCGTTCATTTGGGCTATAGCGACAGCCAAAGAAACTCATATACATCATACACACAAAAAATAACCCTCCTTTGCAGTCAAGTAAAAATGCATTAAAAATGAAAGGCATTCGTTTATTACAAAAAAATCACCCATAAAAACACAATGATTTGCTTAGGTATAGAAAACTGTGGTACGACATCCCCTACTATGGCACAAACCTGACTACAATGCGAACTATTCAAGCAGCCTGCCAACAATAAATTGCAATTGCAACGGATGCTGTGGGCGATTTAGCTCAAGGTGCAGGATTTGAAAGCGATTTGTCTGTTCGTTGAGCCCGTGAATTTGGTCAAAAAGGTCGATGCGGGCCTTAAATTGAGCTTCCTTTTTGAGAGCTGTGTTTTATGCATCCGTCAATTCAATTTAGCGAGTTGTTTTGGTACTTTTAGAGATGAGAGGGTTACTACAAGGTCAACGTAGTCGACATTTCATACTAACATTCATACTAACTAACTTCGTAGATTATTCAATTCAACTTATACAATCAACGATCATAATAGTCATAGTCACTTTAAATTCTTTCACTACACTGGTTCGAAAGAACTAATGACTATTATCGATAGTCTCACTATTCACTCATTTGCAAGAGGACTTCATGCTAGAGGTTTGTATTCAAACTATTTTGCCTCGTATGGCTTACACGTTAAAAAACTTCAATAAAATTCAAACTATATCCTACAACGTGAACTTGATAAATTTACATGAACAAATCTGGCGTGCACCAAAACTAAACTTGTACTTAGTAAAGTCTAGCTTAGACTTTCTCACTGATTTGTCGTCATTCCACTTCGGCGTTGTCCCGTTGGTGTAAATCATGGTTAGCGGTAAGTCCGAAAGCTACTAGGTAAACTTAATAGCAGCCAATAATTACTAACTTTCACAGTCATAATGAAATGTATAATCTTCATAAATATGATAATGTAGAAGCTTCCGTTCGCGGCCTCACTCGCTTAGTAACAGCTGTTCAAAATTTGCGCGAGTTATGGGAGTTAAAATAGGCTATGTTGTGCTAATCCAGGGGGGAACGAATGTGTTTACACCAAGTAAAAACGATCAAAATTTGCACGATTGCGCTACTGGATCGCGCCATAGAAAACTATCCGTCTACCAGGTTTCATTACGCGGCGTGATAACAAACAAAACTCACAAGTTTTATAATATTAGTAGGCTTTTGAGCCCCGCGAGCGAAATCTAATTATTGTAACCTAGACTCATCAAAACTAGTTTATTCTGCACACAACACCATAAAAATTATGGTAATCATCATAAAAAACCGGCCAAGTGCGAGTCGAATTTGCTCAGGAAGGTCCGTGCACTTTTATTTTTTTTTATTTTTACCCGACTAAGCCGGAGCCAAAATGAGGGTTATGATTTTGACCGGTATGTATGTATGTTCACCTGTTCCCTTATATCATAATTTGACAAATTATGATGTAAGGGAACGTTGGAAGATTTTTCCGAGGTTGGAAGCGTCTTGATTATCCGCTGCTTATAGGCTACGTCACATTAAATTAAATATGGCGCCCTCTAGAGGACATAAAGTAATGAACTAAAAAAATGTTTTTATTGATGCCGTGTTGGAGTGTGTTGGCTATCACATGAATTATCACATTTATTGTTAGCTTGCGCGCGGATTTGCTTTTATGCACCCAATAAGTATATGTAAGTTTAGTGTAGGTATTATATGCGCTGCAAATACTTTATCACGTAGGTACTTACATGTAAAATTTAATTGTAATGTAGTGAGTGAATTCATTTATAAGATTTCTAAGGATTCATTTATATTGTAACCATTTTATTATGTCAATAAATTGATTTGTTTGTTTGTTTGTTTGTTTGAATAGCCATAGTCGTATGCCACCTTAATAAAATAATCATAAGCTTTAGTGTAAAGTGGCTTATGACCACGGATATTCTCTGACAACATAACTATTTCAGAAGATAATATTATCTAGTTTAATACCTTTTATAGCGTGTTTTTCAGTAGTCGGGTTTTAGTTTTTGGACTTACTTTTTATAATAATTTGTTCTTCAAACTGCAACAAAAATACCCACTGAAAATTTTACCTATCTGCCTGTTACGGTTCATGATATACAGATCGCTGACAAACGGACGGACGGACGGCGGAGGCTTAGTAATAGGGTACCCTTCGTGTACGGAATCCTAATAAGGAGTCGTAAAATACTTTACCAAAATCTCAACTTATTATCAAAACTCTATTAAAATAATTCAGAAGTTTGGAAATAACATTTGAATAACTTAAAATATTTTTACTTAACGGACACACTTCCTGCTATAAATATTATCCCAATTGGGCTATAAACTAAAGCCTTTTACCATCTCTATTAGATGATTTATACAACGTCAGGAGGCAACTTTTGCCTACACTAACGGGACGGTGTAGTGGGACGTATACAAGCACCTATACCATTATCTCAGCTTAGTCGGCCTTATCCCCAGGAAGACATGGTCGAAGCTGACTAAGTCACGGGTTTCTTCACGATGTTTTCCTTAATCATTTGAAAGTACTAGTATAGCGCACATACATTTCTCGAACTGAAAAATCTATAAGTCCACGACCAGGTTTGAACCTGCAACCTTAGGATGAGTGTTATAGTGATATAGACCATGTTGGTCTAGTGATACCCCGGTTATGCAACAATGAATTTTTCTGGTTGGTGAAAGAAAACATCATGAGGAAATCAGTGTATGTATATTATCCGCATATATTAACCCTGTTTTCCTGTGGATTGGACTGTGAATAAAACCAATTAAGCTGAGTAAGACTGCCTGATCTAAAATCGACCTGGGCAATACAGTACGCTTTAACTTTCCTCCTTTTATCTTATAAAAAGTATAGGTACCTATTACGATGGTACAGAACCCTTTGTGCGCGAATTCGACTCGCACTTAACCAGATTTATTAAATAGGTAGCTTCGATGATCGATTACGAATGTTAGAAAAATGGGGGCCCCCTTTTATTTTATTTTTATTATTTGTTGTTAGTGGTAATAGAAAGACACACTCTCTGAAAATTTTAACTCTACCTATTACGGTTCATGAGATACAGCCCGCTGACAGACGGACGGACGAACAACAAAGGCTTATTAATAGGGTTCCATTGGCACCCTTC
Organism: Scotopteryx bipunctaria; assembly: GCA_949320045.1. Classification (NCBI taxonomy): domain Eukaryota; kingdom Metazoa; phylum Arthropoda; class Insecta; order Lepidoptera; family Geometridae; genus Scotopteryx; species Scotopteryx bipunctaria. The sequence continues at coordinate 9,652,922 of OX439442.1, read as the reverse complement.
GGGTACGGAACCCTAAAAACTAGATAATTCCATTCTTCTAGTTTGCAAAATAAGGACGTCCTGGGGCCAGTACACCGGCACCTCAAACTGTTGACAAAATAACCGTGAGGTGGCCGCTATCAATCTTCATACAATATTCAAATTACGTGCTTCGTGAGGCACGGATGGTAAAACAGATTTTAAGATAGACTGATTATTTTTAACCTACGTAATTTCATAGAATCAACATTCAGGCAAAAGCCCAAGCCAAGGTTCGTACCTAAGTAGTGCCCTGGCGCTAGTTACCACAAAAACATTCATTCATTATCTTCCTACCCCTATCCCACTCCATGTGGGGTCGGCACAGCATGTTCCTTGGATCACGCTGTAAGAGTTTTGGCTAAGGTGTTTTATGACCGGCCGCCTGTCTGTCGTCAACCCTCTTTGGGAATACTTGCTTATTGTATCTCATCATGTTGGAGGATACTCTCCCTTAGACGACTTTTACGACATGCTCGGGGAGAAAAACAGCTGGACGCATTCTATACTTTTTCTTTACTCCCAGTCCAGCAGAGAAGTAGGGCCTGTCCGAAAAAAAATAACCTACGTAAACTTACCGTGTTAGATGGCAGAAGTAAAGGGAGGGCAGTAGTCGGCAAAGATGTATTAGTGTAATAACGATATTAATGCTACCTAAGAAAATAAAACATGTTTGACCACACCTCACCTGTTGGTGAAATTACGATGAGGTCGATGGAAGAGCACGGTCTAGAACTCTAAGACCTTGAAGATATCGTTGATCTCGAAAAACATGTTTTTACGTGATTGTTACCTAGTGCTACCTTATATTGTCTTAATTTAAACTTATATGTTTGGGTTGTAACTTTAATATTTTAAGATCTGGAGGCTAATTACCAGGTATGGATTTTATAGACGAGAGCATTGGTGGTCTAGTTGGTAGTGACCCCGCTTTCCGACCCTAAGGTTGTGGGTTCAAATCCAGTCGTGTATCAATGGATTTTTCTGTGCCAAAAATTTATGTGCGCTATACCAGTACTCTCAAACGGTGAAAGAAAACATCGTGAGGAAACCCGCGGCTTAGTCAGCTCCGCACATATTGACTGTCTTTCCTGTAAGCCGACTAAGCTGAGAGGATGGAATAGGTGCTGAGCAAGCCTATTCCATCTTAATTCGTCCCGGGCACTAAAGCTTCCTGATAGTGAAGGAAAAAGTTGCCTCCTGACGCTGTATAAATCATCCTATAGATGGTAAAAGGCCTTATTATACTTATTTTATAGACGAAAGAGACTCCCACTTTGTAGGAAGTCAGATTATATTCTTTTTGCTGGAATGCTATCTTAAAAAAACGGAGTCTGCTGTCGGTGTCCCGCATTTCAGCAGCAATCTTCACATTGACACAGCGCAAGCGGTCGGCGCGACCTTGCGGCCGACTCAGTCAGGACACAATTATATGTTCCGTGAACAGGAAGGCACGTGTCCAGTCCTTGGCCGTATCCTGATTCCTGGACACTTTTGACGCTAATTGCAGGATTTTACGCGTGGATAGTGTGTATAGTTTGGTCAACGTCATCATCTTCCTGCTCTTAACCCACTTTTGGCATAACTTGTCCTCTTCTTACATCATTCCCTTCTTTGAAGCGCTCGTGGGGTAGCTTGCTTAGACGTTCTTGATTGATCGTTGAAGATAAGCAACGTTGTGCGCGGTTACAATTTGGATGGGTGACCGCAAGTGGCAATTCGAGCTGAGCGTTTCTGTGCTTCGGAGGGCACGTTCAATTGTCGGTCCCGGCTTTTAAGTCGTTAAGCCACGACGGAGGCCTTTAGACGGCATAAAAATTCCGTCACAAGAGTTGGCCACTAGCTCATACAAACTTACTTTATCATTCCCTTCTGTCAGCAGCTGTCATCTTTGTACTCACTCCTTCCTTAACCATGTCATCTTTCATACAGTCAACAGTCGACATTACCCTCTTACACTGCAAAAATGCAAAATTAAATTACTGCCCTGGCTTCGGTCACTTTCCTACACTGAAACTGAGGAATTTCTGAAGGTCATTGTGTAATCTCCTATATATACACGAACACACATACACACACACTTAAGCAGACATGTTTGTTTTTGTTTGCCTATATTTCATCAAATTTTGTATACAAAACAGGAACATTTTTGGATAAAGTATTGAGCGTTGGTATACGACACAGTTTTTCTAAAACTACTGTTGCTATTATCGTTTACATTTAGTTAATAAAACCTTTGTAATCTTTGTTCCTAATAAAAATATATTTGATATTTGAGTATGATAACTTGACTATTTTGTCTCTTTCTCCAAAAAACAGCGTAGCAATGCCTGTTAATTAATTAATTTACTTGGTCCATAATAATTTAGGTTAAACTAGAACCATAACGCAAAAGACTGATCAACCGAGTCTTAGCTTCACAGACGGGCAGTTCATGTCAAGGTGGATTCTGACAATGATCAGAATTGTATGTTTATGCAAATAAACACATCGGTGTGCTATTTTTGTTCCATTGAGCACCCCAGCATTCATAGAGATGATAGATGTTCATTGAATATGCAGTTTACTCTAGGATATCACCAATTTGCCACATTACGTCATACTATACCTACATTCTTTATGCGTAAATAGACCTACTCGTATGTACTTTATCTGAATTACAATGTCTAAGGATAAAAGAACTTTTATATGGCTTCGTTATAAAAAGTCTAGTAAAAATCAAGAGTAAGTAATATACTAAATAAAACCGTTCAAGTGAGAGTTAAATATGCACACGAAGGGTTCCTTACCAACCTACATGTCCTTTTTAATATGATTTTTACTCTATGTACCTTCTTTTTAAATTGGTAGCTTTGATGATCGATTACGAACGTTGAAATAATGTTTCTTGTATGGGGCCCATTTTACTCTTTTTATTATTATTATTTGTTGTTATAACGGCAACAGAAATACACAGTCTGTGAAACTTTCAACTCTCTACTTCAGTTCAGATTCCACTTCAGTCTATGTAAAGTGATTATTAGTAGCTTTTCTTACTTCAATAACAAAGTAGGTTATGTATTTCAGAAAAAAACCGACTGCATAGAATTTAGGTAACATACAATAAAATAAAAAGAGCTTTATTTTCCTTACCAACTAATTTACAATATTAAATAATTCACTTTTATTATTACTTACTTAATATCTAACTAGGCTCAGTTGAGCCGAGTTAGAGTAGAGTAGAGTAGAGTAGAGATATTAAGTACAACACCGGACAACTGTCCGGTAAGGCCCATGGCAGTGAAATCTTCCTCTAAGCTTTTCCATTCTTTGCAGACTCTGTACTATCTTATTAATATAGCCGCCATATTGAGTTTTTAGACACTTCGTCAAATAGTGAATCACCGTGATCTATCACGAAGCGCTCGTGGCATAGATTGCTTAGACGTTCTTGATTGATCGTTGAAGTTAAGCAACCCTGTGCGTGGTCACAATTTGGATGGGTGACCGCAAGTGGCATTACGAGGTGAGCGCTTCCGTGATTCGGAGGGCACGTTCGTTAAGCCATGACGGAGGCCTTCAGGCGGCCTAAAAACTCCGTCACAAGAGTTGGCCACTAGCTCATACGAACTTACTTTTTACTTACTTATCTATGACCATCTATGACAGCCAGGGAAACTGCTCGTTAGGTACTTCATAACCGACTCGTAAAAAGGAAATGAAATTTCCATCGTAAATGTTAATTAAAAGAACTGTTATAAAGTAAACATCAACCGGATATCTTAAACCTGTGACTACCTAACTGTTGAACAGAGAATTAGCAAACACCCACTGACCTGATAGCCGATGAAAAATTGGCATGAACTTGTTTTATAGGCACTAATTAACCATTAATTATCAAATGAGATCGGAAAATATAGAATTATGTATTCTAATGGGGACTGATGAGGCAGTAGCCGATCGTCTATAAAATTTGCAGTTCTTAGAGATCTAGGTATTTTTCAGATTTCCTGATTATTTCTTGAGATCTCACTGCCCAGTGGTAGTGACTCCGTCTTCCGATTTCAAAGTGGTGAGTTCGAATCCCGTAGTACACCAAAAAAAATATTGCGCAACAACGCTTTACTTTCAAACTTTCTCTTAAGTACATAGATACATACATATGATCACGCCCCGTATCCTTAACATTTTGGGCAGAGCCACAAGTATACAAAATTCGCAGCCACTCCTGGTACCCAAGATGGATATGTTGAACCATGGTGAGTAATTTCGTAAGTAATTTTCTTTATCAGGTTTTAATTACTTTTTACTACACATACCTACTACAAATCATGATTGACCCATAGGCTTAAATCAAATTTAAAATTAAAAAATCTCGATGCGTTAATTTAAACAACTTTTCAAAATTGACCACACCTGAATCAACATAGTAGGTACATAACTCTTAATAATTAACCCACAGGCAAACTAAAATTGCTCTGTCTAACAATTGCTTTGTCCAGTTATAGTAACGGAGCAAAAAAAACTACATGACGTGATTTCGTCTGGGAAAGTAGGCCTGCCAATGACTTATGCGACTAGACTGCCCCTAGACAGTCTCCGGTAGCCACGAATACACGCTACTTGTAACACATACATTGCGGTTTTCTCAAAGGCAAATCCACAACCACTGTGTGAAAACAGCAATGGTCTTGCATGAAACGATAATGACGATTATAGATTGTAGAGCAATGACTGTGAACTTTTGCCGGCACAAAAAGTATTGTACTACGGAGTTATATAGTTATTTCATTGTTATAATAAATTATTAAACGTGTTGAGATCGAGATAAATCAAGAAAAGGATAGCGGTTATTACAAAAATTGCAGAAAGAAATAGACATAGATTGATCATTGATCCTCAAATAGTCACTAGACTTTGCTTAGACAACATTGGTCACTTTGTCTATTTAGATTGAATAAAATTTAACAATGCTAGGTAATAGGTAGGTTACTCCTACGCCTACTCCGCGTTCACAGTTTCATAAGTTTTTTTATCATCCCACAAAAATATATCGTTTCATAAATGTGTCGTCTAAAATTTAGTTCACAGCTTTGCTTGCATTGTAGATGGGTAAAACCTAGCCGGATTTATTTTTATTGATGTGGTTTTTAAAAGGAACACAGTGTCCAGCCTGTTTCCTATGTAAGTACCATAGTGAATACATAGTTTGTTAAAAAACTACCATTTAATTTTCCTGTCACCATCGAACATTATATCCACTTCATCATCTTTATTACAGTAAGCTGTCTACTCTTCAATCTTATCCATTACAAATTGTTACTTTCATTTGACAGTCGAACGTTTTACCAAAATAGCTCATGCCACTCATGGCTTAGAGTCTACTTTTGTCCGTGTAAGTTGTTCAATAACTGCTTCAATTTTGAAGTGACAAATGAGATTAATTTACCTGCCGGGTGGTCTATCGCTATTCATCAAACAATTTCACTTTGTATCGATAGAAACTTGTAAACAAATGTAGAGTTGCATCGGGTTATCTTTCTAATTCGTGACTAAAGGAGGCGGCCTTACAGGTGAAAAAGAACCTCTAAAGAAGTGTTGGTATCGCTTTGTATTAATGAAAAGTTACACTAAAAACTAAAAAGAAAAAAAAAACCACCTAAAAACTCCGTCACTTGAGTTGGCCACTAGCTCATAGGAACGTACTACATACACATACATACATAATGAAAAGTTTTTTTAAGGTGTTTATTAATAGGTGATTTTTATTTTTAATATTAAATAAAGACTATAAGGTACCAGGAATCAAGGTTTATCAAAATGAATATAAAGTTGTTTTAACTAACAGTCACTAGTAGCAGTGACCTCGCCTTTCGATCCTCGTGGTTTTCGTGCGTTTGTATCTGAATGGAAAAACCAATGGATTTTTGGAAATTTCGTTTTTTTTTTATAATTCGTTTGTATGCACAACACCATCAAACTGTGAAGGAAAACGTCATCAAGAAACCGGGGTGACGTACAACAAGTTCTAAGACGTGCTCAAGTGCACGTAAACAGCCTCTTTGACATGCACTTTAATCTAATCCCCAAAGCCGTTTGAGAGAAAAGATAAGAGACACTTTCTTCTATGACTACACCCTTAACCCATAGAAGCGTAAGGTGTAAATACCAAAAGCCATGGGATATGCATATTAACCTTTCTCCAGGATTTTCACGATACTTAAACGTCGTGTACACAGCTCTCGGTCACGATATCACGAGCCACGGTTTTCTAAAGAACGGATACTAACAATTACAAGCGAATTACAGACCTACATTATCTACACTAATAAAATATACACTAACTAAAGAGATTTTTTTGTTTATAACGAATAGGCTCCGAAACTACTGAACCGATTTAAAAAATTCTTTCACCAGTAGATAGCTACATTATTACGGAATAACATAGGCTATAATTTATTTTCAAAAAAAATAGGGATCCTTACTAAAACTCCAATAATGTAACCCGAGGTGTAAAAATTGACCTACCTAATTTGTTAAATACCCGACAACATCACGCGGTGTTCCTAGGCGGTTACCCATCCAAGTCCTGACCGCGCCCGAAGCTGCTTATCATTCGAGTTCCCTATACAAACTTTCAACCCTTATTTCACCCCTTCAGGATTATTTTTCAGATAAAAGGTAGGCTATGTTCCCAGGAGCCTACTTCCATGCCAAATTTAATCGAAATCTGTTTAGCGGATTAGGTGTGAAAAGGTAACAGACAGACAGAGTTACTTTCGTATTTATAATAATAGTATGAATTATAAATAATTAAAGAAAAAAAAACTACAAAACCCTACAAAATGATTTCATATCATTTCTTTCAATTACATTTTTCCCAACGATCACAAGTCCCTTCCAAGCCTACTTGGTCATTGACCTTACAATATCAAGAATGCGCAAGTACGAATTAACTTGCTAATCATAGGTACAAGCTAGTTTCATTGTCACTTGACCACTCGCTTGAATGATCTAGGCAGAATAGCTCTGGCGACACGCCAACACGATCTTACTATTTTACCTTTTCGCTCTCCTGTGTAACTCTAGCTTGTATTAAGGGTAGATAAGGTTCAAAGTCCACTGTGCTTGAAAGTAAGGTTGTGTGCAGATGATGGATTATTGGTAACCCGATGATGTTCGATCAGCCACCGTATCGGGTGTCGTTCCGGTCCGGCGCCCGCCTTCTCGACCTGACTTCAATGTGAACGGAACCTATGTCCTGGTTACGCCTTCAGACCGCACAAGACACCCGATGACGGCATTTCACTCTGTTATTTATTTCGTGGATGCAAGTAAGTCTATGAAGAGGAAATGCTTCCGAGCCTCGTCTTTGCAATACCTCCGCCACTGACCACATCTGTATTGTATAAACCACGCCTAAAGAAAAGGTAAAAAAAACTAAAAACCAAGGCCTTTTACCATCTATAATAGATTATACAGCGTCAGGAGGCAACTTTTTACCTTCACAAACGGGACGCCGTAGTGCCCGGGACGAGTTAAGATGGAGCAGGCTTGCCCAGCACCTATTCCATCCTCATTCCAGATCCTCTTAGCTTAATCGGCCTTGTCCACAGGAAAGACATGGTCAATACGTGCGTAGCTGACTAAGCCGCGACTATGTTTTCCTTCACCAAAGGAAAAGAAAGGTAAGGAAACACTGAAATTGAAGGTAATTTTTACTGATTAACTCACGTACCTTAGACGATAAAATGTTAAAAAGCTTTTCATTGGCGTCATTATCATCATCTACAGTCTAAATTTATCCACTGCTGGACATGGGCCTCCCTCTCTTGTATCATCCATCAAAGTCTTGAGCTAGTCTCGTCCACCCACGATTCACGCTTTTAACAATACCGTCTGCCCATCTCGCGTAGGTATTAGCGTAAAATGATGTAAAATTGTAGAACATCAATTCATCACGGTACACGCCGCTATTTATTCACAACATCAACAAACATGACGATCAACGGTCAATTTAAAGTTCACTTGCATTGCCTTTCTACTTTAAAGCATTAATTTCCTGTAAAACAGTGGCCGGCAAATAACGTTGTTACTAATACTATTATATATCTATTATACTATATAAAGCTCGATTACCACTCACTGACTCACTGACTCATTGACATCATTGTTCTCCCGGAAGGAGTCGAGATGGACGATGATGATGTATGGGGGAAATGTTCGGGGAGTCCCGGTGAGTGGGGGAAAAATCCGAAAACCCCCCTTTTCCTCCCCCCTCGCCCCCCCCACGTTCGGTCCCCGGATTCTTCCCGACGAGGGCATGTTTTTTTTATAGATTCGGATGGAGGGTGCTCGAATGAATACAACTTTTTATTCAACCCCCCCTTTCGCCCCCCCTTTGACCCCCCCCCTCTATTGGTTCTCCGAAACGACTCGAGACATAGGATTTTTTCAAGTGGATTCGTATAGGGAATAGGATGGCGAGTAAAGTTAAATAAAAATTTGACCCCCCTCCCTCCCAATTTTCACCCCCTCTTTTACGCATCTCCGAAATTGCCCACGATTCGAGATCGCGGTTGGTCGATTCGTATAGAGAATAGGATAACGAGTAAAACACCATAAAAATTTCGCCCCCTCCCCCCCAATTTTCACCCCCTCTTGCTTGTATCTCCGAAACGGTTCGTCCGATTGGCCTCCAAGAAACAACATCCTCGCGGGCTGCTTGCAGCCCGCGCCCGCAAGCGAAAATACTAGTCTACTATATATAGCTGCAAACCCACTCACTTACTCACTCACTGACTGACATCATTGTTCTCCCAGAAGGAGTGGAGATGGGTCAAAATGATGTATGGGGGAAGTGTTCAGGGAGTCAATTCCAATTTGGGAAAAATCCGAAATCTTCGAAAACTGCTCCTCATCAGGGACCTCACCTACTGCCAGACGAAACGACAAGACCAAGATCTCTCCTGCTTGCGGAATGTGGACATGCACCCTGGTCGAATCCGATGTGCGGTGAAAAAAATTCAAAATGGCGGAAAACAAGATGGCCGCCATACAAACTTTGACCGACGATATCTCGATAACTATAATAGATAGGTAAGGTGTGCTCGAACAAATGTCATAGAGGATGGCGCGATGCAAATGCCAAAGGTGACAGTTGTTTTTTTTTTTTTTTTTTCAACAGCAGCGATTACGTCCCTCGCGAGCTGCGTGCAGCTCGCGCCCGCAAGCGGAAATACTAGTATCTATCTATACAGCCGGTGGCACCCACAGCTGGGTAAAAGTTTGTTCTCAATCACGCCACTCCTGGCGGTCTTATGCTAGCCAACTGGATCCACTGCTCTCTTACTGCCCTCACAATGTCGTCTGACCATAAAGCAGGTGGTCTGTCCATCGGTTGTCGTCCCGTCTAGCCAAGTGTTCTGCACTTAAGCCTCGCTATGCGTTTACCTACATCCTCGACCTAAACCCATAATTACATATTAAGTCGATCTTATGAGGCATTTTTTTTCTGTGTAGGTATATCGCAGCCGTAAACAAGTTGGCCACCCCTGGTCTATTGGCTCTAAGTTCTTATTTGACTTTCTCGATGGAGTGACGGTAAAGCGTCCAGCTAAAACTCGCAAAGGGTAGGTTTTACTCCCGCCTTAGAAATAATAATCACATACAACATAGTTCTGAACCCATACTAACATTACCTGTATCGTGGGTAGAAACTACGAGTACCATGGTTCCACAACACCCAGACCCGGTAGAAATATTTGCAGAACATGCAAACATTTCTCCCGCTGCGGGAATCGAATCCACGCCTCTTGCGTCTCAGGTGAGCACTCGTCTGCCGTACCACAGAGGCCGTCTTGCATACTGCAAAATGTTTGCAAGTATTTCTTCCTAGTTTGGGTTTTGTGGTACCATATGGTACTCGTAGTCTGATATAGGGAACTTTTTTATTGTTGCCAATTACCAACAACTTATTGTTACCCAAGACGCAATGATGGCATAGCTGGGCCTCAGACTAGCTACCTACACCTTTTTCGTGTACCTAATGCAAACAGCGAAATTATAACGGTCCCCGACTTAAGACAAAACAGATTTAACTGTCCAAGGTTCCATAATCAACAATTAATTTAAAAGTAAGACCACTTAACCCGTCTGCTTTCAATTGTAGCTTTGAAAGGCTCTTTTTATTTTGCATTTTTATTGACTTTGATTTAATTGACATGATTAATGGTTATTTCTCTACTGGACTGGGAGTAAAGAAAAAAACATAGAATGCGTCCAGCTGCTTCTCTCCTCGAGCATGGCGTAAAAGTCCACTAAGGGATAGAATCTCTGTAACATGATGGACCATCTATAAGGGCGATGGGCTGATCACCTGTCACCATATGCACCTATTGGTAATTTTTTTGCAAAAAGTTTTTGTATTTCTCTAGATTTTTGTTACTATTTTGTACTTTGTTCCCGCTCTGAGGAGGAAGGTTCTCAAATAGCGACCACAAACCGCTATACAAAATGTAAGTAAGTCGAAGATGGGAAATCTAGGTCTGTTGGTGATGATTATCATATCGATGTTACAGCTATTCTCAGTGCCAAAGTTACTTAAGTTTTATATTCGGCACAAATTTTAACATCAGTACCTATTCAACGGCCTGAAAAAGAAAAAGTGACTAACAGGGGCCTAATCCTCAAACTATCACAGTAAACATTATGTCAAAAAAAAAAAAAATGCTTATTATTTTGCCAGCGGACTGATTTTTGGAGAATAGTAGATAAAACTATCAAAAAAAACTGATGAAATAGACATCTAAGACTTTATTTAGGTCTCCATTTTTAGATAGTATCTATTCAATTTAAATTTATCTCATTCTTTAATGATCTTTATCCTATTCCCCGAGAATCGCTTCCCTTGCAAGTTTGTGTTCGTGGAGTATCCCCAAACAGGTTCAGAGCCGGTTAATCTGTATAGTTTTCTTTTTAACAATAACACATCCGGTAAGACGAGGAGAAGGTAAGAAGTATTGTCCCACCTGTTCCAAAATACCTCGTAATAAGACTGCTATATTTATTCGCTACAGTACCACTATGTTTGTTCTTTCTCTAGATACAGCTACAAGTAGGTTAGTCGGGTACTACACAAACAAGGCTTTTACATCGGAAAATATACACAGATCCATAGCAGAACAGAAGTATGTTATCTTCATAGTACCTACCTATATTTGAAAAAGAAATAAAACTCATGCAAGAATTTAAATTGGACAAAAGGAATGTTTTTATAGTTTAAAAACACAATTTATTGAAAAATACAATTAATTATCAAATACGTCGGATGATTTGAAGATGGTTTGATATCCCATGCAAAGAATATTTGATGAAGGTATGGATTAATTACACATTTTACGAAACAACGAATCGCTTCATTTTAATAGATTTTAATTCTTCACCATAGAGTATCATAGAGTTTGTCTTTTTCTCTTCTGTTGCGTTACGGATAGAGATGTGTTATATGTATGTTTACCGGTAAATCTGTCAGTAGGTAGGTATTTTTTCACAGGTCATAAAACTGTCTGTGCGGAGTTTGAAATGTCCACTGTGTAGCGAAAGTAGAAGAAAGTGCGAAATAACTACTTAGTATTAAAATCAACGGATAAATCCGTAAAGGCGATTGGCAATCATAAAACTTGGCAAATTGCAATGAAAATGTTAAGTAAGCAATAAAATAACGAGGTCATTACTTCCAGATTTCGCAAGGTTTTCACGCCTGCAAGGTAAGTGCAACTGCATTTTAATTGCATTAAATACGTATTTGTTTTTTTTAACAGAAATATACTTACAACTAACAAATATGATTTACAAAATACAAAAGAAACACGACTGTTTAGCCCGACTGCTATCTAAAATCCGTTGCAAACGATCTACCTTAGACAGCTCACCTGATCCAGCTCATCAGAAGATGGAAGAGTTCCCAAGACTTTGAAATTCTTTTACCACACTGGTTCGAAAGAACTATTGACATGACTAGTAGTACCATAACACCCTGAACCGAAATAAATAATGGCTGAACATCTAAACATTGTACAACCGCGGAAATCGAGCGCTCATCTGTCAAAGTCAGTCACTCGCCCACCGAGTTCACTACAGCCGTTGGTAAAATAACTAGGTTTCTTTCAGCTTTTAAACGCTCTATTCATATAACCCTATAGGCCTTGAGAGCACTGGTGGTCTAGTTGGTAGTGACTCCGCCTTCCGATCCTAAGGTCGTGGGTTCAAATCCGGTCGTGTACCAATGGATTTTTCTGTGCGAAAAATTTCTGTGCGCTATACCAGTACTCTCAAACGGTTAAGGAAAACATCGTGAAGAAACACGCGGCTTAGTCAGCTCCGCACGTATTGAACATGTCTCTCCTGTGGATAAAGCCGACTATGCTGAGAGGATGGAATAGGTGCTGGGCAAACCTACTCCATCTTAATTCGTCCCGGGCACTACAGCGTCCCGTCTGTGAAGGTAAAAGTTGCCTCCTGACGCTGTATAAATCATCTACTATAAATGATAAAAGGCCTTGAAAGTACTGTATATAAAAGCGCCTGTAACGGACTCCATAATGCACTCTTTGCATAATTCAACCCACAATTGGTTCCGCATTCTGAAAAACTCAAGTACCATGTTGTGTCTAAGCTCAGATAACGATTAGATATTATGGTATCCACGAACAAGCGTACAGACAACCTGTAGACATTATGCAGAGTGGTCCAAGTTATATGCCTGGTAGCACTTACAAAATAGGTCATAAACTCTCACAAAGGTTTAATAAATAGTAAGTGATCCAACTATCGTATTTTAGAAGCGCTCTGGCGTAACTTGCTTAGACGTTCTTGATTGATCGTTGAATTTAAGCAACGCTGTGTGCGGTCTCAATTGGGATGGGTGCCCGCAAGTGGCATTACGAGCTGAGAACTCCGTGCTTCAGAGGACACGTTAATTTGTCGGTCCCGTCGTTAAGCCATGACGGAGACCTGTAGGCGGCCTAAAAACTCCATCACAAGAGTTGGCCACTAGCTCATACGAATTTACTTACCGTATTTTAAATATCTCTCCTTCTGAAGTTTTTTATAATGCTTATTACTTCCTCATTTCCTATATTCTGCGATGAATGAAAGATTGCCATAGCAACATTGTAATGACATAGCAACACAGCACTTTTCGACAGATAATAAGATTATGGTAATTTAGCATCGATCGTCCGTTAGTTGAATAACGTCGAGCATTATTAGGAAAAGGGTAATGATGTTAGAACTTTGCTAGTCTGGTGGTCTAGTTGGTAGTGACCATGCCTCCGATCCTAAGGTCGTGGGTTCAAACCCAGTCGTGTACCAATGGATTTTACTGTGTGAAAAATTTATGAGCGCTATACCAGTACTCTCAAACGGTTAAGGAAAACATCGTAAGGAAACCCGCGGCTTAGTCAGCTCCGCACGTATTGACCATGTCTCTCCTGCGGACAAGGCCGACTAAGCTGAGAGGATGGAATAGGTGCTGGGCAAGCCTACTGGCGTAGCGTAAGCGTCACGTTTGTGAAGGTAAAAGTTGCCTCCTGACGCTGTATAAATCATCTACTATTGATGGTAAAAGGCCTTAGTTTTTGCTAGTATATAAATCACAGGATATCGATGAGAGGCCATGACTTGCGCCAAGACCATGCTTCGTGGGAGTCGGCAACCACAGCCATACTGCTTATACCATAACAATTAGTGACTGTCGCTATTAGAAGCAATCAAATCGATACAGTAATAATGACTCGAATTGGTCGATTTGAATCGTAAGATGCAAGACATGCTTACCACCCTAAAAATCATAGCTGAAATTAAGGAAAAATCCAGTATATTATTTAACAAAAACAGGCATAGATGTGAAGTTTGTCAGTTTGTTTGTATGGGGGTAAACTCAAAAGCCACTAAATCGGTTCTACTGGTTATTTTACTGGTGAAAGCTTGTTAGTGTTTAAAGCTATATTTTCCTACGCAAATAAAACAGCACGGATACAGCAAACTATACAGTTTACTAGCGGTCTGCGGCTTCACTTCTTTTATTTTTTGCCAGACGTATAGTCTGTCCTATAACTTTTTTGTCCTATTCTTGTGTACGTGCAATTTGTGATTTGTAAAAAATGTCTATAGGAAATATGGGCATGGGAGCAAAGACTTTGAAAAACAAAGAGTTTTTTGTGTTTCTTTGATACCAGAAAAAATGTCATTCTATTCTATTCAATAATCCGGATGAATACTTGAATACCTATTCATACGGGTGTCACTCAACGCATGCTGTCCTAAATACATAGATTGCACTTTGTGTTTGTGCTACGAAAGACCAGCGCTCGGGCAAAGCTCGACCTGCCATTGCATAGGTATTCTGAGTGGTGGCCTTTTTTGTTACCCTATATTGTAAGTGTCAATTAGTGCCTTAAAATTGTACCTTTGTAGGTTTTGGTAACAAAATAAATATATTTCTTTCATCTTTCTTTCAAAGTGGAATAACATTTCAGAATTTACCAAGACACCAATTCTCATCAATACGACAACATCGATATAAAACCACATTGTAACCAGAGCGTTGATAATGCAGGACATACCTATCGAGTGCTTTATTATCGCAAAAGAAATTAGACACTTGAATGAAAGATTAAAACCTCACTTAATTTTAAATCTACATACATTACACATAAGAAGCATATTGGCCTGACTGATTCATTTTCAGGAAAGAATCTGTACGTTGTAGATGCTGAAGTATTATGGACTTTATTTCAATGTAATAGAAGTGAGATTTGTAAGAGCTTGGGTTTTCAATATGGAGTAGTAAAAATTTTATGAATAAGACACTTGTGACAAGAACAGCGGAGGGTCCTACTGGTATATTAAACCAGGGGCTTCCCGAGAAGAAGGGCATTTTCATCATCAAAGCAATTTATACTTTGTCAGTCAGTAGCTTCCCAATTCAGTGAAGTCACTTGTTATAGTTATTAAAAAAATTAAAAAATTATGGACATTTTGACACAGCGCCATCTAGCCCCAAACTAAGCAAAGCTTGTACTATGGGCACCAGATAGCTGATAAAACACATACCTATACTTTATTTTCGTTTTCTTTTTTTGTTTCTACATAGTTCTTAGGATGGCAGGACAGATGACTATTTCATCATCATATAGAAGACTATTTATAGGTCCATAGATTCCTATTTAGAAAATCAGAACCTTATAACTTTATAATTATAAGTATGTCACAAAGTACCTACCCAAGCCTAGGTAGGTAGTTGATACTTGCGGATCTGCCTACCATGCAACATAACCAGTTATTACGAGACTGTATGGCGACCCTCAGAAATAGCAGGATTAACTTTTAAATCTCAAATTCTACAGTCAATTATCAACCTTGACCACTAAACTTTAGGCTTAAAATAGAACGGCTAGACGGAAGTGTGAATGACCTATGTAGAGCAATGCATTGTGCAAATGTAACATGTCATTTTGTATTGCGAAATTACGTAATCACCAATTACGTGGCTTTCAGTCCATTATCATTTTGAAAGTAGGTACGATCTATTCAATACAACAATGTTTAAATTATGAGGATTTTGTGAAGTTCAATGGACAGTTCAACTTACTCATTGGACTAAGAGAAATAAGTCAAAAAATAGGTGAGTGATATGCAACACTTTAATAAAAATCTATCGAATAGAACACCATAAATCAATCGGACCTGTGAAAGTTGGAGAGATCGTTTTGTCAAGTATGCTGATGATCTTCAAACATCTCAACAGATCTTCATGAACTATAGCTAAGAACCATCACGATAACATTAGCTTTCAAACAGAAAAAAATCGCATCAAAATTGGTCCATTCGTTTGGAAGCTACGATGCCACAGACAGACACACAGATATACCTACAGATATAGGTACAAATACACAGATACACACAACGAACTAATAACACCTCTTATTTTTGGTCGGGGGTTAAAAAGGTATTAATCTTGAAACTGAAGAAGGCTTACATTACTACAAACAACAATGTAGTTGAAACCATTAGGTACCTATTAGGTACTAGAATTTCCATATAACAAAACGATTTATTAAACAAAGAAAAAGTTCACTCATTTCACATTGACATCACCTATCTCGGCTTCTACGAATCATGGACATATTATTTATTTCAACAAAATGAACTTGATTTAGTTTTTCCTTGTATGGGGTGTAACATAAAAGATACTAAAAAGTGAAACACGATAATCGAAAGAATTCCGGATGCTAGATATCAGTTTTTTTTCGTCTACGATTCGTTACGTGTGATTGTCTTGTCTTCTGATTTTGCTAGTTATAACGGTTGCTTCAAGTAGGTACAGTTAAAACTACAATCGCTTCAAGTATGTTAACTGAAATGAACTGAACTAAAACATGAAAAAATACTAAGTAAATAGAGAAAATATAATGCAGATATTTTTTATGGTAGATCGAAGGTGATTATATAATTATGTGTAACTAGCTGACCCCGCGAACTTCGTAACGCTTTAGAATTAATAATGCAAATTTTCAAATGCTTTATTATGTAGTTATTCTGCTATTCGGGACGGAGACAAATCCAACAAATCAAAAATCATTAAATCAGTCCAGCTTGAGGCCCTTACCCACAGCCTCTTTAAGAAAAAGAGAGCTGCTGACGACCCGATTGATATGAATGACATTGTCAATTATCAAAATTGTATAGGTAAAAATCAATTAACAAATTAATGTCTAAGAAATATTTAAACGTTATCCTGATTATCGTTTTTCCATTTTGGGATCATTTTACAGGATAAAAAGTAGCCCATGTCGTTCCCCGGGATGGAGTCTATCTCCTTGCCAAATTTCATTAAAATCTGTTCAGCAGTTTAGGCGTGAAAAGGTAACAGACAGACAGACAGAGTTACTTTCGCATGGATATTAGTATGGATGTTGTACTCCCTATATAAAGCCACAACGGAATTCGCTGTTTGTATAATACAATGACAAAATGTTACGTACATGAGTCAGTTCAATTAAGAGAACAATGACCTTCTATGCATTTTATCACCGGAACCCCGGACATTCGTCATGACGTCCACAACGATAACGTTATCAAACTTGCACTTTTTATATAACTAGACAAACATCCGCGACTTTGGTTTGCACCACTCGCAATCCTTTCACAGTGACAGCTTACTTTGTTCTCGTTATTTGTTAAAAATAGAATAGAAGGTATACTTACATTAGGTAGGTAAACAAAATTTCCACATTCCTAATTCTTCCTCATGTCGTGTCGTTAGTTCTTTTGAACCAGTGTGGAGAAAGGATTGAAGGATTTAGGTCTGACTGGTCAAACCCCGATTTCATCAAATCGAGTTACGGCGTTTGACTTATCAGAGTTGGTCTCTCCTTGGATTGACCAAAAATGTTGACTTTGACCAGGCGTTTAATCAGACCTGGGGTTTGAATAAACGAAGGAGCGTCGGAGCTTTGAGGTTGACTAAACTATAAATAAATTACTAATTTTTTTTTCATTTTTTATTTACAAAAAATATCTCAAAGGGCAACCCTAACAGGGCTGCCCATTTTTTATTTATGAATTTTCTTTAATTTTCATCTAGTCAGTCAGCTAAGTAACAATTTATATAGATACTCTTCTCGGTCAAAAAAAACGCAAGGCTTCTTACAAACGCTATAATGGATTTTTTGACACTTTTTAAAACCTATGACACTCTCGTTACCCAGACAAATCCAACAACACCTCTTGTTTCAAAATCCGTCCAGCCGCTTGGACTACAGCTTCAGCCAGGAATGCTCATAAATACAGACACTAAATTGCACCCCAAATACATTACCCTCGTTCTTCGCAGTTGGGTAAAAATGTTCGACAGTGCAATCCTCATTGGAAAAAATCATATCTTTCCTTTTTTGACTATGACGGATACATTATAACCAGACATCGTATTTTTAACAGATAAGCTTTAGTCAAAACGTAAGGAACAGGATGTATGACAAAGGGCGTGTTGTAAATGAATACAAAAAGGACGGAAGCCCATCAGCCTTTCTTATTGTTCAGTTTCGACATACATTTGTTTAACAATGTACTTTTGTTTATACAACGTGTAACATAATGTCCCTATAAGCCCGAAACGGGGGTGTTCTATACGTCATTGCGAACAACGTTTGTTCAACGACTTTTAAAATTTCAAAGGTTTTCATTCATGAAATGTCTCTTAAACTTTGCTCCAATACGTAACTTGACACAACATGAGGCATCCCTATTTACAGCTGTTTTTTGACCTTTAAGTGTGAACTCTAGATGAAACAGGTAACAGAACAGACACCATTAGTAAAATGCCTACCTACTTACCTAATAACGAGGTGACCTTGGTATTTATTGGTAATTAAAATGTAAGGTCACATCACGACTAAAATCCCTAGGCACCGTAAACATCCTTTCAGATCTCTTTGTTAAGTACCTAGTATAGGAGATAGGTACCTTACCTACTCAATTTTGTACCTACCTACTCGGGCCTTAAAAGTATCCTCAGTGGGTGCCAAGGAGTATGAGAGGATGTCTACCGTGCCTGAGGATAAAGCCGTGATACCTACTCAATTTTGTACCTACCTACTCGGGCCTTAAAAGCATCTTGAGTAGGTAGGTAACAAGAAGTATGAGAAGAGGTCTACCGTGCCTGAGGATAAAGCCGTGACCCTATTCCACTTTAGTTTTTCCAACGATGTATTATTCCAATATTCATTGGAGCATTTTTCAATGCAATTTTGTACCTACCTACTTGGGTACTAAAGTCAAAGGTTGTGACTTATCTGTCTTACTAATCTTCATTTTCATCGTGAACAGCCTATTTGTCATTGGTTGCATTGAAACAATAACAACAATAAGTGGGATGGCACCTCGCCCTAATTGGCTGTCGGTGCCTTTGCTACATTCAAAATCCGCAACCGTCAACCGACACCGCACCGCAAGCGTTTGTTTAATAAAATCAAATTGGTTCCGTAGGTTTATTTGTTTTTTACTTTTCTTGATTGAACTACGTAATTGTTGGTAGGTTATTATGTAAGTAGGTAGGTACCTAGTAGCAAATGGGGATGGAGCACATGGTAGCATATTGGTATGAACCCCGCCTTCCCATCCTTAAGTCGTGAGTTCGAATCTATGGATTTTTCGATTCGAAATTTATGTGTGCAATATCAATGCTCTCAAGAGGTGAAGGAAAACCTCGTGAGGAAACCAGGCATGTCATAGACGTGTGTCAAAGTGTACGAAAGGAACCTTCAAGGTGCACTCTAATCCTTCCACCACACTGGTTCAAAAGAGCTAGCGACACGGACACGACGACAGTAGTAGTAGTAGTAGTAGATGTATGGTGAAGTTTTTTTTCCTTTTTTTTTCCCAATCGGTATTTAGTGGGTTACCCCAGACAAGGAACCCTAAAAATTCGGCTTTCGGCAATAGGTACCTACTTTTGGTCGCAAAACAGATCGGTTTTTATCAGTCGCAATTAGCATTCGTTCCTTGCAACAACTGCAACAAGCAATCTCTCGGTTTGCGTAACTAATTAACGATACGATGTCGGCTTTGTACTCAAACGGTGAGTATTATGATATGGTGTTGTGTGTGTGTGTTAGTAGCTACTTAGTAGCGGCGCGTCAGCTCTACAGAGAGCGTTATCCAGGGCGGCCATTGCCATCTTACGGGCTATTTTCTGGGATTGGTGAACCGTCTTCTCTCGACGGGATCTTTCCACGGCGGCGCACCAGTGAGGGAAGACCGGGAATTCGGTGGTGTTGTACGTACTGTGTGTGTCAACAGTGATAAAATTCAGTGATAGGTAGGTATGATGATAGGTACCTAACCTATCACCCTACCTAGTAGGTACCCCATTAGTACCTAGCTTACTAATAAAAAATGACAAAAATAATTTTGTGATTGTGAATGTGAATGTGTACCAGTAATACCAACCTAGGTACCTACATACCTACCTAATACCTACCATGTCAATTAGCCGTGTTCCGAGCCAACCAAGAAGAAGGGAGAAAAGGTATAACTTAACTTTTCCTGTACCTAGGTCCTTAGGTAACTACCTAGGTAGATGTAGGTAGGTAGTTGTTTTTTTATGTGTGAAAGATATCGTGATTTTAATCTTCGACTTTAATTTCTACGTAGAATTAAAAAAATTGCAAATTCTTACGAAAACTTTGGTGATTACACCTAGGTACTTTTTGAAACTTGCCGCGCGTTCAATTGTCTGCGTATGTGTGGGTCCGACGCGATAGGAGGGTGCGCGTGTGTTTGTTACCTACGCAAATGGTAAACAAACACATAGGGTTGTCACAAATTTCTCATGAAATAATTTGTTTTTAATTGTATTGGAATTTCAAATATGATGTATTGAACTTTTGCACACGTCAATGTATTCAAGTGCTCGGTCTGAATACACCCCTTTCGGGCTTATAGGGACATTATGTTACACGTTGTATATCGCGATGTACTTATAAGGAGACTGATCTATAAACGGCCTTGTGTTTCGGCGGGCCTTTTTACGTGATGAATCGGGTTACCTTATTGGGAGTTTATACAATACCTTGCCAAAGATCTATATAACAGTGGGACCAGTTGAGAGCAGCGTGTGCAGTGCAGTGGCCTTCCAGGTTGTGGGTTCAAATCTAGTCGTGCAAGAACACAAACTAAGCCATTGAGACGCATTTTAAATCCTTTCACCACACTGATTCGAAAGAACTAGTGACACTAGTAGTAGTATAACAGTGAGATCTTATCCTATCTGTAAACAACTTGAACGGACAATTATGGGATGATTTAGGTTGAATATGAGACCTTTTTATAGTAAACTAGCCCGCGGCTTCACTCGCGTGGTACCCGGATAAAAAATAGACTACGAGTAGGTATATGTTAATCCAGTAGGTACATGTACTATGTATATTCCAAGTTTCATTCAAATCCGTTCAGCCGTTTAGGCGTGATTGAGGCACAAACATCCAAACATCCTCACAAACTTTCGCATTTATAAGTAAGACGCCTAAAGGCCTCCGTCATGGCTTAACGACCATGCCCTCCGAAGCACGGAAGCGTTTAGCTCGTAATGCCACTTGCGGTCACCAATCCAAATGATGACCGATCAATCAAGAAGCAAGGTACGCCACGAGCGCTACTCATACTAACATTTCTTAAATGTTATAAAGATAAAGATAATAAAAGCAGTAGTAGTCTCTACTATAATAACGTCCGTCACAAAACGGTGTTCGTTCGCATAGTAGGTACCTATTCAAGAATGCCAGTTCGTAACCCGAGTAGCGCGTATCCCGCGAACTGAGAATCGAAACTTTCTGTTTATACACGCTCATAATGTTTTCTCAAAATCAATATAGTGTTTTGTATACTCACCGTGGTGTATAATTATTTTCTACTAGCTGTGATAACGTTGTATGCGCAGCAAAAAATTATATAGCACCAGCTAGAGGCCCTTACCCACAGCCCTGCTAGAAAAAGAAAGCTGCTGACGTCAGAACTATATAAATGTCAAATTAACTGTCTTGTTATATTTTATTGTCTAAGAAGGATTTATGCGGTTCCTTGTTTATCCCTTTACATACTTTTTCTATTTTGGGATCGTTTTACAGGAAAATAGTAGCCTACTTCCTTCTTTAATTCTTTATTCTTTAATTCTTTATTGCACATATAAAATCACATAAACACACAGACATAAAGTAAGGACATGTACAAAGGCGAGCTTAACCCTACAAAGAGTTCTCTTCCAGCAAACCTTTGAGACTAGAGAGAAGTGGAATTTAAATAGCGGGTACATGTTCCTTCCCCGGGATGGAATATATCTCTTTGCCAAATATCATCAAAGTTTGTTCAGCAGTTAAGGTGTGAAAAGGTAACAGACAGACATACAGACTTACTTTGCATTTATGAAATTAGTATGGATGTTTAGTCTATGACTGTCATCCAAGTGAATTAATCTTTAATTACCGTCTTACAATCCCTAAGAGATTGAATCTTACATCAGCGTAGGCATTACTTAAAATACTATTCCAAGCTACGTAAGAGCATTTGTGGTTTAGTGGTAGCGGCCCCTACTTCCACTCCTAAGGTCGTGGGTTCAGATCCCGTTGTGCACCAAAGATTTTTTTATATATGTCACCATAAAATTGTAAATACTGTTAGATTATAATCTCGCGAGATTGTGAACTGTCCAAAATCTACTTTGATCGAAATGAGTAGGTTAGATTAGGTTCAACAGCCTAACATTCAGTCAGTAGTGCGGCAGAATTTTTTGCATGTCCTGTAAATATTCTTCTGGGTCTGGGTGTTATAGTGAGTGGGGGAAAAATCCCGAAATCCCAAATTTAGGTACACCCCACCATTCGGCCTCCGATTCTTCCCGACGAGGGTATTAAGTATTATGATAAACACATCTCAACTCTCAACATCCTATTAGTGGTATCGTACATTGTCAAACATAAATTAATTTTCCTATCCAAACAAAGGCACTAATCTACGATCGGGTGGTCTACCATTTCTATGTCAAAACTGACAGGCATTTTTATAACCAGATTTAAGCTATGGTCTCCTCAAAGTCGGTGACCGTAATATTGAGACCGTAAACTCATTGGTTTTTTAAAACTTACCGCATCCGTTGGAACTGAAACTGAAAACAGGTTTATGCGCATCCAAAAACGATCACATATAAATTAGATACTATACTACTAGACGTGTCACTAGTTATTTCGAACCAGTGTGGTGAAAGGATTTAAAATGCGCCTCAAAGGCTCCTTTCGTGCACTTGACACATGTTTTCAAACTTTGTAGGTTCTACATGCCGGTTTCCTTAGGATATTTTCCTTCACCGTTTGAAATTACTGATATAGTGTATACATTTTACGAAAAATCCATTGGTGCACGACTGGATTTGAACCCACAACCTTAGGATCGCAAGGCGGAGTCGCTACCACTAGACCACCAGTGCTCTCATAAATTAGGTAAGTTCACTTCAAATAAATTCGAAACAATTTTTTTATTTCAAATAGAGTAAAACATTGTCAAATATAAAAAATGCCGTGTTGAAAAAAAATAAGATTAGGTATTTTTGAAAGGTCTGAATAGAATAGTAGTAATAATAGGATCGTAGGTGTATGTGCCTACTTATTGCTACGTCTATCTAATACTGTGGAAATACATTGCCGTCATTGACGGCAGCTACTTTTTAAAAAGCAAGGGGCTTACTAATCTGATTACCAATAAAATAAAATATTTCTTTTTAACAATAACAATAGGTTTTGTAGAGGATCGTGCGCACGCATTCGTCATCCGAAGTTTGAAGTTTTTTTACGATTAAATGTGGTTATTTTGTGACTTTGAGCAACTTAAGTATCCATACTAAAGTTACTGCGAAGAAGCGAGACAGATTTATTATTTACTACCTTTCGCCCACGGCTTCGCTCGCGTGTTTTCCGGATAAAGAGTAGCCTATGTGTTAGTCCAGCACACATACTATGTATATTCCGAGTTTCATTGAAATCCGTTCAGTCGTTTATGCGTGATTGGGGCACAAACATGCAAACATCCTCACAAACTTTCACATTTATAATATAGTAGGATAGGATAGGAATTCGCACACGAAGGGTTTCGTACCATCAACAATGTACATAAATGTTTCTTGTATGAGGCCTCTTTTGAATTTTTTATTATATGTTATTGCGCTATTTGAAGCGCTCGTGACGTAGCTTGCTTAGACGTTCTTGATTGATCGTTTAAGTTAAGCAACGTTGTGCACGGTCACAATTTGGATGGGTGACCGCAAGTAGCATTACGAGCTGAGCGCTTCCGTGCTTCGGAGGGCACGTTAAATTGTCGGTCCCGGCTTTTAAGTCGTTAAATCATGACGGAGGCCTTTAAGCGGCCTAAAAACTCCGTCACAAGAGTTGGCCACTAGCTCATACGAACTTACTTTCTATTTTATTTTTATTATTTGTTGTGAACAAAAATAGCGTTGTAGCGTCAACAGATATACACTCTGTAAATTTCAACTCTCTTCCTACTACGATTCATGCCCGCTTACAGACGGACGGACGAACGGACAGCGGAGGCTTAGTAATAGGGTCCCGTTGGCACCCTTCGGGTACAGAACCCTAAAGTAGCTCAATTCGTTTTACAGGTTACAAAAACAGCTTTCCTATGCTCATTGGTTGGCAGAGTATGTTTTTGCATAGGTACTCATGATAATAATTTGCTCTACTTTGATTTCACCTGCGCTACCACAAATTGAATATTCCCACGGTTAGTAGGAACAGTGAAACGTATACGGATGTACCCAATTTCAATAAACATTTAATACTCCTAGCTTCTAATGAAACAAATTGCTCAATGATACTCGTACCGCAGTCTTAAATACCAACCCAGTCGGCCCCAGGATGTTGCTATATTGATGTAGCAAATACTTGGAGAGATTATGAATAACTTTAATTAGCAATCAGGATAGATAATTAATAAAAACACTTTAGAATTTTGTAATTATATTTAGTGAAAGTTTTGCTCACTCGAAATATAAATGTTAATTAATCGAATATTTCGCTATTAACTATACTCACGAGCCTAATCCAAGTGAGAACCATTTTGATTTATTATTGGTGTATTTTTTGAGAATTCCGACAAGAGTTTAGTACTTATAGCTATTATTAATTTCTTTATCATATGCCATTGCCTCAATGCCTCAATGTCCTCCTCTCAAAGGCCTACCTCCACACAACTAACCTTCAAACCTTCCAACCTTCTCCTGTGCTAAGATGTCACGGAATTTGCCAAATTCCGTTTTCAAAACTCGTTCGCGTTCTATTGACGTCGTCTCCCTTTTTCAGGGCAGGTGAAAATCCTATCCTACTATATTATAAATGTGAAAGTTATGAGGATGTTTGTATGTTTGTGCCTCAATCACGCCTAAACAGCTGAACGAATTTGAACGAAACTTATCTAATAATATACATAATACGTGTGCTGGAATAACATAAAGGCCACTTTTTATCCGGTTACAACTCAAACGAAGCCGCAGGCGGCAGCTTGCTTTAATATAAATGAAAAAGTTCGAAATTACAATAGACAAGCGAGCTCTTTTAAAATAAGGTTGTATCGACTTCAGTGATTTAGATCGTGACATGGATTGGGAAATTCCAGACTGTTCCGCTTTATGCCTGTCATTGAGTTTTAGAAGTCGCGGCTTTATCCGTGTTGTGTTGATGGTTCGGTGGACGTAGCCATCACGCCATTTCAACTTCAAGTGCGTTCCAATCCATTCAGAATAGAACCAGTGAGTCCACTAACCAGTATTCTTATATTATAAGAATCTTTGTCCTGACTGACTGACTGACTGACTGACAGACAACGCACAGCCTAAACCGCTGGACGTAGAGACTTGAAATTTTCAGTGTAGGTAAAACTTGGTACGTAGGGGTGTACTAAGAAGGGATTTTTCAAAATTCAACCTCTAAAGGGGTGAAAAGGGATGAAAACCTGGAATCAATTTTTGGTCTAAAACTGCACATAACCTATATCTAATTAAAGAGCCGATTTTTCTCATTTAGTTGATGTCCTAATTACCTGTAAATATTCTTTATTTTTGGCATGTTTTTCATGAAAAATAGAATACTTTTATTTTGACATTATGACAGCAATGATATCACAGATTAGTAATAGATGATACAAAACATATGGAAAAGGAACTGTCAATGTCAAATTACACTACATTCATTAGCGTCTAAAAAAAATAGTTGCGATAATATTTTGGACTGTTAACACTGCAGGTGGGTTACTATGTGGTCTTAGAGCAGGACAGTAGTTGAACTGCTCGACTTTTTTGTGCTTAGTAGGTACCTACGTGTGCTGGAATGGGACATAGGGTACTTTTTATCTGGGTACCGCGTGAGCGAAGCCGCGGGCGGCTGCTAGTGTGTAAATAAAGTAAAGGTAAAGAATCTAAATTCCCGCAACGAGTTCGATTTCCGCAAAGGGAGAAATTCTCTGCAAATATTTGTTCCGGGTTGGGTGTTGGTAGGTACTTGTTTCTGTTAAGTACCTTTGTGTGGAGTCAGAACTGTGTATGTGATTGTTGGATGTTATTTATATAAATACACACATACATTTGACCACACCCGTATCCTTAATGGGAAGGGCAGTCACAGGTCATCATAAGAAAACTTGCTGTTACTCCTGATTTAAAGTCCGAAGATGGAATGGTGAACCATGGTGACAGGTGAACAACCCATCGACGATCATGTTGGAGAGGATACCACTTAGTCGACTTTTTACAACATGCTCGAGAGAAAAGCAGCTAGATCCATTGTTTTTGATTTGCTCCCAGCCCAGCAGAGAAGTAAATTAAACCTAGTCAATAACAGTATTTATATAAATCTAGTCAAATATTTCCCACTAGATTGCATGTAAAGTATATTCTAGGAACATAGCACAAGTACAATATGCAGTACACGTGGATAGGTCGTAGAGTTCATTCGGTGTTTACAAACATCGCATTGTCGACAGGATGCGCGCGTGCCTACCACGCCGAAGAACGTTGTGAAGACAAGTGGTTCTTAACATTAAAACCGATTATCACCATCTTCATAATGGTATCTATCTATATCTGCTGGCTATTGGCCTGCTTTCAATTTCGCCAGCCTCTTCTGTCCTGTAGTTCTCTTATCCAGGTTTTAATCCAGGTTCAGACCATCCGGGCTTGTTGGACGAGCTTGCTCGGGGAGTATAGACATAAATAAATGAGATAGTAGACATATATCTAAAAACTTCAGGTATAGTGGTACCACTGTACCTAATTGTACAGATAGAAAAGTATGCGAGTGACAATCACAAGAAAGGTAGGTAACTATCAGAAGAAACGTAAGTAAAACTTTTCTGTGTAATTGTACTTTTCGTTCATTATACGTAGTAGGTATTCATTAACACTGAGCTCTACCGGTTGTTATGTCCTTTGACTTATGAATAAAGTGTAAACAAATTGAAAATTACATGTTCTTCAAGAACACTGATCAAATACCAAACGAATACCTACGTAGAAAATATCCTGAAAGAGCTTTATACAATATCCTTACCTAATGTCATTAAATATCCGCAACTATGATTAATAACAATAAGCTGATGATGATGAACTTATATTTTACGAAACTAAATTACTTAAATACGTAAGTTTCCAGGAAAATTTTCGGCGGAGCAAATTCGTCATGATCTGTAAATCAATTAGCTAACATTTACAGACCACAAAAACCCAAGGCGAAGGTCAATAGACTCAGTAGAGCTAGACCATACTTACCTACTATTAGTCTTATTAGACTTATTATTATAATCTGTGCCTAGACCGTAACTTATTTGGTCTGGGCACAGTTCGGAAAGATTAGATTTTTCTAGGATAGTGTGGGGTTTTGGTCAATGAAAAGGCTCACGAGGTAAAAATACTGTTCTTGAAGAGTAATTTATTTGTCAAAATTGCTAGTGAACTTCGTAAAGAACTGAAAAACTTTTTCCTACTTGACTTTTCTTTATCCGCCATGAGTGACACCGGTAGGACGGAAGCCGTTTTTAATTTTAACAAAAATAAGTAATTCCTCATATCTGATTGATTTGAACGTAAAGAAATGTCAAATGTCAATGTTGCCAACTTAAAAATAACAATAATGAGAGTATTTGAACAAAGACAAGAGAAACATTAAAGGTAAAGGTAGAAACCTACTAGGTATGTCCCTCGCAGGGGTAAAATAATAAATTAGTTCGAGGTAAAAACCTAATTCCTGGGTTTGTACAAAACCGATTGGCGACAGATAGTGATACCGTCATTAGACAAACAATCGTTTTCTCATACACGCAGGAAGTTGACATGACGTAAGACATCAAACGAATAGGTATACCTAGTAATATACCTACCCACTAAAAAATCTTAGATATTTTTTTTATATTGGGTACTAAGAAGTCTGTGGTACTAAGAACTATAAAAATATTTCTCGCAGTTTTCATTCTGATGTTCTAAATTCAAATATAAATAGGTAATCTTAAAAAGAGGTATAATGTAAAATATTTTATGTAACTAACAGTGTGTTCGCAGTAGGAATCATCTCTAGGAAAATCCATCGAAGAAATACTCTTTCATTACTGAGGTTTTTTTTTAAGAGGGATCCTTACTTGCTTTCATCTTTGGATATAATACAAAATTAACAGCGAAGTGAGTTGAAAAAAAATTTTTTTTAAGACCTAGATTAAAAAGTTGTCGAATGCTACCTTTTTTCTCCTGCCCATACTGATTTAAATAACACTTTTGTCTTCTTAAGCAAATAACGGTACTTATAATTGAACATAAACATCCCAGCGATGTGATAACTGCGCAAATATTATAGTGGTTTCATTTCAACCCTATAATACTGAATAATCAATTCTAGCATATCGAGGTTAATCGTCTAATAACGATCCATAATAATAGATCAAAATAATGTCTAGAAGTTTTTACTAGATGATGGACAGTGCTAACTTTCGAAAATTAAAGTTTGAACCCGTTTTAATAACATGGTAGACACGCCCACACTAGATGAGGTTGATCTTTATAGGAAAGTAAAAGCTGGACTTGAAACTAAATAGTTTTTTTCTTATCACATAATGGCCGATCATGTTTCCAAGAAACTATCCGGCAAGGCCCACACCTTGTTATATAAAAATCTTACAGTTAATGTGCCGTTCACGATGGGTTTGATTTGTGAGTAGCCCTAGTACATTTTTACCCGAGTACGCGGAGCAAAAGAAGGATTGTGAAATCGTTAATCAACAAAATGGTGGACAAAACTATTGTTATAAGCAGCTGTGCGTGACTGTGTGAAAGCTTTTGAGTCCGCGCTATTTTTTGTTGATGTGATGATCTATATAATTTATAACAAGATCTATTTGATATTAATGAATGATAGTGATGAAGATGGTAAGGATCACATTTTTTATTATGGGACTTGAGAAGGCTCCAAAACAGAAATTATGGTAAGACAATCCTATCTATCTAGTCGTGCCACTAGTTCTTCCGAACCAGTGTGGTGAAAGGATTTAAAATGCATCTCACTTGAAGCGTATTTTTGAAATTTTTAGGTGCCACTACGACAAAGCATCGTTTAATCATCTTATCGTTACTACGAGTCTCTACGAGTACAATATCGTGACAGGTATCCGCTGTGTCAAATAATAAGCGCTCTCCGGTAACGGAGAAAGTATGCGGCGAGCTTTGAAGCTTAGTCACCTGAAGCTAGAAAAACAGATGTGGCATGTATAAACTTTCATAGTAGCTAAAATTGTACGATGTTGAACAGTATTTATATATTTAATTAATTAGTACGGCACAACCAATTACACTAATCACAAAAACGTAAGAAAATAAGATCACAGTAACAATAACAAAATTCACAATAAATGTCATAAATGTCATAGATCAGGTTTCAAGTATTCAAGATTATGTCAAAAAATAATAATTATAATGTCAAAATTCATTCATCCGTCATTCTCACAATACCTCAAACACAACATAAGTCTCTTCCATTCATCCGCAGTATAAGTACAATAATATGTATAACTAGCTGCCTCCCGCGGCTTCGCTCGCGTGGTATCCGGATAAAAAATAGCCTATATGTTAATCCAGTACATGTACTATGTATATTCCAAGTTTCATTCAAATCCGTTCAGCCGTTTAGGCATGATTGAGGCACAAACATCGAAACATCCAAACTCACAAACTTTCGCATTTATAATATAAGTAAGATTAGGTAGGTACAAGTTTTTTTGCTTTGACTTTGGATCTTGTTCATTGTTTCTAAGCTGTCTCTTATGAGTACCTACGGATTATGAAAGTTTACTGTGTTACACATTTGGGGAAGGACTTTTTTCCTGTAACACAGTGAAAACTAACACAGGAAGAAGTGTATTACTATGTTTGTAGTCATAAGTTTTTATGAAATAAAATATTTGTAAGTATTTGAATTGTATTTGTATTTACACGGGATTATAGATTAGATTAGGGGTACGGGCGTGATAATTATGTAAGTATATATTATTGTCATTATATTGTCAGTTTGCTGTAGTGGGCAACACAATCAAATAAAATACCTACTAAACTGATACTTTTTTTACTGTTATAAATCTACAGTATCCTTGAGTGCCTTATGTATATTTAGTGCACAATTATTGTACTACATAAATAATTGTCCAAGTTGCCGATGTCAGTGCATATTCGAATACTTTTGTATACAATAAATAAAGGCAACTAAGTTTGTCGACGACCACAATCTGGTTCATTGCCGCAAAGGATAGAAAAAGCTGTATAGATGGAATGCCTTTGCCCTACAGTGGGAAAACACAGATCCAAAATAAAATAAGTTTAAAGATCGGTTAGAATAGAGAGAAAGAATTTGCCTTCTCCACAATAACATAGATCGTAGTAAAAGTGCACAATTCCAATAATTCACTATCTGGTAAAGACTCGTGATGTATGGAGTCGGCGTTTCATTCATTGCCGTAAGTGAATAGTGAAGTGAAATGACTTCTGGATTCGAAAGTGGTAAGAATAAGCTTGGAACACTGCTAGGAGTCGATTCATCACAGCTTGCGGATTCTGCTAATGATGTTTGTTATGGTAAAGGGGAAAGTGGTCTATAAATGAATACCTACGTAGTTTGTAGTGAACTAGGTAGGTACATGTATGTTTATTATGATTTATTATGTTCATCTGTTCTCACAAACCTAGCTATAAATCTAAATGCAAACATATCGATGTCTATGAATTTAGAATTGTACTACTAGCTGCCGTCCGCGGCTTCACTCGCGTGGTACCCGGATAAAAAATAGCCTATAATGTTAATCCAGCACATTTACTAATGTATATTCCAAGTCTCATTCAAATCTGTTCAGCCGTTAGGCGTTATTGAAGCACAAACATACAAACATCCTTACAAACTTTTACATTTATAATATAGTAGGATAGGAAGTAGGATAGTAGAATGACTCAGCCAAAGTCCGACAACAAACTGACAGCAAAGAAGGTACAACGCTCGAACATGACGTCGAGTACGAGGCACTGAGTAGCATAAACATAAGATGTGCCGTTTAAACGCCATCTAGCGAACGATCCTAAAATCAAATCATAAAGCGGTGAACAAAATGTTTAACCAAAAAAAAGGTTCAGCGAAGAACTAAACTTACGTCCACTAGGTAACCATCTGTTTTTCCGTTAAAACTCTAGGTGGCAGCAGCTTTTCTTTAACATTTTTATAAATGAGTTCGTTGTTTACGTTAGCTTTAGCTTCACCTGCTAACTATTACGGAAATAACGTGGTTTATTTGCTTTACTACAAGTTTTCCCATCGCTGGTGGATTGCGACCTTCATTATATCACCTTCACTTCCTCCAGTTCCTGTGGCATACAAAGTTGTATAGGCCAGACTACATAATGTAGGTAAAAACAGAATGCGTGACACACCTCATTTAAGTCTGGCAACTCCAGACGGTCACGCCAATCTTGATATTGCAGGTCAAAGTCACCGCGCAGGTGATCGACGACAGTTTACCATAAACTAGAAATAAACTATGAAGACTATTTAATGTTTTAGCATACTTTTTCAAAACCCAATGCAAACACGAGACTTGACATTGTTCAATTTATTCGACGCACCCGTTGATGTAGGTTGCTGGCTCGCTGCAGCAACTCAGGTATAGAAGCGGTGCTGATGGGCTAGTGCCGTCTCGTTCACCCGAAAGGTAAATCGCGGTCCTCCGAAAAGGAGAGAGGAGGTTAGGGCTCACGTCACCGAGCAAACAAGGCTTGTCTGCTAGTGTAGTCTGCGAGAGGCGACCAACGAACGAACAGGGCAGCCATTACTCTCGACGTATCCGCACGAACGTGACTGTGCCTTGGTTTTCGCTCGTTTCTCTTCATCGATCGTATTAGAACATCGTGACTGCGCAGTGTAAGGTAAGGATGTTTTTATTTGTTTTTGTGGAAGCAGTGCGTGAAGTGATCGTTGTGGAAATGTGAAGGAGCTTTCTCGGTTATTTATGCAAAGAATTCGTCCGAGGGCGGTGTGTGCCCAGGCAAAGAGGCTCGCGAGGCGCGGCGCTGCCTTCACCGACCGCCGCCTGCGCACTCGCTCCCCACATCAAAATCACACATTATTGTGACAATTTCAGTTAATCACGTGCTAGTTCCCAGTGCAACTGTGACTTTGTGCTCTTTGTTGTGTCGTATGGTGATTTGTTTGTGCTAGCAGTCCGTCGCCCGAACACAATAAGGTTACGAGTTCTTTGTGTTGTGAAACTGGTGGTCTTCGATAGTGACGCACGAATTTAACGAGTTGAGTAATTTTTCTAGATGTAGGTCTTATCTCACGTCGCGGTTCAAAACATACAAACATAACTTTCGCACCTTTATTCGACTTTAAAGTCAACAATGAAGTCATGGAATCATCAGTTGACGACGATTCCTTGAAAGAACACGACTCGGATGTACGAGTAGATAAGGAATTTAAAGGCAATTAGTCCTAATAGGTGTCACGTTACAAACAAAATAGGTGCTGCTGATAGTCAACCGCGTTGAACGGCGCCAAACTGTGATAAGTACTTACCAAAATCAACCATTATTGTTTGAACATTTTTTCAAACAATCAAAGATTACAATCTAACATGTGAAACACACCCGAACTATAATCAAACACAGTTTACTCACGATCATAAAATTGCGTCATTTCTATGTAGAAATTGCTAATACGAAGCTTTCACTAGATTAAACAGTTAAGTAGATAGATACCTCTCTCGGTAATGCGAGGCAAGAAATAGAAGCACTCCAATAATCTCGATGGGTAAATACTCTATCAAGCTCGTAATGCGAGGAATTAATTAGGTTGAACTAATGCTCAAGCTTTCTTCTTTCTGAAGAAGGCTTCAGAATCAGACCGGTGATTATGTGAACCGAAAAAGCGGAGAGATATTACTTTTTCTTTGGCTTATACCCCGTTACTGTTTCTTAGAACACCTCTGAGGAAAAATAGAGACTTAAACGTCTACCTGAGCAGTAATTGTCACGAGGTTGATGTAACAAAACCTGTTTAAACAATCGCCAGGTCCAATAAATAATGAAACAGTTTCGAGAAAATCATTGAGAATCCGACGACAAAACGAATTGTCACAACTTCAATATGCGACGTAACCAGAAACTACTGCACAATCGGTGCTGGCCTTCGGTACGTGACAGATTGCATTTCACACTCTGGAAGTCCAGAGAAACATGATTGATGGGGTCTGCTTATTAAAATTACAATGAAATGGACCTTTCATTCGCCGGCTGGTTCCCTGACCTAAATGAATAATACCTAAAGGGAAGTACGCGGCTTTTATGACCTCAACATTGACGTTTTTGTGTCTATTGAATGCCGACGTCAGTTCCGCTACTTGCATTATGTTTTTGCTGCCATTTTTGTTTACCGCGTTTGAGGCTTTCAGGTTTTTCTCAATTCTCGTTTACTGGCTTTAGGCAAATACTGTTATTTATTCTGTGCTTTAGGCACTTGTTTTTAAACCATCTTGGATGTTTTTTTTTACCATCTAAACTATAAGAATAAAACAGGTCAAGTGCGAGTCGAATTCGCACCCGAAGGGTTCTGTACCATCGTACATGTACAAAAATGTTCCTTGTATGCCATCTATTATAAGTAGCAACACGTTCCCTATTAAAATCAAGCAAACAATGAAACATGTCTCTTCTATGAGGACCCCCTTTATTTTTAATTTATTATTACTTACAAGTCAGTAAATTTTAGATCATTTGAAAAAGAAATACACAAAATACTTAAAAAAAAATGTGCAAAAAGTCACTCGACCTATCCAATTACTGACCGCGCCTAGTGTTGCTTAACTTCAATTATCGATTACGAAAATTATTTTTTTGTCTTGTATGGGGCCCCCCTTTATTTTATTTTTATTATTTGTTGTTATATCGGCACTAGATATACATACTCTGTGAAAATTACAACTTTCTAACTATTACGGTTCATGAGATATAGCCCGCTGACAAATGGACGAACGGACGGACAGCGGAGGCTTAGTAATAGGGTCCCGTTGGCACCCTTCGGGTACAGAACCCAAAAAATGAATTATCTATAGGTTGCAGGCATAGTGGTATAACAGACTTTTAATTTGCATTGTTGACGTAAGACTTGCTGTCTACAATAACTATGCATTTACAATAACAACCATGGTACTTTTGAACATATTTCTTGGAAATGCCGTGATAATTTGTTTGTTATTTCGTTATCCTTTATAAGAGCTAGGATTTTCGTAAAGCACTCGGTACAGGATCTTTATATAAGGACTTCTTAGAACCGAATTCATCCAGTTTCTTCCATTCGTGGGTTGAATGGTTTATTGCTATCTCGCTCTACCATAAAA
Organism: Scotopteryx bipunctaria; assembly: GCA_949320045.1. Taxonomy (NCBI): domain Eukaryota; kingdom Metazoa; phylum Arthropoda; class Insecta; order Lepidoptera; family Geometridae; genus Scotopteryx; species Scotopteryx bipunctaria. The sequence goes on along the minus strand of OX439442.1, from coordinate 9,618,395 downwards.
TCTTAACCATTTAACAGCTTCCTGCAATTGAAGCCGCCTACTCCCCGCACTCAAGGATTTGTGATAAAAAACGTCGATGCCAAGTCAATGCATCTTAAAGTTTTTTTGCTGAGGAATCCTTACAAAACTTCCAATATAATTTTGTTTCATTACCCACATAAGATGGTAACATTGCCTAACGTAAGATGTGCCACAAAAAAAGGCTTGAAAAAATTAAGCTAAGTGCATATTGAGAAGGTAGAATACATCATCATTTTCCTGCCCTTATCTGAAGTTATCATACCACAGAAATTGGACAAATATCTGTAGAACTTGTTGTATCAGAAACTGCTTAAACCTATAGAGTTTGCTCCATACTAAGCAATATCGGTCGCGTAGAATCACCTTTATTTATATTTTATGATACCTTCTATAACTATACGCAACTGAACATATAATAAAACTAAATGGTAAAATTAGCGTGGAAATATTCTGTCTGACCTAATTGCCCTCATAAAGAGCTGCAAAGAGCATGACATCAACCGAATGGCCAATTGAACAATCAATCGAACTGGCAACACAAGCCTGCCCAAAATAAAGGAGATGACTATTATCTAGTAGAATTTGTCCGCGTTGAGTTTTTTTATACAAACTATATGTTCCCGGTACATCCTCTAGTAGTTAGATTTTGGGAATTCCTTTCTTAATGCACCCCTAGACCATACACCCCAAAACGAATATACATAACAAGTTTCATGCTTCTAAGATTTAGGTCGTGCGTTGATAAATCAGTCAGACAGTATTTTTGATATATAAATTTGTAATTACATCAGTTGAATTGCGGTGGCGGGTATAAAGGCATCTTTAGCTTAAAATTGGTAAAAACAAGGAGATGTAAAAACTCTAGTCATGTGATGCTCTGCGGTAAACGGATCGCTTGGTTTATAGGTAAAATACGACGGAAAATTATTTTACTTCACCAAATTGGTGAATCAAATACCTAACTCAATGAACTCTTTATTTCAAACAACTTCGGTCCAAAAGTTTTCTCATTAGAAGGTAAAGATTAAAAGGAAATAATTAATAGATTTAAAAACAAAAACACTTTTAATATAACAACACGAAGAACTTAAAACAAAAGTTTACATGGTGATCTTGTCGCGCTGCTGCCTTTTGGATTGACTGCCTCTAAAAATAATTATGAGTATGTGTCGCTAATTGACAATCGATTGAGACCGTTTCAAATCAAACTGAACCTACTCTAGAGTCATTTCTAAACAATGTTTTGTAAAATAAGAACTGGATTTTTCTTTAGATAAATGTCTACGTCACGCAATCAAATAGGTAGAGCTGATAGGAATCTGTATTTGAAATAAACATTTTAAATCTGTTTTGAAACCTAAAGCTCTTGTGTTTGGTAAAAACAGCAAATTCCTTTGTACATAGGTACATATTATCACGCCCGTATACCTAATGGGAATGGGATGGGCAGAGTCACAAGTAATCATAAGAAAACTTGTAGTCACTCCTGATTCAAAGTCCTTCGTTGTATTCCAACCATTTCTGTAAAACTCTTATGTAAAGTTTACGGAAGTTGCATATTTTTGACAGAAAAGAAAACAATAGAGCATCAGCGAAAAAATTGGCGGTCATGTGTAATTTAACAATAATATCAATTATTATAAAAGACAATGAGTATGTTAAATCAGCTTTATGTTTAGAATGAGTATGTTAAATCACCTTTATGTAGTTTTTATACTGGATTTCCTCAACTTTTCACTAAAGAACTGACGCGAGAAGTAGTTAACACTACGAACATACATACATACATTATTATCACGCCCGTATCCCTATTGGGATGGACAGAGCCACAAGAAACTTGCAGCCACTTTCCGAAAAATACTTTTCTTATTTCTTAGACATAAATACTTTAGTAAAATAAAGTCGTTCTATTATTAAAAACTCTTGATAAAATAACAATAAATAATCTAGGTCGCCAGACAACCCCGGTCGACTCTACTGTGTATTATTGAAACATTGATGTGTAAAACCGTTAACAACTGTATTTTGGTCATTACACCTATATTTTATAAAACTTCCTCTGTATAATACAAAACGATTTGTGGTCTCGTCCGCAGAAGGCTATCTATTTTTAACTTAGTTGGTTTTTTGCATGATGTCAACAACTCGTTAGTATTTTTATCTGACCACTGATATTAATGTTTACTATAGTCGCTAATCAGGCGATAACGTAAATATGCTTCTCATAATCTTCTTAATACACCTTACACCAAGGCACTCTATCTAGTCTATAGATACCTATCATATCTGTATGTACATATAGATATATTAGTACTATCACGAATAAGCGCTCTTAAAAGTGGTATTTTTAACTGAAAGAAAATATTTCATGATACCTTTCATCTTGTGATGCAGATATAAAAATATAAATGTTTACTGAAAAAAATATTATTCCCATTTTCATCCATTGATTGACGCAAGTCGAGATGTGTGCAAATTCCACTCATGCCAAATGTTTTTTGAATACAAAACGTGGCCCACATCCAAACAATATTGTTTCAAACACTCACCGACTTGTTTTCGCCTCCACTCCAACTTCTGGGTATGAGAAACCCTAGACCTGAAATTCACAGTTTACAAATTAAATGCACAGTAAAAACATTTTCTTAGTTCTATACACAGACCTGCCTTCATACATAATAGGTAGGTATATATATCTATGAAGTTGCCGTTTTACAGGCCATTCGGACAAAACAGCAACTTCATAAGTAAAGACAAAGATATTTGATTCATTTTTATTAACTTGAATAAAAGAAGGATGCTGTCATGAGTTTATCTCGACAAACTTTCATTCATTGTCCGATAACTCCATGTTAGATTGTCTCAACACAAAGTAATTTATCTAAGATAAGTTGTTTATGCTCGAAACACAATAGGTACCTCGATTCAAGTGCCTACTTACTTAACCTCTTTAAATGATCTATCGATATAATATTCCAGCCATTGTGAAGTAACAACTAAAAATAATAAAATATTGCTTATAAATACAATGAATACTGATGAAAATCATGCTTATTTCTCGACTAAGTTGTCTGCACACATTTATCTCATGACAATCGCAAGACTGGTTCTAAGCAAGTACCTACATAAAGACACATAATGTACACGTGTAAAATATGAGCATATACCTATTAGAGGAAGTTATAATCGTCTAGCCTTAGGTCGATATTCTGATTATAATTAATGATAGTTCAAGATTTAAGTGAAATAGTACATATCTGTACTTCATATATTTTGCCATCTGCAGTGCCCCAGGTGGTTTGAATTTTGAATGTCAATAGGAGACGATTGGTTACCACCTGGTGGATGGTTGGCGTGACTGCTTTTTGTTAAAAAATATATAAGAAGTTAATTCAGCCGACGTTGAAATTAGATATCAAAGAAATCAGAAAGCGGTATCGTGTTAAAGCTTTGTAAAAACCTAATGGAGCAAATTGTACTGCCTAAGGGCAGGAATGAAGGGCCCGGTCTTCTTGGAAGAACGCGGTACATTCCTATCATTTTGCAACTGGCGAATAACTTTGAACTCTGTATCAATGAGGAAAAGACTGAAATTCCAACTGAAGACTGTTGCGATTGTTGATGTTGCTGATCCTTTGTGCAAGCAGCTTGCTTCGAAATAGTTTTCTTTGCATTTTAAGGAAGTCATTAAAACTCTACACACGGTAGCGATACGCAGAACATGTAGTAAAAGAAAATGTGGTAACTTAACTCATTTACTTTTAATCTGTTTTTTAACATAATAAAGTATGGTTGAACCTTCACGCTCAGTAAGTAATCAATGCAATCATACTATATTTTAAGTCAAACTTATAAATTGATTTGTTCGCTAAATTGCATAAATCGGAAAACTGCTCATAGTAACTACCTAAATACAATCCTTACTACTATTATAAATTCGAAAGTGTTTAGTTCGTCATTTGATTTGTCCTTTTCACGCAGAAAAAGACAACGCAACAGAGTAACAGATCTATGTGATTTTCTGTTTCTATGCGATTTTTTGTATAGAGATAGTGAAAGGGCCGGAAAGTGTCAGACTACTTTTTATCCGCTACGTGAGCAAAGCCGTGGGGGAAGCTAGTGCTAAATAAGTTCGTGCTGAAGCATAATGATGATTGCGTGCTAAACAAGCAGCTATGTAATTAACGAGTACCTATGATGAGTTTTTCTCAATTGTACCATTCAGGTTTTACCGTATCACTGTTTCTGTGCAGGCGTCATTCACATTTTCCAGATACTACCTACTACTGGTAGAGTCACTAGTTCTTTCGAACCAGTGTGTTGAAAAGATTTAGTGTACTTTTCAAGGCTCCTTTCGTGCACTTTACACCTGTTTTCGAACTTTTTAGGTTCTAGGATACGTCGGTTTCCTGACGATGCTTTTCTTCACCGTTCAGATGCTGTTAGAGACCATATTTTTTTTAAACCATTGCTCACGACTCGAAAACACGACCTAAGGATCGGGAGACGGGGGCGCCGCCACTAGACCACCAGTGCTCTATATTTTTCTAGATTTTTCTGTTAATAACCTTAATACATTGTTTATCTGATTTGGAAGGCTCTGAAAAGCCAACAACCTAATGTATGTAGAACTATCAATCAAACTCTGTTTAAACTGATTCAGGCAAAAGTTATTTAGGTCAAGCCAACACTCAAACTGCCTCATCGTCACCAAGATAAGTATTCTTCTCAAGACTTCTGAAATATTCTGTGAAACTAGCTTATTTGCATTATGTTCTTTAAGCATCCACAAATCTTTACACCCTCACAGACTTTCGAATTTATAATATTAGTAGAATTCGTTTTTTTATGGTCAGAATGTTAATGTTTTTAACTGAATTATGACCTTTTTCACTACCTTAAAGATGTGCACGACTGGACAAAATCCTTTTAAAATTGTCATACATACCTACCTAATCGTCTTTAACCAAAACCAGCCAAGACGTTCCTTCGAACACACTTCCACAATTTATAAGCTCTTATACCCCAATTCTTGTATTCAACTAACGGAAGATAGAAAAAAGATTACCATACGAAGTTAAAAACAAGTTGATACTTTTTAGAAGATCACGTAAACTATTGTAATTTAGCATCCGTCGTCTGTTAGTTAGTTATAGGAGCCGGGTTTTGATGGTAGGCAACTTAAAACTTACTAATTATGAGTTTCTACTTTAGTTATGTTTCAAGTCGTCTGAATTCGACTCAAGGAGCGCCTTATCGCAATAGAATTTAAAGTTCAAACAACAGCGTACTGAAAAAAACGGCTTTCTAGGAATGCGATAAGATTCAGAGCATAAGTATTATTAAAAACATACTTTTAACTAGTTTCCGCCAGCGCCTTTGCTGATAAGAACTAAAGTTAATAAAAATATTGTAATGCAGATTATATACAAGGGTAGATCGATGAAGAGATTGATAGATTGCGTGAAAGATGACACGAGTAAAAATGGAGTGAATACAAAGATGACGGCTGATAGAAGGGAACGGAAGAAAAACAACCGACCCCACATAAGTGTCATAAGGGCAGAGAGATGATGAGGTAAAATAATGCAGATTATTTTCGTTATACAAATTGCATTGGTGATAAATTTTAAGAAAGCACATAATATATGATTTAATTTTCGAGATAAGTAGGTAATTCAGAAATCAACACTGAACCAAACCTAAATGAAATATTTTTAGAAGAAAATGCGAAAAACAAAACACTTGTGAGTTTATGATTGTCTTTCTTGTGATTCTTTCTTTAGCCATAATATTATCTCATTGTTTACGTAATTTGACACTCCATTGACTCTCAATGAGCCGTTTCAAGGAATCTGCTTGACAGTAAATCTAAATAGTTCGGTTGAGCGGATCGAAAACTTATAAATGTTTAATTCTTTCGTTTGTGCACAAACGGGACAGTGAAAGTTTTCTTAGGTACCTACTTCGAGCACATTTGTATCATTGTTGCTTCCTATCCGTAGCTTTTATAATATGTTTCATTTAATTAATTTCGGAATTACTAACAGATAATGTAAGGAATATTTTGTAATATTAATTTTCCTTTCAGGGGTAAAAGGCTTGTAAATCCTTTTCAGCACTGTCCAACGCACAGTTTATATTCATTATGGGCTTTTACGATTAATTCGATATAGTTACTTCAGTTTTCTTTTCAACTACTAGCTTCCTTTTTCACCCGACAGCGAAGAAGAAGGATATCTTTTTATCAGAAGTTTTAACAGAATTCCTACGCGTTCAGTTAGGAACTACCTAACTTTATCAGTGTCAGTATCAACAGATGTAGGTACTTATGTAGGTATTCTAGAAACCTTTTACGCTGCAACAAAGAATACTTTGTTCAGTGTTATTGCTACGCTCGATTTGTAATGTTTTATAAGCTTCTCCGTCCTCCTCGAACGAACCATCACGAGTGCAAAAGAGAGAGACAACCATTCAATACAGATTTGTAACCACTTGACTGTTCGCTGGATAAATTGAATAGCTCCACAGCTGCTTAGATTCTGACCGAACTAAAGTGTTTCATACTTGGCAGTGTGTTACGTAGGTGTTTTTATTTCCAGCGTTGGTGGCAGTAAGTAATAAGGTAAACATTAAGCAACTGAGGCCACAACTCGTCTAGGCGAGTTTCATCTCCTCTTGTAAAACTCGCAGCGTTTGTCGTCATTGGTTATCGATGACGGTAAAAATGAACGAATGAATGAATGAAATTCTTTATTGAATGAATTAAAATACTTTATTGTGGGTTCAGTCACCTATATTACAAATCAAAATTATATACGGTCTCATCGCTTTTAGACTGGCTGGGGGTGCAACTTTTAAAGCCGCTATGATTACGATGCTTTGACCCTCTGACTTTTAATCTTATCTTCCGCTTTTCCTCATACACAGTTTTGTTCTTACTACTAAGAGTAGCCATGTCACTAGTTCCTTCAAACTAGTGTGTTAAAGGAATGTAAAGTGTTCCTTAAATATTCTTTTAGTGTTTCCTTTCGTTTTAGTTACTATTATAAAGTGATCTCTAGGTAGGTAGGTGCGTTAATTCAATTGCCAATTCGCCAATTGTACCGTGGGTGGATTGAACTTTAGACCCCATTTATTAAGACACTTTCAAACAGTTCTAGATCCTACTTCTTTTCTTAACATTCAGGTATTTCTAAACCAGACTTTTTTTTTGTTAGAATGGAACTGAAATTCAATTTGTGAAGAAGTGGCTACGGACCTTCTTAGTAATTAGTGTGTTGTGTTCTCTTTGATATTAGATAGCTGACAACACAAGTGACATTCTGTCTAATCGTTTGTCTTGTTTGCTATATATTTTTGTATGTACCTCGGAGTATTTACAATTAATATAACTTCTCAATTAGTTGTTGATTCGTTAAAACAATTGACTTATTGAGTAGGGTGTTAAACAGAGTTTCAAAATACAGCCTTTAATGTCGGTTCTGTTGAGCATTTTCTGATGCTAAACTTATTTGACATTCTTAACAAAGTTTCAGTTTCCTTTCTAGTTAACAAGGAGCGCTATAAAATAGCTTTTAATTTAAGTGATGGCCTTGATGGCCAGGCGGGCGATTGCTCGGCAGAGACGCAAGAGGCGCGGGTTCGGTTCCCGCTGCGGAAGAAATGTTTGCATGTTCTGCAAATGTTTCTTCCGGATCTGGGTGTTGTGGTACCATGCTACTCGTAGTTTCTGATACCGACGACACAGGGAATCCGAGTGTGGGGTCAGGACTATGTATGTGGCTGTTGGGTGTTATTTATTGTTTTTATTATTGTTCAGTTTAGAAGCAAAATCGACACTAGGGGCTGTGTATTTTGTGAATCTGTTTACTACCCTATCCATTTAATTTGAACGTCAACACGAACTTGGGTTGAAAATTGAAAATGCATTAGTAGTGGATGCAGGCAGACAAATTAAAATTACGATGTTGATGCTGATGCAAATGTAAAATTAACAAGAGTTAAATTTGAAACACTATCTGATTACCAATTACAATTAAGCGGATAAGTGTAAGTGAGCACAATTCCGAGCACCCTGTGTGGGCGATAATAACTTAGCTGAAATGCTTTAGATAAGGTTGAAATAACGGGAAATGCGGGACTCAGAGCAATAGTTAAACAAGCAACGGTTTCTTGTTAGGCTTTCTGAATTTTGCTAGCAAGTGCTTTAAGAACTACATATATTTACTGTCTATATTATATAGGTACTTGTAGTTATACCACGTAGACATTTTATGAAACTGGTTTTTTGGACCAATCACTACAACAGGTCATGTAAAACCGAATTTCAAGCCAATCGTACCGCCCGTCAAAAAGTTCCCATACAAACTTTGACATTCCATTTTACCCCCTTTTCAAAACAACCCCTTGTTTTGAAAAATCCTGAATCATGTGTAAATTTATTTTACATTTATAGTATTCAGGCCGAAATTCAAGCAAATAAAAGAAAGTGAAAGAAGTGTCAACGTTAGTCAACTATATTTGAGTGGTTTGATTGACTTATGTTTTTTTTTTAATCCACCAATACATGACGCAATGACTTTAATTTTATGACATACAAACATCAATATTTTCAATCTTCTTCAAAAACTCAAACCCTCGTCAAGCCAGCGCCATCTATGGTGCCAATTGGAACCATGTTTTATTTTTAAATCGAAAATAAAAAGGCTTCATTAGACAGGATTTTTGACAAATATACCGGATCATTCCGTTACAGACTGACAAGGTAGTATGCCTTATTGAACCGCCAACAAACCCAAACGATGAGTTTTTGTGGGTTATAGAGTTTTTATGATTAATGTTTAATCGGTCTAATAGATCATTGAGTTGATATCACCTACAACGACCTACTTACCAGTGCCTTGGTCTAAAATACTTACCTACCTCAAAGCAATCATACCTATATGGTAGTGTCATTGTTTGTCTACGTTATTTATTACATAATTAAATGCTGAATCAGAGTTCAATAACAATAAAAAATCATATAGCCGTCATCAAAAGTTTTACAACTTATGTTACGAACAAAAATTGCTTAACATAATCATACTAATTCGGTTGCTGCGTTTAGCGCGTCAAAAGTAAGTTCACAATTTATTTTATAGTCACGGTACAAGTTAAACCACGGTTTGTGTAGGTATATTTTGTTAATTATAATGTTGGATGCAACCGCCTTGAATATTATACTGGTCATCGTAGGTACTATCAAAAAGATAACAAAATAGGTTATAAATTATAACTAAAAAACGTTATAAATATTAACTATACGTAGGAAAAATAATTAAAAAAACGGTCAAGTGAGAGTCCAATTTGTACATGTACATTAATGTTTTTTGTATGGGGATCTCTCTTTTTATTTGTTTTTATAGCGGCAATAGAAATACAACTGACAATTCGAACTCTCTACCTATATTCATGAAATACACTGACAAACGTACGGACGGACGAACAACGGAGGCTTAGTAATATCCCATTAGCGGCCTTCGGGTACGGAACTCTAATAACAAAATACTGTAGGTAATACTAATTTTTTTGTGCATAAAATATGTGAAGCAACTTTTGCAAGCGTCCATACATTCGCTTTATTTTAGTCGATTACGTAACTTGACGACTATTGCTTGAATCGCGACGGTTCAAGGGCGATTAGATGGGAACACTAATTACTACAAGTTAGTATGAGGCACGTATCGACAGGAAGTGATCTGGCTTATACGGAATCAATGAGTGGAACTTACCATTAGTTTAATCATACATAATACAGACCTACGTAACTACAGCTACTATGATTCTACCTTCCTTGCCCAGAATTAAAAGCTTAAAGGCTTAAACCTAGCGTTGGTGTTACTGTTTGCTTACGTTTACAAGGTAAAATAACGTAGGTAGGTACTCATAATTCGATGACACCTGATCTTGGACGAACCTGATCAATTTGTCCTTAAAAACAAATTGTCTAATGGAAAATAAATTTTATATGGTTAGATAGATAGATAGATAGATAGATAGATAGATAGATAGATAGATAGATAGAAAATTCTTTATTGCACAAGAAATAATATGTACATAGGCGAACTTAATGCTATTAGCATTTTCTTCCAGCTAACCTTTGTGAAATTTGGAGAACAAACAGAGGTAGTACTTTAGAGACTAAAATAGAGTAACTAATAAAATATTACATATACATAAATATAAATATACCTACCTACATATATACTACCTACATAACATAAACTACATAAACCTACAGGTGCTCAATTTGGTAATATGGTTATGGTAGTGTTTAGCTTATCTACTCTTAGGTATTTATATTGCGATGTAAGTTTTAATTAAGCAGTTTAATAATATTCTAACAGCAGCTATAGGTCCCTAAATACCTACCCATTACGACAATTTATGTGGTTTTGATCATCAATGAATAATGTATTATTTGCAAACAAGCAGTAGCTTATAAAAGCAGTTCTAGCTATGCGTAGTCAATGATTAATCAGTCAGGTATTGTACGAGGGAATCAATATTTTATATTCAAATCATGGGTCAACGTGGATTTACAGCTTGCGTGCTGGAGCCAAATTAGAAGCGATGCCTTTGGCGCCTTATTTACTTACGATAGGTAGAGTAGGACCGAGTATGTAGGATTAGGTTGAAGGTCCGAGAGGCCATGCATGACGCCATTGTTTTATTTTATACGGAGGTGCTTACACGAGGCTTTATACGTACCGCGCCGTGCTCGTAATTATAATTTAACCCTAAAGTAAGTAAGTTCGTATGAGCTAGTGGTCAGATGTGACGGAGCTTTTAGGCCGCCTAAAGGCTTCCGGCTTAAAAGCCGAGACCGACTATTTAACGTGCCCTCCGAAGCCCGGAAGCACTCAGCTCGTAATGCCTCTTGCGGTCACTCATCCCAATTGTGACCGCGTACAACGTTGCTTAACTTCAACGATCAATCAAGAACATCTAAGCAAGCTACGCCATGAGCGCTTCAATTCAATTTAACTCTAAAAACTCTCGATGCTGTACCTACCTAGAGTTACATTGAAATACAACACAATACACCAGTAACTATTACAAGTACCTTCGACAACAAAATGCATAAATTATGAATAAATATTTGCCAAAAGTACAAAAGTACCTATACAGACTATTTCCGTTCATAAACCGAACTGTATCCTAATTCTATTATCACCATGCTATTTACAATGCTGATGGTACCGCAACAATGCTTATTGTTCACGGTTCAAGGGTAGCCCATTGAGTTCCGCTCATCACAGCCATTCCAGCCGGAGATCATCTCGGCTCATTCAAACTATCATGCATGACATCACCGCATATACCTATGTAATGACATACCTAATATAAAAAAATACAATGTACGAATAGACATCCCTTTCAATTATCGATGATTATTATAATCGTTATTAGGGCATGTTATAAAAGTAGGTATTAAAATTGAAATTTATAATTATGCCTGCAGATTTTAGGCAAACAATCTCTATAGTTTTATTATTTTGTAAGTAGGTACACACTTTTGAATTTGGGATAATTATCAAACTGATGTTCCTATTGATTAGAGCTTACAATCAATATATTTATTTATCCTATTTCTGTTGTGGAAGCGGTCTGAGATGGAGGTCACGGGTTGAACAAATAATAGGACGGGTTAGAAAGCTAGCTTATTCCGTCTATTTATAACTGGCTTAATGGGTTTCTGTTTATCACGCTAATTCCTAATTTGGCAGATTTCGGATAAAATACATACGTAGATAATACTTACCGGAACTGACTTATGGACTGATATCTCATACACAAGGCCAAGAAATTTCAATTGCTACTGTTAATAGCCATCTCCTATGCAATAAATTTCCATTTTTGTATAGCTAATTGATCCAATTTAAAATCCCACGATCCTAAAATTGCTACAACTGTGTTTTATTAATCGTTATTCATCTGATTCACCCAGAATGGATGCATGATTCACTCCGGAAGTAGCTGACCCCGAAAACATAGAAAGCCAAGGTAATACAAAAAGTGGGGACTGTGATGACAAAATGAATGAACAATTTTGTTCGACCCTTTTCATAAAATAAATAAATGTTAGTTGTATAAAAGCTCATACATGTATTATAGCTGTTTGTAAAGGCACAAAATGTCAGAATGCATTTTACCGTGAATGCTGGAATATTATTTACACGCTTCTATTGGATTCACTTTGCTCAATGTCTCATTCTAGGTATTTCTAACTGATATAGGTATAGCTAAACTATTTAGTTTATTGTTGAGTTCACTGAAGTTATTTGTAAGATCAGACCCTCTCACGGAGGTCCAGAACACGATACATTAATGCACCATTGGTCCCGCATCATAATAAATTTCTCTCGACAGTCATCGTCCATATACGTTTACAGACCTTTTATTAGTGTCCGATCGCGTTTATTTGAACCTGTAACTAAGGAAAATTTCAAAAATATTGTTAAATATAAAACAAATTGATTGTAGGTAGTGCTTACGTCATAGAAAACTATTCTCACTCTTGAAAATGTAATAAAATTGTAAGCTGGTTTGACTTTGCAAGAGTACATACGGTAGATTCGCAGTCGCATCACCATTTTTAGTGTAAAGCTGTTATCACTCGTGTCGCTAAGCTATATAATCAAAACGATTACATCTGAGCTACTTTGACATGTTACGTTCTAGTTCAGATAAACACAGGTCCGCAGCAGATGGCAGATACAACGAACTTCATTCCACCAATAACGAGAATTGAAAGAAAACTTAAAACAATAATAACTATCTCAAAGTTACTAAATGTATTACAATTTGAAGTAAATATAAAAGATATCTAATTTGAATGATAATGATTACTTCTTGGATTTGTTTGATTAAGATGTTTTTATAATAACAAAATGATTTGCGTCATTGGGTATTTACGACAAGACAATATTGAAATGTGCTCAAGGAATATAAGAAAAAATGAAGTCCTGGTCTAAATTACAATTCAAATATTTTGCAAGCCGTATTGCTCTCTTACGGTACGAGTTGGCAGCGGACGACATAAGCAGACGACGTCGTCTGCTGCTGCCTCGTGTCGTTATGTCGTTTAGTTATGATACTTTTGAACGATCGAAAATTTATTTTTCTACCTGATTACGTCCACGGAACCTCAATAAAGGCGCGCAAACATGACGCCATTTTTATGTGCCCCGTTTCATGGTCTGACCCAAATTGGCACTAAACAATTAAGAAATTAGGTTTATTTTACAGTAGGTACAGCACATGTACAGCATCACTTCATTTTATTGAGAAGGTCGTAAATAGAACCCATTTGAAAACCTTAACGAATACCTGGTTATTTAGAAATCTTACGAGATTTTATTTTAGAACGTTAAATAATATAAACTAAAGTAAAAATAAGGTAGGTGGGTTAGGTACATTATTATATTGATGGTCTAAAAACGCCAATAGTTTTAAACACGCAATTTTTCCATAAAAATCTTAATACACGAAAACTGCCTAAACAAAAATCCTGTGTAATAAACTTTACCGAAACAGATGTTTCGGCCTGTTAAATGCTTTTAACTTTAGTCGAAATAGGTCAATGTCCCGTAAAATCAAGGTACTGTCACCATCTTTTACATTTGAAATGTCAAATAAGACATCTGAATACATTCATAGCACTATACGATTTGTGTGTTAATGATCACTCTGAACGTATACCTATTTATGGTCAGTCGAATCGTCAAGCTGCACTTTTTCCGGTGACTGTACTGTACCCATATCTAGGAGTATACTACTTATGGTGTATAGTATAGGATTGGCGTAAAATGTCTCTTCATGGCTCACGATTTATGGTGCCATGGCATTTATGGACAGAATAAAAAGCCAATGTAAATATAATATCGAGGAAACAATGTCAGGCACGAAATACGTGTAGGCTATTTTGTAAAACAGAAAAGTATACTGTAATTGACCTATTTGGACTAACTTACTACCGTACAAACCAACTTTTAAAATAAAAGTCAAATATGGACTGGAATAAAACAAGCAAGCTATCGTTTACTTGTCTTTTTTCTTGTATCTGATAAAAAACAGTTTTTTTTTAATTTAATAAGACTTAGCTACTTTTTATGGCTACTAAACTGACCTGCATATAGTTTTATGCCGCTTTGTGCATTTAATTTTATCCTTCTGGTTCCTAACTACCACTAAGTACCTACTAAGCATTGCTATAAATGAGTTTGTTGCTCTCTAAAACTTGTGAGTTCGTGTTTCACCTACGCATTGTTTAGACTTCTAGAGAAGTGTGAATTTCAATTTCACCGAAGTTTCAAGAATTTTTTGATGGTAATTTTTTATGTAATTTATTTTTGGTTTAGCATTCATTACTTTGAGGAGCCATTAAAACAAGACGTTATAAAACATCATATTGTAGAAACAAAGATCGAAAACATGTATCAAGTGCTCAAAAGGAGCCTCTTTGAGGCGCACTTTATCTATTGACCACACTGTTTCGAAATAACTAGTAGGTAACACGAATTACTAAAAGAACTAGTAGGTATTAATAGTTATTCTAACCCATTTTTTTACACAACAGCTTTCAATAAAAACCCTTCCCAAAGGTTTATAGTAACGGTTAATTTGCCAGACTACCCCTGTTGACCTTCAGTTACTTTGACAGAGGTTATCGTAGACACATCTAGCACATTAAATATAAGTATCTAGTGTTAGACTGATACCCAAACAAGGCTTGACATTGGAAAAAATATTACATATATTAGTAATTACTCATTTTTAGAAAAATAACGATTCGCGTTATTTGCGGCTATTCTACACCCTAGAGTTTTTTGTTTATCGCTTTTAAATGTCACTGTCAAATAGAAAAGCACCTAACAGCTATAGATGTGCGTATTCATCAGTAAATTCGCCTATTACTAGGTACTCTCTAGGGTAATCGATCTATAGGCTTATCTAGGGTATGTTTCTCATAAACGCGTGCACCAGACAGGAAATAATAAAGGGAATAATTGCCACCGCTTCAATAATCATGCAATAACTTACGTTCGATAACATCCTGATGTAATTTTAGATTGATCCGATTTTTATAATGCATCTTCCGTGTCATCTTGCGAATAAATTATGAAAAAACTATGTGCGCTATACAAAGGTGAAGGAAAACATCGTGAGGAAACCCGCAGCTTAGTCAGCTCCACACCTATTGACCATGTATTTCCTGTGGACAAGGATAAATCATCTATAGATGGTAAAAGGCCTAATATATAAGAGCACTGTAAAGACTGTAGGAGTAGGTAAGTTCCTATACATGTTTAAATAGAAAAGCAAGTATTCAATCTGTAAAAGATATGACTAGATTACTACCTAGTCAAAGACAGAAAATACAATAAAAGTACGCGCAAAAGTAGGAAAGCCTATACCAACCACCCACAGGTTCGCGTTGGTGGTGGTTGGCAGTGGCTGGGCCAACGTTAATCCACCTAGTTAATACCAATGGTTACCGACTATCACATTGGCGGTTATAAAGCTTGGTGAAAATCAGTGGTTTACGCAGCCCACACACAAATGTTTCCCGTTCTAAATATTTACCAGCTCATTAATGCAACGTGCATTGTGCTGAAAACGCTGGCTAAATATACCTAGGCTATGCTATTGACGTAATTTTAGGACTCAATAGTTTCCAAGGTGAACATTGTACAGGGATTGACATTGTGATGTCTGCTTACCATCTAAGGTTGTCTGTTGATCACGTGGTGGATAGGTGCTCAGAGCAGATTGTTTTATAGAACAGATCTAAGTAAAATATCGTAGCTTGGTAATCTTAAATAGGTCTTCTTTGTTTCGTAAGTACAAAACATAATTTAGCAAATCGGAACGTTGAAGTCTTTTGTATGGAATCAACGAACTGGACAAATTATGGAATAGTTGTACATATAAACATTTAAGTTTTTATTCTTAAATAATTAAATACATGACTCGGTACAGAGATGTCTAGAATTCATAGGGCATATCTTTGCCCAGCAGTGGGATGAAATAAATAAAATAAAAATTATCTTCATTTTAGTTCTACTGCAGGGCAAAAGCCTTCCTTTAATGTATATATTTTACTTTTTGATATAGAATATGTTATGTAAGAAAAGTGAGTATATTTATGTTTTATAACAGCCTACCCATCTTTACTGTTCTTGCTCCTTTATGCTCTGCGTTTATCCACGCCGGCTTGTGCCAAAGTTGCTCATATAACTGGTTTATCTGGTACATACAGATGTCCCGCAGACTTAAAACACCTGGCTTCTGTATTTTTTCCTCGTATAATGAGAAAACATCTTGCAAGTGCAGGTATTAAGTACAAGGATTCACATTTGGGTCGCAAAATACATTTTGGTTGTTTGGTTTTAGTGTTTAATACTTATCTTCTTTTATTTTCTTTTATCGTGAATTTCTGTATTGCAACATTATATTTATTATATTGTAGGTACCTACATATTGATTAATAGTACAAATCTACAGTCTTTATATAAAAATGTAAAGCTTGTAAACTCAGAAAGTACTGACAGATTCCGAAAATTATTTCACTGAAATAAAGTTGCTACACAGTCCCTGTAGGATATATATTATTTCTACGCGAGAGAAACCGCGTCTAGTAATAATAAAGAAGAGAGTACAATCTAATTCTTAGACATTCGAGATAACCAGAGGTACTCATTCTTATTCAAAACCTGATAGCGGCCGTAAAATATTATTTATGATCAATTTAACGCTTTTAAAATGAAGACAACGGTCCACCGAAAAGCAAACTCAAACTAGTTTGAAATCTGAATGCATGAGCCTTGTGTGCGCATTCACGGTCTGTCTGGCCTGCCAATGTAAGCCAATACTACAAACACACCGACCATTTACATAAAGCAGAGGTCCCCAAACTTTTTTTGTCTCTTAGACCACTTGCCATGTTATTTGATTTTGGCCAAACCCCTTGCTTATTGATTTCATTAGCTTCAAATGTGTTTTTGACAGCTGGTTTATTACTACTGC
Organism: Scotopteryx bipunctaria; assembly: GCA_949320045.1. Taxonomy (NCBI): domain Eukaryota; kingdom Metazoa; phylum Arthropoda; class Insecta; order Lepidoptera; family Geometridae; genus Scotopteryx; species Scotopteryx bipunctaria. Next base: position 9,601,301 of record OX439442.1, on the reverse strand, counting down.
TTTAATTAACTATTTAAATTTCTAACTGTACTAAAGTGTAGTCTTAAAACAATTAAACCTATATATGTATAAAAAGCCAAAATTAAAGTCACGACCTGCTTGCCTAAATGAGTTCATGGGGTCCATGATCATGGACCCCTTTTACATCTTTAGATCCCCATTGTTATTTTTTCGCTGACATGGACTTCTTGCAGGTCGTCGCCGACCCCTGTGGGTCAAATATATACTATAAACTTTGGATATCAATGACATAAAGTAAAATAGGTAGGTGTACATGACCCAGCCAGGTGGTCGTAATACGATATCGCCGAAAAAACTTGTATTTCTCGCAAAAACTTATCAGACTAACGTGTTTTGGAACAGGTGGCTAAACTAACTTTTATAAATCAAGCAAAACTGTCATTAATGGATAAAAAGACGCGAATAATTTCTTGGAAAGCCAGGTGTGGGAATCGAACAAAATAATTTGCTTTGATACATCAAGGTTTTATTTTGATGATAAAGATTTTTCCATCTAGCAGACCTATGTATCTCTAGACCTTTGGGATGGCCTCATAGCTCATTAAGCCCTAGAGCCGTAGACTCCCAACTTTATGTTATGAATATACTTAGATGTTTGATCTGTGTCTGGGTGTTTATGAGTATTCTACCAGCCATTTGGTATTCCTATAATACAAGCTATACTTAGTTTGGGGACTAGACAAGTGTATCTATGTAAACCACCAATAGAACTTTTTTCCCCTTGGAAGCCTAAAGTAGTTATGGCTGTAAAAAACTGCAGCAAATGTTTTACAACCATTATCCTCATGCTATGCTGTGCAATTATTATCCATCACATGCAATCCTGCATTTTATAAAAAATATTAGCATCATAGATTGTGGATTCCCCGTGTACGGATTTATTTACGCATGATTGCGTTGCTTTTTGGATTTCCCAACACTTCCCTTTGGCCTTTCATTTTATCTGACTCAACTTAAAACAAGTTGCCCCACTGTAAGATCCTATCAAGCCGAGATTGGCACTATGCCAAAACCGCTGACTTATCCTTCCTGGAAGGCAAAATATCCTTTATGAGGCCATGATTGACATGACGCTTGACATGATTGTTAAAGAACAGGTCGTACTATTCTGAGTAAAGCCCAAAGTGTAGCTTAAAACAGACATTATCTAAAAAATAGGTTTCATAATCGAGTCGTGTCATCATTATCTACTAAATTTTTTTATGATACAGAGGGCGTTTTTGTTCTTTTCTTCAACGGATTAAGTCCTTCAACTTTATTATAGTTACCATTCATGAATGCAATACAATAAAATCCTCAATCTGCTTTCTAACAGAGCTATAGAAGCACCGTTGTTTGGGTTACCAATTGTTATTCAAAAGGTGGTAACATTTTACGACTCTCGTACAAGGCAATCCTAGTTCGTAAACTTTGTTGATGGAAATCGCATTGTTGTCTACGTCTACGTTCACCGTAAGCTAGGTCTTTGTCTAGTGGTTGTACTTTTTAAAGAGTCGTTCATTCGTCATATTTTTTTTATAAGAAAAGACTGAAATTGTAAATATTTTGTTAGACAAAATAATTCGAAGGCATTGCTTGAAAGGATCCTTTTTGAAGCGCATTTACTCTACTCTGGTCGAGAATACAGTGACACGAATGGTGAATGAGAGTCAAAACTCAGCAAATATCGCATCCAAAAAGCAAAAGCAATCACGAAACCCGACCAAACAATAGAAGAAACTCCTAGAAGCCTCGTGAGCCTCACAAGTCACAATCGAGTCTTAAACCGCATTATTTATGATCATAAATGCAACTATTACATAGGCAATTTTAGTTTCATATTCCTTTGGCTTGCAACACAGCTAGGCTAGAACCAGTCTTGGTACTTAGAAGTACTTGGTACTTGCGGGTTGACTAACCACGGTTGTCTGCCTCAGTAAGCTATATGGATAATCTACGTTGCAAACTCGATTATCGATATTCGTATGCAGAATTGATAGGGCAATTGGAACGTGAACCCTGTTCATTCATCATTAGGACACTGACCCGGTTTGAATTTCACTTCGGTTCTTTGTGCGTCAATGTAAACCTATTTCTATGCTTTTGGTTACAATCTAAGAGGTCAATGGTTGAATAAAACTAGACAGCATAACAGAAAAGGATTGTTCTAAAACTAACGTTTATTAAATGTCGGCCTGTTTCCTATAATTAAAAGAAGTACCTACCTACTAAGATGTCAAGTGATAGTAGAAAATGGAAAAGGAAAACATGTGCCGACCCCAACTAGTGGGATAGGGGCAATAAAATGATAATAATGATGGTCGGGTCCCTAATCACCTTTGTTATCTTGACTTGAAGCCTAATTCATTGTTGTACTTATTTGACTCTATTCTTGTTACAGATTTTCATCAAGTTACCGAGTGGCTGAACGAGGTCATAGGTGGGTTGAGTACTAATCTTTTATCCCTAGTTATTAAAATAAATAACAGTAATTTGATTTAAGTGTCACGATATCCGCCTCGTCGATTTATTAGATAATTACCTTCGGTTCTCCGACGTTGGAATGACTTTCCGTTCCAGGAAAATAACAAAAATAAGGAAAAAAATATAAGTCCTTGCCCAAAGTAATGCATGAACACATGGCTCTACCTTGAATCATGTTGCCTGTAGATTATCTTAAAGAATTCATGAATGGTTAATCAAGTGCGGAAAATCACTAGTACCTATAAAACAAAGTCCTTATATATAACTAATTAATAATTATTACATGACCCGATTGGCACCGGCTTTCGTTTTTCCTATACTAACTTTGTGGCTAATTATAAAATTAATATAGACAATACATTATCGTACCTGTTTTAAGGCAGTTTACTAAATTATTAGCGCTACAGATAGATTACCCAAATAATGTCCAACAGGACCTAGAATTTCGGATTAGGTAGAAGCTGTAAGAAATAATATGGTGCCAGAGAACCATCGTTCTCTTTAGTTTCTCTACCTACATTTTCCGTTTGTTCTGTAAATTGTTATTTAGATTAAGGTGATGATTGTACAGAGCACAATTACCTATTAAATCATTTAACCCAATTGTGGTGTAGGAAGGTGAGTAGGTTAGGCTTCTATTAGCTGTTCGCCGCTAATTCCCGCAAAATAATTGGGTCGAACGTCTGTTGGGTCAAACCGCTGGATTTCGAACAATGCGACCACGCTCCGCATAATTTAAATATATAAAACTCTTACGTTACTGACTGACTGACAATAAACGCACAGCCTAAACCACAAGTCCTAGAAGCATTAAACTTAGAATTTATTCCTAAGAAGGGAATTCCCGAAATTCAACTCCTAGAGGATACAGGCGGGAAGATGATGTTTGGAAAAAAAATTCAACGCGGATAAAGTCGTGGAGTGATCCACTAGTTTTATATGTGAGTCCAGCATGCCCTTAGCCACTATCATCTGTGCATGTGCATAATGCATATTTTCACGCACGATTCCGTCATCGGACCACCAGTGTCAATTGTATGCAAATTATTCTACACTGACGTCTTTAATTTATCTACATAATCTGTACCGCATTGCTTTCGGTATTGTTTTTCGAATCAATTTGTTGGTACTGATTGACAGTTCCGATTGGATATTGTAATTTAATTGCAATGATTCATTGTTAAATGTTACTATCTATTATGTAATTCGTCATATTACTCAGAATTTAAAGGTTGTGAAGATTGTGAATACTTGACAGTCAACAATCCGCGTCGGAAAAAAACTGAAAACATATCAATATGTAAATCTTAACTTTATCGAGTTATTATCTCATCAGGAGTTTTATGAAGATATGGTTTGAGCTCAAATCACTAGAAATACAAATACAGAGTAGGTAATAAGGATTTAAGATATTAATGGTTGTACAATTATTTGGTTTAGGGTCGTTGGGAATTGTGTCAAATAATTGGCTTCGATCACAGAGCATTCGTGATGTTGCGCTCATTTCAGCGTTATGAGGGCTAAGTATTTCCTATCTAACTCAATATTCTAGAGCATTTCCATTGGTTTTCTGTGCAGGTTGTGAAGTGCCTATCTTATCAAGGATTCCACGATGGCGCGGCAGATAGTTACTGTATACAAACCTTATCGTTTATCAGATGATAGCTGCTGCTACAGATGATAAGATGTGTTGAAACAAAATGAGATGAGTTTTTTAGAACTCTACATAGATTCTACGAGTACTTACTTACATTTCGGTAGACTTTAGAAATAACAAGCTGAGAAAAACAAAAGATTAGCTGGACTAATCAGTCAGCTTTTAGAATGCTGTGTATTAAAAAATCAAAAGAGGTCATCTCTTATGTTTCCACCGAAAAATTTGAAAAAAATCCTTTGGTACACTTGAACTTGGAGGAAATACAAAATCGATACGGATGACTAAGCGACCAAATTGTTAATGAAACGAATTTCTGGTTTTGATAGCTATAAAAATATATTAGCTCAGCTGTATAAAATACAAGATACGAGCCTAATAGTTGTGGCAGCATTTGCGTGTGTGCGCTCGACGCGTTTATCGACAGAGTGCTGTGGTGTGTATTACCTTTTGTATTTTATCAGGCGACGTTCAGCGCCCTTCATTCCACGACAGACATTCGAACGAGTGCGGTGCTCAGTTTAGTGCTCCGTGAAAGTGCCTTAACTTTCTATAATAATCCAGTGTTCGGTCGGCCCAATTAACCAGTGGTTGGCTGGTTGGTTCAGATCAGGCGGTTGCCTTGGATTGAAGTGTCGTGTTATGAGGATTTAGTTGCAGTATTGCAATGTAAGTCGAAACAATGTTTAAGTAGTTTTATCCTTATCTGAAACTACTTTGTTGAATAAGGTAACATTTCAAGGGAACGGATTATTAGTAGAATTTCGTTTATCTACTTCTTGTTTATTGAAACTTTACGTGCTGTCTGCGATAACAGTCTCGCGTCTGGCTTTCTGTCCGTTGAGTATGTTTAAAAAACTTTTCACCAATTGAAAGAGTTTAAAAACTCAATCCATCTTTGAATCACTTAAGTTTGTTTCCATTTGTTCTCAGAACACATACGTTACTCGCATAAATTGACACAAGTGATTATCATGTAAATAACATTGGCGTGTTGCGAATTGTGAAGGAAAATCACTGTTTGAAGGTCGTTTAGTCTGTTGTCAAATTATCACCAACTTGGCCAAGATAATCAGTGTTGTATCAAATCATTTAAACCCGGTTTGAACCCACTATTACAGCCTACGCGATCTTCTAGGCTTGTGATCAGCATCTAGCTTAAGATAAGCGTAGGCGAACGTTATTATACTGCTGAAATATTAGATTGTTAATAAATGTTGTTGCACATTTAGACAGACCAAATTCTTCTTAGATTTCTTTTTTTTTTCAATTATTAGCTATGCACGAAATTCGCAATCACTAATGTTTTTTTTATCTCCATGGCTCTATGTACGCACAGTAGTACCACAAATATTGTGCGCCTCGGCAATTTTCTTTTAGCTTCTGGAATAACTAAAATAACCAAATTCCGTTGGGCGTACTGTACTATACATACTACTATTACTCGTCTCACTGGTTTTAGGAACCTATGTGGTGATAATTATAGAGCGCTTCAAAGAGGCTGATTTCGTGCACTTCTCGATAAATCTAACACGGATTCGGATAAACCAAAACACGGCATCTAGCGGGCTGTTGCGCCAACTAATTTGTTAGAACAAGATCTTTAGACGCGCTAGATATAAACTTGAATGGCTTTTCTGTATGTGTGCATTTAACTAAAGTAGACACAACTCGCCCAAGTAGGAAGTTAGGTAGGGCCACAGGTCGGGAGACTTCCTAGCTAGTTCTAGTTATCTTGCAGAGTAACGGTGCCGGAAGACCGGATAAAATTGATTTAGAGACGTTTGCATTTGGTCTTACTGAAGTTTGCAGTTGGCGGCAATGTGCAAAGTAGCTAGTTAGGTACTTAGTTACTAACTAATCTAAGAATGCACCCACCAATACTAACAACATACATACAGGTATACATATTATCACGCTCATATCCCTAATGGGGTGGGCAGAGCCAAAAGTAAACATAAGAACACTTGCAGCCACTTCTGATTTAAAGTCCTAAGATGGATATGGTGAACCATGGCGACAGGTGATAAGCCCATCGCCCATATAGATGGTCCATCATTGTGGAGAGGTATATCCCTTAGTCGACTTTTATGACATGCTCGGGGAGAGAAGCAGCTGGACGCATTCTATGTTTTTTTTCAATACTAACAAGTATCTCGGTATTTTAACCACTGTCTCTAGAAATGAATAGAAACAAATTTTTCCTCATATCTAAAGATATTCCAGATCTTGTAAGCTTATCGGATATCTAAGAAATATTCAAAGACATCAAAACAAACCATTTGTATAAAGTTGAGCCTCTGAAAATAAAGATGTTGTTTTAGTCAATATTTTGGCAGTAATTTTGGCGTTTTGTTATCACGGTTGCCAAGCGTAACAAAAATAAATGATAGACCAAGCAGTGGTAGGTTACCTACCTATACCTAACATCGATTTTCTTGAACTTCAATGTTGATTCTTTATGTAGTTGACCTTGGTAAATAAATGCTGCAAAGTCGATGGATTCATGGGTTCTTTTATAAGAATCTACGTCACTCATGTTACTTTAAATTGCTAGTTTAGAAATTGCTTTTAACCATTTTCTAATATGGCTGGTCTTATGACTTTCACCTAAATATGAAATTTTATCGTAAAGAGTATCGTTACTCCTGATATTAGACCACCTTTGTTATACAGTAGCAGCATTTAAAGGAAACCTTGTGAATTGTAGTAGGTAGAATCTAAAGGGGATAAAAAAAACCGATCAAGTGCGAGTCGAATTTGCACACGGTTCCGTATCATCGTACATGTGTAGGTACATAAATGTTTCATAAGGCTCCATTTTTTTATTATTGGATGTTATAGCGGCAATAGAAATACAGACTCTGTGAAAATTTCTATACCTATTACGGTTCATGAGATACAGCCTGCTGACAAACGGTCGGACAGCGGAGGCTTAGTAATAGGGTCCTTAGTCCGTAGTCCTTAGTAGATTTTTCTTCATAAATTAATTTCATCTTATACCTACCTGTTTCTATTTTCGATTCCGACCGCTTTTTGAATACTGACATCTCATTAACTTATAAAACATGTGATTTGTCTTTATGAAGTCACGACGACAGATGGACAATGTGCCAGATAAGATTTCACCAGAACAATGCCCAACAGCTGTAGTGCCATACGTCGTCGTATCGTATGTAATTTTACAATAATATTTATTCCATCTTTGTAAGTTCCGGGGCTTTGTTCCTTGAAAATATTTGAATTTGCGAGATGATTAAATAATAACTTAAACATGTTTGTCATCTTTTCGTTTATCGTGTGACTTGAAATTGTTATATCTGTTGATTTTTGAATGATAATGGTGGCTAGAGGGCAAGAGGTAAAGTTGTTATGAAAATGATCATTTAGCGAAAATTTAGAGAACCATTAAGTTTATATTTATCTACCCGATTAAACTTTGTTTTATTTATTTGTTGAAAACTGTTGCAAAAAAAGTGTTCCTTTCGTAGTAGGCTGTATATTAAAAGAAAAACCCTGTGTTGTACAAACAAATTGAACATAGACACATTTACTATAGATATAATAAATGTATCTAGACCAGACAGTTGATGTCAAGAATAATTATAAATGATGGAATCGAATATATATCTACACTACATACTTATAATCATTAAACACAGACTGTCGCTCATCTTACCATGCTTTGTTATGTACAACGAAACATTTTAAGTGCACATATCGACCACTGTTTTAAAAGGATATTTTCAAAATAACTACTTTATTGACTGTTTACTTTATTGACCTATTGTTACTTGATGAAATTTTACAAAAAGAAATAGTGCGAACCATTGTTTCCTAATACAGTTAGTCGGATAACGTAACCGAATTCCTGTTGAAGAAAATTTCATAATAAAGATAATGTTTGCTGTATTTCGTGGTAATGACCGAGCACGCATTATGTATGGTTTTTTAATCTTGCAAGGCAAGGAATGAGTAAACTTTTATTGGAAAAGCGATGGTTCTAACAAACCCCTAACTGAAGAAATGTTACCTCCTCGTACATGTTAATAATTAATTGATAAATAACCTATTCGTTTTCATCTTTCCAGAGTTCAGAGCTCGCTAAGAAATGGGGGTGAGGTACCGGGAGTTGCTGCTTCTAGCAGCGTGCGTATGCGCGTTTGCAGCCAGCGAGTCCAACAACAAAAACACAACGAAGGGCCCTAAGGACCTCCTTGACAACTATGAGGACTACGACTCCGCTGAAGACGTACAAGAGGTCCTATTCAATGAGGACAGACCCTGCCCCAGAGACTGCATATGTACTGTATCTCAGGGATACAGGATAGCGAAGTGCAATCGCCTCGAAGTCGGCGTACAAAAGTTCGGCGAAGACATCACTGATCTAGTGATCGAGCACGCTGACCCGACCAACCTAATTCGGTTGGACGACTTTATCTTCAAAAAGCTCGGTCTTCACCAGATCGCGACTGTCAAAATAGTCAACAGTACCATCAGTTACGTTGGGCCTAATGCCTTCCATGGCCTCCATGAATTGTACGCTGTAAACCTCTCTAACAACAAGCTCAGGAGTCTTTATCCCGAGACGTTCGCGACAAACAAGAAGTTGTTGCTTCTGACTCTATCAAACAATCCCACCCTGAAGTTCCCCGCAGCTGGTTCCGAGGAATACTTCCTAAATGCGTCTTCGGTCCAAGAACTCGATGTATCTTACTGCAACATGCAATACATCACAGCAAACACTTTCAAGAACATGCCAGGACTTATGTACCTGAATGTTGCTGGCAACAACCTGTCTGATATGGACCCCGAAACTTTCAGAAAACTGCTAGACTTGGAAGAGCTGGACCTCAGTGATAACAACATCAGCACCTTGCCTGATGATATCTTCTCAGAAAATACTGAGCTTGCAACGCTTCATATTCTTAAAAACCCCATCGACACTGTCTACGGTCTTCAGATCTCCGACTTGTTAACATTGAATGCTGGACAAACTAAAATCAAGTTCGTTGGACCTTCTATGTTCAACGGCATGACCTACATCGCTAACCTCAACCTTAGCGGAAACAGCATCGAAAAGATCCATAACCAAGCTTTCCACAAGCTTGTTGAATTGAACTACCTTGACCTCTCATACAATGATCTGGACTTCATCTCCAGCATTCTCATAAAAGAAAACATTGAATTGGATATCTTCAAAATCTCAAATAACCCTAGACTGAAGCACTTGCCTGCCGAAGGATTCGAGTGCTCAGCTGACCAATTCAATATTTACTTATTCGACGCTTCCAACTGTGGTCTCGAGGAAATCTTCGACAACTCGCTTAAAACTTTTACTGCTTTGTCTGTAATCAATCTATCTGATAACAAAATTAAAACGATCAGTAACAAAGTATTCTCAACCAGCCCTAAATTAGTTGAAGTCAATCTTGCCTACAACTTGCTCACTACGTTGGACGCTAAAGTCTTCGAAAACAACAACGAGCTCGGTAAGCTGAATTTGCAGGGTAACCCTCTAACCGTCTTATCCGCTGAAGTGTTTATTCATACGCCGCTGATGTCCTGGCTCGACATGAGCCATGCTGAATTGACTTACCTATGGAAATCTGGCAAGAACCACACCGAAACTCTGCTCAGCAACTTGACCTTCCTGAATGTTTCACACAACCGCATTAGCGAAATCAAGCAGTCTGAGCTTGATAAGTTGAACAAATTGCGCACTTTGGACATCAGCAATAACCCGTTGGCTTGCAGCCGCGACTTCGAGAACCTCATGACTTGGTTGAGCACCCGGAAGGTCTCACCCAATGTGGTATCAGACAATATCGCCAACATGGCTAAAGACGCTACTAACATAGCTAAAGAGGACGATGAAACGTACAGCTGGGAGTTCCTCACTCGCAAGACTTGTGGAGCCGCTATCCCGCATGCGGTGGTGCCTTTGCCTGAAGCCGTATCCGAAGAAGAAATCTGGCAGACGATTGACAAGAACTCTGAAGGCAACTTCGACTTGAAAAATACTTTGGACGACGGAAAGGTCGCTGACGACAAAACGGACAAACTTAACGAATACATGGTTGACAACAAAGAAGATGTTGGTGATGACGATGATATGGCTGATGAAGAAGACGACGAAGAAGATGAGGACGATGAAGATGACGACGCTGACGATGACTTAGACGAAGACGATGACGTGGAACTCAAAGTCAAGCTCAACGAGAAAGTCACGCCTCTGCCAGTCATCACGAAAGAACAAAAGACGGTTCAGTCCGAAAAGGTGAAGTTAGACTTCAAACTGATAGACCGAGATGTCGACGATTTAGAATCTGAGGAGTACCAAGCTGTATCCAGCTATCCTGATGACGAGGAACACGGAAGGTACGAGTACCTTTGGCCGATATGCATCGCCATGTTGGGTGCGCTTCTACTGCTGGTAGTCACAGGAAAGATTGTGATGATGATGTGCAGTAAGAGGAACCAGCAGATCAGATACAACAGTGCCATAATCGCGGCTATGCAAGCCGGTCGTACAAAGAAAGACTGCGGACTTGTCTACCAGCAGCTGTCTGAAGACCTGACCGGGCCGAAGACCCCTAAGCTCAGCCGCTACCAACCACTCCAAAACGTCACGGTCAATGCTACAAACCTGTCTTACGAGAGCAGTCCCTTCCATCACCAGAACATCGTGCCTGAGCATGTCTGAGTGCACGCACACTAACACTGAGTAACTTACTAGCGGTAAGTGATAGTTGATAAGCGCTAGTCAAAGCCCAATTCCGAATCCAGAGATGAGATTTTCGTAATAGATCTTTAACACTACGAATTGATTTAGGGTTTAAAGCGGTGGCGTTTGTAAATGTAATTTTCTGATTTGGCTCCTTATTAGTCTTAGATTTATTTTAAGTTCGTTAAAATTTTATCTCTGGGAGTATTAATAGTACAGTGCCTCAACGAACACTCTCGAACAACTTCGACAAATGTTTCCAATCTAGCGCTTTATAATTAAAAGTAACAAGAAGTCAAATTACAACAAATTAATTTAAGATTATACATATTATATATTATACAAATTAGTTGATAGGTTTATTTTATGTACTTAAAATTATTAAAAATTAAACACTATTTTATTGTTGTTTATTTTTTTTCTTCCATATGAACTATTACCCTAATTTTTAAGTTCTACATCAAAGTGGCGAAATCTATTTTCCGATGGTTCAGTAGATGCGATGGTTATCTATTTATTTCTATTATTTGAGCTAAAAAGAGCATACCTACTTTGGAATAAACGAACGTTATAATAATAAGTTTCAAATAAAAATATGTACTTATTATAAAAATAAGATCATTTATTTTGTAAATAATTTGTATAGAAATATATCTGTACTTACAAACTAGCTTCAGTCCATGGCACGAATTTCCCTTATCCCTTAAAACTAACTGAGCACCAATAATTATGTGACGTCATAATCTAGTATACCGACAACGAATCTTCCAGCAACTTTGATAGGTCCTCCTCAGCATAGGGCAGTGGCGATAAGCCAAGCAGACGTTTCTGTGAAAGATAAAAAAATATCATCCAAGTAATATTACTAGTAGTTAGCCCCGAACTGACATCCCACGCGCGATGTCCATAATCCGCAAGACATTCGCGACCTGATGTTTTTTATATTGATTTTATAATCAATCATAGTCATTCATAGTTCATAACTTCTCTGCTGGACTAGGCTGCTTCTCTCCCCGAGCATGTCATAAAAGTCGACTAAGGAATAGTATGATGATGAGATACATAAGCAAGTATTCCCAAGGAGGGTTGACGTCAGGCAGGCGGCCGGTCATAAAAGACCTTAGCCAAAACTCTTACAGCATGATCCAAGGATCCAAGGATCATGCTGTGCCGACCCCACATAGAGTGGGATAAGGGTAGAAAGATGATGATGATGATGGTGAGTCATTCATAGTTAGTAATAAAATGAAGTATGCAAGAGAAAGAAGCTGCACGGGCGATTCTATCAGGCCTTAACGGCTGATCATATTAAAATAATCAAATCATATAAAAATTGGGCTCTCAATCTAGATGTACATCCTAATGGGGTGGGCAGAGCTACAAGTAAACATAGAAAACTTGCAGCCACTTCTGATTTAAAGTCCTAAGATGGATATGGTAAACCATGGCGACAGGTGATCAGCCCATCGCCCATATAAGTGGTTCATCATTTTGGAATGGATTTTCCTTAGTCGACTTTTACAACATGCTCGGGAAGAGAAGCAGCTGGACGCATTCTATGTTTTTTCTTTACTCCCAGTCCAGCAGAGAAGTAATCATCATCAGTGATCATTGTAACTTTCTTATAAGCAGTTTCTATTTGAAACCGTGAAATATGAAGGCTATTTAAGTACCTGGAAATGCCGACAGATAGTAACTGATTCGACAGATAGTAAACAATCGCCGTATAAGGTAAGCAAGTAAGTAAGGTGGTATAAGGTGGTGATGCAAAACAAAGTCAAGAGAAAGATGACAAATAAGGCCTTTGTATCACGTTTTTTTCCACAAAACTGCAACAACTTTTATTTATTATTTGCTTGCATAGTGAATCAACATTGTCATGCAAAACAGCCATGTTGATAACAGCAACAGGTAATCGAACTTTCTTAAGGTTCGTATCAACAATGAGATAAATGATAAGATAATAAATCATGTTGGTGAACTGCAAATTGAGAGGACAATGGACATAACTGTATTGCATATAGGTTTTGTATTCCACTCATAAAAAGATTGTGTTTGGACGTTTTTATGGTTCCATACCGGGTACTAACGGGACCCTATTACTAAGCCTCGCTGTCCGTCCGTCCGTCTGTCACCGGGCTGTATCTTTTTTCTCTTCAATTTAATATAATTAAAGGTTTTGTCGAGAATACCTTTCTTAGCTCCGCGCTATATTAGAGGAATATACCCTCCAAGTATGCTTCCTTGTTCTGAGGCTTCCACTTATGGTTTAGACTGTGCTTGATTGTCAGTCACTTTGTGAGTCAGTTAGACAGTCGTCAGTCAGTCAGTTAGTAGGAGTTTTAAAATACAACAACACTGGCGCCATCTATTGGAGATAAACAAAAACGCTGTATTACCTGCGGCAAAGCGCCCTTCACCAGATCCGGAATATCATCTCTCTTATATCCAAGTCCACTCAATCCATTGTTTATCTTCATCTTGTCCATATACTTCAGGATGACGTCTGACAGAACTTTCCCCGAGTCATCTTTTCTGGTATTTCTTGTGTCAGCTCCTAGTAATGACGCCGCCTCGATGTGTTTGTCGGGATCGCTCACCGCTGTGTAGCGGAACACAGCTGGAGCCGTCACAATGCAGGAAAGGCCGTGGGGGATGATTGGTTCTGAACTGTGAAGAAAGTCACACTAATATTAAAAATACGAAAGTTTGTATGTGTATGACACGACAGCAGGTGTGGCGGAAAAAATGACACGTTTTGCAAATATTTCTTACGGAGTGATGTTAATGATGATGGTATTTGATACCTACAATACAGGGAATCCTAGTGCGCGGTTAGGACTATCACTCGTGTCACTGAGTGCTGTATAAAGTATTCCTCGAAGAAGCTCTTTTCGTGCACTTGAAGTTTTCGAACTTTTAAGTTTTAAAAAATGCCGGTTTTCTTACGATGTTTCCCTTCACCGTTTAATAGTACTAATATAGCGCACATAATGAACAGAAAAATCCATCGCTTTATGTCTCGATTTGAACCCACGACCTTAGGATTGGAAGGCAGGATCACTACCACTAGACCACCAGTGCTTTCATGACTGGACATGACTGTTGCATGCACACTTTGTTGTGTATACTTCTGTGCTGGACTTGAAACTCAGAAAGAAAAGACGGCGCGACGCGAACAACAAAAGTGAAGCCACATTTTTATCTATGTGTGTGTCGAAGGTTTTGAGATTTTGTGTTCCTAAAATTCATAGTATAATAATTAAGAAAGTAAACGATGTTATTTGAAGCACTTACAAGTGAAAAGTGATTCCGTGAGACTTTTTATGTGATTTGCTGCTGTTTTTACATGCTCGGGGAGAAACAGCTGGACGTATTCTATGTTATTTCTTTACTCCCAGGCCAGCAGAGAAGTTAGTTAAGGGATACGGTGATATGCATGTATAATAGGCTAACCCGTAAACGTTATTATCTGGTACGAAAGTGGACACATTGCCGGCGATGGGGTAAGCCATGCCGTGACAGAGATGGCAGCCAGCGTTTCCAATGCCGACGCCGGCCATAGTTGCTGCCAGGTGCATTGACGAACGAGCCTCAATATCGTCTGCGTTGTACACTGAACGGGCGAAGTACTTTTGTAACACCTATAACACAATGAAGAACATTATAAATAGATAATGATCTCCAGTCCCTTCCTGAATAGCGTCTGTTACGGATTTTCTGATGATATGACTCAGATTCTTGAAAAACCTTTCCTTTCTAACTTTCGAATCCTACTAATATTATAAACGCAAAAGTTTGTAAGTATGGATGTAAGGATGTATGGATGTTTGTTACTCTTTCACGCCTAAACAGCTGAACGGATATGAATGAAACTTGGAATATACCTAGTTGTTGTCTGCCAATTTGTTGCAAATGCTGTGCATGCCTATAATTGGTGCACATTCTATAGTACTATTTTTTTTTGTGAAACATCCATAACAGTTTATATTATGTGTTCTGTTGGCGTTGCCTAATAATAAATAAATGAATAAATACCTACATACATAGTACCTACATGTGCTGGATTAACATATATGCTAGTTTTATCTATAAAAAACAATATGGATTTAGACCAAAAAGCAACACATTATCAGCAACATTGACTGGTTACAAAGATAAAATCAAACATAGATAACAGAAAGATTGGGCTAGGTATCTTCATCGAACTAAAAATAGCCTTTGATACTTCTTTGATACCGTTAGTCATAAATCCTACTAATATTATAAATGCGAAAGTTTGTGAGGATGTGACGATGTGACGATGTTTGTGCCTCAATCACGCCGTAACGGCTGAACGGATTTGAATGAAACTTGGAACACACATAGTATGTGTGCTGAAATAACATATAGACTTTTTATCCTAGTATCACGCGAGCGAAGCTGCGGGCGGAAGCTAGTTGCTAATAAAGAAACTGGAAGCAATAGGTATCAAAGACTGCTCTCTAAACATGTACTCGACAAATAGAGTACAGGTAGTCAAAATTGACAACGTTCAGAGTACACCAGCACCTATAACATGTGGGGTACCACAAGGATTCATTCTAGAAAATATCTTGGATTAAGAATGGATAGGCATTTGACGTGAAATATACACATTGAACACATTAAAACGAAACTATCGTCACTCACTGGGTCTGTTCGCAGCATCGTTCTATAACTCCTTAGTAAAACCACATGTATTTAATTTAAATCTGGGGTAGCTGATTAGCTGAACTCCCAATTTTACAAAACAAAATTATTAAATATTAAACAACTGTACATTTATATGGATAAATCAACGCTCTCTTTACATAAACGAATGACCTACTTGATAAACCTACCTACATTAAGATAATATTTTTCTCATGCAAGTGACCTATGTCTTTTTGTGAATAAATTCTTTAAACCTAAATACTTAGACTTTGATACCCATGACAAAGGGAATCCTGATGTGGAGTCAGAATTATGTATGTGGCTAAGTACCTGTGAGAACACTGGTGGTCTAGTTGGTAGTGACCCCGCCTTCCGATCCTAAGGTTGTGGGTTCAAATCCGGTCGTGTACCAATGGATTTTTCTGTACGAAAAATTTATGTGCGCTTTAATACCAGTACTCTCAAATGGTGAAGGAAAACATCGTGAGGAAACGCGCTGCTTAATCAGCTCCGCACGTATTGACCATGTCTTTACTGTGGACAGTGCCGACTAAGCTGAGGGATGGAATAGGTGCTGGGCAAGCCTACTCCATCTTAATTCGTCCCGGGCACTACAGCGTCCGGTTTGCGAAGGTGAAAGTTGCCTCCTGACGCATGACGCTGCATAAATCATCTACTATAGATGGTAAAAGGCCTTAGTAAGTACCTGTAAGCAAAATCTCGCCCATACATCCGAGATTGGATTGCTGCCTTGGTAGGTCGGTCTGAGCGCAGGGTTGGCCGGCGCCGGACCTCGCTCCGTATAAGGCACCGCTGTGAAACTCTCCAACGCATGGCAGAATATGTCGAAACCAGCGAAATTTGCCACCTGAAAATATTTTTTTTAATATTAATATTCCATGCTTTTTCTCTACTTTGTTATGTTACTATTCCTTTTTCTACTTCCAGTCCAGCAGAGAAGTATACAATACACAATCTGTGAAAATTTCAGGTCTCTACTTATTACGGTTCATGAGCCCGCTGAGAGGCGGACGGACGGATGGACGGACAGCGCAGGCTCAGTAATAGGGTCCCGTTGACACCCTTCGAGTACGGAACCCTTAAAAAGTATCCCTACCTTTTCTGGCATCGTCAGCGTATGCAGAGGGTCGATGATAGCGAGTGTAGGACGCAATGCGTTGTGTGATATACCAGTTTTAGCGTGAATTTCCTCATAGTCGAATATACTGACTCCCGTGGTCTCACTGCCCGTTCCACTCGTTGTTGGTACTGGAAAAGTATTGAGATTTAATGAGCCAAATAATATAGTCAACATTTTCTGTCTCGCTCGTACCCTGGAAGCAAGCATTTTCAATATTCCGGCAACAACCCAACCCATGGTTCAAATACATAGTGGTGCCCTAGTACAAAGTGGTAGTTGTATCTTATTGTGCCCAGTAAATCTGCCATCTGCAGAACAGCATAGGTAAATCATAATCTTCATCATCAAACACAACTCGGGACTACAGACAGTCATCGAGAAGTACCCTGCATCTTCAACCACACCTTCATCAACAGCCTCAACACCGTCGAGGAAACTGAAACTGCCAAAACTGGATGCTGCCAACATCCCAAAGTCATTCTCCGGTACTTCAAGGAGTGGGGCTAGCTGGAGGAGGGTCAGCCGGGGGATAATGCACAATACACCCCACCGCGTGACGTCAGTGCAGAACTTTGTTTCCTTATTAATACTTAATTAGAATTAGAAGGAACCATTATCATCCACAGCCCAACTTCACCTACTGCTAGCCATTGACCTCCTTCTGCGCCATCCATCATGGTTTGGGCTCCATCCATCCATCCATCATGGCTAGTCTTGTCCATCATAGCATACAGCATATTATGCACAATCCACCCCACCGCCGGACGTCAGTCCAGATCTTTGTTCCCCTAACTTGAATTAGAATTAGAATCAGTGACAAAAAACTCACTAGCAATCATAGGCTTCAACTGCTTAATGTCTGTTTTCCCTTTCCCCACGGGTGCGTTAACATAGTCCAGAAACTGGGCGTCTGGGTTGCTAGCGAACAGATTAGCAGCCTTGCAAGTATCTATGGCGGAGCCGCCGCCGACAGCAACGTAGCTATCGAAGCTGCCTTCTTTCGCGAACTTGATCGCTTCTTTTAAGCTGGAGAATGAAGGGTGTATTTAATTTAGCATTGATACCAACCTCTTTGGTTATATACCTTATCTAACCCCCGAATACTCAAACGCATCACAGAGTTGAGCAAGTCTCAAGTGACGAGTTTTTGACAGATTTTCATCAAAATCTGTCAATACAAGTTTTTTAAAACTTAGTTTGGTAGGTAGAGCTAAAATTTAAATGTTCATGTACTCTAAATTGCAATAAATAAATTATTATCTAAAATTGATAATAATAAACTTACCTTGTATCAGTAGGCTCAACTCTAACTTTATCATAAACCTTAAAGTTTATTCCGTTCCTGGTCAAAGAATCGAGGACTGCACTCATAGGCTTTAGTTTGACTACATTAGGATCAGTCATCACACACACATTTTTAGCTTCCATGTTGACCAGGTCTTGTCCTACTTCCCTAGTCACTCCTAGTCCATAGCGTACTGTTGAGCATTTTATCTGAAATTAAAACAAAATTTTGCTACCAATATCTGTACTCTTTTATTGCAAGTGCATTATCTAACAGAATTTTAGTTTCAGGACTTTTGTAGGTTTGAATATTGGATGAAAATGACAATGAAAATGTTTAAAATAAAAAACATAACAGGGTTTGGAAATTCCATTTAAGCAATAAATATGTGTTATGAGAAACCGCTTTTAAATAATAGGTTTTTAAATTTTGTCAAGTTGTCAAGTTTTTAGATACTGTACACAACTTACTTCAAAAGCATAATCTTTGAGAGGAGTAGCATTTGAAACATGTATGTTTCCCCTGTAGCCATGGGCTGGACACCGGCACCTAGTAAGAAAATAGATATCAGGAGCTGTCCGAAGGGGGGAGTCACAGGGGACATGACACCCCCCCCCCCCCCCAAAATCGTACACGTCGAATTGAAAAATCTTAAAAAAATTACAAAATATAAAAAAGCAATTTTCTGCCTCTAGCCGCGATGCCAATAAAAATAGAAGGCTTCCATTTGATTTATAATGTGTGCAATAAAATTGTGTATTGCGCAATAAAATCTGATTTACTCAACATTTTCTATTATTAGTGACCCCCTCCAAAATTTCAGGCTGCGACCGCACCTGCTGTTTTAAGTAGATAGATGATACATTAAAGGCTTAAGTATTAATACTTGGCGACAAAACCTTCAAATCAATTGAAAAAGAAACTAGGTATATTATACTTAATCCTTTACTGAATCATTAATTTAGTTAGGAAGTACATGTAGGTATCTTTACATTAAGCTTATTTAACTAAATCCATCCGGTATATATCTCAAGGGTGGGCAGGCTGTCTTTTGTACCACCCATATTGAAGAGGAAGGAATGAATTAAAATAAATGAAAAACACTTACGATGCCACATTCATAGTCCTGAAGAGGTCAAAAACTCGCTGACGCGAAACCATTGTGTACAAGTGAACAGTTTATGTATAACTTTGAATATGAACTGAAGTTCTTGAGGAAATGACTTTTGAACTCTAATCGTCTATTTATAAAGAACTTATCTTAGGCTTATCATTTTCATGATAGGAAATCATGAAAATTATAAGCATAAACACAAGATTATGTAGGTATTCGTATGTGGTCGTATTGTCATCATCACAATAATCACTAAGTAGGTAGTGAATCCATTTAAGTAGCGATGCGCGATTACGAATGTAATGTAGGTAATTATTCGAACAATTCGATTGTTACCGTTTCTCGTTCCATTCCAATGGCAGAAGAAAAATAGTCATCGCTCGCTACATTCAAGTAATAACAACAGAGATAAAAACGTTATGCTTTTCAGATAGACGCATGGTTTTCAGTTTATTAGAAGCTACTAGTGTTGAGTAGGACATACGTGAGGCACCTCGTTTGTCCCATACATTCGCTCAGAAATGTCATGGACCTCATTTTCAATCGTTGTACCACCCATTGATGCCATGTTCAAAATCCGGTCTACGGTGATAACGCTCATAAATTACGGTAGATTCTAAGATATTACGGTGATTGGGGCTGGAAAAAAACGGTGTCAAAAACGGTGTAATAATTTTAATAAATACTACAAAACTGTTTATATTGAAGAAATTAAACTTCGTAACATAAGTTCGACTGCAAAAACAAAAAAGAGCAACAATATCATAACATTACCTAAGTGTAACTGACTCTAGAACTTACTAATCTGAATCCGATACTAACATCTCCTCATTTTTATAAATATTCTGATTTAATCGTTTGAGCATTTCATCATCAGGCTTAAATTGAATGCAGTTTTGTCCGTGCCTTTTGATAGATTGTTGTGTCATGAGATTTCCTTTTAAGAGACTGTGTTTTTTAAATGTAAGAAAAGTCCATATAAGTAAAATTGCTAGCTCCTAAATAATTTTCATCATAAAAAATTAGATCCTTGAAGATAACGGTAGATATCATCACCGTTGTCATGCTTCAACGGTAGGCGGTAAATTTTTGCTGAGAACGGTGAAGTTACCGTAATTACGGTGCACATGGCAACACTGGTACCACCTCACAATTCGTGTCACACTCACCAAACGACGTCACGTGCGAGCGCGAGCGGGACGAACGAGGGAAATACAAATGTTTCATTCGAGCGAGTGAGGAGTGAGTGAGCTGATGTATTGCGTGATCGAATGACAGATCGTACGTTGAAATGACATCACAGTGGCGTATGACGTAAGTAGGTAATTGACGTAGCTAAAAATTGAATGAATTGCTTGAAGTTGATTGATAGAAACCTACAACAAAATTAGTTTTGTAACCGTCTCAGTGGTGAAAAAGTGTCAAAACTTTTGTTTATATCTGTAAATATGAAGTAGATAGATTTCACATTGTAGGTAGGTACGAGTACATTAAGTAAGTACATTTATGTAGGTAAGTAATATAATATGTTTGTTCTTCTTTTTCTTATCGTGTCAATAGTTCTTTTAAACCAGTGTGATGAAAGGACTTATAGTATAAGTGCGCCTCAAAAATGCTCCTTTCGTGCACTTGATAGTTTTCGAATTACCAACTAAGTACATAGTTTTTACAATTTTTGTCGATAGTACCTACTACCTAATTTATCTACCTACCTACTCACCCTAACCTAATCCTACTAGATACTTAGGTAAGTACCTACTGAACTAATTTTTTTTTTTTTTTTTTTGAGATCCAACTGCCATTGTTGTTAAATGCTTGCTCGCGATTTTATACGGGCTTAGTTTTTAGAATATTAAACATGTAGGTTATTGAGGTAAGCTAATTGTAAAAAGTTGTATTAAAAGATTATGGAATCTGGCAGTTGGATTAAAATTTACACAGAGTAATAAAATACAATAATCTACACTAATATTATAAAGAGGAAAACTTTGTTTGTTTGTTTGTTTGTTTGTACTGAATAGGCTCAAAAACTACTGGACCGATTTTAAAAATTCTTTCACCATTCGAAAGCTACATTATCCACGAGTAACATAGGCTATATTTTATTTTGGAAAAAAATAGGGTTCCGTAAGATATTTGGGTTTTTCGGACACAAGGTGTAAAAAATCAACCAGAAAAGTTACTTATTTTGCGTACGCTGCCTAAACTATAAAAGATAGAACCATAAAATGTCCTAATTAATTGTAGATCTTATAAATATCTACAAAAAAGTCCGCGACACACTATACCCATCTATGTCGAGTGAGGCACAGCAACCATTTTTTTATTTAAAAATCTTGAATTTTTTTTGGACTACATTTAAACGCGTTTATTTTACTCATGCTATTAATCCTTATCAAAATAAATGATTTCATCACTAAGAACAGTTTATGGAGATAATATTTGGTCTTTGAATGATTAAAATTGGACGTTTGGTTTTGAAGTTATGGCGAAATTAAAATATTACGATTTCTGCTGCACGACCGCTGCGTAGGGAGCCGACCTCGCGACTGACCGTGTCTTTCCTGGGTAGGCTTTTTGCAGCGGTAACCGACATCCACGCGGACGGAGCTGCGGGCGACCGCTAGTATGACAATAATACGACAATAAACTGACTCTACACTAATAATATTATAAAGAGGAAAACTTTGTTTGTTTGTTTGTTTGTTTGTACTGAATAGGCTCAAAAACTACTGGACCGATTTTAAAAATTCTTTCACCATTCGAAAGCTACATTATCCACGAGTAACATAGGCTATATTTTATTTTGGAAAAAAATAGGGTTCCGTAAGATATTTGGGTTTTTCGGACACAAGGTGTAAAAAATCAACCAGAAAAGTTACTTATTTTGCGTACGCTGCCTAAACTATAAAAGATAGAACCATAAAATGTTCTAATTAATTGTTGTTTGTTTGTTTGTTTGTTTGTTTGTTTGTACTGAATAGGCTCAAAAACTACTGGACCGATTTTAAAAATTCTTTCACCATTCGAAAGCTACATTATCCACGAGTAACATAGGCTATATTTTATTTTGGAAAAAAATAGGGTTCCGTAAGATATTTGGGTTTTTCGGACACAAGGTGTAAAAAATCAACCAGAAAAGTTACTTATTTTGCGTACGCTGCCTAAACTATAAAAGATAGAACCATAAAATGTTCTAATTAATTGTAGATCTTATAAATATCTACAAAAAAGTCCGCGACACACTATACCCATCTATGTCGAGTGAGGCACAGCAACCATTTTTTTATTTAAAAATCTTGAATTTTTTTTGGACTACATTTAAACGCGTTTATTTTACTCATGCTATTAATCCTTATCAAAATAAATGATTTCATCACTAAGAACAGTTTATGGAGATAATATTTGGTCTTTGAATGATTAAAATTGGACGTTTGGTTTTGAAGTTATGGCGAAATTAAAATATTACGATTTCTGCTGCACGACCGCTGCGTAGGGAGCCGACCTCGCGACTGACCGTGTCTTTCCTGGGTAGGCTTTTTGCAGCGGTAACCGACATCCACGCGGGCGGAGCCGCGGGCGACCGCTAGTATGACAATAATACGACAATAAACTGACTCTACACTAATATTATAAAGAGGAAAACTTTGTTTGTTTGTTTGTTTGTTTGTACTGAATAGGCTCAAAAACTACTGGACCGATTTTAAAAATTCTTTCACCATTCGAAAGCTACATTATCCACGAGTAACATAGGCTATATTTTATTTTGGAAAAAAATAGGGTTCCGTAAGATATTTGGGTTTTTCGGACACAAGGTGTAAAAAATCAACCAGAAAAGTTACTTATTTTGCGTACGCTGCCTAAACTATAAAAGATAGAACCATAAAATGTTCTAATTAATTGTAGATCTTATAAATATCTACAAAAAAGTCCGCGACACACTATACCCATCTATGTCGAGTGAGGCACAGCAACCATTTTTTTATTTAAAAATCTTGAATTTTTTTTGGACTACATTTAAACGCGTTTATTTTACTCATGCTATTAATCCTTATCAAAATAAATGATTTCATCACTAAGAACAGTTTATGGAGATAATATTTGGTCTTTGAATGATTAAAATTGGACGTTTGGTTTTGAAGTTATGGCGAAATTAAAATATTACGATTTCTGCTGCACGACCGCTGCGTAGGGAGCCGACCTCGCGACTGACCGTGTCTTTCCTGGGTAGGCTTTTTGCAGCGGTAACCGACATCCACGCGGGCGGAGCCGCGGGCGACCGCTAGTATGACAATAATACGACAATAAACTGACAATAAACTAAACTGAACTAATAGGTAGCTAAAAAACATTGCAATTAGGTATCGAGGTAGGTACCTACTTACCCCTTGCCCAGGTAGGTACCCAAATAATCTACTAATACCTACCTACCCATCACTACATACAAAACATCAAAATTATCTAGGTAGGTACCTACCTACCTACCTAGGTACCCATTTTACTACTTGATTACCTCAATATCAATCAGTTATCGTTCATATAACACAAGCAAGTATTATTTTAGGTACTTACTAGGGCGTGTAAAAACCGGGTTGTTTCAAAAAACCGGTTTTTCGGTTTTTATTTTTCAATAACCGGTTAAAAACCGGTTAACCGGTTATTTTTAATTTTTTTAATATCGATGTCTTAGGACAAAATAAACCATAAATTTTAATAAAAATGAACTTATTAACTTGTTAAAGTTTATAAGTAATAAAATTCAACTACATGATGAATCAATCCTTGGACATAAGGAACGGAACAAAAAAGAGATAAATCGGAAATTAAACATTTTTTTGTACATGTTTTTTTTTAGTAGTAAAATTATGTTAAGTGATTAAATAATTTAAGCATTTCGAATGAAAATAAAACTGATATCAGCAAAAAACACAAGACTAAGCAACAGAAATCTCAAAAATTATGTTTTGAAGAATTAACTCTTCAATCATCACATTGAAAATGTGATTGTGTTATGACATTACGGGGATTTTTGTCGAGTGTTTGGGCACATTCAGTATTTGGTGTTACCCCCTCTAGCTATTAAAATTGCCTGCAATCTTCTCGGCAAGTTTTTGATTAAGTTATCAATAAAATCTTGTTGTATTCGATTCCACTCTTCTTCCGAATCCTTTTGAGATTTCCTATATTAGTTGGTGCTGGATCCCGCTGTTTTATTTGTTTTCTGAGCTTATCCTAAACATGTTCGATGGGGTTTAAGTCTGGCGATCGTGCTGGCCACGGCAAAACGTTAATTTCGACCTTTCGAAGATACCCCCAAACTACCGCTGCAGTGTGGGGCCGCGCATTGTCCTGCATTAATTGAAAATTCTCTTCGATGAATGGGGCAAAGGGCATGATAATCGGTTCTAAGATGTCATTTACGTACCGACCGAGTCGCAGTCAGGGGTCCATTGTCTACGATGTGCAACTCCGTACGTGCCCCTATGCAAATGCCGCCCCATAACATTACTGACCCTCCACCATAACTCTCTTCCGACAATGTTACACTGAGCGTATCTTTCTCCGGGTCGTCTCCAAACTTTAACCCTTCTATCATCTGGCTTAGGACAAAATCTAGACTCATCAGTAAACAATATTTTCCCCCAGTCATCATCATTCCAGTTTTAGTATGAGCGAGCAAAGTAAGCCCGAGCTACTCGATGATCTATGGTAAGTAAGGGTCCTTTAGCTGGCAAGTACGTCTTTATTCCAGCTTCTTTAACTCCTGTCGAACGTCCTGGAGCGTAGATCTGACCTCAGAAGAAGTCAAAGTGCGATTTCTCAGAACACTGTTCACCATAAACCGATCGTCTCTTGCTGAAGGGACTTTTGCGACCTTGCCCTGCACGTCTAGTATACTCTCCAGTCTGCCGATAACGTCTAACAATTCGAAAGAAGACGGATCTGGAAACACGCAATATCTGAGCCACTCCTTTCTAACTGTGATCATTTTAATTAAAGAAACAGCTTTGGAAACCTGAGCTACGCTAAGATCTGGCATTATCACTTCAGGTATTCATTGATGTGTAAGAAGCACTACTATTGCGATACATTTTTGTGGAAAAATATGGATTATGAAATTAATACGCATACGGCAACAAAATTATTCCAATAGACTAGTGAAAATAACAAATAAACTAGAACAACAAATGAAACTCTGAAACAAATAACTATTGAAGTAATTCTTTTTTCAAATTAAATATTAAGATATTATGGCCAGTTTGTACGAAGAACTTTTTGTACATTATTTCAGTCTTTTTTTTCGATTAATGAAGCGTTTCTCTAAATAAGTGCATGAGTGTAATTCTGAACTGATCACAGAACAGTACTATAGTACAAACAATTTGCCAGTTCGACCGCTGACCGCAGCGATGGAGGCGCCCAGTGCGCTCATGCAACGCCCCGCTTCCTTTGCTATCTTGCTCTGCTTAGCTAATAATAATAGCTTATTTTCACTACGATATTCACTAACGACATTTTATGCGGTTCAAAGATAAAGTTTTCTGAGAAGTTTTTGTTTGTATTTTTACAATTTTAACGCATTGTGTTGTAATTTAATTAGGTAGATTGTTATGGTCGTTCTAAATAAAGTCTGCAAGGCGTCTTTTTAAACGAATTTGTCATTTAATACTCATTTGAAAAAAAAACCGAAAAACCGGTTATTTTGGCCCAAAAAACCGGTTAAAAACCGCCCTAAAATCAGCCGGTTAACCGGTTTTTCGGTTAATCGGTTAATCGGTTTACATGCCCTAGTACTTACTAAACACTACATACCTGAACCACAGATAATATAATAGGTACTATACTCCTAATCTAATAGGTAGGATAAGTAGGCATCTAATGTAAAACATTAAAATTATATCTACCTAACCTACTTAACTGACCAAGACATACCTACCTACATTGCTTGTCATCTAACCTAATCTATCATAGGTACAAACAATAATAGTAAAAAGAATTATACTTACTCATCAAGTAAAACGCCTCACTTTTAGTGACAAAATGAAAACATGACACTCATCAAGACACCTCATACCTCTTCTCTTGTGACATGACAATCATGACAAATGAGTAGATTGAACGAGCGAAATAATAATTTTAGGTAAAAAGGATCTGATTCATTAAAAAAAATAAACCACAGGCTTATCTAAACATTAACAATCAATTTAATCAAAATTAAACAAAACTACTACAATCAGATTGGACCACACACATTGAAAATGATCTAGATTACACATGAAAATGACATAACCAAAACACAATATGACTCACGAGTCCTTCACACCGAAATTACACAAAAACAATAAAACTCTACTGTCCATGAGATGTTGCACTGTCGAGCACCACGAGCGAAGTGACCGCAAGCTTTTTTTTTTTTTTTTCGGACGGAATATAATGCTGTGGGTCTCAGATGACCGCTGGCAGCGTTACCGGGCTTTGGTGAGCGCAGAGGGCGCGACACCGAGAAAAAAGGTTTTTGTGGCAACTAGCGCAGACCGCAAGCCTCGATTCGGCCCGCTATTTATAGGCGGTCGCCTTGTTGTTTGCCTCCTGGTGGGGAAGTTGCTAACACGGCCTCTCCTGACGAAGGGTCGTCCTCGGCCCGGTCGTACGGTGTCGATCTACAGAGACCAGCGCCAGCTGCTGTCGAGGGTCCGGCTTCAGGGTCTGCAACTAACAGAGGCATGGATCGCAGAACACTTGATCCCTCATCTGTGAAAGAACAACACAAAGTCAAAGTCAAAGTCAAAGTCAAAAATTTTTATTCCATAAAATCACTGGGATCACTTGGACACGTCTTAAATCTACGTTGCATTTACACCTGTTCGTAACGCGACCAGGCGTGGAAGATACAGGCAAGAAACCACGCTTGGCTATTTTTTTGGAAAATGATCCCTTTACAATCATGTTATAAAAGGAGTTGGAGCATTCAGTCCCAAGCATTTTTATCTTCTATATAATCGGATATTTTATAGTAAGCTTTTTTATACAACTTTTGTTTTATTAGTGTTTTGAATTTATTAACTGACAAATTTGTCATCTCGCTTGGGACTTTGTTATAGAAGCGTACACATTGCCCTTTAAATGATTTATTAACTTTACCTAGCCTAATCGTGGGTACAGCAAGTTTATCCTTATTTCTAGTATTAACACTATGATTATCACTATTTTTCTTAAACTTACTAACATTTTTATGTACGTACATCAAGTTTTCGTAAATATATTGACAAGGAACAGTCATAATGTTTATTTCTTTAAATTTATTACGTAATGACTCCCTAGGACCCAGGTTATAAACTGCTCGAACAGCCCTCCTCTGCAACACAAATACGGTGTTTATATCTGCAGCACTCCCCCACAACAAAATGCCATATGCCATGATGCTATGGAAGTAGCTGAAGTAGACTAGTCTAGCTGTATCTACGTCTGTAAGTAGACGTATTTTTTTGACTGCATATGCCGCAGAACTAAGTCTCTTCGACAATTTATCTATATGTGGGTCCCATTGAATCTTTTTATCTAAGGTTATGCCCAAAAAAGTAGTAGTGTCCACGAGATCTATATGTTCATTTTTTATTTTTATATGAGAATTTACTTGTGTAACATTTGGTAGTATAAATCTTATACATTTGGTTTTCTTTTCATTTAGCAATAGGTTATTTACATCGAACCATTCTACGACTTTGGAGATTGCATTGTTTACTTCGCCAAAATTAACCTGGCGTCGTTTCATTTTAAATAAAAATGAGGTGTCATCTGCAAACAATACAATTTCATGATCATCCCTAACAAGTTTAGGTAAATCATTAATATAAACTAAAAATAGAAATGGTCCTAATATTGATCCCTGTGGTACACCCATTGTTACTATTGACCCTGGAGAACGTTTTCCATTAACGTCGACTCTTTGTATTCTGTTACTTAAATAGGAACTGAGAAGGTCAAGAGCAAAACCCCTAACCACATATTTAAATAGGCGCTCAGTATCTTTAAAACCGCCACCTAATTTTTCATCCTCCGTTCATAATATCTCTTTCACTTAATTCATACATCGCACAACATTCATAAATTTCAAACTCAATCTTACAGACTTCACCTCAGAGACGTCTCAAAATAATGAAAATAGGGCCCTTTTACCCAAGCAGTCGTATCTCTGGACGTCGCCTACTGCACCGTCTTCAGCAGCAGCCGCGCCGGCTTCTGTCTTCGGCACTTCTGACGCCAGACGCACCAAGCATCTCCCTCAGGTTAACACACTCTCTGTGCATTACCACCTTTAGTAATCGCCCAGTCACCACCCTTGGTAACTATCCAACACCAGCCAACCACCTTATTCGACCTGACATATATAGGCAATGTCGTCTGTTATCCACTTACAAGAGGGGGGACTTTTTCATATCTACTATCCTAGGGGGGGGACTATACCTACCTACTACGAAAAACACTAAGGGGTTGGTTGGTTAATCTAACTATGGGAAAGGATAACAACCGGCAAAGCCATAAATGACGTTTTGGTCTTATAAGAGGTGTGGTACTCGCTATCGAAGAACGCGGCACACGTCTCCGAGCACCACTCGCCTCGCCACGGTACCATGTACTGCACGGCAGCCAGAGTCGTTCTCCCGTAGCCTCCGCTCAACAGCTTCAGCTCGTAACGACCGCAGAGTCCAGCTTCTCTGTGGACTGAGAACACTTTATTACGTAAACAAATTGACGAGGTGAGAGTCTTTCTCTATTTGAATACTCATCTTATATGGCCTGGTTATCCTTCACAGCCGTCGAGCTCTGCTCCGCGTGATCTCACGTAGACCCTCACGATTCGGCCTTGTGTTCCGAGCAGCGACGTCAAAACGCGCGAATAACAGGCGTCGTCCCTTCGGTACCTGTTTAACTCTGTTAAGTGGAGAGGTATACATACATCAAAGTTGCTAACACGGCCTCTCCTGACGAAGGGTCGTCCTCGGCCCGGTCGTACGGTGTCGATCTACAGAGACCAGCGCCAGCTGCTGTCGAGGGTCCGGCTTCAGGGTCTGCAACTAACAGAGGCATGGATCGCAGAACACTTGATCCCTCATCTGTGAAAGAACAACACATATTTAAATAGGCGCTCAGTATCTTTAAAACCGCCACCTAATTTTTCATCCTCCGTTCATAATATCTCTTTCACTTAATTCATACATCGCACAACATTCATAAATTTCAAACTCAATCTTACAGACTTCACCTCAGAGACGTCTCAAAATAATGAAAATAGGGCCCTTTTACCCAAGCAGTCGTATCTCTGGACGTCGCCTACTGCACCGTCTTCAGCAGCAGCCGCGCCGGCTTCTGTCTTCGGCACTTCTGACGCCAGACGCACCAAGCATCTCCCTCAGGTTAACACACTCTCTGTGCATTACCACCTTTAGTAATCGCCCAGTCACCACCCTTGGTAACTATCCAACACCAGCCAACCACCTTATTCGACCTGACATATATAGGCAATGTCGTCTGTTATCCACTTACAAGAGGGGGGACTTTTTCATATCTACTATCCTAGGGGGGGGACTATACCTACCTACTACGAAAAACACTAAGGGGTTGGTTGGTTAATCTAACTATGGGAAAGGATAACAACCGGCAAAGCCATAAATGACGTTTTGGTCTTATAAGAGGTGTGGTACTCGCTATCGAAGAACGCGGCACACGTCTCCGAGCACCACTCGCCTCGCCACGGTACCATGTACTGCACGGCAGCCAGAGTCGTTCTCCCGTAGCCTCCGCTCAACAGCTTCAGCTCGTAACGACCGCAGAGTCCAGCTTCTCTGTGGACTGAGAACACTTTATTACGTAAACAAATTGACGAGGTGAGAGTCTTTCTCTATTTGAATACTCATCTTATATGGCCTGGTTATCCTTCACAGCCGTCGAGCTCTGCTCCGCGTGATCTCACGTAGACCCTCACGATTCGGCCTTGTGTTCCGAGCAGCGACGTCAAAACGCGCGAATAACAGGCGTCGTCCCTTCGGTACCTGTTTAACTCTGTTAAGTGGAGAGGTATACATCAAAGTTGCTAACACGGCCTCTCCTGACGAAGGGTCGTCCTCGGCCCGGTCGTACGGTGTCGATCTACAGAGACCAGCGCCAGCTGCTGTCGAGGGTCCGGCTTCAGGGTCTGCAACTAACAGAGGCATGGATCGCAGAACACTTGATCCCTCATCTGTGAAAGAACAACACATATTTAAATAGGCGCTCAGTATCTTTAAAACTGCCACCTAATTTTTCATCCTCCGTTCATAATATCTCTTTCACTTAATTCATACATCGCACAACATTCATAAATTTCAAACTCAATCTTACAGACTTCACCTCAGAGACGTCTCAAAATAATGAAAATAGGGCCCTTTTACTCAAGCAGTCGTATTGTGGTACTCGCTATCGAAGAACGCGGCACACGTCTCCGAGCACCACTCGCCTCGCCACGGTACCATGTACTGCACGGCAGCCAGAGTCGTTCTCCCGTAGTCTCCGCTCAACAGCTTTAGCTCGTAACGACCGCAGAGTCCAGCTTCTCTGTGGACTGAGAACACTTTATTACGTAAACAAATTGACGAGGTGAGAGTCTTTCTCTATTTGAATACTCATCTTATATGGCCTGGTTATCCTTCACAGCCGTCGAGCTCTGCTCCGCGTGATCTCACGTAGACCCTCACGATTCGGCCTTGTGTTCCGAGCAGCGACGTCAAAACGCGCGAATAACAGGCGTCGTCCCTTCGGTACCTGTTTAACTCTGTTAAGTGGAGAGGTATACCTACATCAAAGTTGCTAACACGGCCTCTCCTGACGAAGGGTCGTCCTCGGCCCGGTCGTACGGTGTCGATCTACAGAGACCAGCGCCAGCTGCTGTCGAGGGTCCGGCTTCAGGGTCTGCAACTAACAGAGGCATGGATCGCAGAACACTTGATCCCTCATCTGTGAAAGAACAACACATATTTAAATAGGCGCTCAGTATCTTTAAAACCGCCACCTAATTTTTCATCCTCCGTTCATAATATCTCTTTCACTTAATTCATACATCGCACAACATTCATAAATTTCAAACTCAATCTTACAGACTTCACCTCAGAGACGTCTCAAAATAATGAAAATAGGGCCCTTTTACTCAAGCAGTCGTATTGTGGTACTCGCTATCGAAGAACGCGGCACACGTCTCCGAGCACCACTCGCCTCGCCACGGTACCATGTACTGCACGGCAGCCAGAGTCGTTCTCCCGTAGCCTCCGCTCAACAGCTTCAGCTCGTAACGACCGCAGAGTCCAGCTTCTCTGTGGACTGAGAACACTTTATTACGTAAACAAATTGACGAGGTGAGAGTCTTTCTCTATTTGAATACTCATCTTATATGGCCTGGTTATCCTTCACAGCCGTCGAGCTCTGCTCCGCGTGATCTCACGTAGACCCTCACGATTCGGCCTTGTGTTCCGAGCAGCGACGTCAAAACGCGCGAATAACAGGCGTCGTCCCTTCGGTACCTGTTTAACTCTGTTAAGTGGAGAGGTATACCTACATCAAAGTTGCTAACACGGCCTCTCCTGACGAAGGGTCGTCCTCGGCCCGGTCGTACGGTGTCGATCTACAGAGACCAGCGCCAGCTGCTGTCGAGGGTCCGGCTTCAGGGTCTGCAACTAACAGAGGCATGGATCGCAGAACACTTGATCCCTCATCTGTGAAAGAACAACACATATTTAAATAGGCGCTCAGTATCTTTAAAACCGCCACCTAATTTTTCATCCTCCGTTCATAATATCTCTTTCACTTAATTCATACATCGCACAACATTCATAAATTTCAAACTCAATCTTACAGACTTCACCTCAGAGACGTCTCAAAATAATGAAAATAGGGCCCTTTTACTCAAGCAGTCGTATTGTGGTACTCGCTATCGAAGAACGCGGCACACGTCTCCGAGCACCACTCGCCTCGCCACGGTACCATGTACTGCACGGCAGCCAGAGTCGTTCTCCCGTAGCCTCCGCTCAACAGCTTCAGCTCGTAACGACCGCAGAGTCCAGCTTCTCTGTGGACTGAGAACACTTTATTACGTAAACTAATTGACGAGGTGAGAGTCTTTCTCTATTTGAATACTCATCTTATATGGCCTGGTTATCCTTCACAGCCGTCGAGCTCTGCTCCGCGTGATCTCACGTAGACCCTCACGATTCGGCCTTGTGTTCCGAGCAGCGACGTCAAAACGCGCGAATAACAGGCGTCGTCCCTTCGGTACCTGTTTAACTCTGTTAAGTGGAGAGGTATACCTACATCAAAGTTGCTAACACGGCCTCTCCTGACGAAGGGTCGTCCTCGGCCCGGTCGTACGGTGTCGATCTACAGAGACCAGCGCCAGCTGCTGTCGAGGGTCCGGCTTCAGGGTCTGCAACTAACAGAGGCATGGATCGCAGAACACTTGATCCCTCATCTGTGAAAGAACAACACATATTTAAATAGGCGCTCAGTATCTTTAAAACCGCCACCTAATTTTTCATCCTCCGTTCATAATATCTCTTTCACTTAATTCATACATCGCACAACATTCATAAATTTCAAACTCAATCTTACAGACTTCACCTCGGAGACGTCTCAAAATAATGAAAATAGGGCCCTTTTACTCAAGCAGTCGTATTGTGGTACTCGCTATCGAAGAACGCGGCACACGTCTCCGAGCACCACTCGCCTCGCCACGGTACCATGTACTGCACGGCAGCCAGAGTCGTTCTCCCGTAGCCTCCGCTCAACAGCTTCAGCTCGTAACGACCGCAGAGTCCAGCTTCTCTGTGGACTGAGAACACTTTATTACGTAAACAAATTGACGAGGTGAGAGTCTTTCTCTATTTGAATACTCATCTTATATGGCTTGGTTATCCTTCACAGCCGTCGAGCTCTGCTCCGCGTGATCTCACGTAGACCCTCACGATTCGGCCTTGTGTTCCGAGCAGCGACGTCAAAACGCGCGAATAACAGGCGTCGTCCCTTCGGTACCTGTTTAACTCTGTTAAGTGGAGAGGTATACCTACATCAAAGTTGCTAACACGGCCTCTCCTGACGAAGGGTCGTCCTCGGCCCGGTCGTACGGTGTCGATCTACAGAGACCAGCGCCAGCTGCTGTCGAGGGTCCGGCTTCAGGGTCTGCAACTAACAGAGGCATGGATCGCAGAACACTTGATCCCTCATCTGTGAAAGAACAACACATATTTAAATAGGCGCTCAGTATCTTTAAAACCGCCACCTAATTTTTCATCCTCCGTTCATAATATCTCTTTCACTTAATTCATACATCGCACAACATTCATAAATTTCAAACTCAATCTTACAGACTTCACCTCAGAGACGTCTCAAAATAATGAAAATAGGGCCCTTTTACTCAAGCAGTCGTATTGTGGTACTCGCTATCGAAGAACGCGGCACACGTCTCCGAGCACCACTCGCCTCGCCACGGTACCATGTACTGCACGGCAGCCAGAGTCGTTCTCCCGTAGTCTCCGCTCAACAGCTTTAGCTCGTAACGACCGCAGAGTCCAGCTTCTCTGTGGACTGAGAACACTTTATTACGTAAACAAATTGACGAGGTGAGAGTCTTTCTCTATTTGAATACTCATCTTATATGGCCTGGTTATCCTTCACAGCCGTCGAGCTCTGCTCCGCGTGATCTCACGTAGACCCTCACGATTCGGCCTTGTGTTCCGAGCAGCGACGTCAAAACGCGCGAATAACAGGCGTCGTCCCTTCGGTACCTGTTTAACTCTGTTAAGTGGAGAGGTATACCTACATCAAAGTTGCTAACACGGCCTCTCCTGACGAAGGGTCGTCCTCGGCCCGGTCGTACGGTGTCGATCTACAGAGACCAGCGCCAGCTGCTGTCGAGGGTCCGGCTTCAGGGTCTGCAACTAACAGAGGCATGGATCGCAGAACACTTGATCCCTCATCTGTGAAAGAACAACACATATTTAAATAGGCGCTCAGTATCTTTAAAACCGCCACCTAATTTTTCATCCTCCGTTCATAATATCTCTTTCACTTAATTCATACATCGCACAACATTCATAAATTTCAAACTCAATCTTACAGACTTCACCTCAGAGACGTCTCAAAATAATGAAAATAGGGCCCTTTTACTCAAGCAGTCGTATTGTGGTACTCGCTATCGAAGAACGCGGCACACGTCTCCGAGCACCACTCGCCTCGCCACGGTACCATGTACTGCACGGCAGCCAGAGTCGTTCTCCCGTAGCCTCCGCTCAACAGCTTCAGCTCGTAACGACCGCAGAGTCCAGCTTCTCTGTGGACTGAGAACACTTTATTACGTAAACAAATTGACGAGGTGAGAGTCTTTCTCTATTTGAATACTCATCTTATATGGCTTGGTTATCCTTCACAGCCGTCGAGCTCTGCTCCGCGTGATCTCACGTAGACCCTCACGATTCGGCCTTGTGTTCCGAGCAGCGACGTCAAAACGCGCGAATAACAGGCGTCGTCCCTTCGGTACCTGTTTAACTCTGTTAAGTGGAGAGGTATACCTACATCAAAGTTGCTAACACGGCCTCTCCTGACGAAGGGTCGTCCTCGGCCCGGTCGTACGGTGTCGATCTACAGAGACCAGCGCCAGCTGCTGTCGAGGGTCCGGCTTCAGGGTCTGCAACTAACAGAGGCATGGATCGCAGAACACTTGATCCCTCATCTGTGAAAGAACAACACATATTTAAATAGGCGCTCAGTATCTTTAAAACCGCCACCTAATTTTTCATCCTCCGTTCATAATATCTCTTTCACTTAATTCATACATCGCACAACATTCATAAATTTCAAACTCAATCTTACAGACTTCACCTCAGAGACGTCTCAAAATAATGAAAATAGGGCCCTTTTACTCAAGCAGTCGTATTGTGGTACTCGCTATCGAAGAACGCGGCACACGTCTCCGAGCACCACTCGCCTCGCCACGGTACCATGTACTGCACGGCAGCCAGAGTCGTTCTCCCGTAGCCTCCGCTCAACAGCTTCAGCTCGTAACGACCGCAGAGTCCAGCTTCTCTGTGGACTGAGAACACTTTATTACGTAAACAAATTGACGAGGTGAGAGTCTTTCTCTATTTGAATACTCATCTTATATGGCCTGGTTATCCTTCACAGCCGTCGAGCTCTGCTCCGCGTGATCTCACGTAGACCCTCACGATTCGGCCTTGTGTTCCGAGCAGCGACGTCAAAACGCGCGAATAACAGGCGTCGTCCCTTCGGTACCTGTTTAACTCTGTTAAGTGGAGAGGTATACCTACATCAAAGTTGCTAACACGGCCTCTCCTGACGAAGGGTCGTCCTCGGCCCGGTCGTACGGTGTCGATCTACAGAGACCAGCGCCAGCTGCTGTCGAGGGTCCGGCTTCAGGGTCTGCAACTAACAGAGGCATGGATCGCAGAACACTTGATCCCTCATCTGTGAAAGAACAACACATATTTAAATAGGCGCTCAGTATCTTTAAAACCGCCACCTAATTTTTCATCCTCCGTTCATAATATCTCTTTCACTTAATTCATACATCGCACAACATTCATAAATTTCAAACTCAATCTTACAGACTTCACCTCAGAGACGTCTCAAAATAATGAAAATAGGGCCCTTTTACTCAAGCAGTCGTATTGTGGTACTCGCTATCGAAGAACGCGGCACACGTCTCCGAGCACCACTCGCCTCGCCACGGTACCATGTACTGCACGGCAGCCAGAGTCGTTCTCCCGTAGCCTCCGCTCAACAGCTTCAGCTCGTAACGACCGCAGAGTCCAGCTTCTCTGTGGACTGAGAACACTTTATTACGTAAACAAATTGACGAGGTGAGAGTCTTTCTCTATTTGAATACTCATCTTATATGGCCTGGTTATCCTTCACAGCCGTCGAGCTCTGCTCCGCGTGATCTCACGTAGACCCTCACGATTCGGCCTTGTGTTCCGAGCAGCGACGTCAAAACGCGCGAATAACAGGCGTCGTCCCTTCGGTACCTGTTTAACTCTGTTAAGTGGAGAGGTATACCTACATCAAAGTTGCTAACACGGCCTCTCCTGACGAAGGGTCGTCCTCGGCCCGGTCGTACGGTGTCGATCTACAGAGACCAGCGCCAGCTGCTGTCGAGGGTCCGGCTTCAGGGTCTGCAACTAACAGAGGCATGGATCGCAGAACACTTGATCCCTCATCTGTGAAAGAACAACACATATTTAAATAGGCGCTCAGTATCTTTAAAACCGCCACCTAATTTTTCATCCTCCGTTCATAATATCTCTTTCACTTAATTCATACATCGCACAACATTCATAAATTTCAAACTCAATCTTACAGACTTCACCTCGGAGACGTCTCAAAATAATGAAAATAGGGCCCTTTTACTCAAGCAGTCGTATTGTGGTACTCGCTATCGAAGAACGCGGCACACGTCTCCGAGCACCACTCGCCTCGCCACGGTACCATGTACTGCACGGCAGCCAGAGTCGTTCTCCCGTAGCCTCCGCTCAACAGCTTCAGCTCGTAACGACCGCAGAGTCCAGCTTCTCTGTGGACTGAGAACACTTTATTACGTAAACTAATTGACGAGGTGAGAGTCTTTCTCTATTTGAATACTCATCTTATATGGCCTGGTTATCCTTCACAGCCGTCGAGCTCTGCTCCGCGTGATCTCACGTAGACCCTCACGATTCGGCCTTGTGTTCCGAGCAGCGACGTCAAAACGCGCGAATAACAGGCGTCGTCCCTTCGGTACCTGTTTAACTCTGTTAAGTGGAGAGGTATACCTACATCAAAGTTGCTAACACGGCCTCTCCTGACGAAGGGTCGTCCTCGGCCCGGTCGTACGGTGTCGATCTACAGAGACCAGCGCCAGCTGCTGTCGAGGGTCCGGCTTCAGGGTCTGCAACTAACAGAGGCATGGATCGCAGAACACTTGATCCCTCATCTGTGAAAGAACAACACATATTTAAATAGGCGCTCAGTATCTTTAAAACCGCCACCTAATTTTTCATCCTCCGTTCATAATATCTCTTTCACTTAATTCATACATCGCACAACATTCATAAATTTCAAACTCAATCTTACAGACTTCACCTCGGAGACGTCTCAAAATAATGAAAATAGGGCCCTTTTACTCAAGCAGTCGTATTGTGGTACTCGCTATCGAAGAACGCGGCACACGTCTCCGAGCACCACTCGCCTCGCCACGGTACCATGTACTGCACGGCAGCCAGAGTCGTTCTCCCGTAGCCTCCGCTCAACAGCTTCAGCTCGTAACGACCGCAGAGTCCAGCTTCTCTGTGGACTGAGAACACTTTATTACGTAAACAAATTGACGAGGTGAGAGTCTTTCTCTATTTGAATACTCATCTTATATGGCTTGGTTATCCTTCACAGCCGTCGAGCTCTGCTCCGCGTGATCTCACGTAGACCCTCACGATTCGGCCTTGTGTTCCGAGCAGCGACGTCAAAACGCGCGAATAACAGGCGTCGTCCCTTCGGTACCTGTTTAACTCTGTTAAGTGGAGAGGTATACCTACATCAAAGTTGCTAACACGGCCTCTCCTGACGAAGGGTCGTCCTCGGCCCGGTCGTACGGTGTCGATCTACAGAGACCAGCGCCAGCTGCTGTCGAGGGTCCGGCTTCAGGGTCTGCAACTAACAGAGGCATGGATCGCAGAACACTTGATCCCTCATCTGTGAAAGAACAACACATATTTAAATAGGCGCTCAGTATCTTTAAAACCGCCACCTAATTTTTCATCCTCCGTTCATAATATCTCTTTCACTTAATTCATACATCGCACAACATTCATAAATTTCAAACTCAATCTTACAGACTTCACCTCAGAGACGTCTCAAAATAATGAAAATAGGGCCCTTTTACTCAAGCAGTCGTATTGTGGTACTCGCTATCGAAGAACGCGGCACACGTCTCCGAGCACCACTCGCCTCGCCACGGTACCATGTACTGCACGGCAGCCAGAGTCGTTCTCCCGTAGTCTCCGCTCAACAGCTTTAGCTCGTAACGACCGCAGAGTCCAGCTTCTCTGTGGACTGAGAACACTTTATTACGTAAACAAATTGACGAGGTGAGAGTCTTTCTCTATTTGAATACTCATCTTATATGGCCTGGTTATCCTTCACAGCCGTCGAGCTCTGCTCCGCGTGATCTCACGTAGACCCTCACGATTCGGCCTTGTGTTCCGAGCAGCGACGTCAAAACGCGCGAATAACAGGCGTCGTCCCTTCGGTACCTGTTTAACTCTGTTAAGTGGAGAGGTATACCTACATCAAAGTTGCTAACACGGCCTCTCCTGACGAAGGGTCGTCCTCGGCCCGGTCGTACGGTGTCGATCTACAGAGACCAGCGCCAGCTGCTGTCGAGGGTCCGGCTTCAGGGTCTGCAACTAACAGAGGCATGGATCGCAGAACACTTGATCCCTCATCTGTGAAAGAACAACACATATTTAAATAGGCGCTCAGTATCTTTAAAACCGCCACCTAATTTTTCATCCTCCGTTCATAATATCTCTTTCACTTAATTCATACATCGCACAACATTCATAAATTTCAAACTCAATCTTACAGACTTCACCTCAGAGACGTCTCAAAATAATGAAAATAGGGCCCTTTTACTCAAGCAGTCGTATTGTGGTACTCGCTATCGAAGAACGCGGCACACGTCTCCGAGCACCACTCGCCTCGCCACGGTACCATGTACTGCACGGCAGCCAGAGTCGTTCTCCCGTAGCCTCCGCTCAACAGCTTCAGCTCGTAACGACCGCAGAGTCCAGCTTCTCTGTGGACTGAGAACACTTTATTACGTAAACAAATTGACGAGGTGAGAGTCTTTCTCTATTTGAATACTCATCTTATATGGCTTGGTTATCCTTCACAGCCGTCGAGCTCTGCTCCGCGTGATCTCACGTAGACCCTCACGATTCGGCCTTGTGTTCCGAGCAGCGACGTCAAAACGCGCGAATAACAGGCGTCGTCCCTTCGGTACCTGTTTAACTCTGTTAAGTGGAGAGGTATACCTACATCAAAGTTGCTAACACGGCCTCTCCTGACGAAGGGTCGTCCTCGGCCCGGTCGTACGGTGTCGATCTACAGAGACCAGCGCCAGCTGCTGTCGAGGGTCCGGCTTCAGGGTCTGCAACTAACAGAGGCATGGATCGCAGAACACTTGATCCCTCATCTGTGAAAGAACAACACATATTTAAATAGGCGCTCAGTATCTTTAAAACCGCCACCTAATTTTTCATCCTCCGTTCATAATATCTCTTTCACTTAATTCATACATCGCACAACATTCATAAATTTCAAACTCAATCTTACAGACTTCACCTCAGAGACGTCTCAAAATAATGAAAATAGGGCCCTTTTACTCAAGCAGTCGTATTGTGGTACTCGCTATCGAAGAACGCGGCACACGTCTCCGAGCACCACTCGCCTCGCCACGGTACCATGTACTGCACGGCAGCCAGAGTCGTTCTCCCGTAGCCTCCGCTCAACAGCTTCAGCTCGTAACGACCGCAGAGTCCAGCTTCTCTGTGGACTGAGAACACTTTATTACGTAAACAAATTGACGAGGTGAGAGTCTTTCTCTATTTGAATACTCATCTTATATGGCCTGGTTATCCTTCACAGCCGTCGAGCTCTGCTCCGCGTGATCTCACGTAGACCCTCACGATTCGGCCTTGTGTTCCGAGCAGCGACGTCAAAACGCGCGAATAACAGGCGTCGTCCCTTCGGTACCTGTTTAACTCTGTTAAGTGGAGAGGTATACCTACATCAAAGTTGCTAACACGGCCTCTCCTGACGAAGGGTCGTCCTCGGCCCGGTCGTACGGTGTCGATCTACAGAGACCAGCGCCAGCTGCTGTCGAGGGTCCGGCTTCAGGGTCTGCAACTAACAGAGGCATGGATCGCAGAACACTTGATCCCTCATCTGTGAAAGAACAACACATATTTAAATAGGCGCTCAGTATCTTTAAAACCGCCACCTAATTTTTCATCCTCCGTTCATAATATCTCTTTCACTTAATTCATACATCGCACAACATTCATAAATTTCAAACTCAATCTTACAGACTTCACCTCAGAGACGTCTCAAAATAATGAAAATAGGGCCCTTTTACTCAAGCAGTCGTATTGTGGTACTCGCTATCGAAGAACGCGGCACACGTCTCCGAGCACCACTCGCCTCGCCACGGTACCATGTACTGCACGGCAGCCAGAGTCGTTCTCCCGTAGCCTCCGCTCAACAGCTTCAGCTCGTAACGACCGCAGAGTCCAGCTTCTCTGTGGACTGAGAACACTTTATTACGTAAACAAATTGACGAGGTGAGAGTCTTTCTCTATTTGAATACTCATCTTATATGGCCTGGTTATCCTTCACAGCCGTCGAGCTCTGCTCCGCGTGATCTCACGTAGACCCTCACGATTCGGCCTTGTGTTCCGAGCAGCGACGTCAAAACGCGCGAATAACAGGCGTCGTCCCTTCGGTACCTGTTTAACTCTGTTAAGTGGAGAGGTATACCTACATCAAAGTTGCTAACACGGCCTCTCCTGACGAAGGGTCGTCCTCGGCCCGGTCGTACGGTGTCGATCTACAGAGACCAGCGCCAGCTGCTGTCGAGGGTCCGGCTTCAGGGTCTGCAACTAACAGAGGCATGGATCGCAGAACACTTGATCCCTCATCTGTGAAAGAACAACACATATTTAAATAGGCGCTCAGTATCTTTAAAACCGCCACCTAATTTTTCATCCTCCGTTCATAATATCTCTTTCACTTAATTCATACATCGCACAACATTCATAAATTTCAAACTCAATCTACAGACTTCACCTCAGAGACGTCTCAAAATAATGAAAATAGGGCCCTTTTACTCAAGCAGTCGTATTGTGGTACTCGCTATCGAAGAACGCGGCACACGTCTCCGAGCACCACTCGCCTCGCCACGGTACCATGTACTGCACGGCAGCCAGAGTCGTTCTCCCGTAGCCTCCGCTCAACAGCTTCAGCTCGTAACGACCGCAGAGTCCAGCTTCTCTGTGGACTGAGAACACTTTATTACGTAAACTAATTGACGAGGTGAGAGTCTTTCTCTATTTGAATACTCATCTTATATGGCCTGGTTATCCTTCACAGCCGTCGAGCTCTGCTCCGCGTGATCTCACGTAGACCCTCACGATTCGGCCTTGTGTTCCGAGCAGCGACGTCAAAACGCGCGAATAACAGGCGTCGTCCCTTCGGTACCTGTTTAACTCTGTTAAGTGGAGAGGTATACCTACATCAAAGTTGCTAACACGGCCTCTCCTGACGAAGGGTCGTCCTCGGCCCGGTCGTACGGTGTCGATCTACAGAGACCAGCGCCAGCTGCTGTCGAGGGTCCGGCTTCAGGGTCTGCAACTAACAGAGGCATGGATCGCAGAACACTTGATCCCTCATCTGTGAAAGAACAACACATATTTAAATAGGCGCTCAGTATCTTTAAAACCGCCACCTAATTTTTCATCCTCCGTTCATAATATCTCTTTCACTTAATTCATACATCGCACAACATTCATAAATTTCAAACTCAATCTTACAGACTTCACCTCGGAGACGTCTCAAAATAATGAAAATAGGGCCCTTTTACTCAAGCAGTCGTATTGTGGTACTCGCTATCGAAGAACGCGGCACACGTCTCCGAGCACCACTCGCCTCGCCACGGTACCATGTACTGCACGGCAGCCAGAGTCGTTCTCCCGTAGCCTCCGCTCAACAGCTTCAGCTCGTAACGACCGCAGAGTCCAGCTTCTCTGTGGACTGAGAACACTTTATTACGTAAACAAATTGACGAGGTGAGAGTCTTTCTCTATTTGAATACTCATCTTATATGGCTTGGTTATCCTTCACAGCCGTCGAGCTCTGCTCCGCGTGATCTCACGTAGACCCTCACGATTCGGCCTTGTGTTCCGAGCAGCGACGTCAAAACGCGCGAATAACAGGCGTCGTCCCTTCGGTACCTGTTTAACTCTGTTAAGTGGAGAGGTATACCTACATCAAAGTTGCTAACACGGCCTCTCCTGACGAAGGGTCGTCCTCGGCCCGGTCGTACGGTGTCGATCTACAGAGACCAGCGCCAGCTGCTGTCGAGGGTCCGGCTTCAGGGTCTGCAACTAACAGAGGCATGGATCGCAGAACACTTGATCCCTCATCTGTGAAAGAACAACACATATTTAAATAGGCGCTCAGTATCTTTAAAACCGCCACCTAATTTTTCATCCTCCGTTCATAATATCTCTTTCACTTAATTCATACATCGCACAACATTCATAAATTTCAAACTCAATCTACAGACTTCACCTCAGAGACGTCTCAAAATAATGAAAATAGGGCCCTTTTACTCAAGCAGTCGTATTGTGGTACTCGCTATCGAAGAACGCGGCACACGTCTCCGAGCACCACTCGCCTCGCCACGGTACCATGTACTGCACGGCAGCCAGAGTCGTTCTCCCGTAGCCTCCGCTCAACAGCTTCAGCTCGTAACGACCGCAGAGTCCAGCTTCTCTGTGGACTGAGAACACTTTATTACGTAAACAAATTGACGAGGTGAGAGTCTTTCTCTATTTGAATACTCATCTTATATGGCTTGGTTATCCTTCACAGCCGTCGAGCTCTGCTCCGCGTGATCTCACGTAGACCCTCACGATTCGGCCTTGTGTTCCGAGCAGCGACGTCAAAACGCGCGAATAACAGGCGTCGTCCCTTCGGTACCTGTTTAACTCTGTTAAGTGGAGAGGTATACCTACATCAAAGTTGCTAACACGGCCTCTCCTGACGAAGGGTCGTCCTCGGCCCGGTCGTACGGTGTCGATCTACAGAGACCAGCGCCAGCTGCTGTCGAGGGTCCGGCTTCAGGGTCTGCAACTAACAGAGGCATGGATCGCAGAACACTTGATCCCTCATCTGTGAAAGAACAACACATATTTAAATAGGCGCTCAGTATCTTTAAAACCGCCACCTAATTTTTCATCCTCCGTTCATAATATCTCTTTCACTTAATTCATACATCGCACAACATTCATAAATTTCAAACTCAATCTTACAGACTTCACCTCAGAGACGTCTCAAAATAATGAAAATAGGGCCCTTTTACTCAAGCAGTCGTATTGTGGTACTCGCTATCGAAGAACGCGGCACACGTCTCCGAGCACCACTCGCCTCGCCACGGTACCATGTACTGCACGGCAGCCAGAGTCGTTCTCCCGTAGCCTCCGCTCAACAGCTTCAGCTCGTAACGACCGCAGAGTCCAGCTTCTCTGTGGACTGAGAACACTTTATTACGTAAACAAATTGACGAGGTGAGAGTCTTTCTCTATTTGAATACTCATCTTATATGGCTTGGTTATCCTTCACAGCCGTCGAGCTCTGCTCCGCGTGATCTCACGTAGACCCTCACGATTCGGCCTTGTGTTCCGAGCAGCGACGTCAAAACGCGCGAATAACAGGCGTCGTCCCTTCGGTACCTGTTTAACTCTGTTAAGTGGAGAGGTATACCTACATCAAAGTTGCTAACACGGCCTCTCCTGACGAAGGGTCGTCCTCGGCCCGGTCGTACGGTGTCGATCTACAGAGACCAGCGCCAGCTGCTGTCGAGGGTCCGGCTTCAGGGTCTGCAACTAACAGAGGCATGGATCGCAGAACACTTGATCCCTCATCTGTGAAAGAACAACACATATTTAAATAGGCGCTCAGTATCTTTAAAACCGCCACCTAATTTTTCATCCTCCGTTCATAATATCTCTTTCACTTAATTCATACATCGCACAACATTCATAAATTTCAAACTCAATCTTACAGACTTCACCTCAGAGACGTCTCAAAATAATGAAAATAGGGCCCTTTTACTCAAGCAGTCGTATTGTGGTACTCGCTATCGAAGAACGCGGCACACGTCTCCGAGCACCACTCGCCTCGCCACGGTACCATGTACTGCACGGCAGCCAGAGTCGTTCTCCCGTAGCCTCCGCTCAACAGCTTCAGCTCGTAACGACCGCAGAGTCCAGCTTCTCTGTGGACTGAGAACACTTTATTACGTAAACAAATTGACGAGGTGAGAGTCTTTCTCTATTTGAATACTCATCTTATATGGCCTGGTTATCCTTCACAGCCGTCGAGCTCTGCTCCGCGTGATCTCACGTAGACCCTCACGATTCGGCCTTGTGTTCCGAGCAGCGACGTCAAAACGCGCGAATAACAGGCGTCGTCCCTTCGGTACCTGTTTAACTCTGTTAAGTGGAGAGGTATACCTACATCAAAGTTGCTAACACGGCCTCTCCTGACGAAGGGTCGTCCTCGGCCCGGTCGTACGGTGTCGATCTACAGAGACCAGCGCCAGCTGCTGTCGAGGGTCCGGCTTCAGGGTCTGCAACTAACAGAGGCATGGATCGCAGAACACTTGATCCCTCATCTGTGAAAGAACAACACATATTTAAATAGGCGCTCAGTATCTTTAAAACC
Source organism: Scotopteryx bipunctaria (assembly GCA_949320045.1). Classification (NCBI taxonomy): domain Eukaryota; kingdom Metazoa; phylum Arthropoda; class Insecta; order Lepidoptera; family Geometridae; genus Scotopteryx; species Scotopteryx bipunctaria. The sequence goes on along the minus strand of OX439442.1, from coordinate 9,556,647 downwards.
GCCACCTAATTTTTCATCCTCCGTTCATAATATCTCTTTCACTTAATTCATACATCGCACAACATTCATAAATTTCAAACTCAATCTTACAGACTTCACCTCAGAGACGTCTCAAAATAATGAAAATAGGGCCCTTTTACTCAAGCAGTCGTATTGTGGTACTCGCTATCGAAGAACGCGGCACACGTCTCCGAGCACCACTCGCCTCGCCACGGTACCATGTACTGCACGGCAGCCAGAGTCGTTCTCCCGTAGCCTCCGCTCAACAGCTTCAGCTCGTAACGACCGCAGAGTCCAGCTTCTCTGTGGACTGAGAACACTTTATTACGTAAACAAATTGACGAGGTGAGAGTCTTTCTCTATTTGAATACTCATCTTATATGGCCTGGTTATCCTTCACAGCCGTCGAGCTCTGCTCCGCGTGATCTCACGTAGACCCTCACGATTCGGCCTTGTGTTCCGAGCAGCGACGTCAAAACGCGCGAATAACAGGCGTCGTCCCTTCGGTACCTGTTTAACTCTGTTAAGTGGAGAGGTATACATCAAAGTTTCGACCTTTCGTGGGCTCGGCTTTACCTGACCCTGACTCAAACCCTGCCAAGATATTTGACCATCATATGACTTACGAGAACGAGACCAGCGATAGCAACGGCGATCGACGCTTGATGAGCGTGATCGAGATTAGTACAGAGAACGAACCCTACCCCCATAATTGCGTCGTGGCATTCGACCTACTAATGAACTTCCAGATCGGGATCGAAATAGACTACGGCGCGAACTACCCCTTTTGCGCGACAAAGTCCGCAAACGGTGACGCACCCTGACAAAAGAACGTCTTTGGGTAGATTGACAGCGGGAGACGCTTCGTGATCGGACACGGAACCTACTGCGCGTCATTGTTCTGCTCCGACGTGGTGCTCGACCATAAAAGACACTAGGTGACAGAGACCGTAACTTACAGCGCGAAAGTTATCGCATGGATGACAGAGTTCTACTACGAAACCGATACCGAGAACGGCGTCGTGTTCGGACACGTGAGTCACCTTGTGTACGATGTTTCGTTCTACCACGGTCTTTATTTCTAGGCATGCTGAGAATTTACCAAGGTTACGTAAACAAGAACAACAAAGAGAATGCAACTGAGAGAATAAAACAACAAACTGCACAGAATCTGGCTATCTTTTCAATGTGTGGGTAGTTCCAATCTGTTTACTCGAAATTCGTGAGCTTTATGGATTTTATTATCCCTCACTTCTGATTTTAGGTAAAAAGGATCTGATTCATTAAAAAAAATAAACCACAGGCTTATCTAAACATTAACAATCAATTTAATCAAAATTAAACAAAACTACTACAATCAGATTGGACCACACACATTGAAAATGATCTAGATTACACATGAAAATGACATAACCAAAACACAATATGACTCACGCGTCCTTCACACCGAAATTACACAAAAACAATAAAACTCTACTGTCCATGAGATGTTGCACTGTCGAGCACCACGAGCGAAGTGACCGCAAGCCTCGATTCGGCCCGCTATTTATAGGCGGTCGCTTTGTTGTTTGCCTCCTGGTGGGTAAGTTGCTAACAATAATACCTCACTACCTCGCACGAGCTCGCAACATGACATTTTACAGTATGTGACATGACATTTGAAGCATGAGCATAAGTAATTAAGAAGTAAGCCTTCGTTTTGCAAAGCCTTAAACAACGATGTTTGTCAAGGTTTTTTTAATCTACCCGCGTTAGGTAGGTACGGTGGGCCAAGAAAGTAATCTAGCAGTTTTTACAAAACTTCCTGTGAAACTAAAATCGTGCTGAGACAATACATTAAGAATTGTCAGAATATTATTGCAAGATAAAATTAACATTGTTGTTTTATGACGTGCAAATGAACAATCTTAGGGTGATAGACCCACAGAACACTTTTACTCCTACCGGAGGGTAGACCACATCTTTGGCCGACCGTACTTATTACGTAGGTACTTCATACTACTTGCTTGCACTCTCGGACGGAGGCACACTATGTACACATAGAGGCGCTGGAAACTGCGATGCAGGCAGTTTTCAACGTGTCCCAATTGTTTCATTTTGATACATACATACATACATAATATCACGCCTGTTTCCCATAGGGATAGACAGAGATCACGGATCTCCATTTGCTACGATCCTGACATACTTCTTTCGCTTCATTCACTATCTTATCATTCTTCATACATGCTCGTCAGTTTGGGGTACTCTTGAACTGGCCCTTTTCCAAAACGCCAAGGTCTTCCCCTAATGTTGTACTTACTTCAAATAAGGTATGTCTATGTTTATTACCATAACAGTGCCGGCAAATAGTGAGGCCTGAGGCCATACCATATTTATTATCTATTTATTTTTCGAATGATTATGGAATAAAAATCAGAAATAGACATCCAAGTGATGTATTAATAAATTCATACATTTTCGCCAATAATATACAATGAATAAAAAAAAACCTATTTCAACCACAAAAAATAAAACATGTTACATTATTGTTTATTATAGCTTCATTTGGTTACATAACTTTTTTTTACAAAGTAACAAATCGACAGGCTAAAATGGCATTAAATACATCATCACAATTACATACATTTCACAGTTATAATAAATAAATACGCTTTTTATAAGAGCTTTTTAAATCACACCTAGAGCTAGGTGATTCTCAATTAGTTTGAAAATACCTATAACAAAAAATAGGTAACTATAAACTAATCTACATTACCTACATTGCCTACGCTAATAGGTAAAAGTATACACAGGTGCTACTTTGCGCTTAGGTTGATGGCAATCTTAATCTTCTGAATCATTCATTTGCTTTGTATTTTACAAAGATTGTACAAAAAGTAACAGTAGATACAATAGATCAAATGCTTACTTTAAAAGATGCGAATATTACCTTTTAGCACATCATTATTTCACCAAATGAGTAGTAGCAGCAGTCGGAAATGTATCGTAGCCAGTCTAATAGTACCTAATACTTAACATAAAGAGCAATAAAATTTATTTTAGGTTATAGACGTAATTCATTATCTACAGATAATACTAATTATATGGCAACACGCGCGTTATTTAGGTAACTTTATAATGTTATATTCAGTAACCAGTATCACTTAAAAACTATGAATACAAAGATATTATAATTTAAAACATAATATACAAAAAGGTACAAATAATTTACAAGATTGGGAATGTTAAAATAATAACATAGACATAATTAAAATAATTATAAATATTCACGAGCTAGAGTTAGATACAGTTACTTTATTACAACGAGTTTCGAATACATTACTGATCGATATGGTATCTAATCTATGGCTACTCTAGTTCTATTAGATTGAAATTGATAAAATTTAACACGTAACAACAATTTCAAATATCCCAAGCGAGGCTATATGACTTTCTTTGGTCCGAAACAACGTAAAATAGAAATAGCAATTTATAATCTTCATAAGAATTCCCGGCCTATAGTCTCGCTTTACGAACACATCTAGACAGCATGCACCAACGATCTAAGACACCTCAATACTCACTACAAATTCAACAAACAGTACACTGGTCCAATAGACTGCTTGTACAATCAATACACTAGATCCATATCAATATTAGCAACATATAGAGACATACAGAGATGCTTTTACATCTGAATATAGTTGCCACTCTGCCCACCCCATTAGGGATACGGGCGTGATAATACATACATATGTATGTATGAATATTGACAGCTTTGAACAGTATTATTGATCGTATAAATCAGCCTAGCCTTTCACAATAAATATCTACATTTCTTTTGATCACATAATTTTTGGCAAATCACTTTTGAGCTGTACATTTGCTACCGTTCTAGGAGGTATGTATTTACAATGTCTACTTTGATATTTATTTGATATAATATTGTTTGCATTTGAATTGCTTTAGGAGAACTACGGAATCTCTAGACACATTTATATTTTGGAAATAACATTAAAATTTTATTTTACACATTTGAAATTAGTCTCGTTAGTAAGACGTCTACATAGATTGAACAAATTACTAGAACTAAAATCCTCGTAAGGACGGACTGCCTAATGGCAAACCTTAAATTAATGGTGTTATTCGCATAAGCTTTCAATTTGGATACAATAATTAAAACAAATCTTATTCGAATGTGTGTTACTACACTACTGTGTACATAAAACATCCAAATGTGGAATGGTTAAACATGTGAGTATTAAAAGTTGTGTATAACATTTGTTCCTGTGTAAAATACCACGATAGTGAATAGACTCTACTAACTGTCTTAATGGGATTTTGTAACATTTAAAACCCTTAGAACTTTGTAGTTTCATAATATTTTATTGTTTATATGCAATTTGACTAAGTAATTCAAGTCAGCGCATGCCGTTTATTTGAGGTATTTCAGGGAGCACCCACATAAAGAACACTTCTCTAGGACATTACATATGTGGTTGAAACCTGTCAATATTTTTGTATTGATATTCTCCGTCAAGGACTTTGTGGCGTTGGACATGTCAGACTGTCTTTTTGTGGTTAATTTCTTCAACAATTGAACAACGATTTGATAACAAGACAACTATTTCAACAATGATCCAGTTCTGTATATTGTGCGAAGAGTAAATAACTATTCAAAATAAGCTCATTGCCGTAAATGAAAGCCATAGCTTAGGCCAAAAGTTCTCACAGTGGTTATCTGAACATCGACAATCGAATCATTTCTTACATAAAAACAATGTACGCAAATTCTAACATGAGTTTTGAATACTTTTGTAATCTCCATCTTGTATCATAACTAACCTTTATGGCCATGCTTTAATACTGCGAAAGGTACGCCTAAACAGCCGTCTGGATAGAGCTACGTTTGTCTCGCTCTGTTTTAGTCTGGTAGCATGTGTACGAAAGAGACAGGGAACATTCCGCGTCGGGTCGTGCCTTCCACTTGACCTTCCATCCAGTTGTCGTCTTCTGTTCTCTCGTTTATGACTACGATGACTTCGCCTTCGCGGAATGATAGCTCGTCCTCATTGTCGGCTGAACAGTCGTAGAGGGCGCGTACTCGTCTTATACCACCCGTCTGCAAGATTCACATTTTTATTTAACAGCAACCCTGATCAAAATTGCTATCAATTTCTGTTCATTCTTTAGATAAAAGTTTTTGGAGATATATTTTTAATCTAGTGCATACATAAGTAAGGACTATGCGTAACAGGTTATGTCTTCTTGCGTTACATATAAGTCGTGCGACCGATTGCATCACTTTGACAGTATTGGTAGAGATCGCTTCTAGCGATAAGGCCGCCAATTGTTTATTTATACCATTATTTTTGTAACTTCAATGTTCTTTGGTATGTAAGTTCGTATGAGCTAGTGGCCAACTGTAGTGACGGAATTTTTAGGCCGCCTAAAGGCCTCCGTCATGGCTTAACGACTTAAAAAGCCGGGACCGACTGTTTAACGTGCCCTCCGAAGCACGGAATACAATAAAGTGTTATCTTATTGATATTATGATGCAATCGGTCGCGCAACTTTGTACTATCGTACGACAACGCTGACTGTAACCGACTGTAATCTATACTGGATGTAGCAAGCCATCTCCCAAATACTAAATCATCTCCCGAATACAGATTCCTCTATATATCCTATATATTTCCATAGACGACAGTGCAGCCATTTAAGACAGCTATATTATAATAGCTATATTGCAATACTAAAAATACGCTGAGAACGTTATTTTCAGCCAGCAATGTATATCGAACAGGCGGCCTTCAGAGGCTTTATGATTATTATTTCACTTTACATTGAGTACTTTCAGTATTACATCAGACTTATTACATCCAGTAGAGCTATGACGACTGCAAAATATAACGTACCATAGTAATAGAAGCAGACGGCGACCGCGAGTGAACGCTAGACGTATCAGAAACATCCAGCGAGCGACTGTCGCTGCGTCGCGACCGGTCGCGCGACCGCGTACTGTCGCACGACAAGGCTGACTGCAGCCGACTGTCTTCCAAACACGAGTCCGTCATATCACATAGCTCCAACGATGAGTCTTGACTAGAACATTCCTGAAAAATACAGTAAGTTTCTTGTGATTGTTGTTATAGTACTAGAAAATAGACGCTAGTAGATAGATACTCTGAATTTTCACATGAGCCACGTCAGTTCTGTAGTACATTCGATTTTCTAATCAAATCAAATTACTATGAACGTTTCCGTTTCCGAGTCTTTTTGAAAGACTAATACGATAGAATATGGTACGATCTAGCGATTAACTGAGGAGGCCTAAGGAGGTTAGACCGTGTATCTATCTAATAACGACTAAATGTCGTATTGCTAAAACTAAAATATCCGATGTTCCTAATAGTACTACTACGAACGAACTATACTAGAAGAAATATGCTACAATTAACCACTGAAATGAAATCCTATTTTTGTAGTATCTAAATTCTATTCATAAGAACATTAATAAAATAGGCTGCGGTGACCGCTTTCCATCAGGCGGGCCATATGGTTTTGTGTCAGCTTAGTGGTATGACAAAAAAAGAAAGATTGTCTTTTGCTGAGATGTTTTAAAAAAAAATTAAAGAAGTTTTATAGACTAGAGTGTATATTTTCTAATCTAAAGGCTATTGAAGCTCTAGTGTTTCTAAGGTCATTGACCTCTACCCCGTTCTATAACCGGACCGCCACCGTTCCGGTCCAAAAAAGTCCGACAAGCAAACTTCTAACAGAACTTTCCTTTGCTTCTTTATCTCGAAACGGTGCGCGGTGGCAGCAGACATCGAGATTGAAGTATCAGTAACAAAAAAAAAACAAAAAGAAATGCATGCAAGTAGTTAAACACAAAACAAAATAATGGTCAATAAAAAGTATTGATGATAAATATCGAGTTAAGTAGATTTTAGTCTTTGAATATGTGTTTTGTTTATAACGTAGGCAAATTATTAAAAGCTATTGCTTGATTTTGATTCACATGCATGCTATGTACCTATAAAAGCGACTAATACAGGTTGGTAAAAAAGTACCTTTCCTTTTTTTGGAAGAAGCCAATATAAGATACATTCTAAACGAGAGTATATTTCATGGAGATTTTTCAGAAAATAGAAAATTATATTTTAAAAATTACGACCTCTGAAGCGTGGCGGGCGAGTGCTCGGCTGAGACTGAAATGCTCTGCAAATATTTCTTCCTGGTCTGGGTGTTGTAATATTATGTGTTATAAGTATGTATTTACAAAAAAGTATATAAATATTTACTAACGGCCATCTCGTTCCCATAGTACAAGCTTTGCTTAGTTTGGGGCTAGATGGTGCTGTGTAATATATCCTCAAATATTTATTTATTATAAGTATGTATGTATTTACATGCATTTATTAACATAAACAAAGTTATGGATTTTTTCTGAAAGGTACTTTTTGACCACCCTGTACATAAATAGAAAAATAGTGTTTAAAAAGACTATCATATCTATTAAAACTAAACTGTCTAGAAATAAATAAAGAAGTAATGTATTTTTTTAGATTTTTTGTAGTTAGAGAGTCTTGATATTTTTTGTAAAATCCCTTGACTAAATGGATTAAAAACCAGGCCTAATACCCAGCAATATTCTTGCTTATTCTAAGAATGTTTTGGATAGCACTCAAAGTGTCCGATACCCACGACACATGGAATCCAAGTGTGCGGTCAGAACTATGAATGTAACTGTTGGATGTTATTAAGTATACAAAAAGGGGGTACACACAGTATTAGGGCGTAAATCAAAGGGGTAAGCGTAAGTAACACTAATTTCTCTTAATCGTTACCCGTTTCAGTTTCGCTTTCGCCTTATCCAGGTGCAATCTATTTTTCTTCTGAAGCAAAAACAAATTACCCTTTTATGTTAGTCGCTACACGCAGGGCCACTTGTTAGAAGAGATATCTATTTACAAAATATTGGTCAACTAGGTTTGGATAAGTAGAATAGGCATAGCTACCAATGCCCAACCTTGTATGTATTCTTTCCTCTCTCTATATTTTTTTTAATCGTGAAGACATTCTTAGGGTGTCTGCGGACCAAAGCCTTAGCCTTAAAAACAGCAGCTTTGTTATAATTACAATTCATAAAGCTATTGAAAAGTGAAAGTTAACATCAGTACTAACTATACTTTCCTGAACATCGGTTAATTTGATTATCTAGTTTGTTTCATAATCAGAAAATCATGTATAGGTCCCATAAAAGAACCCGCGGGAAAACATTTCCACGTAGAAACTGTTTGTTGTCTTTTATTTACGTGTTACATTTATTTTACTAAAAAGAATAAATTAATCATTTGAACATTTGTACGCAAGTGTTTCTGAGCATATACTTTTTCCGCGGATTCATTTACATGACGGGAAACTTAGTCCCAAAACTTTTTTACCCGACAAAACTCCTCTGAACTTTGGCTAAAACATCAGATAGTACACTAGGAATTCATAATGTACTGTAGGTTATAAAGTAGGTACCTTTCTTGGCGGTGGGGTGGGTTCGTCCCTGTGATGCGCTCCATTGTGCATAGTGACGGGAGGCGGCGTCGGCGGCGGCTGTTGCGGTCTGTGCTTCACTACACCGCTTATCACTGAGGAGAGGAAACAAAACACATAAGAACAAATGAAAGCACCTGCATTGAGGTTCTTGTACGTGCCCGCAGAAAGCGAAACACTATGCGGGTATATATTGCGGATATGCTTGTATTTTTGGCTGAAGCTGTAGCCTTAACGGATGAACGGATTTGACAAATGAGGTCCAGTTGGATTTATTGGATGATGAGTGTCATAGGGTGTAAAAGTGTCAAGAAATACAATATGGCGACAGTAAGAGGCCACTTATAATTTATTAGCTGCCGTCCGCGGCTTAGCTCACGTTGTACCCATATAAAAAGTAGCCTATATGTAATTCCAGCACACATATTATGTATATTCCAAGTTTTATTCAATTCCGTTCAGCCGTTTAGGCGTGATTGAGGCAGAAAAATACAAACTTTCGCATTTATAATATAGGTAAGATTCCTTTGACTGTCGCTGTAGATAATTATCATTGGATTTGTCTGGATCACTGTAGTTACATACACTCATAGTCTAAAAAAAATAATAAAATACCCAATATGGCGGCTGTGAGCAGCCATTTTTGAAATGAAATAATATGAAGTGTAAAAAATCCAATATGGCGGCTGTACTATGTTGCCTTAATTCTACGCAGTCGGGTTTTTTTTAATAAATACCTACTTGTTTGTTAGATATCTTACCATGCAGTGAGCGCGCGCTGTCTGCAGAGGGGGAGGGTGTAGAGCGAGGGTGCGGAGGGGGGTGGGAGAGGGCGACGGCCGGCGGCAGCGGCGCCGCGCGCTTCTTCAGACTGCCTATGTTATCTGAAATTTGTAGATTCATAATATTAGCTGTCTATAGCCGAGATAACCGATAAAAAGGAGAGCGGCTTTTCACCCGCAGCTTGGCATGGGTATTCCCAGACAGTATGTGACAGTAGACATTATGTGGTCTACACTTTCAAACGGTGAAGGAAAACGTAGTGAGGAAACCGGCATTTCGTAGAACCAACATGTTCGAAACATTTGTCAAGTGCACGAAAGGAGCCTTTTGAGACGCACTTTAGTCCTTTCTTCTTTCTTTTCCTATACTGGTTCGAAAGAATTAGAGACATGAGTAGTAGAAGTTTAACTGGGATAGTTTGGGGGAATACAATACCAGAAGAGATAGAAGAAAACTGTCTAAGGAACTATTTTCTTCTATTTTTGGCTTAATACAAGCTTAAGTTGTCCAGGAAAATGGATAATATTGATAAAAACTTTCATTTCATGATAATAGACTCGTTGTTTCACCACTTTTCTTCGAAACCGGTGTTAAGAGTACCGAAGCTTACCTAGTAATTCAGTTCTAAATAGTTCAGCAGTACTTACAAACATTAGGCTTCCGTGGCAGAGTGGTTGGAGTAGGCGGGGCGTGATGTAACGAGTCGCAAGTTGACGAGCGAGACCTTAACACAGGCGACTCCCCACCGCCGGTGATGGGCCTTTCCTGGACCACGCCCGCGTAAGACGGCGGCCTTGACCGCGGGCATTTCTTCTCAGGGGTCACACTTCCGTTTTGCTGCAATTTTGAAAACCAATCCATGAATATCTGAAAGAAATTTGTTATGATAGAATGCTACGGTTTAGTACTGTTAGGTGCGGTTTTCGAAGTGGCGGAGGCGTGGCGAAGACAAACACAAATAGTACAAATATAGGACATGACTATCTTTGATTCATTGACAATTGATTCATTTGACATACAATTCATCACAAATAGTACAATCTCGGTGGCGTGGCGGGCGAGTGCTCGGTTGAGACGCAAGAGACACGAGTTCGATTCTCGCTACGGGAGAAATGTTTATATGTTCTGCAAATATTTCTTCCGGATCTGGGTGTTATGTATTATAAGTATGTATTTACAAAAAAGTATATAAGTATTCTATCGGCTATCTGGAGCCCATAGTACAAGCTTTGCTTAGTTTGGGTCTAGATGGCGCTGTGTGAAATGTCCACAAATGTTTATTATTTATTTATTTATGACGCAAGCATTGTACACGAGTATAGTTCGAGACACCCCAGAAAAAAAAGTGCGCATAATAAGTATTTATTTATTGTTTAGGGTATTTATGTACTATTAGATGTTGCGTGGTAAAAAATATCCTATGTGTGATGTACGTGAAAAACATACGCAAAAACTTTACGTCACTTAAATAACTTATTAATCATTATTTGCTATTGTTGCAATCAGGGTAAAGCATATTAGTGTCCACCTCTGTTTTTCTATATTTCTATTGCTAGTTCTATTCTGTTTTTATGTATGTGGCTGTGATTGTCGTTGTTGCACCTACTCTCCCTACCCTACCTAGGTTACAGCCGAAAATCAGCGTTGGTTGTAAGTTTTACTTACTTCCAGCACATGCTGAGCTGGACGCCTTTTTGGCACCCACACTTTTAGTTAAGTAGTATATAAGTTAGTTTAAGGTTTTTTTTGTGTGCCAAATAAATGTTTTCATTCATTCATTCATTCATTCATTCATTTTAGAATTTTTAATATTACTGTCATTTCTTGTTAAATTATCTGAGCATACATTTTGTGCGGAATGTATGCTCAGAATTTTTGAGTTCTTTTTACAAGTCGCGTCACTTATAATTTTATAACCTTTGAGGTCGGCGCTACGTCACCCATGTATTTACTCCATATAAGTACGAAGAAAACATGTCTTTGCCACATCTCTGCCACTCGTGTATAAACCGCGCATTACACTTGCCTTGTTGCCAGTGAAGCTTGGGAGGAAGACTTGTTAGTTCTACTATGTTTAGAAGAAACTTAATGGAAAATGTAAAAAAAAGAAAACTATAAGAGATGAGTACGAAATACATAATATCTCAATTCTGAGTTCTTCATGCGAAATGAAAAAAATCATAAAACAATGGACAAACTAACCAAGAATCAATGATAACTATTTTTTTCGCTTAGAGTATGACCAGGATACCCAATTAGTTAGGTTGTTCATCGACCTTAGCTCAACCAGAATAAATGTCAAATTCCAATGAACGTGAACAATGAACCAACTAAAAATCAATCATAATTATTGTTTTTGCTTAGAGTATGGTCAGGATATCCAATTAGTTAGGTTGTTCAATGTATCGACATTCGAAAATGCGACCTTAGTTCAACCCGAATAAGGGCCAAATTCCAAAGTTAGCTATGCGAATAAATGAAACTTCTAAACTTACCCTTTCGTCAATAACGGTGTCGTCGTCAGAGAAGTCTGTAGAGCCGTCATCGTGAGACAAGTTCCAATCGATGTTGATGTTCTCGAATATACTCTTCTCTCGTTTGTCTACGCTCTCCAACTGCGGACGTAATAATACCTTGGTAAGATAAGTGCCATAATTTCAGAACGCATGCAATACATTTTTATTTTTTTGTACTAATTAAAAAAAAATTGTAGTTTTCTTTGTAAGGAACTTAATGCTCCGTGGTCTTAGAGGTGGGCGTTTATAGTTGCGACACAGTTTTTAACCACTGCAGCTATCATCGTGTACTAATTATGTTATTTATGAGCCCGTGTATATTTTGTTCCTAAATAAACTATTTGTATTTGTAACCATAGCGCACAGTCGTGATTTATTTTATGAAAACGAACTTCATGTTTGTATGTTAGTTTTTTGTAGGGGGTAATCTCAGAAACTACTAGGCCGATTCTGCAAATGATTTCGGTGGTAGAAAAAAAAACACTACCCCGAAGTTACATAAAGTCGTGTCACCAATTCTTTCTAACCAATGTGGTGAAAAGATTTAAAGTGCGCCTGAAAGGCTCCTTTTGTGCGCTTGACACATGTTTTCGAACTCTTTTTTAGGTTCTACGACATGCCGGTTTCCTCACGATGATTTCCTACATCATCGTTTGAGAGTACTGACCTCTGAGTTGTTTTAAAATTGCGTGAATAAAAGTTAAGCTAGTTAAGTGGGGGCCCGTCTAAACTCAAAACCCAGACATAAGTCTTAAGAGTAGTTCATATTTTGTAGATTTAAATCTATGTCATTTAAGACATACTATTTAAATTGTATTGTAGTTGTGTGTGACATTTCCAATTGTACAGCTGTATCTTTATGGAATAATTAAATTAAATCCTCTTTTTAAGTAACATTTTCATTTACTCACCAATTCAGTACACCCATGGTGGCCCAGCTGCCTGGCAATTTGTAAAGGCGTGCGCCCACTGCCATCCTTGAGCGTCGCGTCGGCCCCCGCTTTCAACAACAGCTTCATAGGTTCTGTCCTATCCGTAGCCGAGCATAAATGTAGTGCTGTCATCCCAGTAGTAGTGGCCTTGTCTAGGAGAGTAGCACCGCCATTTTGGACTAGGAAATCCACTATGTGGAGGCAGGATCCATCGCCTAGTTCGCGAGATATGGCAAGATGGAGCGCCGTCTCGCCGCAATCCTGGAAAGTCAAGGTTATTTTTCATGGTTCTTGGGAAGTCTGTAGGGAATGTGAAGGGATTATCCCTTCCCTACTAATAGATGTTCTGTCTTCAGAGGAGCAGGTAAATGATAAAAGTCTGTGTTCCACATACTGAATTTATACTTGCATTTTTACATGAGTGAACCTAGCGAACGAGCCACATCTAAAAGTTAGGCGTCAGCCCGATTACCTGTTACCTAGCCGCTACAAATCTTAGGTTCGCAGTGGCCCAAAATAGGAATGATGATGATGGGAAATCTGATAAACAATAGTAGATTGTTATACAAAGGACTAAAGTGAACCATTACATAAGAGGTCGTTTTACTCTCGAAATTTAGCGAGGGAGTAAATTAAAAACCGTATTATAATAATGGCTTTTTAGCGCCGTTTGTTACACTCTACTTTTCACTACGATTGCAGGAAAATAAAACAATCCAATGCATTAAATACTTCAGTTCATCTTAGGATTTTAAATTAGAAGTGGCTGCAATTTTTCTTATGTGGCTCTGTCCTCCCCATTAGGGATACGAGCGTGATAATATGTATGTATGTAATATTAAATACGGTCACCAATTCAATTTGTAATTAGAGAAAAATTCTATTTGCTTTGCTTTCTATGTCGGGGCAGTGATAGCTTCGTTACGAAACGGGGTTGTAGGTGCCCTAGGACTCAAGAAATGTTGACCCATGAAACTCTACTTACTGAGCTAGGTAACGGAGCAGCCAGATCAGCTCCCTCAGCGTAAGCTTGCAACAGATTCTGTATGTGTCCGTTGTTGACCGCGTGTTCAACCTCCGACTGTCTTTCTGCCGAGTCGCAGCAAGTCCTCGCCGCCCACGCTCTGAATACGTACTTCTCTCGGATGAAACGTAAGCGTTCTTCCCTGTAAGCATTATTTAAGTCTTTTAAACTCTTGACTTTTTATTTTCTGCTGGACTGGGAGTAAAGCTGCTTCTCTCCCCGAACATGTCATAAAAGTCGACTAAGGGATAGTATCTTCTCCAACAAGACGGACCATCTTTATGGGCGATGGGCTGATCAGAGGTCACCATGGTTCACCATATCCAGTATGCAGCCACAGCCATACCCGTATCCGTATTAAAAGACCCAAGAGTCTTTGAATACGGATACGGGTATGGCTACGGGCGTGATGATATGTATGTATGAATGGAAAAACTTTACATTTGTGAAAATAATGGGAGATGCCTTTGCCAAAATAAATAAATAATAATGAGATCTACGATCGACGAAGTTAGTTTAACAAGGATGTATTTTGCAGATGGATAGGAACTTAGGTATGTTTAACATTGCCTAATTTATGGCGTGTGTCGCGTCTGTGGTTGAAGTTATAATAATTTTGCCAATGGCAATTCATCAAACATTATATTTTGTCAATAAAATTATCAACTTCATGGAATCCAACTAAAACTCAAATAAGCTTTTCCATCTTCATAATTATTATTAAAGTTTGTGAAGAAGTTAGAATTCTGGCTGAAATAATAAAGTAGGGTTTCACATAACTTACATGGTACTCTCAGGCGTAAGCTTATCTCTCTCATCCAGTGTGTTCTCCATGACCTCATTGAACATCTGATTGCCGAGATGCCTCGCTAGAAGCAGCTGAGACGTGCTGAGCCGGTCGAGGGTAAGGGACTGGATCCGAGATATATGCACGCCGAGCTCACGGTGACTGCCCGAGCATTCGATGCAAACTATCACCCCGAAGTTTGTTGAGAGCCAGGTGGGGTCTGGAAAACGACCATTGTTATAGGTAAGACTGTTCCTGCTAATATTTATTAACCGGAAAGTTTGTATAAATAAATAACACCCAACAGTCACATACATAGTCCTGACCCATCCTGACCCCACACTAGGATTCCCTGTGTCGTGGGTATCTCATGGATTTGAATGATACTTGGTATTTACATACTATGGAATAATATCTAGGCCGTCTACCCGTGACTTCGTCAGCGTGAAATCCATACTAATATTACAAATGGAAAAGTATTTCTGTCTATCTGTCTGTTACCTCTTCACGCCTAAATTGCTGAACATAATTTAATGAAATTTGGCAAGGAGTTAGAATCCATCCCGCAAATCAGCAGTACGACTACCAGTACTGTCGTGGCGATATCACCCTTACATTTATAGTGTTGTCCTTTTTCCGCTCGGTTATCTCAGTCCTACAATATGCTCCACACACACAAAATGTGTGCGGACAGGCCGCTTAGAAGTAAGAAGATTCAAAGGCCATCATAATAAACGACCCTTCCTTCCATTCTTCCTTCCTTCCTTACAGTTGGCAATACAGACACCAACTTACTGTTCGCGCAGTCGGCACACACTTGGTTCCCCGGCATGGCTCGCACCGCTCGTATTATAGACCATTGCAGTTCTAACAGTCAAAGTCCATTGTCGTTGCTTTCCCCTGCTTGTTGATGTAAGGCCCTCATAGGCACCCCTACCTTACAATTAAAAATACTGACGTCAAATTACCATTAGTGCTAGCGCAGTCGGCACACACTTGGTTCCCCGGCATGGCTCGCACCGCTCGTATTATAGACCGTTGCAGATCTAACAGCGAGTGTCCATTGTCGTTGCTCTCTCCTGCTTGTTGATGGAAGGCCCTCATGAGCGCCCCTTCCTTACAGTTGACTAGTACTGATGTCCAAGCACGTTGCTCGTTTTCGTCCTCGGCTTGGAAATGGTAGGTACGGTTATCTGAAAGGAAAGTAAATGCTGCTGATGCACGATTTATTTACCTAGTCACTCAAAAATATTAGCTGTAAATGTGTACTGTCAAAACAAATTCACAAATTATTTGGCTCGGTCCATCATAATAGTTGTCAAGTCTTAAAAACACGCCGTAAAACAAACTAAAATAAATGTCACGATCACGACTTCACAGGTAATTTAATTAGCAAGTTGAAATGTCTCTCATTGTAGACTATTAAATTGTAGCACAATTTATTTCAAACATTGTAACATTGTATAAAATATTTGAATCCGGGATGTAGTCTATGGAACAGGGCACATGCCCTCTTCATAACAACGTTCTAACCACAAACCCGTGAACAATATTCTTACTTATTATGAAAGGAAACTTACATGAGACTAGATCAAACGCCCTCTTATCATCAGCCGCCACTTTAATCTGGCACGTGAGGAGATTTACTCTCGCCGGAATCTTGTTCTCATCCGCGTGGAATATATCCAGGAACCCTTCCGCTGTGACACGACATCGTCGTTTTTGCCACACCCGGCGAACTTTCCCTTCGGATTTCTTTAAGAGATATCCACTCCGGGTACTCCCATGTTGTTTGTCGCCTTGGAGTTGGTGGAGCGAGTAGCCACCCACTGCTGAGGCAACCTGGAAAGTATTTGAAGAATGGTATGGGATGCGTCATTGTTATGACAAGTCGTTCAAGTTTGAGAATATTGTTTAGAGAAAGAAAATTTACAACAATTGTTACTTTGAGTTCGAGAACTCGAATATCAAGATGTCTCAGCATTTGAAATGTGTCACATCTCGGGACGCAAACGAAAATTGGCAGTCGTATAAGAATTTAACACCTGGCAGCAAGTTTCAAAAGCTACTACCTACAACTAACCTCTCTATCCTGTGGCGCAGCGGCTCTCAACATATTCCTGAGTTCAAAAAGCCTCCGTCTCTCGTCGTCCTGCTGCTGTCTGATCTTCTGCAGCTGAACACTCAAATCCGCCACATAGACGCCAAAATGCTCAATCGTCTTTAATCCATCTTGGAAGTAGTTCGTCTGAGCATGGTAGTATTCCACTAGATGTTGCAGCAACTCGATGCCTTTCTTCGTCTTTATCTCGTTGAATTTGATCAGGTACTAAAAAAAAGTTTTCACTGATAAAAAAGTTTTTACAAAATGTTGAAGGGAACAGACAGGGCGACGCCAAATTACGCGTGGGCAAGCCTATCGTCTCCACCTGAGAGCGTATCGAAACGCGGGATAGCCACGAGCGACACTCGTACTTTGGAAACTAACCAATTACACCATGTCCTTCCGCGAGTTAAAATTACTCCCTGTGACGCACGCGCACGCGGTTCGTAGTATCCAGATTTGTCTTTCGGAGTTGTGCAATAAACAGGCGCGCGACCTTGCTAGTTTTCTTGGCGAGTCGCCTACTGAACTTGATTAAAAGATTTCTATATTTCGGAAGTGTGGGTGAATATACCTTATACGGAGCGCGTGGGTTGTTATGGGTTTGAGAGGTGGTGTGAGACAGAACAAAGCAAGGGTCATGTCATGCATTCAGCGTCGCACGGCCGCGGCGTGGTGCGCCGCGCAAGGCCGGTCGTCGACCTGGCGTGGTACCGCACCGACCACAGGACTTAGCTTTCTTTTTAGCACGACAATGAAACTGGCCTCGCTTTTATGCCAGAGGTCTCTGCTAGCTCTACCGCATATGGGCTTTGTTTTCTAAAACGTTTTTACGAAACCTTGTTAGCTTTTTCGCTAATTCTATTTAGCCATTATGTTTATCTGTTTTTCCATTAGAGATAGCAAAGGTAAACGACGAGTACAAACGGGATTTCTTCATCTTGTCAGGAAACGAAATCAACAGAGCGCAGTCAAAACTACCTACAGACAATAAGCTGTTTATAATGCTGCTGGAGATTGTAAGAACAATGCATTCTCTGAATAAAATAGAAATGCTTAGTACGCAGGAATGTGGTCATCGCCTTCTAAATTTTAACTTTTGGGTTTTTTGTATTGCAAGAATTTATGTAGGTACTCATACTCCGCACACAGAAAATTTGAGACGGATTGAAATTAAATTTCATTCGAGACGTTTAATGGGTTGAACAACACGCGAAATTGGCAACGAATTTGAAGGAGACAAATACGAGACGAAGTCTAGGGTATAGCCAATTCTAATCCAAGCTTCTAGATTAATTCTATTTTCAACACAAATTATGACGTTGTCGGGTTGCACCTATTATTTGCCTATTTCAAACTTTCCTTACGCGTTCTAAAGGTTTAGCAATGCTCGTCAAGAGACATCGTTTAGCATAGCATATTTCACAACTCCTCGTAAATATAGTAAGTACAATGTACAAATTATTGACTACTCAAAGTATCCTCTGGAGTAATTTTGCCCGTGAACTGTACAAACATTTGGCTTGAGCGAAGATCCATTAGATATATAGACTATATATGATTACAAAGTATAAGAAAATATAAGTCCTGTTGGCATTGCGTTCAGACAGATATTTCGCGGACGCGACGGACGGCTCGTAAACCACGTCATTGCTACGCATCTTTATTGCAACCTTCAGTTTTAATGCTGATAAAGTTGATTTATTGATTGCACTGTAAATGGTATTCATTTCTAGCTAGGTTCTGCTATCTTATCTGTTTTGCCCACATCGTATTTTCCAGTGCATCGACGATATGAGTACAATCACCTAGATTAGCAACCCATATCTAATGAATGATTTCGAATTTTAACTTGAAAAAATTAATCTATGTATTCTAGGGACAACTGTTTCACCTTGATCAATATTGATTTCATCAATTAGTCAGATTGATATAGATACCAGATTGCTAATGAAAAGTCTCCGGTTCTGTGATTGGTGCAGCTAATTGCAGATAATTGCCCCGCTAAAAGATACAAATCAATTTGCATATTATACTGGCCGACCTCCAAAAAGAGGAATCTTTTGGCTTTGTTATTGAAACACTTGTAGACCATTGTCATTGTCAATGTACATGTGACCGTTTACCCCTGTGCGTGGGATAAACTACTATATAATCTTTGTATCGTCGGAGAATAACGGGATTCGCAGTGTCCAGTCACTGCTATTGTGTGGTTTAGACGGTACAACGCTACACATGTAGGTACAATGTATCAAATTAAAGTACGTAGCGTAAACACTGCCAGAGCTGGATAAATTGTACCTCACGCATTATTAATTGCATTCCAGGATGCAATATAAGGTACCTACAATTTGTAAATGTATGTGACAGAGTAAATGAACGGTGGATCAAAAGTAAATAAGGAAGGAAATAAGTATTTAATAAACCTGTAATAGATTGTCATGGATTTGGTGGAAGACTAGTTTACCTACATCAATCTAGGTAGGTTTCTATTATCAACAGCACTTGTGTACAAGTTGTGTACCTACATGAAAAGCGCTTGTCCTCTTCCGTCAAACAAAGGTTTCTTGTGACCTTCATCAACCTTATCGCTGACAAAAATCTATTCAAATTCATACCATAGAAATATTAACGAGATTACGAATGATAAAAGATGGAGGAGGGAAACATGGTGGTTATGAGGGAAGGAAAATGATGATAATGATCATAGAAATATAGAATCGCTTGAATGTAGTACACATATATAGCATAAATGATTCATAGAATTTATCATACAAGACATCATCTTTCTGTATGCAAGTTATTTGCCTAGGTCGGTCATTAACCAGCAAGGGCGGTTAGTTGGACGAGATAAGACGAGTAGATAAAACCACAATTCTAAGCTTATTGAAAACAGTGTTCAAATTACTGTGTAAACTGCTTGACGGCTAATATATTTGAAGCCAAATAAGAACAGGTAATTTGAGGCTTAATAAAATGGCAGGTTGACCAGCAGGTTGACCACAGGGGTATTTGGAAGCCAGAAATTACCCAGCCACAATTAATACACCGTTTAACTTTGCTCGGCGGCGAGGTGCAAATACGAGTAGGCATGATCCTATTAACTTTTTAAGCTATTTTGCATAATCTGGCTAAGAAATTGGATTATAAAGATTATCTAGGTTCCTGTTCTGTTTATAAGAGGAAGGAAAAATATTGTAAAAACAAAGGTCCCATGGTAACGAAACAAAGGTCACGACCCTCAGCAATGAGGACATTTTCATGCAACTCAGAAAAGGAAAAGCACTCAATGATGATTTTAAAGCAAAATCATTTTAGATGAAACCTTTTAGAATTAAAAATAAATAAGTTATATTTGGGGATTGCAGATAGTCATCGAGAACTACCCGGCATCATCTTCAAACTCATCTGCACCACCAACAGCCTCAACACCAACGAGGATACTGGAACACTGCTGCCAACATCCCAAAATCATTCTCCGATACTTCAAGGAGTTGGGCTGGCTGGTGGAGGATTAGCAGGGGGATAATGCACAAAACACCCCACCGCGGGACCTCAGTGCAGATCTTTGTTTCCCTACCATTAGTTAGAATCAATTAAAATTAGATAGAAGTTTGAATTCAATTTGTTCTAGCGTCAAAGCAAAACGAACTATTGCTGTTAAAATCATGGCTATTCAACAAAATTACGAAATAATTTCTTAAGACTATCGTTATAATAGCTGTTCCTGTAATAAGTAAAAAACAGTCCGTGTAACACTCAGGGATAATGTACCTTTCTACCGGTGAAAGAATTTTCAGAATTGGTTTAGTAGTTTCCGAGATTACCTTCTACAAACTTACAATCTTTACCTTTTTAATTAATATTGTAAAAGAATGAGTTTTGCTGATTCATGCTATGCGAGTACATTTTTAAATATAAACCCGGAAAATTATTAAAATAAGCATTCCATTAGTATTCATTATGCGCTATTACAGTCTCGAGTATAAAAATTCTTCCCAGAATATCTCACACGAACGTGGTCAAAACTAAACATCCGCATTGGTTATCCCAAAGCGCAAAGTTAAAGATTACATCGGAATGTACGAGAATGTTACCACATTTTTGTAGATTTTTAGATATTAACACAGAAATAAAACTCTAAATAACAATCCTGAAAAGACAGCCGTAACAGTAGATACAGAAGTAATCACCCTAAAGTGTAAACGTTTTGTTAAACAAACAAATTAAACGTAGTAATGATCAGAGGAACATGTTAGGGATAAACAAAACAAAATAAACTGGTACCAAAGTAATAAAGCCACTAGATAAAGTATACCATCTAAAGTTACTATAAACAAGACAAGGTTTGTTTGGGTTCCCAGTTGAAGAGCTAATACATACAAATGTTTTCTACGTTTTGTAAGCATTTACACGTATATACTTTGTAAGTCGTAAAAGATGTTAATAATATTACGAGTACTTACTACAGCTACAAGGCATAGGTACCACTTTCCTGTACAGTGTGTACATACTTGTACATAGCAGGATTCGAAGCCATAATCATTGATATTTTAAAGTTTGGCAATATTGATTTGGGACCTTAGAATGGACCTAAACTAATATTTGTGAAATTAGATTACTGATTGTCATTCATAGTTTATTTAGGTATGTTGCTGACTTCGTGCCCTATCGTCGACATTACTAACAAAAGTACTAAAGGCTACTTCGGTACTACTCGTAGACGCCCTATTTATTCTTGTAGAGATTTTTTTTAGATACCTCACACATCTGCAACTGAAACAGCCTCCTCTCCTTCTCCATTTCATCAGCTATCTCCGCCGGTGTCACTTCACTCCTGATGAGGCCAGCCTCTTTCGCCTGCGATTTCTTCTCCTTCTCAAGTTTCAGGTACTTTGACTCGTAGTCTTTGGATGCTTTATCAAAAGGCCTTTTAAGGTCACCTTTGACGCCCCTTAAGTCTCCTTTTAGGAGACTGTCGACTGGAAACATGACTATGTTGTTTATGTTCTGCATCTGTGGACAATGTATAAGGTTTATGGCGTGTCTGAATTGTAGCAGTAAAGTGTGTTTCAGTATCATAAGGTGTGAAAATAGAGTCATAAAGATACGGACCATTTTCTCTGCATATAACAGTAGAACAACAGACGATTAAAAGATACTAGCTTTCGTCCGCGGCTTCGCTCGCTTTATACCCGGATAAAAAGTACCCTATATGTTATTCCAGCACACATACTATGTATATTCAAAGTTTCATTCAAATCAGTTCAGCTTGATTGAGGCACAAACATCGTCACATCCTCACAAACTTTCGTATTTATAATATTAGTAGGATAGCAGCGTTCATTTCATTGCCCATGCCTACGATAAGACATTTGGCTGCGCTCGAGGCTAGTTGCTTCACTATCTACCAACGTTTTAATAGGCATTCTGTTCTTGCAAGTGAATGCATCGCCTGAATAAGCGCCAATATCGTGATACGAATAATGATGCCAATTGGGCAACAATGATACCTGCGTAAGTGATGCATCATTTTGGCGTACATACAAGATAATAACCGTGACCTAGTAAAGATTTTTCTTATTGTTTTGATACATGTCGTAACCGGTAAGTTCACATCTCACATGTTTACAGTTCACATGCAATAACATAAATGGATGAAACAGATACGGTAATTAACACGGTTGACTGTATAATGATTGCTCTAACAGACAGCAATTAAACAATAAAAACACGAAGGCGATATGTTTGCCCATAGGCGCATTCACAGGAGGCTGATTATGTAACCAATGAAGTGCGTGCGTCGCTGACAGACGAGACGGCGAGGGCGAACAAAGGGGTGGACGTTGAACCACACAATAACCCTTCCTGAATATTGTGAACGGCCACTGAACACCGTTAATTGTTGCATAACAAGGACAAATTGCCACTGGCCGCGAGAAATCAATAAGCACCTAACTCACATAATAAATGGACGCAGTCAGCAGCTGTCAACTTTGAGGCACTTCCTCAATATTATTAAAAGAAATACGTGCACGTTCCGTGATATTCGAGCTCGACCTTAATCAAGTCTGCGAATACTGCGCACTAAATTGAAGGAGCGTTTCTGATTTCGATACGAAGCACTCGTAAATTGTATTTTGGGATTTTTTTATATGATCAAAGGTTTATTAAAATCAAAGATTATAATATCATGCCAGATTTTTATTTCTATCGTTAACCTTACCAGCGGTAGATATACGATTTCAAATTCGGTAAACTTCTAAACTAGTCTTTTTCTGCTAATATTTTAATTTCGAGAGTTTGTAAAGGATGCTTGTGGTTCTATTTGGATGAAACTTAAGATAGACAAAAATCGACCTAGAACAGCATAGTCTATATTTATTCGGGTACTACACGAGCAAAGGCACGGGCAGAAGCTAGTAACTCATGAATACGCTCGATTAATCACAGAAGGCTTATTTGCCCAGCGAATTGAATTTCCAACAGGGTTCTGTGAAGTTGCAAAAGTGTATAAGGTATCGAGTTTAATAAGAGTTGAAAGGAATGGGGTTCTGAGAACACTCTTGAAGATGTACTTTCATCGTCATAAACTTTGATCGAGTAATATTTACTGCAGTTCAAGGTTACATAATTCAAAGAACAAGCAAAAGTTAGTTTAGAGATAAAAAAATATTCCGGTGATTTGGCAACAAAGGAACTAATCAGAATAATGAAGAAAGACGTAAACATTATCGACCTTGGAGAAACTAAGTGGAAGCTCTACCCACGTTCGGAATCAATACTTGCAAAAACAAGCTAAACTACTTTATTAATTAAGCGGACTTTGAATATAGCCACAACTATTCCTTTTGCGTAACGAATAACTAAGATCACAATAAGAAAAGATCAGACAAATTAGTCAGTGAAGGTGTTAACAAGCACTTTTTACTACGAGAATATTTCTGAGTAATGAAAAGTAATGTAACTATGATCATTGTTTAGAACGTGAGCACGTGCGATCTTTACGCTAGAGCATTGTATGTAAATTTTAGTCGCACGGCTAAATAATGTTAGCAAATATGCCCGAGGCCGACAGGAATGAATTATGATCTGCAGAGTTTATGGAATACAAATGGCTTGTTTAGTCAGTGATGATCATATAACTCGGGAAGATGATATGTCATCTTTGCAAACCGCATGGCAATTGCAACTTAAAAAGAAAAAGGATTCGCCTGCAGGGATTACGGTAATGATACAGAACATTTATATACAAACGAATGAGTAATCAGGTAGCTTTAGTTTCAAAAAGCTTTCCAGAATCACATAAAAGAGAACAATCGACCTGAATAAAGTTGAACTGTTTAAAGTTAGAAAGTCCAACATAATTTGAGAAATAATGGAACTTTCCCGTAACCATTCACCAGCTCCCGTAGGCTGGTGTGGGTTGGACTTTAATTTGATTGCTTTTGAAGTTTTATGGTAAAATTATGTTTTCGTAATTCCGAAAATCTTTTCCTGGATTTTTGTCAAGCGAATCCCGCTTCCCGCCTGTTGCACGCATAAAACGGTTACTACCGAGGTTCCTGGGAAACGAATTAAATATGTATGCCAACTTGCACGGGAAATCAAATATTAAAACGTTGTTAGGATGGTAAGCTCGTAAGAACTGCAAAGCAAATTGCTAAAATACGTTGTTGGTATTCATTAGTTTCATTCGCTGCATGATGATAGCGGTATTTCGGAGTGTTCTTTTGAGTTCCTTTACGATTGATCTAACGGACAAAATTCGGGGAGCGAAACGGACCGAGGCACTTCATATTCTGTCGTGCGAAACGCCACAAAAGCCAGAAGGGTGAGTAATAGCCCGGACACAACTTACACTTTGTACTAATGAGGATTCATAAGTATTGTTACTAATTTGGATCTCGCTACTTAGCCTGCTTTCTATAATTAATCAAATGTAGGTGTGTACTGCGTAGGATGTGCGTGGGCGTGTCGTGTAGGCTAGGTAACTATGCAGAAGATATTCCAAACTTTAGTTAAACTGCTACTTCTACGCGCTGAATAAATTTCTGACAAAAACAATAACAAAAAAATTACAAAACTATACTGGCCAAATGCGATTCTACTCTTACACCGACCAATCAGATATTTCACTTTGCGTGTTCAAAGTTCAGGGGTGGTTTGGTTTTGTTTTTATCATAAGCGGACAGACAGACGGACGGACGTTGAGGGTCAATAAAAGAACAACAATGAGAGAAACCAATAATTTATATTCCTGTAAAGAAGCGATGTAACCAAGGAACCAAACAAAGGCCCTGAGATTTAGGAAGGACAAAGGATTGCATCGTGTCAAGGGCAGGTCGCTGATTCTGCGCAGTACAAACTTGAAGCACAGAATAAATAATATTTCGTCAGGGTCTCGGGAACCCCAGGGTCTTATAATCACGCAGGGCTGTTTCAAGTTCCAAAATGCTGCATGTTTATTTGATTAGCCCGTACCTTGAGAAAGTTGTAGTGTTGACGTACTGTGTTATATAAATGTAATTTTTTATGTTGGAAATAAACTAACATAGGTAAAGCTAATGACACGACATTGTATACTCGCATATAAAATGGATGGATATGACTTATTGTACAAACTGATTCACTTGACAAAGTGATTGTACCTAACATAATACGATGGAACACAAATTTGAGATACAGCAAAAGCTCGTAACACGTTTGAATTAGTTTTCAACCTCACTTTTACGAATACTAAAAGCAACAAAATAAAACACCAACAGGTATGAAATTTAATCTACCTGGGCTAAAACGATTCTAGGAACACTTCGCTGGCTGCAGTTCTTTGTTCGTTAAAACATGATAGCGTAGATCTTCATTCATTTTTAGAGTTCCATACCCGAAGAGTGCCGACGTGACGAGACCCTATTACTAAGCCATCGCTGTCCGTCCGTCTGTCAGAGGGCTGTATTTCATGAACCGTAATAGGTAGAGTTGTTGAAATTTTCACAGAATGTGTATTTCTATTGCCGCTCTAACAACAATTAATGAAAATAAAAGGTACGGTACGATCGTACGGAACCCTTCGTGTGCAAAATCGACTCGCACTTGACCGGTTTTATTTCCATTAACGGATGTCTCCACCCTCCTTTAAACGAGTCAATGGCCTAAAGTAGAGTGACCATAAGGACAATTACTATGATGAGTTTACAAAATGTTTTGACTCCAACAAAGAATAGCGATAAGGCAAAATTGCAATTTTCAAGGTAATATAATATTATAGTCGTTATTTTCCGATATGTCTGGCAACATTAGCGGGTCGCCTCATCACCCTGACCCATTTACAAGCAAATCTGCGGTTGCGCCCACGCACGTAATCTGCGTCAATCGCCAGTTAACGCGGGTCCGACAACATAATGTATCGTGTAGAGCACATTGAACTGATTTGAAAATCAGTTTGTTATATAATACAGCACATCATGTAGTTAAAAGCGCAATAGAAGACATTATTGATAAAACTTTGATTGGAAATGTAGAAATAAACCAACTTATGATGAAGTAGGTAATTAAAACGTCTCTTGCAGATATATTTTGCGTCAGAATCGAAGAGCTGACAAAAAATTTCGAATAAAGATTTCAAGAAAGTAATAATGTAAACTGTCACGATTTAATCTCATTCCCAATAAACGATAATGTTCAATACAAAAATACATCAAGGAAAACAGATGCAATCACCCGGCAAATGGAACTGTATTTCAGTGCGATTGATGGATTCCAATGTTCGTTCGCTTAGTCTGACTGAATGCTAATAAATCAACACGCCTTCATTTGCATGGTGTAGCAACAAGCCTATTCTGTCTCGTCTTTGACTAGGGGCAAACCAATTTCGGCTTTATATACTTAGAACTGAATAACTACTCATATTTTTTTCGCTCATGTTTTTCAGCATCCTTTGTTGCCTGGCAGTTGGTATGTTTTTATTACCTCTGTGATTAATTTCACAATGCTAAGGTCAAATACGAAGTCATTCCTAGGTATATAAAAGGAATAAAAGAAACAAAATCACAGAAGAAACATCGGCCGTGTTTGAATGGACCCTGTCTACCAATATTTCATCTGCCTCGTAACGAGAGATGCCCGCGAGACATCCGCACAGGGTGCCCTCGATAGTATAATTTCCTCTTGGCTGTTTGCAACCGTTTTTGATTACTTTGAAGCTGGGAACGTCTGTGATACGACGCGCAGCGGTTTTATTTCAATTCACACCCTCCGACAAAGTTCATTTTGCAATTTCGAGATGATAGTTGCCTATTTGTCAATTTGACGGATCTGAGGGGTCATGCATGTATATCTATGCTAGCCAGCTTACGGCAACTTCTCAGTTGGTGCCTTTAGTGGATGCGTCAGCTCATATTTTATCGTCAATTGACATTATTATCATATTATCATCATCGATATCGTATTGCGTAACAAAACATGCGAACTTGATAAGAAAAATGCTGCAAACGTGGACTCTATCCTGTTTACTTGTGTTGGTTTCGAATCCCTAGAGTACGTAATGTTGTAACTAAAATAATTAAAAAACAATAATTTACAGTACAGCTTTTGAATAATAGGTTTAATTTGGTCGATTTTTGATTATGATAACAATGAATACATTTTGCAGTATTCAATAATGTCGGTCGGTGACCGTATTAGTTACCGTTTCGGTTCGTGCAAACAAGGCGAAACTGGGACACCTATAGTGCTACTGCATGTAGTCAACTGGCAACATTTACGACACGCCATTTCGTTCGTTTAAATAGAATTTACAGAATAACTAGGCAGGGCTGAAGGGGATATTTTAGTTCCAGCAAACTAAATTTAAGAAACATAAAATACAAAACATGTTGCATCTACAAACCTATATCTATATAATTTATCTTATAGCAATCGAATGATGGTCGAATACGAATTAAAACTACGAATCTAATATGCAATCTGATAGCTTTTACATTAATCCAACTTATATTGAATTCAAATAATTGAAATACAATTTTATTGAAATAAAGGCGATAAATGACTCACTTAAGGGAAATGAGTCAACGTTAGTTGATCATCAAAACATGTTATAAAGAGTAACATAGCACTCTAACCGTCGTCTGGGTCGTCAGGCCATGATGAAAGCCTTCGGGCATGTGAACTCTATCATTACTGACCAGCTTGTCACTTTAGTCTCTCAACAAATCTTTCGTCTAATTTAGAGTAGTCAGGGCTCTTGCTACTTCTATCGTTCTTCGAAAATGTTAAGTGGAAAAGTCCGGATGAAATAAAAAAAGACTTACCAGCGTCTTCATAAGGGCCGATAGTTCTTTAGTGACGACGGCGAACTTCAAGAACGCCGCCCCGATATCTGGCTCCGAATCTTTGCTGAGCGCGTTCCCGCCGAGACGCTCCAGCGCCCGCGAAAGGTACATCTCGTTATCGACGTGGGCTAGAAAAAGAAAGTCTATTTTATCTATGCGGAAACGTCAACATCCGTAGATGGCTAAGAGCATACTTTGTGATGAAACAAGAGATTTGAGAAAGCATCTGTAATAGCTGAGCATGCTCCCGAAAGGTAAAAAGAAAATTATGCTAAAGATAAAAAAATGCTATTTCCTGTACATGAAAAAATGAGCAGGAAGGATCCATCAACTTGCACAACCAAATATCCGCTACAAAATGCTTTAGTAAAAACTAATTTACAAACTGTCACCGCTGGTTTTCAATTTTGAAATTTAAGTCGTCTAGCTCGTTTTATCCTGTCTTTCTCCGGACATTTAATTAGTCTCCAGGCGGATTAACAGAGGTAGTAAGAGGAGCGCCATCAACTAGCTACAGCCTTCAAGTACCCTCAGTATTTAATTCCAGGGAATTTGCTCGCATCCGCAGGGATGAACGGTCTTTAAACATTTCCTATGATCTCCGGGTTCGTAATCGCCTATGGTAATTGCACTGCCAATGCAGATTACAATTTACTGACTCTTGTGTTTCTCTACAATTTTTGGCTGTGCTTTCTTTTCATAAATAAATTAAATAACCGTAGATGTTGTTAAGTGTGGTTTCCGGTTTAACAAATCTTCTTAGATTCTTTAATGGTTCTTTTAAATCTATTCATATTTAAGTTGCTTGACGGAGGGTTGCTGCCGTCGTTAGTTTTAGTTTTTGGATAGGGTATAGTTTAAAAATAAACGTACAAAATGAGCACCGGACACAGAATGAGTCTCTGAGCTCCGTGTCGCGGCCCACATTTGCCTAGCTGAATCCCGCCAACGCTTTCTGAATATTAAATCGCAAGCCTCACGCCTTTCAATTTCTCCGCTGTACTCCTCATTAACCTTCCACTTGGTATGCTCGGTAAGTTCCAGGGCTTTCATCAAAACTTTATGTTCCAAATGTCATTTACCATAGAAAGTGTTTCCGTGAGTTGTGATAAAGATACTAATTAGTCGACAATGTTGCCAAGAATACCAGGAACTTTGTTCTGTTTGTCTGTCGCTACGGTATGATACTGTATTGTTTTCAAAGTTTAATTCCTGCCAAGACTAACTATGTTTCGCATGCTCATAATAAGTAGATGTAATTACATCACCTTGTAAATCATACAGATGGTTAGAACCTATGTTCTGACCACATTCAAAACCTGACAACCAATAAGATTGGTACCGAAAGTGAAATACAAAAAAAACTCTATTTTTGTGTTCTATTGTGTAGATTTGTCTGTGTCCAGAGTCTTCATTTTCCTTTGATAAATGTTATAGCTGCGTAAATTGTAAATTAAATCTAAAGCTCAGAACAACAGTATCAGCTTCAGAGCTTTAGAATAATTATGCTCCTAATTATTTTAATGAGACTCATTTCACTTAATTTATTAAATTTTTATTTTCTTGAGTTGAGACGGTCTAAAATATTTTAAAAGAACGAGATATGTTTACAAAATGTTCAAACTATAACAGCCTTTGGAGTGGTTACAAGCATTTAAGATTTCATGATCCTAAGCGTGCTATATGTGAATTCTAAGCTGATAAAAGTTGAGATGCACCACACACGCTATTATGTATCTAAACTCCAAAGCGGTTGTTTCCCAAACAGTCTCATTGTCTCGGAATGCCGGTGTCTCCGATTGGTTGTTTTTGCGGGCGCGTGCGCGCTGTACGACCTTGCCAGCTGCGTTCGCGCAGATCGAACCTGCACGACCAGTTCTAAACGAACGTTCGAACTCGCTATAAACAAACCTTAGCACGCGATGGAATTGCACAGAACCTGCTGAAATAGACGTGGCTGATTCGATAGCTGCTTCATGAGAATGGTCAAGTAATTTGTGTTTTTATAGGATCATATAAGTATCTGAGATTCGTATTATGTAAGGATCAAGGAGGTTTTTAGCGTAGATATATAAAATTGTATCAGGCGAGATGAAAATGCCGAATATTGCAGTCACGGACAACCTCCAAAAAGCTACATAAATCACGTTCCTATTTTCATGGGTTATACGAACCACAGGTTTGCAAGTCGCAGGTGTGTTGCGTACTTACTTACCTACTCAACATATTTCACGTGCAAATTGAAACAATAATCTAATTTGTCTATATGTATGCGGTGTTGAGCTAAACCAGACGTTCTACTCGACCTACTTTCATTGACAACTCGAACATGAAGGGAAATTCATTTGTGAGCGGACACCGAGACTGCGGTTTGTATTTCAATCCGTATTTGGTCATTCGTAGTCTTTTTATCCGATCACTTGTATAATAGTGTACATTGATGGTTAGGTATGTCAGTGGTAAAATATAGATGGATAATATCTTTGAAAGTAAAGCACTTGTCGTAAGAACTTGAATTATATTGGTCCGTATTTGGAGCTATTGATCGTCCTCGATCTTATTCCATTTATATAGGTTTGTTTGATATAGTAGGTACGTACGTAACCAATGAAATATAGATATTGATTTTTCGAGAGCTGCATATAGGCTCTGGCTCGTCGAGCGAAAAGTTTATTAGGATTGATGGAATATATTGAAATCGAATGCCGCTCTTTTTAGACTTTTATCTGAAGTTGATTGCGGAATTTAGAATACAATCTCCGTAAGCCCATTTTCCAGCTGTTGGATACAGATGAGAGGATGTCTGGTCACAACAGGTCACGTACTTACTGTACTGCGAATTAGGTCAACATTTTACAATGCAAATTAAAAGGAACAGTCAAGTCAGCTCATTAAATTGCAAATGATCATGTAAATGTACATAACGCCAGCTACTTTAGTTTATAACTACTTTTTAGCATCAAGTAGCTGAAATATTTACATTACCGCGTGTCTACATAGCCTAGCATTATTTGTTGCGATATTTGGGTCATTCTAGTTCAGCGAGTTGAACGGCCTTTCGTCCTAGGAAGCCGGTTTCTGATAGACTGTGCCGTAGCAGCCTAGCGACAGGCACCAAAATACTTTGAACACAAGTAATTGTCTTCTGCATGAAACTTATCTTTATACAGACCTCGTTCAATACCAAAATCTTGATAATAAAGAATAGTGGCTCAAATATTTATGGCAAAAATATTGCAAAGGTTTGAAACCTTGATGTTGAAAATGATAGGAGTTATCGTGAAGGACGTTCGTCGTTATTGATTACACAACACCACATGACGATAGGGGCGTAACTTGTATAGATATGTAACAATTATGATCTCATACTAATAGGCTGTCATATTAATTTAGAGATTATTACTAGAGAGATGAAGATGATAACTTTGTTGCTAATGGAATAGACGGTAAAGTTTAGTTACTTTGGTGAAACATGCAGTTACAAACTCGCAAACAATTAGTGTCCAATTTGTTGCGCATTAAACATAACTTGATATTTCTAAAATTTAGATGACAAGGATATAAATACTTTAGAGCCGTAAAATTTGTTAGGCAAAAAATTTACGACAGAGTCAACAGCTTTACGTTCGGCTGTGGCCACGTGATCCGAACTACGTACGAGACCTTTTTCCAGGCAGTGCGACAAGTCTACTAAATATTAAGGCGGAGGGTGCAACGCACTGCAGAACAAAGACAATCAATAGTTTTGAATTAAAGATTGTAGTTTACTACGAAGTTTTGAATATAGCAACTTACGAAGTTATGCCAAGTTACAACTTAGGTAGGTACCTATTTCAAACCTTTACGGAAAAATCGAAAGCACATCTTTGTCTTCGAGTGGAAACTGAATACGGTGATCATTTTCGAGCTACCCCTATATAGGAACAAGTTTAAGCAACACTAACACTAAGTGTAGTTGTAAAGCCTTGGACACAGCCTGTAATGTTAAATTTTTGCCCACGACTGAACGGAGAAGGTATATAAATACGTTTGGCCTAAGAGGTTTTATGTTTATTTGTGTTTGTCTGTTACCATTTTCCTCAAATTGTACTGAACCGTTGATAGTGACCGATGCGGTATTTTAGAGTTTTTTTTGCATTTTATTAGTGTCATTTCAGGGAAAGTTACGGCCACCAGGGGGCGCTGCAGCAGCTAGCATAGTTTTTTAGATATATTGTAGATAAAAAAAAAATTATCGTCGTGTGTTTAACAAAATTGTTACCTACTTGATGAATAAATAAATTGTATGCAAGAACTAAGCATTATCACCAAAGTTTATATTTCAACAACAACAAAGAAATGAGTTCAATATCTTCAAATCAAAAATCTTAAGATAAAAATCTAAAGATTTCTTTCATAGACCCTACCCTAGTACTCAGCTCTGCTCTGATACAACGGACAATACAGTGTTAATGTAGGCAAGAGAAACCACCTGATGTTAAATAAATCATCTAGTAGATATAGATTGTAAAGGTCTTAGACTTCTAATATACGATATATGAACATAATGTTTTAAATATAGGCCTGAATTTCTTGTCTAATATAGGCATTCTAACATGCATCGAGTACTTTAGACTATTTCTGGCGTCGTCTATTCATACCATACACTTCCTCTATAAATATTTTTAGGCGGGTCTCTCTGTCTCCTGGATAATACGGCACGAGAGATGAGAATACAAATAGACCGAACTAATATGAATATTGTAGGATGGCGCCGCCGGGTGACTAAAATAGCACCGGAACAAACCTTTCTTTAGTTCCATTTCATGTACACTAAAAGTGGTACGGATTCGTTAATATTTCAGCTGTAAATATCTCTTGTAACATTTTACACAAAGATTTTACAAAAGAACAGTCTTCTTTTGTGTTAATGAGTAGGTTATCTTACACAATATGTGCTTAATCCAAATAAATTAAGAATGTATCAAAACCTCGAAAAGACATACCATTTCCGGAGTTGTGGATGGCCTTGATAGCCTTCTTCAGTTTCGTCAAACCATCTCGATCAAAATCCAACGTCTGCAACAAAACAACATTTTATCAAAACTGTGATACAGCTTCACAAGGGTCGCTACCATTTTTACCAACGGGCTCAGTCACAATAGCCACGAGCGATTCAACGTCGGATCGAACATCTGTCGCACCAGGCGGCTATTAATCAGTACCCCTCGACAAACCGACCGGATCCTAAATAAAAAAGGCACAACTTACCTTAGAATAAAGTGGTCCGATTGATAGGGAGTTTGTAATTGAAATTGATAGAACAATCGTTGGGAGTTGCGCTTTAAATTAGAACTAATTGAGGTTTAGTATTCGAGTTTGAAGTTTTGTTTTCTGTAATGCATCACTGGTTATCTGAATATGGTTAAGTATCTTCGAGGAATAAGTTGTAATCTGTGAGTAGGTTTATGTCATAGCTTACGATGACGATAGGTCAGGACAAAATATTACATTGCAGATAGACAAGGCAGTAAACTAGTAGGTTTAATGTTCTAGAATTCAAGAATCTATAATACTAGACCCTATGTATATACCTACCTAAAATTTTGAATACTGTGAGTAGATAAGTAGATAGATATTTTAAATAGAACTGGTTAAACACTCAAAAGAAGAGGTCATAATTACATTACCCTAACCTATGGAAATAACTATGTTGATGGCAATCAACATGGCAAAGGCCTACATTCAAGCCACGACAATGCTTTTATAATTACCGCTGGTGACTCAATATTCGATATCGTCGTATCGAAGCCCTCGTACATTTATAATTAAGCTGTTTAATGAAACGTAACCAATTAATCCAGCTCGTTACCCGTTTAGTCTGGGAATGACAGGCGATTGTAGTTAACGAAACAATAACTAGATAAATGCAGATTTCAATTATTGTATGAAACTCCATTGTTTTGTTCGATTGCGAGTTAACAGTTTAAGCTTGCAATGCACCTTACCTTACTTGCACCTACTACATAATCCTATGAGCTCAAATTATTTACTGAACTGTCTTATGCAGGTAGAAAATATAAAAGGATTTTTTCATTAATATTCTATCTCATGTAGGTATGTATGTACCTAGCTCTTTTAGTAATGTTACTTTCTCTTTCAAATAGATAAGGCTTATTTATTACAAATAAGCCGTCACGTATTCCATCAATTCCAGCGAAATCCAAAACCCTTAGTCTAACCCAACCCTTAGTCACACGTTTTTGTACACAAAAACGTTTCTGATACCTACTAAAGTTAGAGCACATAGAGAGTCTTTCAAATTCTATTGATTTTGTCGGAACATTTTGTGTCGCAGCTGAAACAAAGTGAAAACATTGACTATTTTTGAAGTCACAGTTACATAACCCTCTTGTCTATAGTTTGAGGAGACACTAGTAGACGTGTATTGAATAAGTGAATAGGCAAACTCACTTTCTTCCTCGTGGGCAGTAATGCATGAAGAGATGAGTAAAGTGTGTCATTTCAAACACAATTGAACGTTATAAAACAGGCATAATGGACATTGCCGTTTTAAACATGCAAGTTCATTGTTGTATATTTTGCTAACAAAATGGCTACGTTGGTTTTAATTACTAAGATGATTGGCACTACAAGGAACTGCCGATTTTGTTAATACATATAAAATTGCAGTTAACAAAATTCTTCCCCATTCAATTCGCTTCATTACCTAGCTGTTGAATGAGATACATCAATATACTGTCATACAGTTGGAACACTTGTTTTTCTAGCGAATGATGTTTTAACACCCTTGAAATCAGACCTACAACAATAGATTAGTGGGTATCAGATCGATTTTAGGCGATAAATTCAAAATAAAACGTCAAATTTGTCAGTTTAACAATAATTTGCGAACGATGGGCGTAATTGGAACCGGTTCCGAAGCATAATCCGAGGACGATCACTTCATAGGTATTTTATTTATCTACACTAGGTACTTGCTCACTCTATTATGTTTTCGTTGAAGTTTTCCGTTACGCAGATACTTGTTTTCTTCATACACTTTCATATTGCCAGCGGCCAAAAGTTGGTGCTAGTTTATAATTTCTTGAAGCAATAGCAGGTTTAATTGCTTGTAACAGCTGAGAAGATTGACCAGTTTTAAGTATACCATGCACACAGGCACACATGCACACATGACAGTGAAAGTTGTTGACCTTGTGTAAATCGACAGTAGACGATAGGCCATGAAACAAGTGAAAAGGAAACCTCACCACATTTTGGCTTGATGAGTATTAGCCCCCGAAATTATTACTTTTTACTTTATTAGTATTAGGTATTTCGATAATTACCTAATCTTCCATCCTGTTTTATTTTATGATTTCAGTTTAGGTGCATAATTTTTCCTGAATATAGCCGTAACGATTTGGACTTGCTTTTGGCTCGGAGGCTACTTTTAGGAGATCAAACGAGATAAGCTGCAAGTGGAAGGTTAAGTAACAATGAATTACAGGTATATCTATCTATTACCTGTTACCAGCGAGTAAATGATATTTCAATTTGATATAAGTTGAGCAACAGACAATTTCTTCAGTTGGCAAAGTCTTAGTGGCATAGTATTTAGTAAGTTCGTTTGAGCTAGTGGCAAACTCTCGCGACAGAGTTTTTAGGCCGCCTAAAGGCCTCCGTCGTGGCTTAACGATTTAAAAGCCGGGACCGACAATTAAACATGCCCTCCGAAGCACGGAGGCGCTCAGCTCGTAATGCCACCCATCTCAATTGTTAGTAACTAGCACAGTACATGATTAAAAGCGTTTGTGCCTTTGATCACGTAAATAGGATTATCAAGAGCAAAACAAAAGACAAGAAAAACAAAGACGAAACACAATTTTGGAACAAGTGTGCCGCGGCTCAAAACGGATAAAAACTTTCTCTCAAATAACATGTTCGATGAAGATCTGCTGAGTCAAATAGAACGAGTGTTTTGAGCTTTAAAAAGCTTTGTTTTCTACAAAATTCAATTTCAGATCACTTTAAGATGAAACACGGAGAACGCCTAATGAATTAATTATTGTAACTAATTGAACATGGCAATTTACGCTTAGATTAGTGTCAAATTAAAGTATTAATTAATATAAATAAGAAGTTATGCCTAAGCTACGAGTTTGCTACAATTTATTGACCAAAGGTTACTTAAATTACCTACTTGCACACTGTGGGCATATGCAAAATGTCAACCTTAGATTAAAACCTTGAAAGCGATGATATCTACCATGGTTGGGGACAACCAAGACTTTCATGAATAAAAGTTTAAAAGACAGGTTAAATTTCCAATGTCTCTCTGATTCAACACACCAAACAATATAAACAGTGTTATTATGCACTCCAAACACAGTACAAGGATTTTAAAGCATGCATTTGACCGGGCCCGTCGTGGTCCCCTAGCGATAAAGTAACGCGTACTTGAGCACGCCATGCCATGCCAGGTTAGAGAGAAACTATGTGCAGATTTAAAGCTAGGTCGACTAAGTGGTCTAAAGTATGGGGATAAAAGCTTAAGTGCACTCCAGGTACAGTGCTGCAATTAAATTGTTCTTAGAACCACTCCGGTCCCGTTTTATAGTCTTTAAATGCACGTAAACGGATGTTGAGTAATTTCGAATTAAATCGTCTTATCATGGATAGCTTGGAGATACAACTTTCTTGATCCACTCGTTTAATGTATGAGTCATACGGGTACGTGTAAGAATTTTATCTCCACGGTTACTATCGCAGTGCCATCGGCTGCACTTCCAAACTCTTCGACGTGAGATGGCATAGTAATCACAATGAGTCATTGGCTGTTGACCTTTCGAAGCCTATTCATTATACAGTAGCTGCAGATAGTAGTTTAAATGGGTTAATAGTTCTCGTGTCTACAATCTTTAGAAAGTTTCTTAGATAGTTATAAATAAGTAATTCCAGCAATGCCAAAGGTGATTTTATTTTCCCTACAAGATTCAAGCGAATTTCATCTGCGAGGTAATATTTTAACAGCAGTTTGCTTTTTCCTCGGAACTTCACCGTATTCCCGACATTGATAAAGTAGGTAGGTACCTAACCTACCAATTCGTTAATTCAATTTGTTCTCTTTACTCGTTGGAGTTTTGCCATTGTTTTAATGGTGGAAATAGCATTCGATTAACAAACTGCTAATGTGTGAACACACAACTTACACAAACTTTTTCGAATAAAGGTGTTCAAAATTCTAAATTCGAAGCTGTTTTTGGCTAAGCGTTTTCGTCGTCAAAAACTCATCACCATCAGTATTCAGTGAGCGTCTGCTGGCGTTGATAATTCACTTTCGTCTAGTGCATGTCTTATCTGTCAGGCGTAAAATTAGAGGCGGCATTATGAAGACAAGTAAACATATTTAACACTTAGGTTCAATTATGTTGTACCTGTATAAAATAATCAGTTTACACTTTGTACCTATATTGAAAGTTTAACTCAAGTCCGCCCAGCATTTAGCCGTCATTGAGACACAAACATTAATCTTGGCATCACCTAAAACTGCCTCTGGCGATGGAAAACGTAGTATTCTTCTTGTCTTTGGGGTCCATCTTTACTTGCCAGCAGCCGCTTTTTAGGTCGATTGTAGAATTTGTAGAGAACCACTTCATATCGCTCAAAATATCTAGAGTATCGTCTATCCTGGGTAATGAGTCCTTCTGTTATCCTTCTGCTAGGTACATAATTTAATCGGCAATAGTCTGACAAAGTCTAGTAGATCCGTTTTCTTCAACAGCACTTTCTTGATCTCTGACAGAATTTATAATACCTACTACTGCATGTAATGCCAAATGCCAAAAAAGAAAATTAATGTTTCTTGACCTTTAATCGCAAAATTGTGGCGCACTTTAAATCCTTTCACCACACTGGTTTGAAAGAACTAGTGACACGACTAGGATAGATCGAAAAATTTAATGCGCGGAAATAAGAAAATACTGATACCGACAACTCTTGTATTGCATCTTGCAATATCCAAGTATTTGAATGTTAATAAGAAGGTTCACAAGTATGTCGGTCTAGGACAAGTTGTGACAAGTGCAACTGTGAATCCTTAAAGACAAAATCTTGCAGATCAACTCAAGACCGACAAAATGTGTTTGACTTTGTTTCAATTCCACAAAACACTTGAATACCTACTATGTGCACTGTGAAACGCGGCATCCACAAAGCATGCGTCCTCTCCGGGTAATCTGATTCCTCCAGAGCTTTCATCAATCTTGCGGTGTCTGGTTCCAACATTTTACTTCTCGTGTTACCCGCGATATTGCGCAAAAGTGGTTTCGGTTAAGTATCAATCTCTAGAGCTCTACAAATGTAGAACAAATCTTTATTGCTTACGGCAAGCAATATAAGAGTTAATGGTGCATCTCTAGTTAGCTTCCTACAGCATAATGGAATGGTAGTATCTATACTTTAGCCACTGGAGTCACTGGAGATACAATTTATGTAAACAAATCATCGCGTATTTTTCGTTATTACGATGAAATCTTTAGTTTTAAGTAAATAAACCTCACAATAGTTTTAACACCTTAATTTAACTATTAGGACTTAAAAGTTCCATAAACATGTAATAAAAAGAGTAAGTTTCAGGTTAGGTACTGACGATTTGTTGACATAAATTGTATCTCCAGTTTGGCTGAAGTATAGATGCGACGTCGGATGCGTCACAGTTTTGTCCTTATAGGCGTGTTCAATCCAGAACGGCCTCTTTTTATTGTAGCATATCGACGTTATCAAAAAGTGGGCGTGACCTAGCAGTTGGTCAAATGAAATCACGCAAACATGTTATTCAGAACTTGCCCCCCAGTCGCGATGTGTCGTCTCCGAATTCTAAAACATTGTTGATACACAACATGTTTGTGAAACACTTAACTACGTTTTAGGAATTGTTACGATTACTGAATTAGATGGGGTAAGGTTAATTAATTATTTTCTGCAGAAAGTTACTTATTAGGGTTTACCAACCATAACTTCGAACTTCTAATTAGAAATCAAGACTCACATTCCAGGCATCGAAACCTCATAAAATACTCTTTTATTTCGTTAGATTTCCATATCACTGACCCAGTAACCTGCAAAACTGCACATGGTCATAATTACGCCTTTCTAGTCGGTTTGTTTAACTTTTTAGCGGATGTGGTGATATAGCTGGTAGTTTGAAGTTGTACGCTTTCCCAGGAAGCTACATAGTCGAGCTAGTAATATAACATTTACATTCTCTATTAAGTTTTTTTTTTTATTTTTAACCTACATAGAACCGGTGTTGTACTTACGGACGCCCATCTGGCGCCGGACGTTTCAACTATGGGTACCTAAGTTATTTTGTTTTCTATTCTAGTGCACGAAAAGAGCCTCTTTGATGAGCAGTTCCATCCTTTCATCACACTGGTTCTAGAACTAGTGACACAAGTAGTAAGTAGTAGTAACATTCTTAATTTTTAAACGTTCTTTGGATGTTCGTGTGTTTGTGCCTCAATCACTTTGTGTCTTAGTCTACCATAACTCGTTAATTGTCTTTGTGATACCATATTTTAACACCTTACAATAGAAGGTAATATGTATGTATGTATGTATGTTCGTATGAGCTAGTGGCCAACTCTAGTGACGGAGTTTTTAGGCCGCCTAAAGGCCTCCGTCATGGCTTAACGACTTAAAAGCCGGGACCGACTGTTTAACGTGCCCTCCGAAGCACGGAAGCGCTCAGCTCGTAATGCCACTTGCGGTCACCCATCCCGATTTGTGACCGCGCATATCGTTGCTTAACTTTAACGATCAATCAAGAACGCCTAAGCAAGCTACACCACGAGCGCTTCAGAAGGTAATAGACCTAGTACTTTTCTACTTTTATGCAAAGGACTAAGAGTGCTCAGTTAAGTAGGTACTTAGACGAATAAATATTCGTCCAATTTTATTGTAGGTACCTGAAGGTACCGGTACCTATGAGTTTTACCCCCGAATACTCGAACGCGACTCAGAGTTGAGCACGTCTCAACTCACGGTTTTTTGAGAGTTTCTGATGAAAATCTGTCAAAGAAATCGTCATTTGAGACGTGCTCAACTTTGAGTTGCGTTTGAGTATTCGGGGTTAGCCTTAGCCGGCATCTTAGCTTCTGGGCGAATTCTTTGACGATGGTGCGGTCTGTTTGATTGACGATGTCTAATCTAAGCTCGTAATTTTGTATGTACCTACCTACCAATAGCACTATTATTCTGTTCTGTGTCGTATTGTAAGTGTATTTGGTAGTGCTTGGTTAAGGTACCCTAACAGTTATGAACATTTTTTTGTCCCTGAAAACAAAAACTAGACTGAAATTAAATAGAAATGAAAGACTAGCAGAAATAACTTAAAAATTGTGATAGGTAGATGAAACTAGATACCGGAAACACGTTTAGCGACAAAAACACGCACTAGTCAAGGTTTATTTTCACTAAAACCAGAACATGAATCACGCGCGGAAAGTCACAGTTTTTACCTGATATCTATGAAATAGGTACATAGGTACCTATTGGGTAGGCACTATAATACTGGACGTAGGTAGATAATGCCTACCTTCAGCCAAACTGGAGGTATAATTTGTGTAAACAAACCGTCGCGTATTTTTCGTTATTACAATGAAATAACTTTAGTTTCAGGTAACATAAGTTTTCACACATAAAAGTTCCATAGACATTTAATGAAAAAGTAAATTATTATGCCTGCCACTGATAGTTGTTGTGCCATTGAATGTTCTCAAGAAACATAATAGAATAAATAATAAATATAAATAAATAACACCCAACAGTCACATACATATGCAAACATTTCTTCCGTAGCGCAAATCGAACTCGCGCCTCTTGCGTCTCTGCCGAGCAATCGCCCGCCACGCCGCCACCGAGGCCGAATGCTACTGCATTAAAAGTTTGTTAGGGTTCCCTACTCGAATGGTGCCAACGGGACCCTGTTACTAAACCTCCACAGTCCATCTGTCAACGGGCTGTATCTCATGAATCGTAATAGGTAGAGTTGAAATTTTCACAGAGTGTATATTTCTATTGCCGCTATAACAATAAGTAATAAAAATGTACAATGGTATGGAACCCTTTGTGTGCGAATTCGACTCCCGCTTGATCAGTTATTTTTTTCTTTTTGCTTCAGTACCAGATATGATAAATGAATAAATAAAAACAACGAGGGGTTCAATGCTGTTGGAATATCTTAACAAAAATAGTAGATAGGTATTTAATTCATTTATGGATAAAATAGGTATAGGCACACAGAAGGTTTTCGAAGTCAGAAAGAAGGTTTGGCTGAGCTTAAAAATAAATCAAATATACCACAAATACAACCATTACTTGTAAAGTTAAGTTTTGACAATTGTCTTACAATTTAATCACAAAGTTATGCTAGTGATTTAAACACCTTTCAGGTATATATAAGTAGCAATTTAACTTAATTGGGTTTGTATTTTGTAAATATTTAAATTGCTGTGATTATAAATATATAATATTAGGGACTT
Organism: Scotopteryx bipunctaria; assembly: GCA_949320045.1. Classification (NCBI taxonomy): domain Eukaryota; kingdom Metazoa; phylum Arthropoda; class Insecta; order Lepidoptera; family Geometridae; genus Scotopteryx; species Scotopteryx bipunctaria. The sequence goes on along the minus strand of OX439442.1, from coordinate 9,515,110 downwards.
GTAGTTAGTAGGTTTTTTAAAGCAGAATAAGTTCCTACTAGTGGTTTGACTTAAATGCCTTATGTAAATATACCTACTCACCAATATTGTTAGTCTATTTAGGTAGGTACCTACCAATAATATTAGTACCTACCTACCTTACTAAGGTACCTTTGTAGTTATGGATACTAAAGATTTGTTATCTTAAGTGCATCATGATGATTAGACAGAATTAATTTTTATTTGTTTTTTACATATTATAGTAGGTATTACACACATTTTTGTTTTTTCCTTGTCTCATCCATGTTACCTATATAACGCAAATACGATGTTTTCATTAAAGTCATGTTACAAATCAAGTTTTAATAACTTAGTGATGACTGCCTGGATAAGTTCCTTCATTAACTATTAATTACTTCTGGGTAAGTATATTAGGCTATATAAACTTCAATAAAAATGGTTAGGTAGGTATGTAGATCTAAATATTTTCATTGAGTTTCAAAAATGCCCAAACCTACCTACTATTTTAGATATAATAAATGTATAGATAATTATATTAAAAATACGTCGGTCGTCATTTTAAGTTTACCTGCTTATTTCCTCTTGATTTTCGAAAATAAAATACACATTTACAGAACCTACCTATGTGTTTATAAACTACTACATATTTAATATAAAATACCTTAATTTTAACATAATTACCTCTTCTAAAGCGCTAATGGTTTGCCGAAATTGTGGCATACGAGAAACGAACGTAGAAGTTGTGGGCGAGTTGTAATCCTCGCGAGTTTCCTCGATGAATTCGCCGATTCCAATAACACCCGGCATGGTGAATGGTGGCAATTTATTTCTTTTCCACTGAACAAGTCTCAAACTTCACATTCGGGTAGAGCTCACAGAAACACAAGTAAAATTTAACGGTAAACAAAACACAAACCGAACATTGTCACCCAAATACACTTTTGCGCAAATAAAAACAACGTCGCATCAGCTAGCTGCTAGTTTCGCCAACTCACAATCCGCCCATTCTCTACCCGTCGAATGAAATTACTGACTGAACGTGAGTGAACCGGAATTTCAATTGATTGATTGAATGTAGATAAAACGAACGAAAAGAAACGAAACCAACAAGACATTGATAGAACAGTACGATGGTCCTTCGGCCTTCTTCCGGTACATACTTTATTGCCATTCTCGTTATCACTACTTTTACATCAACCTTCTAAAAAAAAATTACCATAGATATTTTTCGTTACCTGTAAATGAGCGAATCTAATCTAATGAATGAATGACTACTTTGAAATAATGACGGAGCTGTCACGAGGTTTGTGTCATTTTATTTTTTGAAAATATTTTATCTAAATTCTTGTTCAAAAAACTAACTGGCTTGGATATTGTAAGCAAAATAAGCTTTAGGTAACTAGCGGTGTCAATTAATATACATGTGTGCATCCCAGGAGTCTTCTTTCTCGACGACCTGGATCCCAAATGGATCCTGTTTAGATTTATTTATTTATTGCAGAAATCGGAGAAATCTGGTCGCGCTTGTTCGACCATCGTCCTTTTCTTAACGGCGAAATAAAGTATATGCTGAGGGAATTTGAGGTAAGTTTAATTTCTAATTTGACAAATAATTAAACATATTTGTGGACATTTGACACAGCGCCATCTAGCCTCAAACTAAGCAAAGCTTGTTGGGCACCAGATGGCTGATAGAATAGAATACATTACTTTGTTTTTCTAAATACATTACAAACATTTCTCTCGTAGCGGGAATCGAACCCGCGTCTTAGCCGAGCACTCGCCCTTCACACCACCGAGGTCGTCCATACATACCTACCTCCTACATACCTTCCTATAAACAGTTTATTTTCAGTCGAAGGAAACACAAACTAATTTCTTAATTCAGTATAAGACTATTACATATGACGTCACCATCATTGTCAATGTAACATGAATCAAATATTTTCCTATAATTACAGGAAAAAAGAGGTGATCGTGAAGTGGAAAATTTGTTTGCCATCCTTGAGAAGTTTGCTGAAATCAAAGACATCGAGCTTGTTACAATAAAGAAGGGTGGTGAAGCAGGACTCCCAGTATTGAAAGAAAAGCTTGTTCAGGCTATACAGCTTTTTGGAGAAGTTGAGTCCAACTACTTGGAAACTAGAAAGGTAGGTTACTTCTGAGCTATTTGGGCATGGAAAATTGAGTCCTCATAAAAGTTCTGACCTTACCTTGAAATAAGTTTATTTAGTAGGTATATACTTGAAATAATGACTTCTATTATTTGTTTCTTCAGGTTTGTCAAAAAAAACGTGAAGAAAACAAGGAGAAAAGGCAAAAAGAATGGGATCAGTTCATTGATGACATGAACTTTAAGTGCCAAAGAATTGACAACGCCTTTGAGGAAAAGGAAGAAGAACTTAGAGATTTATATGCTGATCTAAACCACAAACTGAACATTGCTGATAATTAAAACAAATATGGACCTTAAAGGCTCCCTTGTTGATACTCAGCTGAGAATATACCCAACAGAAAGCTTGTTGGCTTTCCTTAAAACATTGAATGAAGAAAACAATATTCCAGCCAACATTTTAAAAGCTATCGGCAAAGAAGCTAAAGAAGCACCATGTGACTTTGTAGCATCTAAGATACAATTTACTAGAGAAGAATTAGAGAACATAAATAGAATCACTGAAGTTGTAAAGAGCAAGTTCAAGACTGAAACTGGCAATAATCAAGATGTTCACGATGACCCTAAACTAATTTATGAGAATGACACAAAAAATACTGATGAGGGGATAGTAGTAGATGAAGTGAAAACTGAAGAAAAGGTGGATGATAAACCAAAAGTCATCCCAAAGGCCCCTTTCCGTAGTACATCAGACCTAGACTGGCTGGAAAATGATGATGAGAAAACTGATGAAAAAGAGGATAAAAAAGATGAGATTTTCCCAAAACCATCATTCCTCACAACATCAGACATTGATTGGCTGTACAATTACCTCCAAAAACAGAAAAGCAACAACCAAGATGTCCCATACTTACACGACCTCCTGGCAGGCTCAAATATAGAGGTTCCTGAGAATATGGTTATTAAAAGAAACCCTGTTTTGGAGGCCAGGTGTGTCAAACTGAGGAAACAACAGGAGGCACGGGATTATCGAAAGATGACTAAAACTGTTGATAATGTCAGACTTAAGTTCCCTGAAGATAGCATTTCTTATCAAAGTAAGCATATTGATAGCTATCTGTTTAAACCATGGAAACTATCTATGAGAATTTAATAGTCAAAATATTCAAATTTATTCTACTAAGAATTCTAAATACAAAATCAGCCTTTGCATACAAAGAAGATACACTAACTACTACACTTCAGCCAAACTGGAGATACAATTTATGTAAACAAACCGCCCATACTTAACCTAAAACTTATTTTTTCATGTTTATGAAACTTTTAAGTAGTACTAATAGTTAAATTAAGGTGTGACAACTTATGTTGCGAGGTTTATTTACCTAAAACTAAAGTGATTTTATTGTAATAACAAAAAATACGCAATGATTTGTTAACATAAATTGTATCTCCAGTTTGGCTGATCTATCTGTAGATCACTCAGACCCATGAAATCATACATTCCTAATTTGAAGAGTCATTCTGACCTCATTCCTAATGATGAAACTTCTTTTACAGTGAAGCAACTAAACAGGCAGTTGATTGCTATTGGCCAGTTCATTCTTTCCATTTTTGCTGGGTTCCTATTTGGCTTCAGAGGAGTTGAATGGATGGTTGGAAACCTGGACTTTGGCTTCAGGCTGCTTCTAGGCGTCATGTGTGCCTTAGTCATAGCACTAGCTGAAATATACTTCCTAGCTAAGAAGCTGAATGAAGAGTTGAACATTCCAGAAACTACACAGTTAGGTGGCCCTCCTAAGTTTGTGGATGAACATAAATACATGAACACTGTACCAACAAAAAAATCAATTGAAAAGGAACACCAGGATTAAGTTACAGAAGCTGTTATATTACCATAATATTATGGATAATTCTATTTTATAGATTGGTACTTACACACATTATATATAACTATACTATTGGTAGTTTACTATTAAGTACAAAATTAAAGATGTTGATTCCATAAAAATATAAATTTTATTTTTGCAAGCAACCCTAGAATTAATAGGTACTTTAGATTGGCAGGCGATATCTGGTTTAGAATGGTATTTTAGAGATTTCTTAATAAAAAGACAAAATCAGTATTTCAAGTAACTTAAAAAATGATTTCCAGTCGCTTCCTAGATGGCGTTATACCTGACAAGAAGCCGATTCTTATTTTTACGGTGATTCGTCTGACACACCGAATGATTTGAAGTCATAAATAAAAAAACAGCTTGTTGTAGCTCAGATTTAGGAAAGGCTGTAGTGTGAAATCAAGAAACCCAAATCACGGAACAATACAATAAATACTTATTGTATGTAAATAAAAGTGTTCCGAGCTAAAAATCGAGTAAAAATCCTATCTACCACCTATTTGACAATCACCGACAGACAGTCTGGCACAAGTCACTTGTTCTGTCAAACACTCAGAACAATAAAGTCAAACATTAACACCAGCTGTTTGCTTCGTTCGTAGCAAACCGAAACAGAGAATAAAATTCTCTGTCCACGGTTTGCTTCGGTTTGCTTGCATGGTTTTCTGTTCGTGAATGAGTCGTATGTTTTCATTCTGTGTTGCACAACAAAACAGCGTCTTTCTGCAGTTTATCGCTAGGCGATGATTCATAATAATATTCTAGACGTAAATACATATTTAAACGAAGGCCGCGTTTGCCTTTGATCAGTGTTTACTTGATTTTGAAGTGCGTCGCTACTCAGTCGTTCTTTAAAGTTCATTTTGATTTAAACCGGTTCGAGTACCTTACAGGTAAGTAATTTTACAATTACTTCTAAAAGCGGCTTATAAGTTCAATGTCCTGGTTATAAAAGATGATGAAATATTTAAATGAAACCAGAAACCTTCGATATAATAAAATTATTCAAACGCGTTTTTTTTCCCACTTACATGGACAAAATGGCTTCTCTATTCTCAATTATGTACCTTAGGTACCTTCCTTTCAAATTCAATAAGTTGATTCATTTCTTTCTAAAAATTCCCTGTCTTATGTTCACAATTGCAATGCAGTCAGTTGGAATTATGCTATCAGTATTCCTTCAGCACAATATGCAAAATTTACTGCCCACTTTTATAAGTACGTAGGTAGGTGGACCTTATACAGTAAGTACCAAATACCTACTAGGAAGATATAGGATAGGAATGATAGAAGAAGCTAGAGGAGGGAAACATGTGTACCGACCCAACCTAGTGGGAAGTGGACAAGAAAATGATGAATGATGAAGTAGGTGCTTATGTCAAAGGGATACTAAAATTATGTTGTAAATTTTTAATGAATTTCATTTTAATTTAAAAACATCTTGAGTTTGTTCGTTTGTTCGTATGAGCTAGTGGCCAACTCATATGATGGAGTTTTTAGGCCGCCTAAAGGTCTCTGTCATGGCTTAACGACTTTAAAGCTGGGACCTTACCTTAACATCTTAAGTAAAACCTATGTTTAATTTACAGATCAAATGAGATATGTTCAGTTTATGGTTTTCATACCATAATCACATTGTTCACGACTCCATTGCAGTTTGTTACAACAAAACGCTTACTTAAAATTAAATCATTTATTTCTAAATTAGACGCTATTTACAAATAGACCAACATCATCGTCATCTTCCTGTCCTTATCGCACTTTATGTGGGGTAAGAGTTTTGGCAAAGGTGATTTGTGACCGGCCGCCTGCCTGACTAAAAATCATTGCACTAAAATATTTACTTTTTATGTTTTGAGTAGGTAGGGTACATGTTGAGTAGGTAAGCAACAATAACTGGTGCATGACTAAGTAAAAGTCAGGCAATAATATAGGTACTGTGGTCTTGCCAAAGTGGAACGCTCACTATGCATTTATCTACACATCAACATCTCGGTTTAGATGGTGAGTGTAAATAAAATAGGCACCAAACAAGGTAAAACATTTTTGTAATAAACTTTCTGAATTTATCATTTAGTCTCAGAATTGCATCATCATGGTCATACTAATTAGCTATTTACTGTATCCTGCACAGTAACATTCAGTCTTAACCTCTGGACCTAGGTTTTAAAAATATATCAGTATAGTCATCAAATACTCATCATATTGAACTATCATTCTGAAAGGCTCTCAGTGCTGTCAATTTATTGTTTTTTACTGTCACTCTTATGTCAACAGATATTTAAATTTCGCCTTGGAGCTAAGTTTGGAGTGGCCGGTCCTCAAATAGTAGAGCTTTCATTAAAAAGATTTTAAAAGTAATAAAAAGTTTATGAATTGCATCAATTATGTACCTTACCTCCCTCCCTACTATAATATTTAGTACTCTTGAATCAAGAATCTTTACAAAGTAAAGGTTCATAAAATTTTGTTGTATGTTTATAAAAAAAACTACTTAAGGCCTTTAACCATCATAATAGATGATTTATACAGTGTCAGGAGGCAACTTTTTACGTTCACAAACGGGACGTTATAGTGCCCGGGACAAATTTTAGGATGGTATAGGTGCTTGCCCAGCACTTCCCTTGTGCAGGTGGTAGGGCTCAAGGGGCAAACAAGCAGATGAGACATCATTTGGATGGAGGCCCCCGCAAGAAGGGTCGCGATAAGCCCACTTGTACATGCTGTCTCTACAGCGGCCAACTTGGGTCCGGAGTCTGTTAATGGACTTCCATACTGGTTATAGAAGATCACCTTCCGGGGCTGGTGATCTTCGATAGCCAGTGGAAGGTTGCGCGATAAAGTTAGGTAGCGCCGGTTGTTTTTCCTTCCAAATCTTAAGTCTTCGCGTAGCTGGATGTTCTTCGGCAGCTATCGTGGAGCTCAAAAAGCTATTGGGACTTTTTAATAGCAGCTTGTAAATGTTTATAGTTCGGTGTTTCAAAGGTAAGGAACATGTAAAAAAAAAACCGAAATTAAACCGGTAAAATCTAAAACCGGTTTAACTTAAGTGGTTGTAACAGCTTCATATTATGTCCCGCTGCAAACGTTAGGTATTTTCACACACCCAATTCCGATCTCTGTTGATTAGGTACTCGGGATGCCAGTGGCATGTTTTTTATTCAAACGAGCCACTCGTTTGAATAAAAAACAATAGTAAAGTCGTTCGCAAAAAATATCGGCAAGTCTTGATGAGAAAGGTTATTCCCTCTTTTAAGTTATACGGGAAATAAAACAATCTCACAGGAATCAACCATTTCGGGACCGACCTCTACGAAAGAATCATCAAAATCGGTTAACATTAGGAGATGTCATCTTATATTATAAGAATCTTTGTCCTGACTGACTGACTGACTGACTGACTGACAGACAACGCACAGCCTAAACCGCTGGACGTAGAGACTTGAAATTTTCAGTGTAGGTAAACCTTGGTACGTAGGGGTGTACTAAGAAGGGATTTTTCAAAATTCAACCTCTAAAGGGGTGAAAAGGGATGAAAACCTGGAATCAATTTTTGGTCTACAACTGCACATAACCTATATCAAATTAAAGAGCCGATTTTTCTCATTTAGTTGATGTCATAATTACCTGCAAATTCTTTATTTTTGGCATGTTTTTCATGAAAAATAGAATACTTTTATTTTGACATTATGACAGCGATGATACCAAAGATTAGTAATAGATGATACAAAACATATGGAAAAGGAACTGTCAATGTTAAATTACCTGTGAAAGGAAGCATAAATTATTACTGGTCTAATAAGTTTCTAATCTTGATTATTCATGGAGTTCTGACGTAATTCCACGTCTGAAAACTAGATGTCGCTGCTAATTCTGATCAAATTTTGACGCGCTATCCGTTACGTTTTGTAAAGTTTACCTTAACCATGGGCGCCGGCAAGGGGGTGCCAGAGGGTGCACTTGCACCCCTTGGGAATCTCGGGATCAACAGGAATTATTGAAACTGTATTGCGCTTTCTCTGTTAAGTTCATCCATCCCATTTATGCTGGTGCCATCTGGTGTAGAGTAGCGGTACTTTAAAGGGTGCGTTCAGAGAAGTAATGGAAATCGATTAATATCGATTCCGGTACTCCTGGCCCACCAATTTAGAATTTTTAAATTTCGATCGTCGTGAACAAATAGGTGTGAGCCGTGACGACTGGGTACCTATATAATAAATTCATAATGAATAGTCAGAAATTTGTAAATGTCTCAAACATTCAGACTAAAATTTCATCTTTTTATTAACCATCATATACGGCAAAGATTGTAAGAAAACTAAAATCTGCACCACCTGGAAATTATTTCTGCCGGCGCCCATGACCTTAACTCTCAAAATTTTTACTAAATTCACCGAAATTTCTTAATTTTTAGATTTAGGTATGTTTGTTACTCTTTCACGCAAAAACTACGGAATATACTTACATACCATTATTCATATTCGTTCGCTAAAGTTAGCCATTGCTTAAAGTTAGCCCTGTCACTGTTTGTCATTATGAAATGGTAAGAGATGGCAATACTTTAGTCATCGTTTAGCGTACACTATATTATAATGAATAATGAGGATAGTAGGTACCTACCTACGTGTGCTGGAATGGGACATAGGGTACTTTTTATCTGGGTACCGCGTGAGCGAAGCCGCGGGCGGCTGCTAGTTGTGATATAAAAAAGTACAGCCGAATCGACACCATCCTTTTTTAAGTCTGAAAAAACAAAAGGAATCATTATTTTCATAGACAGAAAAATTTACTGTACCGACCTACCTACCATACCACCTACCTATTTACCGCGTTTTTTTGCGTTACGAACTTGGACGAATAATCGTCCAAGGTTACGAACAATCATTACTTTTGTGAGTAAGGTAGCTAACTAAATGGGATTATGGAATTAGGTAGGTAAATGCGAATATGGGATAAATATTATAGTATCAAAGTAATAATGTGCGCTACATAATACCTTAATAATTATCAATATTAGGTAGGTAGGTTGCATAGGTTAGTTAACCTTTGTTTTCGAAGTTGAGTATGATAAAACCAACAAGACTGACTACTGCGTGCATGGATGTCGGATCAAAAATCAATTAATTGGGCTATTAATACTTGCCAATGGCTGCCGGCCGGCCCTGGCAACATTGGAAGGGGTCTGAGGGGAGACGTCGCTAGGGAGTAACTAGGGAGAGAGGGGTTGGAAATTCACCCCACTGCTCCCTCGCTCTACACCCCCTTATTGGATCAGCTCTAACTGTTTGCTATCGCGTTTTCAGATTATGTTATTTTAAAAATCTCATACAGTGATTGCCAACTACGTTTACGATGTCGTTAACAAAATATTCATAATAATCAGACATACCTACTGTTAGATGGATCACTCAGAGAAAACATATTAAAATATGCATTTTATAAAACATCACGATTCGCGCTATACCGAGATCCACCATAGAGAAGATAGAGTGTTTGTAAGTATCGTTATCCTTTGCAAATCAAAGGTGGGTCTGGGTACAACATTTTTATTGTACCAGTAGAAAAGATCTTTTATGATATTTCTTGATACAACGACTTCCCTTACAGAAAAAGAATAGAAACTAGAAGCAAGCTCACCAAATGCATGTAAAATCCAAGAGGCTTGTGCTAAGCGTTTTCTTTCACATTCAATTCCAGGAGAGAAAAACAAATGACCATCCTGTTTTGGCGTCGCGTGCAAAATTCGATTTCCAAGAGCGTAAAATCTCACAGGAATGGCTATTTGGCGCGTTTGTTTCGCTTCTGATTTGTTTGAGTGATCAATCAATCTAACAATAGGTACATAGTAGGTACCTAACCTACTAATATTTTTCGTTATTAATCCTTGAGAAAATGCTTGCTTTTATTGCCATAAAGCACTTTTTAATTGTTGATTTCATAATCTATCGATTTTATTACAAGGCCCTTTTCAGGGTTTTTTAAAAGCATGACCTTACAAAAGTCGTAGGTAGATGAGGCAGGTTATTGCCAAACTGGCATTCGTAATCTACTTCATAATTTTAGAGCTTGTGTACCAAAAAACGGTCTGATAGAATTGTCATTTTAAAACATTTTACTTACACAAATTTTACTAACAGACGAAGTGGAATGCTGAGCTTATTGGGATGGGCATAGTAATAGAATCTTTATTTTTATGGTCATCTCTCATACTCATTAAGTATTAGTTCAGTTTAATATCGGGCGCTTGCTGGGACCGGTGTAATTCAATATCTATTCATAGATATAATATACATTGGGAGATGTATGCTTTTCGAACATTCTAGCGCGGGGGGAGTTGTTCACCCTCCAGGACCACGCCCAGATACCTATTATGTGTATATGTATCTCATACCACCCCAATGGTCTCGAACATTCTAACAATTTCCATTACGTCATAGAGATGTCCATAGAGTGAGATGCTGTTAGCAACAGTCCCCCCCGAACGTACTAGAAGGGAGTTTTGATGCACCCACTAGGACCACGCCCGGATATCTATAACATTGTTGTTACTATGCATGTACGGTGCACCCCATTTCCCCCCTTCGCGCATCACGTACAAAAAACCGGAGAATATGACTAGTTGAGTGTACATTCTGTACATCAAAATTGTAACAACTGAAAATGATAAATATTACGGATAAATCTAGAATACAGTTATAATTTACGTTTGAGTAGGGTTGGTATAGGTAGAACGAAACATTAGAATGAATATTTTATTCTAGTTAATATACTTGTATTCTAGATTTATCCGTAATACAGTTGTTCCCTTATAGTGTCAAGTGTTTATCTTTTCTTTTACTTTGATCTTTGACCATCTCGTTTTTGCGTCGTAAGATGCTATGTTATTTCTTAAAATGTTCGAAGTGCTTTCGGAAATTTACCAAAAGCCACAATATAATCTAGTACCGTATCTACTATTACTACTAGTCATATCACTAGTTCTTTCGTACCTACAGTCCACAATAATTCTCTCGTTAAAAACTATCCATAATCATGCAACTGCCTACCTAAACGCAACATCCCCCCGTTCGGAGAGTCCTGGAGGGGGGTGGAGATGGAGAGCCTCTCTTCCCCTCCAGCCTCCGTCTCGTTGCAGTAACATTTTCCAGGAAGCCAATACTGCGTGTTTATTAATTTACCTTGTACAGTCGACATCACATAGGTACATTAAAGTGTGTGTTCTCCATTTTTATTTACCATTGCTCTTGACTTGGCGAGAGAATATTTCCTCTACCTTTTAATAAATTGTATCTTTGACTTTCGTATTCTGCTAAAGCTCTAGGTAGGGAGGGATACGTGCTCTACTTGGCAGCTAATCTTTATCATGAACTTGAGCTTTTTGGTTATTCTGGCAATGTTTATCCATGCGGGTTAGGTCATGGCCGGCCTACTTGTTGCTCGAAAAGTTTACGACTTATCTATCTTCTGTTGATACTCGATATACAGGTTGATGTGATCGTAAATTATTTATTTATCTTGTAATTACTAACCTACCTGCTTACATAGCATTCTTGAAGTTTGGTAATTCTTTTAAAATTCAACGTCTTTATATTCTACTTTAATGATTTCAAATAGAATCATCCTTATTATCTCTAAATGGCTTTGAATGTTAATTGACATTCAAGTATTTGGAAAACTAGCAGTATGTTTTGATTCCGACTGTATCATCGGATCAACTTGTCCCAGCATCCTTCTATGTTACATAACAGATCGTAAAGGTATTCGTCGTGATTTAAAAATGTTAATTGACGTGCAAGTATTTGCAAAATAACAATATGTTTTGATTCCGACTGTATCATCGGATGAACTCGCCCTAGCGTTCTTCCATGTTACATAACAGATCGTAAAGGTGACTGGTAGTGCGTAGTGGTCCCGGCCATAAATCAATAGTGGCGCTGTCGTCGCCTAGACTCGCAGCTTTCGAACAAAGGAACCCAAGCCCGGGGAAGCACGCAGCCTCACCGCGCAGGCGCGACTTCCTCCGATTCCGATTCCACAAGCTCAGTTGTCCCGGAACCCTCCTAGCTGTTGCCACCACCTGAGCACCTCAGCTGGACGCAACTTGCTTAAATTCAGTTCTTTGTGAATCAATAAAGCCTATTGTGATGAGTGATCAAATGGCCATGTTGGAATTACTGTTTTGTCCGTACATCGCGATTCCAATCTTTGTCGGATTGATGCTTGCTTTTGGTCATATTGCAAAAAAGCTTCGAAAATACGTTAAGCTTTACATCTGTATCGATTCTGACCGAGGTAGTTAAGAAATATTTGTGTTTGAGAGAAATCTACGGAACTGTCGGAAACTGAATTCAAACGTTTGTTGCAGTCATGGATGACGGAATTTCCTTCAAAGCCTTCATGTATTCGGAGGAAGGTGCGAAGGCGGAGATAAGGCGCTTTAACATGGAGAAACATCTTTGCGGCAAAATAAGAACTCTCACCGCCAAGCTGCGTGAAGTCTACCCGAAATTGAAATCTAAGGAATTTACCGTTGCTTGGAAAGGTAAATATTATTTCGTACTGTGATAAATAAGAGATTGATTTTCTGTGTCATTGCTCCCAGGTAGCTGTAGCAATTAAACAATATACGAATGAAAAAAAAAATGGATAACTTCAACTTTAAAATGGTCTCTGTTCATATTTAGGGAGTGTTGGGTGGGGTGGCGTGGGGATTGAAAGTAGGTCAACCTAGTACGCACGATCGATTACGGCTCCTAAAAGCTTCCGCCATTTTGATAAGGTGGTGGTGGATGAGAGAGAGGGAAGTATCTACCTACCTTCCCTACTAATTTGTGTTTGCTGCGCCGATGTGTTGCGTATCCTGATATTATGCCGCCATCTTGTGCGGATTTACAAAATGGTGGATGGACTTATGCTAATGTTCGTTTTTTTTTTCTTTTTTGTAAGATATTATCCACTACCCAGATTTAACAAAAATATGGCGCCTAATTTATAATATCCTCAAGTCAACGTATTTACATGCTGGCCAGTTTCAATGACAACTAACACTAGCTAGCCAGTTTCCACTGTCAGTTACTGAGTTTACTTGAGGAAGTTTACTGCGTTTTTTAAGATAGGTTAACTACCTAACGCTAGTCTTTTAGTTTGTCGATGATCAAACTGTAATTTTCGTTTGTTAACAGACGAAGATGGCGACGAGGTGATAATTTCGTCTGACGAAGAAGTATACACCATGTACCACCAGACCTCTGAGGTTCTGCTCAGGTTGATCGTGCGTGTCCTCGGCCCGAGGAATGATGGAGACTCCGATACTCTTGCTGCTGAGGCTAACCTAGGAACAAGTGAGTTTAGTAAACTTAGCGCAGGGACTTTACGATTTTAAGGAACATTTTGTAGAAATGAAGACGATGACTGTCTATCAGATAGTCAAATGAAGACTAATATTGCCTTTTATACAAACTCCAACCTTTATGAATCGAGTTGGAGCATTACTCAGTCCCAAGCTTTCTCGTCTTCTAGATAATCAGATATCTTGTAATAACTTTTCTAGACAAATTTCTTAATTTAATAGTTCTAAATTAAATTATGTGACTGGACAGTATAGTCTCTCTGATTCCTGAAGATAACTGGTATAATAGGTTTTTGTTTCCTAGAAGACCCCCAATCCGTTCATCAAGGGATAACCTGCGACGGTTGCGACTGCTCCGTGGTTGGCTTCCGCTACAAGTGCATCACCTGCGATGATTTCGATCTGTGCGTGCGTTGCGAGAACGAAGGCAAGCACCCGGAACATTGCGTGGTGCGCGTGCCGACCCCGAACATGCCTGTACGTATATTTATCACTACTTTACTACCCGACCCACTATAGTTTCGACCTACCGACTGCGCCAGATTTTTGGCATTCACCCCAGTTTTTTGATTTAGTTCTTCTTGTAATCTATTTAAAATTTAACTCCTACCAACGGTTTTTCTACGTCTTGTTTAACTAAAGTTTGAAAGCAGCTTAAATAGATTATAATTTCACAGTTACCGCTTATCAAAGCTACCATCAAGAAGTCCCGCAGATTCCTGAAGAGCGTTGCTTCTCAAGCTCATGAGGAAAGCAAGCGGATCCGCCGTGAGCGCGTCAAGCATGGCTCCGATAGCGCTGCGAACAATCAAGGGAAACAAGATTCGCAGTCTGGCGCTGCTCGTAACTGGGTTTCGGTCTTCGGCACTTATTTGGAGGAGTTCACCAACCTCGCAGGAGACATCGGCCGCCAAATCTCAGCTTCAACTGAGAAGAAACCCGAGCCTGGAAACAGCATGCCTGAGAAGCCCGCTGAAACTGAATATAAGATCCCTAGTGCTGAAGAGATTTCAATTAACCCCTGGCATCTATCCGAAGAAGATCTGGAGAAACTTAATCACGCGTGCAAGTTTATGGAGGAAAATACACATAATGCTTCTTTGAAGCCCCTGACTATGGCCTTACACAAAGTTTTGGAAATTGCTGCCAAGGCCGCTAAACAAGAAACTGCCAATTCGCCAGCCCGAGCCTCTTCTCCCATTAGGGAGGTGCTAAAGCAGAAGATTAACCGCGAGACTGTTCTGCGACCTGAACCTAATGCATCGCTTGCAGAAGAGGCAGCGTTGTTTGCAAAAGATGCCCCAAAGATTGTGCATGACACACTTAACATCATGCAACAGTCAATGGAGAAATGTTACAAAACGCCAACGATGACAAAGGCTCAAGAGAATGTTCAAGAGACACCGAAAGAAGAGCCCGAGCCTTCTATGTCTGGACTGAGACAGAAGAGCACTGTGTCTGGCAAGAAGACTTCTCTTGGAACAGCGTATAAGTCTCGAGAGTTAGATGTTCGCAGTATATCCGACCTTATGAATGCTATTATTGCTGCTAGGACTGAGATGGCTTCTGACACTAGCTCGTGCTCTTCCGGCCATGGATCTACAAAAGCTGAAGGATGGACTATGATTGATGACCCGTGTGATGAAGCCAAAGGTAAAATATCTAAATGCATATAGACTGTAGGTACTGCATGTAGCTTATGATTGGGTATTTATAACTACTTCAGTTAGACTAGTTAGATTACTGATAATAGTGAGTACAGCTACTAATATTTTGAAAGTTCTATCTACCTCATTGGTTGTCTGAATGATGCTAACATATTTGTGCCTTTTGCAATAACGTCGTTGACTTTCCCTTATTCCACTTTAAAAAATTAATTAAATCGCGATGATTTCTGCAGATTTGCTCTTGAAAACTGAAGAGTTCCCGAACAATGACATGCCCGAGCCCGATGTGCCTCAAGAATACCGTTACGTCGCTCCTATCTACCCACCGCTGAACGCTGCTACTGCTGGTATGTAGCTATCTTTACTATTTAAATGATGATAATGATTTAAACAATGATTGAAAATAGATTGAATGAATGAAAAAAAACAACTTTTTGTGGACACAACTCTTCGCAAATAGTGATGCGTGCTCTACAATGTATCATGTTATCACCAAGTTTTTATCCAGTGCTGGATCCCAAAGAAGCCGACGTTGCACCCGCAGCTTCAGCCCCGCCAATGCCGAAGACCGACGCCAAGCCAGCTACTGCTAAGCCAGCTCCGATGACACAAACCCCGATGGCTAAACCATCCCCGAACACCAAACCAGTCCAAAAGACCTCTCCGCTTCTGAACAACCCAAATACAACCCACGCCGCTGAGACCATCGAGGCTGCGCAAACTCTGCGTTCTCAGCTTGGTAAACATCTACCCTCCTAATAAATAAATAATAAATAAATATTTGTGGACTTTTCACACAGCGCCATCTAGCCCCAAACTAAGCAAAGCTTGTACTTTGGACACCAGATGGCTGATAGAATACTTATATATATTTTTTTGTAAATACATAATACTACAACAACCAGACCCGGAAGAAATATTTGCAGAACATTCAAACATTTCTCCCGTAGCGGGAATCGAACCCGCGCCTCTTGCGTCTCAGCCGAGCACTCGCCCGCCACGCCACCGAGGTCGTCAAATCATCAATAATCTTTTATTAAGTACTAGCTGCCGCCCGCGGCTTCGCTCGCGTGGTGCCCGGATAAAAAATAGCCTATATGTTAATCCAGTACATGTTTTATGTATATTCCGAGTTTCGTTCAGATCCGTTCAGCTGTTTAGGCGTGATTGAGGCACAAACATCCAAACATCGTTTCAAACTTTCGTACTAGATGGCAGCACCGGTAAAATTAGTACGCGCTATCGTTGCGTTTTGAGCTTTACGCCGGTAATTTCAAGCAAACTAAGACTTTTCAAATTTATAATATAAGTAAGTAAGAAGTAAGATAAGATAAGATATAATTCTCTGCTGGACTGTGAGTAAATGAAAACATAGAATGCGTCCAGCTGCTTCTCTCCCCGAACATGTCGTAAAAGTCGACTAAGGGATAGTATCCTCTCCAACACGATGTACCATCTATATGGGTAGTGGGCTGATCACCTGTCACCATGTTCATCTTTGGGACTTTGAATCAGGACTGGCTGCAAGTTATCTTATAATTACTTGTGGCTCTATGCCCACCCCATTAGGGATATAGTGATAATATGTAAAACTACGTATGAATTACATTTATTTCGATTTCAAAAATATGAGTAGATAATCTTAATCTCAGCCTAGTTAATCAGTGATGTTAGTAATTATTTCAAGTGATATCGATAATATACCTACATTACTTAGGTAGGTACTTCTGAAATGTAGTGCAGGTAGATATTGAATTTAATGCAAGCAATGGTAAATAGTTATTGAATATGCACAAATTATGACATAATCAAAACACTCTAGGTAAGGTACCTACCTACTTGCAATGTAGCTTACATTTTCTTTTCTTTTAGCTCCCCACGTCGAGGCTGCTCTTCGTCAGATGGAAGGCATGGGTTTCTCCAACCAATCGGGCTGGCTGACTCAACTTCTGTATCACCACGACGGAAACATCCCAGCCGTGCTCGACCTGCTCACTCCCTCTGCTCCTCAGCCAAAGTAAATTATGAGGAATAGGCATGCCAACTTCTTCTATTAGCTTGATATAAACTATTGTATTACATAAGGAAGCGTTTCTCATCTCCGTACAATCAAGTTTACTTCATTTTTAATGAATGTAACAGTTTTATTGGTGAAAAATTGTAAATCGAGGGAAGTTCATAGACACCAGATGCATCCTGATATTTCAAGATAATAGAAAAGGATTCTATACGGCAGTAGATTATGGCTTGCCGAGCATTTATGCCTATTATCCGGAATAGAATGACTAATGTAACAATTCGTAATTATCTAATAATGGCAAAGTAGACCTCGTCGCCAATAGTAGTGAAGGCGTGATTCCGGCGCGGATTAAACGAGTGAAATGAGAACACAAACCGTAAAGACGCAAACAACGGTTGATACGATCAGGCTAATCTGTGTTTTTTTATAGAAGCGCAGTTAGTTTGATTAGAATTCTTTCGAAGCTAAATTATTATTAAGATTGTTATGACTTGGTACATTAGAAACTCAACCAGATATCATATTTCCATTCTTCTCTTTATTTTCATTTTGGATTGGGATTAGAATAGTATCATCGTCACAGGTTAATCTATAGTACTAAGGCAACCTGGAAAGGTTAATTTTATCTTTTTCGATGTTGTAGTTGCTTATTGGAATTTAGCATCTCTTAGGAGTGTTACGACCGTATTCTGAGGTCTGATAAGATCTTTTGTTTTGGTAATACCAATCAAAAGAAAGTCGTTGGGAAATGCGCCGTACGCAGATGTTTAGCGTGGCGACCCATGCGCTCTAGAGCACTTTATGTGCTTTCAGAATACGGTAGGCTGGCTTAATAATAACTTATTAATAATTGGTGTTACAATTATAATTTAGATACTAACACAGATTATTTAGACGGCTAGCGTTATCTGTGTGTAGTCATGGGTATTATAATATTATATTCCAATTCTACATTATAAATCTCGATCCAATATTTCTTTTTTGTGGTTTGTATCATAATTATAAAGTATTTCTTATTATTTTATTGGATGGGTTATAAATTAAGTTTTTTAAATTTTCTGTGATCATTATTATTTTATTTTTCAGTTTGACATAATATTAAGTTACCTAATTACAATTTATTCTTATTTAATTATAAGATCACTATCTTGGTATTTTTTTTTCAACTAAATTAATATCATATTATAATACGTTTATTTTCTTATTTAATTTTTAACTTAACTTGGTGTATCCATAGGAAAGTCCACACTTTGTTAATTCAAGAAAATTCATTGGCTAGTAACTCCAACTAGCTATCATCTTATGCCAACTGTATGTGAACAACAAATTCCAGGAATTCATACAAATTGATTACCCCATACTTACTTCTGCATTCATGGTTTAAAGTCTTCTGCGAACACTATAGTGGACTTATTAATGCAGGCACAACATGAGCAAAGCCTAATCTAACAAAATGTGGACCTACCTCTAGTATTAAGTCTATTAAGTCTATAAATGTTAATTAGGTTAAGAGGTTGAGACTTTGAAGGTGCAGGGTACGGTTAACAAGTCGGGATGAGCTCATGGCGATGGAAATTTTAAGTGTATTTTCTTCAAGTAGTAGTTTGTGTCAATAAAACATCAAAAATACAATTGAGAGTTTTATTTCAAGAATCCGTAGGAATGTTTTTTTGCTGTAATATGTTCGCTTCGTTCTCGTAAAAGGGCTCGGCCTAAGGCATCGTCGAGTAACTTCACAGCTATTCTGAAACAAAAAATAATGCTTTCAGGAACTGTTTGGTTAGGTTAGTTTTTCTATAAGTAATTATCTATTTTAGCGTACGGCTTCGCTTGGTACCAGAATAAAATGTAGGTACATAATAGAAGTTATTACAGTATACCAACTAAGCATAATCAAAGTCCCATACAAATCCGTTCAGCTGTTAACATCGTGATTGAGCCACATGGACATTTTTATAAATTTTCGTAGGTAGGTACCTACTTATAACGGTAAGATGCATCGAAGTTGATTTGCTGTTCTGATGTAGGATGTATGTTTGTACACTAGTCTATGCTTTGTAGGCAGGTACTTATGCAAATTAGTTTAGGAATTAATGCAGAAGGAACTTGAGCAAGCAATAAAAATTCTAAAGAAGGTTTAAAAATCTACGTAAAACTTACAATCCCTGACTGATAGCCTCCTTCAATGTCTTTGGAGCCATACTGCCAGATCCATTCATTCCTATAGTGGTGCATTTTCCAGAAACTTCTTTATACATGTGCACATCCCCTGGTTTGCAGTAATACTGAGGATTTCCAGTGATGCCTACTACTAAGGATATGATACTGCAGCTTTCTTCCTCAGCAGATGGATCTACTGCGGTTTTGCTGCCTATTTTGCACAGGGTTACCTGAAAAAGAAGATTGTGTTTAGAAAAGTAAGTTGCTTAAAATATGTAGATGAGATGGTAAAATGGTGAAAATGTAAGGAAATTCGCAGCTTAGGCAATTCCGCATGTATCTACCATGTCTTTCCTGTGGATTAGGCCATCTAAGCTTACAGGATGGTGAAGGTGCTGGGGATCCCTACTCCATTTAACATCTTCCTGGGTGCTACCGTCTTGTTGGTGTAGGCGAAGGAAAGTATCCTGATGCTGTATATATAAATGATCTAGCACTAGCTACCGCCAGCGACTTCGCTTGCGTGATACCCACATAAAACAAGCCTAAATGTTGTTCCAGCACATAGGTACTAAGTATGTTTCAAGTTTCATAAATCTATGCAGCCATTGAGGCACAAACAAAATCACATCATCACAATGCTCACAAATTTTCGCATTTGTAATTAGCAAGATTTGTAAAAATAAGTTACCAATAAAGGTGCTGATCCAACTTCAAGTAGCTTACAATCATAAGGGTCATCAGACAACTGTAAATCCACATTGCCTCCATCCATCAGCACAGCTTTCACAATGGGGATCCGTGTGTTGAAGAGTGCAGCTTTTACTGCCAATGATACCGCATCAAAAAGGTTGCCGCCGCATTCTAAGATCTTAAAATTTAAAATATATACAACGTGTAACATAATGTCCCTATAAGCCCGAAACGGGGGTGTTCTATACGTCATTGCGAACAACGTTTGTTCAACGACTTTTAAAATTTCAAAGGTTTTCATTCATGAAATGTCTCTTAAACTTTGCTCCAATACGTAACTTGACACAACATGAGGCATCCCTATTTACAGCTGTTTTTTGACCTTTAAGTGTGAACTCTAGATGAAACAGGTAACAGAACAGACACCATTAGTAAAATGCCTACCTACTTACCTAATAACGAGGTGACCTTGGTATTTATTGGTAATTAAAATGTAAGGTCACATCACGACTAAAATCCCTAGGCACCGTAAACATCCTTTCAGATCTCTTTGTTAAGTACCTAGTATAGGAGATAGGTACCTTACCTACTCAATTTTGTACCTACCTACTCGGGCCTTAAAGGTATCCTCAGTGGGTGCCAAGGAGTATGAGAGGATGTCTACCGTGCCTGAGGATAAAGCCGTGATACCTACTCAATTTTGTACCTACCTACTCGGGCCTTAAAAGCATCTTGAGTAGGTAACAAGAAGTATGAGAAGAGGTCTACCGTGCCTGAGGATAAAGCCGTGACCCTATTCCACTTTAGTTTTTCCAACGATGTATTATTCCAATATTCATTGGAGCATTTTTCAATGCAATTTTGTACCTACCTACTTGGGCACTAAAGTCAAAGGTTGTGACTTATCTGTCTTACTAATCTTCATTTTCATCGTGAACAGCCTATTTGTCATTGGTTGCATTGAAACAACAACAACAATAAGTGGGATGGCACCTTGCCCTAATTGGCTGTCGGTGCCTTTGCTAAATTCAAAATCCGCAACCGTCAACCGACACCGCACCGCAAGCGTTTGTTTAATAAAATCAAATTGGTTCCGTAGGTTTATTTGTTTTTTACTTTTCTTGATTGAACTACGTAATTGTTGGTAGGTTGGTTGGTAGCATATTGGTATGAACCCCGCCTTCCCATCCTTAAGTCGTGAGTTCGAATCTATGGATTTTTCGATTCGAAATTTATGTGTGCAATATCAATGCTCTCAAGAGGTGAAGGAAAACCTCGTGAGGAAACCAGGCATGTCATAGACGTGTGTCAAAGTGTACGAAAGGAACCTTCAAGGTGCACTCTAATCCTTCCACCACACTGGTTCAAAAGAGCTAGCGACACGGACACGACGACAGTAGTAGTAGTAGTAGTAGATGTATGGTGAAGTTTTTTTTCCCAATCGGTATTTAGTGGGTTACCCCAGACAAGGAACCCTAAAAATTCGGCTTTCGGCAATAGGCACCTACTTTTGGTCGCAAAACAGATCGGTTTTTATCAGTCGCAATTAGCATTCGTTCCTTGCAACAACTGCAACAAGCAATCTCTCGGTTCGCGTAACTAATTAACGATACGATGTCGGCTTTGTACTCAAACGGTGAGTATTATGATATGGTGTTGTGTGTGTGTGTTAGTAGCTACTTAGTAGCGGCGCGTCAGCTCTACAGAGAGCGTTATCCAGGGCGGCCATTGCCATCTTACGGGCTATTTTCTGGGATTGGTGAACCGTCTTCTCTCGACGGGATCTTTCCACCGGCGCACCAGTGAGGGAAGACCGGGAATTCGGTGGTGTGTTGTACCTACTTCCCTTTGATGGATACCGAGTGCCTACTGTGTGTGTCAACAGTGATAAAATTCAGTGATAGGTAGGTATGATGATAGGTACCTAACCTATCACCCTACCTAGTAGGTACCCCATTAGTACCTAGCTTACTAATAAAAAATGACAAAAATAATTTTGTGATTGTGAATGTGTACCAGTAATACCAACCTAGGTACCTACATACCTACCTAATACCTACCATGTCAATTAGCCGTGTTCCGAGCCAACCAAGAAGAAGGGAGAAAAGGTATAACTTAACTTTTCCTGTACCTAGGTCCTTAGGTAACTACCTAGGTAGATGTAGGTAGGTAGTTGTTTTTTTATGTGTGAAAGATATCGTGATTTTAATCTTCGACTTTAATTTCTACGTAGAATTAAAAAAATTGCAAATTCTTACGAAAACTTTGGTGATTACACCTAGGTACTTTTTGAAACTTGCCGCGCATTCAATTGTCTGCGTATGTGTGGGTCCGACGCGATAGGAGGGTGCGCGTGTGTTTGTTACCTACGCAAATGGTAAACAAACACATAGGGTTGTCACAAATTTCTTATGAAATAATTTGTTTTTAATTGTATTGGAATTTCAAATATGATGTATTGAACTTTTGCACACGTCAATGTATTCAAGTGCTCGGTCTGAATACACCCCTTTCGGGCTTATAGGGACATTATGTTACACGTTGTATAATTAAAAGTTTTAACTGAGTATCATCATTACATTATGTTCCTGTCATTATCCCACTCTAAACTCTTATCAATTAACTGATTGAGCACTGGTGGTCTAGTGATATGGCCCCAACTTGCAATCCTCAGCTTGTGGGTTCAAATCCAGTTGTGCATCAATGGACTTATGTCCATACAATTGTATATTAAATTAAATTAAAAATTAAATATTTGAGGACATCACACAGCACCATCTAGCCTCAAACTAAGCAAAGCTTGTATTAAAATATTAACCAAAGCTTAAATACTTTTTTTTTGTAAATACATACTTATAATACATTTGTAAATACATACTACAAGAAATATAATATTTGCAGAGCATGCAAACATTTTTCTCGCAGCGGGAATCGAACCCGCGCCTCTTGCGTCTCAGCCGAGCACTCGCCCGCCTCGCCGCAGAGGTCAAATATGAGCTATAAAACGGTGAAGGAAAACATCGTGAGGAAACCAGCATGCCATAGAACTTAAGAAGTTTGAAAACATGTGTCAACTGTCAAATGCATGAAAATTGTCTTGAACTTTCAGGCATAAATTCATTGTACACTCAAAAGCATATTTCAATGTTACTGTGATATCACCAAGGCAATCATTTAAAAGTAATACTGAAGTGAGAGCATACTCTAGCAATTTTGAACAGTTTTCCATGGAAAATATAGACCATGCAACTATGTGAGATATATGCTTGAGTCTCATGGCCATGACTTCTATGCGAGTTTAGCGAAAACGTACAAACCAGTATATCAACATAGAGTTTCCAGCATTGCTTTCCTTCAAGTATACATAGCTGTTGCATGTCAAATGCCTGTGAGGAATAGTAAGCTCTTTGCATGAGGTTTGATATGCTGCTGGCCAGTCTCTCTCCTCCTCGCCCTTCAAATGCTGGAGCTGCATTTGCTGAGCTAAAAGATTTAAAATATTTTTATTTATTCCAATATGATCCAAGGATCATTGTGTAAGAGTTTTGGCTAAGGTGTTTTATGACCGGCCGTCTGCCTGACGTCAACCCTCCTTGGGAATACTTGCTTATTGTATATCATCACGTTGGAGAGGATACCCTTAGTCAACTTTTACGACATGCTCGGGGGGAGAAGCAGCTGGACGCATTTGATGTTTTTTCTTGACTCCCAGTCCAGCAGAGAAGTATATATATAAAATCTGATTGTGCCAAATAAAAATGATTAAACTTCCTAAAAATTACCTGATGAATGTACTATTTAATATTATTAATCTGAATGTTTTTAGGATGTTTTATGTTTGTGTCTCAATCACGCCATTACAGCCAGATCAATAGGTATGCATGAAACTTGGAATACTTTTACATATTATGTGACCTGTAATAATGCATTTTTATTTGGATACCGAGCAAGTGAAGCTTGTGTCTTGTTCAATTATACCAGTCAACGAAGAAGTCAATTTTCCCCCATCCTGGATTATTGGATGTAGGTGTGTCTATTTCTGTTTTGACCCCAACTAGGATATCGGTGTTGGCTAGCCTGAGCCTTGCAGATCCACTGGCGTGGCTAACAACATCAGATTCCAGCTCCATAGGCCTGTAGTCAATATTTGATCTGCCATCTGAACGTAGGTCATCCTGAAAAGTAAAATCTTAACTTAAAAAATCTAAAATCCTCTATGAAACACTTAGTAAGTATAAAGGTAAATAAATAAATATTTGCGGACTTCACACAGCACCATCTAGCCTTAAACTAAGCAAAGCTTGTACTATGGGATCTAGATGGCTGATAGAAAACATAAATACTTTTTTTTTTAAAACATAGGTACTTATAATACATAATACAACACCCAGACCCGGAAGAAATATTTGCAGAACATACTAACATTTCTCCCGTAGCGGGAATCGAACCCGCTCCTCTTGCGTCTCAGCCGAGCACTCACCCACCTCGCCACTGAGGTTGGTAGGCCATTAATTTATGAAAAAATCTGTTATTTAAATAAATAGAGAACTAAGATTAAAGATAAGATGAGAGAAAAGTTCTTTTAGGTTAGTTTACTTGCCTGTACTCCATTTGTGATAAATAACTTTTCTGAGGGACTTAATTTACTAAGGCCTGCGGCAAAATTGTTGCCTGCCATTTTATAAGTGTTTTATAAGTATTCTTGATAGTTATTAGTGAATAAAAAGTTTACGAAGTTTAGCGCCATGAACTTCCATCCCCTCCACTACTCCACACGCGCGCACCGCGACACACACACACACACACACACAACATACACACCTCAGACAAATTTTGTCTTTTTGATTTTGAATTTGACATTAAAATTTGTCATGACATTGACTGTAATGGTTTAGTTCACCGATAACATCAAACCTCAGAACAATAAATACACATCAAACAATCAAGATCACCGCCATTTTGTAATGGCGGAAAATTCAAAATAAAACAGTGTATGGAACACCCATAGTTATTTCAATCATTTGATTCAATCTTTCTCTAAAATAAACTGAAACTTTATATGGTTTTCTATCGACCATGATTTTTTTATCAAAAAAAGGAGCAGACATCTACAAATGGCGGACGCTTTCGCATACTGTAGTCATAAACGCCTACGTTTAACGAAATACTAGAGGTATTCTACTAACTACGCCGAAAAACATTTTAGCATTGTATTAAAAAAAAGTTATACTTACCTACCTAGCTAATTCACCTAATTTCCGCATGTCAGCCTAAAAATTCCGTCGTCCCTAATTCTGACCTACCCACATGACCTCCAATCATTTTCAAGAGTAAGTATTAGGTTCCTGATTCGCTCCTACCTCGGGGGGGATCTCGCAACATCCTCTGTTAAATTGCGAGTTATCGTAATTGTTTCATTGTACCAGATTGAGCATGCGTCTGAGTCAGTCTACTTGCACGGACCGTTGGGTGCTGACTGGGTAGATCTCAGTTTTAGGCTAGGTAGAACTTGGCTTCAAGATGAGTGGTTCCGATGTAAGCGAGATGGTGCATCAAATGCAGAGGTTCTCCTGGGTGGATTATGTGGTGTTTGTGTTCATGCTGGCTATAAGTGCAGTGGTCGGGGTGTATTGGGGATTTATGAAGAAGCAGTCCACTCAGGCCGATTACCTTCTCGGGGGCAGGAATATGAAGGTCATACCGGTTGCTATGTCACTTGTTGCAAGGTATGATTATATGTGGAGGTATTGCACGAAGAGCACCGATGCTAAGACGTAATGCCTTGGTACTTATTGCATGTCTGTTTGCTTTAACCTATCTGTTAACAACTCATCTCGACTAAGGTGTCATACCTGACCTTATGACCCTGAAAAGAAGCAGGCAAAAGCTCATTTCATCAATACGATCAAACTGATAACTGAAGCCTTAAGAATTCAAGCTATTAAAGAAGAGCTGGTTAGGCAAGTTCTTTGATTCTAGCACCGAATTCAGGTTATTTCTATCAGATGACGTTTCTTCCCCAGTTTTATATCCGGTATAACACTCCTGGGCACACCAACAGAAGTTTATATTCACGGGACCCAGTACGCGTACACTCTCATAGCTATCTGTCTGATGTCCATCATCATGACTCAAGTCTACCTGCCCGTGTTCCATGATCTAAAACTGACGTCGAACTACGAGGTAAGTTTGACATTGGAACTTTATTAAAACAGGTTTGAAAATTGTAAATTAGAACCTTTTTTCTTTTTCAGTATTTGTCAATGAGGTTCGACAACAGAGTTAGGCTGTTTGGCTCAATACTGTTTGCATTTACGTTGGTAAGTTGCTAGGTATGCGTATTCAGAACATTTTTCCTTCGGGTATTTTTCACATAATTACCTACAACAAAACTTAAAACTTTTTTCAGGTAGGATGGCTACCGATTGTAATTTACGTCCCAGCATTAGCTTTCAACCAAGGTATGTTTGCGTGGGTCATCGAAGAACTAAAATTTCAAATCAAAACTCTAGAATTTTATTAAACTTAGAATCTCAGACCAAATATAAAAATCTTTTTATTTGGTTTGAGCTTAGAATCTGTTTTCAAAATACTTTTCATAGCGTCGTCGGTAAAGGATGTAGAAGCCACTTTACGTTTTCTATAAAATCTCGTTATGTAATTTCAGTTACCGGAGTCGACATTCATATTATCACGCCAATAGTTTGTCTAGTCTGCATTTTCTACACAAGCGCCGTAAGTTATATTTAAATCCTTCTGCAAATTGCATTAAGGTTCTGATTTCGAATGAACGTTTTTCTAACAGGGTGGACTACAAGCTGTGGTATGGACGGATGTGATTCAAATAACAGCTATGTTTGGGGCCATGGCGCTCGTGGCAATAAAGGGGACGATTGATGTTGGCGGTTTTGGCGTTGTTTGGCAGAGGAATATGGACAGTGGGAGGATTGAACCTCCAATGTAAGTTACTCATCACCTGGCATATCTGTTGAAGATTTTTACCGTGAAATTCACCATTCTTTATCCCAATTGAGCTATGTGTTGGCACAACATGTTCTCTTCCTTTATCCTTTCTCTGTATTCATTATTTTCTTA
The DNA here is from genome assembly GCA_949320045.1 of Scotopteryx bipunctaria. Classification (NCBI taxonomy): domain Eukaryota; kingdom Metazoa; phylum Arthropoda; class Insecta; order Lepidoptera; family Geometridae; genus Scotopteryx; species Scotopteryx bipunctaria. Next base: position 9,488,118 of record OX439442.1, on the reverse strand, counting down.
TCCAAGTTCTCAAAACCTTCGACACACACATAGATAAAAAGGTGGCTTCACTTTTGTTGTTCGCGGCGCGGCGTCTTTTCTTTTTATTTGGTCTGAGTCCAAGTCGTATTTCACACAGTCAATAGGCACTTACACCGTGAAACTATCTAGCACCTACATTATCTGGCTTGTATCATGGGTAGAAAAACTCTAAAATTTACTGCTTCATGCTAAAACTCCATTTAACTAATAAAAGCCTCGTAGCCTTTTGAACTGAACCAAGATTTCATTTTCGAAGCATAGCTATATAATCCCAAAATCATCTACAACCTTCAGAGGTCTTTTACCATCTATATACGGCGTCAGGAGGCAATTTTTACCTTCACAAACGGGACGCTACTGTGCCCGCGATGAATTAAGAAGGAGTAGGCTTGCCCAGCACCTATACCATCCTCTCAGCTTATTTGGCCTTGTCCACAGGAAAGACGTCAATACGTGCGGAGCTGACTAAGCTGCGGGTTTCCTCACGATGTTTTCCTTCACCGTTTGAGAGTACTGGTATATAGTGCACATACATTTTTCGCACAGAAAAATCCATTGGTACACGACTGGATTTGAACCCACCACCTTAGGATTGGAAAGCGGGGTCACTGCCAGCTAGACCACCAGTGCTCTGAGGAGCCTGCATCTTCAGAGGAGTTCAAGTAAATAATGTGCATATTTCGCACTTATTTATAATAATTGCCGGAAAATGCTAATTTAGAATGGTATTTGAATAATTTGTACAAGTGGCTTGATGAAGATCAAACTGTCCACTTTATCTAGATTGAAGATAGGTATTTGTTTACAAAGGCTTTGTAACACCTTTATTACCATCATCATCATCAGCCTATAGCAATCCACTGCTGGACATAGGCCTCCCCTTATATTATTTGCCTTCTGTAGCAATAATATTACTCTACTAGAGAATAGACTAGAACTAGAGAATTTTAATAAAATGTCCTGTTCTTATCCCACTAGGTGGGGTCGACACACCATGTTTCCCTCCTCCATTTCCTCCTATCACTCGTCATCTCAGCACTTACTCCTTTCACACAACCCATCTATCTTTTCCTTGGCCTTTCTCTAGTATATCCATCCACATTCATATTCATCACTCGCCTTGTAACATGACTAACTTCTCTCTGCATAACATGCCCATACCACGCTAGCCTATTACTTCTCATCTTCTCTGTCACTGGCGCTACTTTCAAACTTCTGATGTACTCATTACTATTTCTTTTTTAAATATGAGTAGATATTCATAATTTATCAGTCTTACCCCAGAATACTCAAACGCGACTCAGAGTTGAGCAAGTCTCAACTCACGGTTTTTTGACAGTTTCTGATGAAAATCTGTCAAAAAAAAATTGTCATTTGAGGCGTGCTCAACTTTGAGATGCGTTTGAGTATTCGGGGGTAATTCTGAAACTAGGTTTAAAGAATCGTAGCAGTGCTACGGATGTGCTACGAAAGCTATTGAATTGGTATTTTTTGAACAGTTGGGATCCCAATCCACTTACTCGACATACAGTATGGAGCTTAGTCATCGGCGGAGTCGTCTACTGGCTCCAATCGAACTCTGTCAACCAGACCATGATCCAGCGGTACCTTTCTCTACCAACACTGAAAGCTGCCAAATCGTAAGTTTCTACTACTATTACTAGTCGTGTTGCTAGTTCTTCTGAATCAGTGTGGTATCACCACGTCTCGAAGGCACCTTTTGTACACTCTTGATACATAAATAAATAATAAATAATTAAATATTTGTGAAAATTTCACACAGCGCCATCTAGCCCCAAACTAAGCAAAGCTTGTACTATGGGAACCAGATGGCTGATAGAATACTTAAATAAGTACTTTTTTTGTAAATACATAATACTACCCAGACACAGAAGAAATATTTGCAGAAAATACATACATTTCTCCCGTAGCGGGAATCGAACCCGCGCCTCTTGCGTCTCAGCCGAGCACTCGCCCGCCACGCCACCGAGGTCGTCAAACATAGTACAAAGATTTTCTTTCTAAGCTTTGAATTCCCTTACAAATAGCTACCTTCATGTTACAAGATTTGAAAGTGGCCTTGCGCAAAAATATGGTGAAATAATAATTTTGTCTGAAAAAACTAGAGTAGGTACAAACTACAAAGTAAACAATTATTTTCAGGGCAGTGTTTCTATTCTGCATTGGATTATGCGCTCTCTACTGCTTCTGCCTGTATTGTGGGTTATTGATTTACGCCCGGTTTCACGATTGCGACCCTTTACAAACGAAGGTATGAGGACTAGCATAGGCTATACATACATACATACATAGAGGTAGGTTCTTTTTCATGACTCATACTTATAAGTAAATCTTATGTTCTTGAATTGTCTCTTGCAAGTTCATATTATTCAAAAGCTCAATTCATAGAAGTATGTTTTTTAAACAAGCTGTGATTCTTATACTCAAAAAAAGATGTGTAGAAATATTGTAATAAGTGAAATCTTTTGCAGCTGGCAAAAGCTAAGGATCAACTTCTACCACTGCTAGTGATGGATGTACTTGGGGACATACCTGGCCTGCCAGGAGTATTCGTAGCTGGCATCTTTAGTGCAGCTCTAAGGTATTTTATTTTATTATGATTGTATTCGGAGCTGTTGCCCACGACTTCGTTCGAATTAAAAATGATTTTCGAAATTTGAACTTCATAAAAAAATCTATGGAGTGCAAAAAGTGCGGTGACCCATCCAAGTATAGACCGCACTCGGCGTTGCTTAACATTCGTTATCTCGGTTCCCCATTATAAACTTTCATCCTTAAATCACCCCCTCTTTGGGTACTTTTAATAAAAAAGTAGCCTATGTCCTCCGGAATACAATATATCTGCTTGCCAAATTTCATCAAAATCTGTAAAGCAGTTTAGGCATGAAAACGTAAGAGACACAGTTACTTTCGCAAATATATTATTAGTATGGATTTTCCCTTTTAGGAAGGCGCATAGTCTTAGACCTCATTACCTAGCCTTTCGTATTTTTTTATATTATTGTTAAAAAGTCTTTCGTTCACTCAGGGCGCCATTTTTTTACTAACGTATTTAAACTTAATAATTAATATTTGTTCCAGCTTATGTTTACATTTTTAATTGTCTAATACATAAATTTATATCCTTGTCTTTGATTGCCGTTGAACATTATCATGAAACCTATTTTTTTTGTAAAATGACTAAATCCTCCTTGGTCTAGTACCAACCAATTTGAGTGTTTTAAGATGTAAAATATTTTGTTGAGAATGAAGAATATTAATTTATTGATTTCGATGTATTTTGTTAAATAATGTGTTAGGCTAAATAGTCTACATTTTTGTACCTATACTTATCCTGTTTTCTTTGAAATGGAGTGAAAGTAGAGTGAAATTCAGATATAAAAACTACTTTACTTACACTCTTGTTATTTATATCTTGTAAAGTATTTTGAACACTATTTGAATTCTACTAAGGTCTAAAACCATAAACTTATTTCAGTTCACTGTCAACAAGTCTAAACTCTATGTCAGCTGTGGTTTTAGAAGATTTCTACAAGCCGTTTTTCAAACGAGAGCTTTCTGAGAGACAAACCGCTTGGCTGCTGCGGGGCGTGGTTATTCTACTGGGAACGTTATGTGTAGGTAAATAATACGTACACACTTAGCAAAATTATAAATTAATTATCTCTTCTATTTGCCACTCAATGATTGAGTTGAAACTTGAAATCTTTTATAATTTCATTATATTTTTATTGGTTATTTTAATTTCAGCATTGGTCTTCATAGTGGAGAAAATGGGCACGATACTGCAGTTGACAATGACGTTGGAATCCATGACGATGGGACCGCAATTAGGAGTTTTCTCCATGGGAATTTTGATGCCATGGGTGGATGCTACGGTACTGTCTATTTTTTGGTAATCTATATATATAAAACTCTTACGTTATTGACTGAAAAACTCCGTCACAAGAGTTGGCCACAAGCTCATACAAACTTACTTACTAACCATGAATTCAAAGGAAATCATGTCCAAGATTAATGAGCCTATTGCTATTAACCTCAGTCTTCAATTTTAAACGTATTTCGCCTTACTTACCGTAAAAGCAATCTCAAATACGTTTGCTACGATCACGATTGTATGAAATAAAAAAGAATTATGGATCACAATTCTTTTTATTTCACACACATGGTGAGGTCTTAGAATTTTTGAAAATGGAACGAAATAAGACTGGCAGAATAAAGATTTTTTTCTTTTCTTAGTTTGCTTCCTTCTTGAAGCTTTCGAACACTAATACTTTTATTAGGTAACATTCTAAATTAAAATTCATAAAACACAGACGCTATTATTTTATTACCTGAAGGCCAGGCTTCGTGGAGATTTTAAAAACAGAACGTTAACAGACTGGCAATTATCAAAAGCATTTATTTTTTATTTACTGATTGAACCTTCATGAAGATTTTAAAAAGAGAACAGACTGGCCACTATAATTTTTTTTTGCAGGCAGCACTAATAGGGGGAGTGAGTGGCGTAGGACTTATGTCCATCTGGTGTCTTACCGCACAACTGGCGATAGCGCGAGGAGATATAACCCACGCACAAAAACCTCTCACTACCGAGGGTTGCACTTACAACTACACTGTGCCTGTTATTGAGAGCTTGGATCATAATAGGTAAGCTCATGAAGATTTTTGTCTTTCTTGACGTGTTAAAAAGTTTCGGTAATCCTGTCCGTTTGCTAAAAAAAGAAAATTACTTTTTGGGTTTCTGTAAGTATGAAGCTTTTGAGGTGAAGTCACTATAACCACTATTGCTAGTGTCTTACTCAGGCTTTGTTGTTGCTAATTCCTTTAAAACATCTTTTAATAAAATACATGTTTATTTGTTAACAAAATATTTTTTTTTATTGATTTTTCACGTTTTCCTCCACGAAATGTGTAGACAAAAAAGAAAGGTACAAAAATACATGACATCCCAGGTGGGGATCGAACCCACGACCTTTGGATTAGAAGTCCAACGCGCTATCCTCTGCGCCACTGGGACGGTCCTGGTTCATCGGAAATTACGCTATACAAGCGGAGACGTGTGTAGTCACGCGCGCCATAGCGCGTAGCGTAGTTTATAGCAATGCGAATGTCCATAATCTTCTATTTTTAGCTCGACCATAACAAAACTCATAGTCGAACGAGTGTAATAAAATTATATATGGTTTTTGATAAAAATGTTTTATGTATCTTGGGATCACCCATGATTGTATTAGGTAGGCATTCTACATGTAGTAGAGCAGTCATCATTTTAAAAGCATAAAAAAATCTTAGATTATCCTGCACAACAAATAAACAGTATAAGCTAATTAATATTAATAATTTAATAATAGATGAGCTACAACCTTATTGTCTGCTGATTTGAAACGGATTTTATACGATTAATATCCTAAATTGTTTGACCGACGAATTTTTGTTCAAGAATTCTTGCTTTTGCTAAACATGACCTTCGAAATTTATAAAAAAAAAACAAAAATATTTCTACCCCAGCGCGGAAGTGAACCCGCTTCTCCGAGTGTCCTACATGTGGTACACTCTTTGTGGGGCAGTGGTTACTATCTCCGTCGGTGCATTGGTGGGATGGGTATTACACCTGAGGAGACCCAACGTGCCACCGGCTCCTAGTCTATTAGCCCCGCAGTTAAGGAGGCTTTATAAGGAGCCCCCGCATCCCACGGATGATGCTTATATCAACGCTTTTGGAAACAAGGTTGGTACAAAATATGTGCGATATAAATTACTTACTTACTTCTAATAACTTCTCTGCTGGACTGGGAGTAAAGAAAAATCATATAATGCGTTCAGCTGCTTCTCTCCCCGAGCATGTCGTAAAAAGTCGACTAAGGGATAGTATCCTCCAACATGATGAGATACAATAAGCAAGTATTCCCAAGGAGGGTTGACGTCAGGCAGGCGGCCGGTCATAAAACATCTCAGCCTAAACTCTTACATCGACCCCACATAGAGTGGGATAAGGGCAGGAAGATGATGATGATGATGATGATACTTACATATTTCCGATGATAATGTTGTAGAAAGACAGTATTATTATATAAATATTGATTTACTAAAGAGATAAGAGACGAGACGACCTCAACACTTTTAAGAGAGCGTGGGTCGAATTGACACGAGACCGTAGCAGCTTTTGAAAGAAAGAGGAGAACATACAAACATTCCTCCCGTAGCGGGAATTGAACCCGCGCCTCTTGTATGTCAGCCGAGCACTCGCCCGCCACGCCACCGAGGTCGTCAAACATAGTATTATACAAAGATTTTTATAAATACAAGAGAAGGAACCTAAAAAAATACAGCCATGTTTATTCATAAAATTGTTATAAGAGGCCGAGTAGAGTAGCCTATGTTAAGTTTTCAACCTTATTACTTAACAGCTACAATAAAAAATCTGGGAAGCTTAATTTCTATAGTTTTAAAAGACAATTTATCAAAGGCCGAGATCTTGCTTGCATAATAATGTGACTTTATATATTTGAAATAATGTTTCGAATGATTTTTTAGAGAATTGTGTGTGATTATTTACTTAGTGAAAAGAGTACTTAAAATATTTTCTTCTCACACAGGAATCTTGCCACATAAACTCTGCTTCAATAAACATGAAACCTCTAAATGACTGCGAAGATATTAGTTAATGATAAGGGTTAATGAAACCAAAGAGAACTTGAGAGAAAGAATAGATTTGTAATAATATCAATGATAATTTATTAAAACATTTACAAAAAATATTTGTTATTTTACTAAGCCCGCATTTATATTATATACTAGACTAGATAATTTGTACAGGGTAAGCGCTGGACAAAGCCAGCAGACTATAGGTAGGTATCTTAAACCGAAACATTTTCTAGTCGTTAAAACTCCATATTGAAATATTGCAAATTCACAAGCAGACAAAAGTAAGAATTTATAAAAAAAATATGTTGTAACAAAACGTGGTAAAAATATAAAATATCCAAGAGATACGTGGTACATAACTTTATAGTCAAAATCTATGATTATTTTTCATTGATTTTTTTAAACCTAATTTTGCAGCTGAGTCTACTTTCGATAGTAACAAAACCGAGTGAACCACAATTCTAAGAAAAGGAAGTCTACAGTTTACGACAGAAATAGCTCAGGACATGCGTAGGTATAAGAAAATCGCGGGTTGTAATTGAAAAATTGTGCCCGTATCGTATAGATCCATTCAAAGTTGTCATTGGTCGTAGTCAGGCAACTAAGAATAGTCTTGTAATCTGAACAGTTCCTTAGAAAACCTTCGTGGAATAAGACAAAGTGATACAGTGATGTTAAAATTATAAAAAAAAGTCAAAGGTGGATGATGTGACCTTTATCAATAATTTTAAATCAATATCTATATCCATAGAAGCCTGATGATGAGACAAAAATATACTTTTCATAAAACAAAAGAAATAGAAACACTGTCTCTGTTTAGTTATAAAAAAAGAAGTTGAAAAATATTTTGTACTGACATCTTGTAGAACAGAAGAAATAAAAATGTCTGGAGAAAAGTTAGACGTTGCGGCAGTTAGAACCTCCATGCAACATTTCACGGTGGTAGATTACATACTTTTTGTATTCATGCTCACGATATGTGGAGGTATTGGTGTATTCTTTGGATTTGTGAAGAAACAAAGATCTACTCAAGATTATTTAATGGGCGGGAGAAATATGAAGTTGGTTCCTGTTTGTTTTTCGTTAGTAGCCAGGTAAGTTTCATAATTTTAAAATGGTTGTAACTTGTATTGATACATTTTGAGGTGGATTGGATGATCCAAACTGTAACGCGAAATTCAAATTGATAGTTAGTAATCAATCTCTAAAACAAACCAATACTTCAAAGAAACCATTGTTCGTAGAAATGGGTTCATAGAAAATGGTATATTATATAGTCGCCAAATAATTTATTAATCAAAAAAACAATTTAATTTCGAGGCAAAACTTGGATCATTCACCAAAGATTTAATTTGATCGCTATCTTACTAATACTATAACATGGATGTAGTTTTATTTCAGGGATTTCTCTTTTGGGAACGCCAACAGAACTGTATGTTTACGGAACAGCCTATTTGTTTTCGTTTGTTGGCACACTCATCATGTCTATAGTAGTGTCTTATACTTTCCTGCCCGTGTTACATGATTTACAACTAACTTCAGCTTACGAGGTAAACGCAAAAATGAAGGATCTATATATTCAATTAACATGACTGTCTACATTTATATTTCCCTTTTCAGTATTTGGAACTACGATATGACAAGCGCTTGAGAGTATTTGGCTCAGTAATATTCAGTGTTTATTTGGTAAGATGAAGTTACCTTGGACAGCTAACCTGGTTTTCCGTTAATATTACTTAGTCCTCATTATTTTAAAATTTCAGATGGCATGGTTACCAATAGTGATTTACGTGCCAGCTTTGGCCTTTAATCAGGGTAAATGAATTGAAATTACCATCTGAACACACATTGCATGGTACTTTATCTTAATCTTATCTTTTTTCAGTTACCGGTGTCAATATACATATTGTAACTCCGTTAGTGTGCTTTGTCTGCATATTTTATACTTCTCTGGTGAGATATATACCTGCAGCTTTTGTCATGATTTTTATAAAAACCTACTTGTTATTTTTTCGATTGATTTATTATTTTATTTCAGGGTGGTTTGAAAGCTGTTGTATGGACAGATGTTATTCAAACTATCATTATGTTTGGTGCCATGATTTTGGTCATTGTCAAAGGCACTTACATGATTGGAGGGTTTGGAGAAGTCATTAAAAAAAATTGGGACAGCAACAGAATAGAATACCCTACGTAAATTATTTCTAAGTAGACTTTTACTATTTATTTTTTTAATTTTCTTAAAAACAATTACAAAATTTGCTTTTTTGTTTAGTTTCAGCTTTGATTTGACAGAAAGGCATTCAATATGGTCTGTGTCTATTGGATCAGCATTTTACTGGATAGGAAACATTGCTGTCAACCAGTCAATGATGCAACGATTCTTATCTTTACCGAGTTTGAAGCAATCTAAACGGTAAGCCTACTTAAAATCATGAACTATTCAACTAACTAGTTCATTCGTATTATGTTCAAATGTTTTATGTTTTTACAGAGCTGTTTGGGGTTTCCTAGGAGGAGTGTTATTGATGGTAGCTATCTGTGGTTACAGCGGCCTTGTCGCATTCGCAAGATACCACGACTGTGACCCATTAAATTCAAAGCTAGCTATCGCAAAAGATCAAATTCTACCTTTATTGGTGACTGATATATTGGCTGATTGGAATGGGTTGCCTGGGATATTTGTTGCTGGCGTTTTTAGTGCTGCTTTGAGGTGAAGATCATATCAATCATCTAGTAAGAAAAAAACCGTGATATCGATTGACTCGTGTAAACTTGCCCTTTATACATTTAATCTCCGTTTCCTTTTCCTAGTTCTTTATCCACTGGTCTCAATTCTATGGCTGCTGTGGTCCTAGAAGATTTTTGGAAGCCGTTCTTCAAAGAATTAAACCATCCGCAGACTGTTTTACTAGTCCGTGCTGTAGTTGTTATACTTGGGCTCATTAGTATGGGTGAGTTGTCTTTTCAATACTTATTTTCTTTTACTTACTGTAAATGAATTCCCAAAGAGTTATTTTTCTCCTCTTTAGCCATCTATGCACTGCTCAAAGAGTTGGATTAATTTCTGGATTATTAACTTCAGTTGTCTCGAAGTAAGCTTTGTAAAGGCATTACATTGTATAATTTAAATTTACCTTAGATGCGTTTTATTTCTAGTATATCTATAATTATAATTCTAATCTACATTCTTTTTATGTGTTTCAGCTCTAGTATTTGTGGTCGAAAGACTTGGATCAGTGTTGCAACTTACTATGAGTCTATCCTCAGCATCAATGGGGCCTCTTACTGGAGTATTTCTGATGGGCATGCTTTTACCATTTATTGACTCTACTGTAAGTACTTGTTTTCTTTAGAATTTTTGGTGCCCATACATACGCTTCGCATATAATCAAATCTATAGGCACTAATTATGAAAATCAGAAGAGTCAGGTAACATTCCGTGCAGGATAAGATAGGTAATCATTTTCAGTTTAGTAAAATTACTTCTTTTCTTATTTTATTTACTATTAAATAGAAACGGGACATAATAATGATTAATCAATAATTCATTATTTCATTTATTTTTATTCAAAGTTCCACCCATATTAAATCCATTTATTGTTGTTGGGTACGCGTTTGCATTTTATTTTACTAATGTCCATGCAATTAGTACTCTATTCATCCTCTTTTGTTTTGTTTGAATTTTATCTTACTTATTTATGTGCAAACTCATTCGTTAAGCTTTCATTTGTGTATTCTCAGAGTGCATTATCTGGTGGTATCACCGGTCTAGTATCATCATGGTGGATCGCAGCTCATTCTCAAATGGCCCAGGCTCAAGGCACGCTGATGTTTGTTGAGAAGCCAAGGTTCACACACAATTGCAGTTATATCTTTAACTCTACTGTTTCTTCGGATGAACTTGAAAGGTGAAATTGATAAGACAATTTATGCAGACATTCATTCCTATTACTTTATCATGATTTCAACTGTGGCCTCGCTCGCGTGGTTGAAGAATAAAAATACGTATTTTCCGAATGTCATTCAATTTCGTTCAGCCACAATTCCAATTTAGGAATTAGAATACCTACCTACCTATTTATTAAACCCTTTATACCGCATGATGACAAAGGCTTTCGAGATATTTAAATTTCGACATCCCTTAATACATTTACCTTTATACTTACAGTTGTACCACAAATATTGTTCGCCTCTTCAAACTTCGTGCTTTGTATGAAAACTGAATTTGTCCGAATATGCAACTAATAATAACTGAACCAACCCTTTAAAAATAAGAACATAATATACATAATTATTAAAGCATCTCTATTATTACATCATCATCGCGTTAGTTCGTATTTCAGAAGCTAGACGAAAATTGCCGAGGCTCAATATTTGTCGTATTACTTACGTAAATAAAGCAATGTTTGTGTTTCAGTGAGGTGTTCTACCTGTACCGGATTTCCTACCTTTGGTTCACCACTTTCGGGTTCTTTGTAACGGTCACTGTGGCTTGCCTCCTGAGCTTGAGACATTCTAATTCTCACAGTGATAGACGACTTTTCGCACCTTTTGTCAGAAGATGGGTAGCAGAGAAAAAACCGGTGAGAAGTTTGTGAATAGCTGCATGATGCTGACTGACCGAGCTACTTCGCTGGGCACGTCCTCGTGTGACAGCCTCGGGATTCTGATAGATCAATCACTGCATCTAATGTATAGTAACATACAATGGTGCTCACTTAGAGAAATTAATGAGATAAGTACAATATTTACACTTTCTTTTTTCAGGAAGTGCAACTGGAATTAAAGTTAGAAAATTCAAATAAATAAGAATTGAAGTAGGTAGATGGAATTGTATGATTTAAAATCCCATTAATCCTACTCCTACTTATTATTGTGAGTATTTTTGTGTATTTAATATTTACTGAAATTGCCTTTCTCATTCCAATTTAGTTGTGATCATCAATTACAACGAGTGAGGGAGCCTACATAATGGACGGCACAATTTATGACGATTGCACAAAGCAATTGTGAACTCAAATACGAATCTTGGAGCTGACCTATCGCAATTCACTCCCACTCCTTTGTCCAGCGCTCGAGCAAATAAATCATAACATTTGTAAAAATAGCGTGGGTAGTTGACTAGAGAGATAAGCAGCTAATAGGTTTAGATAACTAATAAGTAAAGATAAGCTGGTATGCGAATCGACTGAAAAATTACTCCAAAGCTGCCATGAGGCATTCTATCTTTCTTAGCGAAAAATAACTATTTGGATCTTTTGTCAGAAAATGGGTAAGTAGTAGAAATGAGTTCCGTGAGAAGCCGGTCTATAGTATCCTTAAGGTCTCTCCAAGAACAATGCTGAAGCGTGAATGAAGACTCAAGCATGGTTCGAGAACAAAATATTTTGTATTAAATTCAGTAATAAAAAAATAACGTAACTACTATTTGTTCTTTCGAACTAGTATGAAAAAGATTAGAAGAAAAAGATTAGAGAAAAATTGAAAGATTAGAGTGCGCCTCAAAGAGGCTTCTTTCAAGCTGGAAATCTATGATTAAGAACCCCCATTTAATTGAATATTTACTTATATAGCACCCGTAACTACCCACAACACCCCAGTTCAAACCATAATATTAAAAGGTAGAGGTACCTACTTAAATAAAAACACAACATTTTAGTATGTACATTGATTTTAAAGTATATTCGTTGTAAAGTTATATAATTACAATCTTACTTATCATTAGTTTGTACTCGATGATGCTAAGTCACGTGCATTGTTGATAGTTTGGTATATCTTTTTAAAACGGGTAGTGTCTGGCAGTGTTGACTCTGAATATTCCAGGTCTGAAAAAAATATCACTTTTAATAAAAAAAATGCGATAAAGTTGACACAAAATAGCATTTGAACACTTGAAACAACTTAAATTAGGTTACTTTATAAAACATTCTAGACTAGCTAAGTACATGAATGTAGTCAGACCCCCGAATACTCAAACGCATCTCAGAGTTGAGCACGTCTCAAAAAAAGAGTTTTTGACAGATTTTCATCAAAAACTGTCAAAAAACTGTGACGTTGAGACGTGCTCAACTGTGAGTCGCGTTGAGTGTTTGGTGGTAAGTCAGACAAAGTATAAAAAGGGCTTACAACCTGGTCGGAGTAGCAAGAGGATGCAAAAAGCTGACGCGAACCGCTTCAAGCGAACCAAAAAAGTTGGAGTGGAATGAAAGGTGCTTTTATCGGCTTTGGGTGTAAAGAGGTTGAAGAAAGAATATAAAGACTGTAGGTATGTACCTTGATTTATTGAGGAAACTATTTCCCATCGGGTTCGATATACCGTCGCATCTGTCCCTCTCAGCATCATTTATGGAAGCGCATTCGTTCCCAACCAAGTGGTTGTATCTGATAGAACTGGCCATGTACTCATATGCCATACTGTGGGAGCAAGAGTTAATCCAACAAACAGGCATATTTCTACCCCCGTTGGGATAAAAATCCGCGTCTCCGCAAAGGTCTCTGAAGCCGTACATAGCAGAGTTTGTATGGATGACTTCGACGTATTGAGCGTCGGTTGGCAGAACGCGGTCGGGGTAATGCATCATGTAAAGCGGACCAGCTGGGTCCAAAGCTGAAATAAAACATTCAACGTGGTCATAGTGTAGTCATTTGTTTTGACGACCTCGGTAGCGTGGCTGGCGAGTGCTTGACTGCGATGCAAGAGGTGCGGGTTTGATTCCCGCTACTGGAGAAACGTTTGTATCTTCTGCAAATATATGTTCAGGGTCTGGGTGTTGTAGTATTATTATAAGTATATATTTGAAAAAAAAAGTGTGTAATATTTTATCAGCCATCTGGTGCCCATAGTACCTACAAGCTTTGCTTAGTTTGGGGATGGTTTGGGGCTAGATGACGCTGTGTCAAATGTCCACAAGTATTTATTTATTTTATTTAAGTATTTGTTTATTTTATTATTTGTAGGAATAGCGAATTTACTTTTATCTAGTGATACGATGCTATCAATGGAATTAGAATTCAATAGACGTTAATTGTATCATGTAAGGAGCATGTTAATTACTATTTATCAGAGAAAGATAGTACAAACACGCATTAAAGAAATACCCAAACATGTAGTCACGAAACAATAAAGTCACGTTAATGCGTAAATACTTATCAGATTGCTACATCTTTGGCCTTTTATGCTTTTACTTTTAAGCGTTTTTACCAGCTTCAGACCTCATTCTTACCCGTGATTCTTCTAAAACGTCCGTTAGCCTCCTTTCCCGCATTGCCTACAAGATGTCCTCCAAGACTGAAACCAACAAGGTGAATGCTATCCAATGACAGTCCGAAAGTAGATGAGAGCCACATGGCAAACCTTCCAAGCTCCCTGCCCACTGCCTCTACTCCGTTTCTGGCGGTTGCGTAGTTTCTGTTCGCGAGGCGGCTCCAGTCAAGCACGATTACGTTCACATCACGGTCTTCTAAGAAAGCTGAAAACAAGATTTGTGTGAGAATTAAATTAGTAAGTAGTTATTTTACTAGATACTTTGCTTTCGCAAGGAGGACTGCTGCAGTTAAATTTTCAGAAGAAACAGGTATCTAAGGGTTTGGAGGAAACTCGCCACAGTTTCAATGCTGTTTTTTATTTATTATTATTATTAATTTGTACCTAAGTAGTGGAGCAATTTCTGTATTATAATTTGATGATTTCCGATTACTCCTCTCATAACAAAAATCCTGCTACCAACGAGTTTATCAAGTCTTTACCATGAGTGAGCATTTTGTTCATAGTGTTTCCACCGTTGCCGTTCCAGCCATGAGAAAGAAAGACTGTCTCTTTCCATTGACGGAAATTTGAGTGCAGCACGCTGCCGATGTTCCCATTGGTCAAGATTTGTGGTGACGTTGGATTATACCTGTAAATAATAAAATTATGTAATGCTCTCAAGATTATATTTAAAAATGGAATTGATTTAGTATTGTTACCTACTTCTATTGCCCAACTCAATAAATACTCTGTACAAAAGAAAGTTTTTACAAAAAAAAAGTATACATAAGTATTCTATCAGCCATCTGGTGTCCATAGAGTATACAATCTTTGCTTAGTTTGGGGCTAGATGGTGCTGTGTGAAATGTCCACAAATATTTATTTATTTTAACTTTAATTACAGTAAGTAAAAATGTCCACCAAAAACATTCCATGTAATGGTGGTTGTCAAGACTCACAGATCTTCACTAGTAGAGCCATACTTTTTTGTTTGTAGAGTCAGGGCTTATAGGTAGAAAGAACTTTATATGGAAACATGGAATGTTTTTAGTGGGATATTTTTTTTCGCTCAACATTGATACAATGAGAGGCAGTAATGTTTTGGTACCTGGTGTACAGCCAATATGCGTTATTTTCTGGATTCCTAGAGTATTCATTAATGAATTCGTATTCGATTGGTTCCTCTAAGTCGACGAGATGTAGGATACCGTCACCGTCACCCGGGAAGTTTATGTATCTGTCACCTTCTTGATAACCCGAATTCGGATCTTCGATCACGCCCGCAGAACAAACTGTGGATTGTAATGTGGTAAGAAGGGAGATTGAGAAAATCTGATTTGATGTTGGCCTTTTTTACCATCTGTATTAGATGATTTATACAGCGTCAGGAGACAATTTTTACCTTCACAAACGGGACGCTGTAGTGCCCGGGACGAATTAAGATGGAGTAGGCTTGCCCAGCACCTATTCCATCCTTTCAGCTTAGTCGGCCTTGTCCACAGGAAAGACATGGTCAATGCGTGCGGAGCTGACTAAGCCGCGGGTTTCTTCACGATGTTTTCCATCACCGTTTGAGAGTATAGCGCACATAAATTTTTCGCACAGAAAAATCCATTGGTTTTTGGCACGACCGGGTTTGAAACCATGACCTTAGGATCAGAAGGCGGGGTCACTACCAACTAGACCACCAGTGCTTTGATGTTGAAATTTCTTAATAAATGGGTAGAAATGATAGGAATGATTATGGTGAACTAATCTGACAGTATTAGGTACCTACAAAAAAACGGGACATCGTGATATCTCAGTTCGAGGCGAACTACTTTGTTTGTTTCACACTCTTTTTATTTGGTCTGAGGTTTCACAATTTGAGACAGAGCAACTTATATCCAATAATAATTTGTAGGTAGTTTTTTTTTAATAGATAAATCAGGACCTACCTGCTATGGCGAATACAAGAGGCAATAGAAACTTCATGATTCCAACGACGCAGCGTGGGTGTAGCGTGGGTGTTACTATAAGTGGTGATAAATAGTAATTGTTTTTATATTTGATTGCCTATGATTATCTGATAAATAGCATGATAACTATTGTTATTGATCACTTGCGGCATTAAACCTTAGGTTTGTAAGAATATAACCTCTATTTGTTTGATCCCAAGTAGAATTGCTTTCGTTGGAGACCGTTGGCAAATGGCCGTCAGCCGTTTTGGAGTTGGCCGTTTTTCACTGACGGTCGTTGATTGCCGGCATCATACTTCTGGGAAATCGACGCATATGCGATTTATTATCATTATTAACAGTTTAGTGGGTTAAGCGCCTCGTTCACCATCTCCAAGTAAAGTGGTGATTAGTTAATTCCTGTGTAAATACTTGGCACGTAAATGTTACGAGTCTGTCAATTTCACAAGCGAAAATAAAGTTTCCAGTAACTACTTACTGAATGTAAATT
This sequence comes from Scotopteryx bipunctaria, assembly GCA_949320045.1. Taxonomy (NCBI): domain Eukaryota; kingdom Metazoa; phylum Arthropoda; class Insecta; order Lepidoptera; family Geometridae; genus Scotopteryx; species Scotopteryx bipunctaria. The sequence goes on along the minus strand of OX439442.1, from coordinate 9,471,731 downwards.
ATGAACTAAAACGGTTCCAATCGTTCAAATATTACATTATTGCGATTCGCATTTGTCTGTCATTTTTTCTTTAGCAAATCAATAGAATCTTACTTATATTATAAATGCGAAAGTTTGTGAGTTTGGATGTTTGGATGTTTGTGCCTCAATCACGCCTAAACGGCTGAACGGATTTGAATGAAACTTGGAATATACATAGTACATGTACTGGATTAACATATAGGCTATTTTTTATCCGGATACCACGCGCGCGAAGCCGCGGGCGGCAGCTAGTGACAAATAAAAGTAATACCACTCACCTTTGCTTTTTAGGGTATTTTGTGTTTAATAAAGTTGTGCACGTGGGTTACCTTCTGCTAATAAATCCGTTTCATATAAATCCGTGAAATAAGCCATACACGAATCCTCGGCATACATTAATTTTGACCGAAAAATTTTCTAATTCACCCAATTGATGATCAATAAAATCGAATAAATTATTTTTAAGAGGAACCGCGGTTGGTTTTTTCTCCATAGAAACACTCTCGCCTGTTTCCTTTCTGGTTTATGACCAATGATTTTTTACAGATCGAATTGAGTCCGCCACTTTTGAAGTCATTAATGATGTTATAAAAAACGGTAGGTACATAATGTAGGTACATTCAAGTGTAGGTACATTATGTTAGAAGAAACTATCAGGTACTTACATACATACATACATATTATCACGCCCGTATCCCTAACGAGGTGGGCAGAGCCACAAGTAAATACTAGGTAGGTATGTATAAATTATTCAGGTAGTTGCCTACTAATTTAAGGGAATGATAACTACCTACCTAGTAATAAGTAGGTATAGGTAGACGAGTCGAGTTAAGCTGATTTGCGAATCGAATCAAAAATAATTGCTGTAGATAAGATATACGTTAATTAAAATCATTATCAACCACAGAGCAGATAAGTAAATATTTTTTTAATTATGAATTTTGATAAACATCACTCATCCATCAGTCAATTGGATGGAAATTCCAAATAGTTTTTAAAATATTAACTTCATGGAATTCGCAAATATTTGTTTTATAAAATTGTCTATAACGAAAGGTTGATTGAGTGAAATGAGGAAAAGAAAATAGCTTTATTTCCTTCAGGAAATCGTGTCGTGATCGTATGCTCTCTGACTCTCGACCAAAACAACAAAACGACATGCAGGAAGAACCATTAAAAAAGGTTTAAATTAGAAGAACCATTAAAAAAAGTTTTTTTCCAAAAAAAGTTACAAAAACGTAAATACTTATATTGCAAAATTCAGCTGAGTTTGACAAAATGTGTGAATGTCAAAACTTGATTAACTAATTTTTACTAGTTGGTATTAGGTAGGCATTACAAAATCTTACCAGTTAAACGTTAGTTAAATATAGTTTAGTGAAACTTACCCACTGACTTACGCGATAGTATAACACATAATAATACCTATTACTTAAATTAAAACTAAAGTCATAGGTACCTACTTCTTAAATAATTTAAAAAATGTCAGTGCTTGTCAAATTAAATGTACTTACCTTGCTCCATTATTTTATAAAGTCACTTTATCAGACAGCTACTTACGTTATTAGATATATCATCTAATCATCTATCATTATTATAATCTATCTATCATTATTATAATTTTATTACCTACCTAATTCGTACCTAACCGTTAAGTAAATTTAAGACTCATGTAGCATCTGCTTTACAAACCTTAGTGGTTTTCGTGACGGTGCTATTTTTAATTAAATATTTTGTAAACTTTTTATTATGTTAAATAAATTTAAAAAAAGGTAGGTATCACCTACCTACAACCAGCAACGGATAAAAAATAAATCTTGAATATTCCCGATACTCGTAACCTCATTATCAAAATTTTTACTTATTTGAAGATAATATTTTTTAGGGCACAGTAGGTACTAGTGAAAATTGTGAAGTAATAAATTTGTATTTGTATTTATCCATCTTGGGAGTCTTGGATTAGAAGTGGCTGCAAGTTTTCTTATGAAAACTTGTTGTTCTGTCCACCCCGTTAGGGATACGGGCGTGATAATTATGTATATGTATGTAGGTATTTAGCTTCTGCCTAAGGTTGCCTGGTACCAACATTAATAAAACCCTATGTAACGTACTGCGCCTTTAGAAACCAGCGCTTCAGTTTCACTGTAGCTGTGGCTATTGCCATGATTTTTAGTAGGTACAGATTAAATTTGGAGGAAAATGGAGATTGTACCTACTTTGTAAGAAAAGTTTATACAAGTAATAAATATTAATCATGCAAAAATATCTACATCTTACTTATATTATAAATGCGAAAGTTTGTGAGTTTGGATGTTTGTGCCTCAATCACGCTTAAAAGTAGGAGCTCAGGTTACAACTATACGTCTCAGGTTAACTTTTTTCGCTGTATTTCAAAAACTATACGTCTTAAAATAAAAATAAAAACCATTTTGCAATGTACAACAAAGCCCTTTCATATGGTATTCCACTCGACACATTTGTAAAACTTTTTTTGTTACCCTCTTGGGCACCTAATATCTTTACAACTCCAGCAAATCTTCATAGTACAATCTGTAGACCTACCAAGTTTCATACAGATTGGATTAACGGTTCGAAATTTATGGTCTAACAAACATAAATCCACAAACATACAACGCCAAATCGCCCAAGTTGCCTCTGAGATCTTCGCTTGCTCGATCAATTTAGTATTGCATTGGCTTTACCGAAATAATTATCTATGTTATGTACCTACTTACCAATCACCAATCAAGCATACGATCTTTGGTTTACTTATGATTTAAATGATAAGGTAGTGTTATATATAAAAGCAATCTGCATTGGTTTGCACAACAGTTCTTTGACAACATGAAGGTTTTGTTTGCTGTTGCGGGGCTTATTGCCTGTAGGTGTTTGGTATTTTATTAGAAGATAATCGGCTCATACTGGACTAAGAGTATACTAAGAGATGGAGTAATATTTAACAGAAAACATATTAGTAAATTGCTATTTTTTAGTATGTGCCAGTACCCCAACTATCCCAGGAGACAATAGCCATTATGTGGAAGGCGAGTCCCGCTACATTTGGATGCCAGATGGCGAAGGAAAGCCCGTGCTGGTAGACCTAGAGGCACCAGTCGACGAAGCTCTACTGAAGTCTAGAAATGGAGCTAACAACGCATATTGGCTTTTCACCAGGTAAAAAACCTTTATGTTATACAGTTCCGGCGAACGAACCTACAGTGTTCCTTGCGTGATGCCTTTGCGTAATTGAATTACGTAGATATACTTTTATGTCCTCTTTTTCTTTGACCAAAGGCGGCAAAAGCTCATAGTTCACCCGCCTACTCAAGGAGGTATCTTGTCAACTAACCACTGTGATGTGAGCAATGTGTACTAAAGGGATAAGAAACCTACGTTTTTTTACAGACAAAACCCAACCTCTGCTCAAGTGATCGTTAATGGCAACGTCAACTCAATCAGGGTGTCCAACTACAACGGCAATCTTCCTCTGAAAGTCATTGTACATGGTTGGAACAACAACGGCAACAGTGAAATGAATCCACTTATCACATCTGCATTCCTTGCTGTCTTGGACACTAACGTCATTGTTGTCGACTGGAGGGCTCTTGCCAGTTCACTTTACAGCACAGCTTCTGCTGGGGTTCCTGATGTCGGCCGGCACTTGGGCAATTTCTTACAGTGGCTTATAGATAACGGCGGAGGAAACTGGAACAATGTCCACTTGGTTGGATTCAGTTTGGGCGCTCATGTTGTCGGTAATGCTGGACGCACTGGTGGAGGCCGCGCTGCCCGAGTCACTGGTATGTGAAAGTTTATAATAGAGAGGGTAACAATTTTGTTGATTATTTTGATTTTATTTTTAATAATCAGTATCTTCTTTTCGTACTTTATACCATTTTCTGATAAGACGATTGGAGGTTTCTTTGCCAAATACTTTAGACATTTTATCTTTCACCTGGAAACTTGTGACTAATTTCTGTATAAGTGGTGATTTCAATATTCAATAAAAAAACTTCAGGATTGGACCCTGCTGGTCCTGGTTGGGGCTCAAACTCTGAAGCTCTGAACCAGAACGCCGGACAATACGTGGAGGTTATCCACACTGATGGCGACATCCTTGGCATCTTCAACAACATCGGTCACGCTGACTTCTACCCCAACGGAGGAAAGAATCCGCAGCCGGGTTGCTTAACTAGCACTTGCTCTCACGGACGCTCCACTGAACTGTTCGCCTCCAGTGTCCTCACCAGTCACTTCATCGGTAGACAATGCCCTAACATCTGGGAAGCACAACTCGGAACTTGCTCTGGAGCATTGTTCCCTATGGGCAACGCCCTCATCACGAAGCGCGGGTATGTATTATATTCATCATTCCTCAACATTGTTATCAATCTGACTTCACATACAACTTGATAGGCTTCCTTTTTCACATATGCACCGCGGTTCTGAGACACTTTGTTAGATATCTATGGATCGTCCTATTTCTATTAGGAAAAGCAAATAATTTACCCTATTTTACCACTTTTTAAGGTTTGCTTTGAAAAATCATAAAACACTTGTCCATTTATTTTGCACTAGCAGTAACCCGAGACGTCTGCGTCTTAAAATAGATTTTAGGAAAAATCTTGTTTTAAAGTGAGAAATGTGTTTTTTTTTCTAAATAATTGGCAATAAAAATATGATACAGATCAATACATAGTCAGTATGTAATAAAATACTAATTTCAATATTTTCAATACAGTTTACACCCTCTGTTGGTTTAAAAACCAAAAAAGTTATAATTAGAAACTACATAGTTTTTAATAATTCGCAACAAAACTGTACCAATCGGTTAATTTGAATTTGTAAAACCTTTGATTATATATAATAATCAAAGTGTAAAACATTCAGTCAGTATGAAATTATAGGTGTAGCGTTTAGCGTTAAAACAGTTAAAAGTCAAACAAAATTTATAAAATGTAAAATTACAGATATTATAGATTTAAAGAGAACCGAAAGCAACTCCCATTGTCAACATCCTTTAAGATTGTTCTTCATTTTTTGCGATAAAAAGATACAACTGATTGAATATTTTCTTTGCAGAAGCGGCATCTACGCTTTGCAGACTGGACGTTCCTGGCCTTACTAATCTCTCAAACAATGTCTTATTATTAAAATGATGTTTACCTTAAATAGATGTTTTAATAATGCTACCACTTGAACACCAGTGCTCTCAATGTTATGTCAGCTGAGGTGATCAGATATATAGAAAGCTCAAGTAATATTTAGGTAATTTTTGTACATTTTTTTATTGAAAAAGTTATCGAGAGCTAAATAAAAGTAAAATAACTTTATTTAAGGCAACATTAGGAAAATTACAGATCTTAATTTACATAACCTACGGCCCATAGAAATATAACATAACTAGCAGCCGCCCGCGGCTTCGCTCACGCGGTACCCAGATAAAAAGTACCCTATGTCTCATTATTCATTATAATATAGTGTACGCTAAACGATGACTAAAGTATTGCCATCTCTTACCATTTCATAATGACAAACAGTGACAGGGCTAACTTTAAGCAATGGCTAACTTTAGCGAACGAATATGAACAATAAATAGGGCATGTAAGTATATTTTGTAGTTTTTGCGTGAAAGAGTAACAAACATACCTAAATCTAAAAATTAGGAAATTTCGGTGAATTTAGTAAAAATTTTGAGAGTTAAGGTAAACTTTTCAAAACGCAACGACAGCGCGTTCTAGGATTTGATCAGAATTAGCAGCGACATCTAGTTATCAGACGTAGAATTACGTCAGAACTCCATGAATAATCAAGATTGGAAACTTATTAGACCAGTAATAATTTATGCTTCCTTTCACAGGTAATTTGACATTGACAGTTCCTCTTCCATATGTTTTGTATCATCTATTACTAATCTTTGGTATCATCGCTGTCATATGTCAAAATAAAAGTATTCTATTTTTCATGAAAAACATGCAAAAAATAAAGAATTTGCAGGTAATTATGACATCAACTAAATGAGAAAAATCGGCTCTTTAATTTGATATAGGTTATGTGCAGTTTTAGACCAAAAATTGATTCCAGGTTTTCATCCCTTTTCACCCCTTTAGAGGTTGAATTTTGAAAAATCCCTTCTTAGTACACCCCTACGTACCAAGGTTTACCTACACTGAAAATTTCAAGTCTCTACGTCCAGCGGTTTAGGCTGTGCGTTGTCTGTCAGTCAGTCAGTCAGTCAGTCAGGCAGTCAGTCAGTCAGTCAGGACAAAGATTCTTATAATATAAGATAACACAAAAACCTAAAACTACTTCATTTACACGCATTGTCTGTGCCGTGATACAACACCCTTTTGGCCAAAATTCTGCTTCTATGAAGGGCGAAAGACGGGCAGTCGGCACTTTCACCATAAAGGACTTGAATTTCACATTATGACGAGGTGTCAATTGCACAACCCTCTTAGTGTGTTGGGTCTTTCGCTTCAGATACTCCACGACCTCCTCGGCTTCACAGAACTCAGTGATGGGAACCTCTGGACGCACCAAATGCACTGTTTCGGTCGGCGATGTAGCGGTTCCACAATGATTTCGACACAAAGGCCTCCTTCTCTTTCGTTCCACCTCGGTAAAGCCCTTTCAGCCCGTTTCACTTTAGCTCCTGGCGAATGACGCGACGACGACATGTTTGTAGAGAAACACTGAAAATGTCGAAAAATAGCTAGTTATAGTAGTCAAATATATAAAAAAACATGATGAATAATGTACTTAAATGATAGCAAATAATAATAATAATAATAATAATAAAAATTATTTGAACAAAAACAAAAAAAGTGTATTTTAGGCTTACAACATCATCTTACCCTTCAAAGATTACAATATGTTTATAACGTCCGACAACTTGGCTCACACAAACACACTTAAGTTTTATTTTGGCCTATAGAAGTGTATTGCATAGGTAGGTAGGCACTGGTTATAAACATACAATGCAAGAACTCCAACATAAATATGCAAGTAGATATGTAGGCCAGATTTTCAGATATGGGGAGTCGACAACTGTAGCTGCAAAATGGTTCGTGTGAATTTTTATCTGCTCTCGAAGTCGATTTGCTTTTGTTCTGAGGTGCAAATCGAAAAATATCATTGCTTTCTTGACATTTTTGATTAAGGAATACGAATACCTACCACTTCTTTGAAAACGTTAAAAAAACTCACTATCTATAGGTAGGCTTCAAAACAAACACACACACATGTCTTATAAAAAATATCTAATTTATACAAAAAAATATCTAATAAAATATTTATAGTAAGTACCTACAAACTGTGACCAATCGACGAAGTTACAGGCGTCACTAAAGCCTAGTTCAGACTACAGGCGAGTAGCGAGTAATTTAGTAGCTCAAATACTCGCTGCTGCCTAAAAATCGTTCGAATTACTCGAGTACAGAGTTCACAAGTGAGTGGTGTTTTGCAAAATGTACAGTCTGGAGTATGTATAGTATGTTTGTTGTATATGTCATGTCTAAGTTTGTTTAAATGGGTTAAATCCCGTTGGTAAAATGAGTTTGTCACAATCGCCTTCAAAAGAAAAGAAAATAAACTGAACAGAGCAAGTAACTGTCACTGACAGTTGCTGATGTTAATCAAAATATTCTACCGGCCAGTGTGTTGTCTTTGGTTGGAATCGAATGATAAAAGAAATTATTATTATCTGTGGTATAATAAAAATATGGCGGCAGAAAGATTTTGGGAACATCCCGCGTCGTAGTGTTCAAAAAGTTTGCAAATCGAAATAAATGAAGAAATCAGTTAAAAATTACGTTTTGAGTTTACATATATAGTGTACAGTACAGTACAGTATGTACAGTACCTATGTTTTGCAAAATGTACAACGCAATGGACTTTCCCTTCAGCGAAATGTTATTTTTGCGGCAACTAATGAACTCGACTAAGTTCGACAGGTTCAGACTTGTTTAGCCAATGAACCAGTGAGCAGTGACGCGTGGTGGGAGAGAAGCGCTACTCGCCCGATAAAATAGAACAAAATGGATCGGCTCAAGTAGATTACTAATCTACTCGACTAATTTTTTGATGTTCAGACTCGCTTAGTTACCAAATTACACGCTACTCGACTAAAATACTAGCGTAGTCTGAATTAGGCTGAAGGCCGATTCGTCATTTAGCTTAGCTTTTAGCTTTTAAATTCAATTCAAGAGAGTTACCGGACTGTGAAGACGAGGGTAATGTGGTTGAAGCTGTAGTCAAAACGGCTGGACGAATTTTGATAAATGAGGTGACATCAGATTCGTCTGGATGACAAAAGTACCATAGCCTATAAAAATAAGTACTTAAACGAAACAAATCATGTACTACCTATCTTATTTTTATAATCTTCACTATCTATTTATTTCTATGTAGGTATCTATCTATACCTACCTATTGAAAGTGTCGATAAAATCTACACTGTTTGATTGTTTGTAGGGGGTTATCTTTAAAACTACTAATCGGATTCTGAAAATAATTTCAGTAATTAAAAGCTACACTAAAACGTGCTGTCAAAAAAGTTTGTGAGTGGTGGCCGACTGTTTGTTTGTGTGTGTATGTTTGTCAGAAGTGAGGTCAGAAGAGATTAGCTGAATCTTGAAATCAACATCGTCAATGGAAAGGGAAAAACGTAAAAGCGCCAAAACGGTAAGACATAGTTTATGGTGAATTCTTGTGCTATGATATGACATAGTGTCACATTAATATTTCCGGATTAAAAATATATTTTATGTCAGGTATCTTCCTGCATAGGTACATCATCAATCAATTCTATGATCGTGAGTATCAAGGTACCTACTCACGATTGAAATGATAAGGTAATGTTATAAATATCAATCTTTAGTAGTTTGAAAAACAATTACTTATTTTTCAATATGAAGGTTTTATTTGCTGTTGTGGGGCTTATTGCCCGTGAGTATCTGGTATTTTGATAAGTTTATGGCTCTACTAACTATCGTACTTACTGGTGGTGTAATTTTATATATTCTGTAAACATAATAGTAAATTGTTATTGTTTAAGTAAGCTCCAGTAAGCGTACCCCAACATTCCAAGGAGACAATATCCACTATGTGGAAGGTGACTCCCGCCACATTGGGATAAAGGCACCAGTCGCCGAAGCTCTACTAAAATCCAGAAATGGAGCTAACAACGAATACTGGCTTTTTACCAGGTAAACTCAAAAATATTGGCATAAGAAGTGTTAAGTAACAGAACTGAATTGAATTGAATAGGATGGATTTGAATCGAGTTGAATTGAATTGAATGTTTGGTGCTCATTAAAATGAATTGTTTTCATACATGTGATCATATGACTGACCATTGGGATTTTAATAATGTGAGATATATGGGATTCAAAATTTACTTTTTTCTACAGACAAAACCCAACTACTGCTCAAGTGATTGTCCGCGGCGACGTCAACTCAATCAAGTCGTCCTTCTATCTAGGCAGCCGGCCTCTGAACGTCATTGTCCATGGCTGGAACAACAACGGCCACTCTATGATGAATCCACTTATCACAACTTCATTCCTTGCTGTCCTGGACTCAAACGTCATTGTTGTCGACTGGAGCACTGTCGCAGGTTTACCTTACGAAGATGCTGCTGCTGAAGTCCCCGATGTTGGACGGCACTTGGCAAATTTATTGGAGTGGCTGATCAATACCTCTGAAGGAAACTGGAACAACGTTCACTTGGTAGGAATCAGTTTGGGCGCCCACGTTGTCGGTTATGCTGGACGCGCTGTTGGAGGCCGCCCTGCCCGAGTCACTGGTATGTGAAAGCTTATAGCAAAGTATGCAACATTTTTCTTATGTTGTCCCAATTTTTATAAAAGACTATATGAGACGAAGAGAGTATTTATTTTTCATACAGTAATCCATTAATTTGTTCTTTGGTTAACTTCTGTACCTATCATTATATGCAAGTACCTCTATTTTAATATCTTATCAAAAATCTTTAGGATTGGATCCTTCTGGTAGTGGTTGGGACTCCAGCCCTGATGCTCTGAGCACCAACTCCGGACAATACGTGGAGGTTATCCACACTAATGGACAAGCCCTTGGCATCTTCAACAACATCGGTCACGCTGACTTCTACCCCAATGGAGGCAAGGGCCAGCCGGGTTGTGCTAATAACGACTGCTCCCACGAACGCGCCACAGAACTGTTCGCCTCCAGTATTCTCACCAATCATTTCATCGGCAGACAATGTCCTAGGATTGAGGAAGCAGAACTTGGAATTTGCTCTGGAGCAGCGTTCCCTATGGGCAACGCCCTTATTCCGAAGCGCGGGTATGTATGATCATCATCCTGTAAGCTTCCTTTTTTCGAACTACGCACTACGATTTTGAGCTTTTCTAAGGTACTTGGTACTTATGGCTTAGGTACAGTCTTATCCTGGCTAGGAATACTAAAAAGAGAAGCAACTCCCAATGTTGCTTAATGATTTCTATATACTATGCAATTATTACTATATGTGACGTGTGACCGATACTTATTTTCTTTTATGCAGGACCGGCATCTACGCATTACAGACTGGAAGCTCCTGGCCTTACTGATCTCTTTTTTCTAGAAAAATTAATTTGTCTCATTAAAATGATTGCCTTGTAAACGGATATTTTGTGATTTCGCATTATTCAGGTTTATTTTGAAGGGAGGGGTGAACAGATAAACAAGCTCTAATATTAATTAAATTCGTATAATTGTTTATTGTCAATTTCTTGAATTTATTAGGGCTTGTTTGTTTATCCCCTGGCGAAAGGCGGCGACATATTTGTTGCGAACCAGTAGATACCGGAAGCCCTGAAAACATAAGGAAATAGCTAGTATGAGAATAAACTTATTGTGATGCTGACTATGCCTAGAAACGAAGTTTGGATAATGCATTAGATACATAATTTCCATAATTTAATTTTAGAGACTGTAAGCAGAAGTTTGTATATAAGAAAAATTAAAGAAGTGGTGATTCAAATAATTCTAAAGTAAGCCTGAAAGCCAGCCAAGCATAGATAGAAAGGAAAAAAGGAAAATCGTTGATAGTAAAACTTGTTGATTATCACGTGATATAAACAATACTAGCATAAGCTTGTGAAGGAGCTAATCGAAGATTAATAAAACCGGTCAAGAGCAAATCGAATCCGCATACGAAGGGTTTCGTACCATCGTAAATGTTTTTGGTATGGGGCCACCTCAATTTTTAATTTATTATTATTTTTGTGTAAATCAGTAAATGCTAGATCTTTTGAAAAATAAATACACAAAATATTAACAAAAAAAATATTCAAAAAGACACTCGACCCATCCAAGTAGTGACCGCGCCTAGTGTTGCTTAATTTCGATGATCGATTATCTACACTAATATTATAAAGAGGAAAACTTTGTTTGTTTGTTTGTACTGAATAGGCTCAAAAACTACTGGACCGATTTTAAAAATTCTTTCACCATTCGAAAGCTACATTATCCACGAGTAACATAGGCTATATTTTATTTTGGAAAAAAATAGGGTTCCGTAAGATATTTGGGTTTTTCGGACACAAGGTGTAAAAAATCAACCAGAAAAGTTACTTATTTTGCGTACGCTGCCTAAACTATAAAAGATAGAACCATAAAATGTTCTAATTAATTGTAGATCTTATAAATATCTACAAAAAAGTCCGCGACACACTATACCCATCTATGTCGAGTGAGGCACAGCAACCATTTTTTTATTTAAAAATCTTGAATTTTTTTTGGACTACATTTAAACGCGTTTATTTTACTCATGCTATTAATCCTTATCAAAATAAATGATTTCATCACTAAGAACAGTTTATGGAGATAATATTTGGTCTTTGAATGATTAAAATTGGACGTTTGGTTTTGAAGTTATGGCGAAATTAAAATATTACGATTTCTGCTGCACGACCGCTGCGTAGGGAGCCGACCTCGCGACTGACCGTGTCTTTCCTGGGTAGGCTTTTTGCAGCGGTAACCGACATCCACGCGGGCGGAGCCGCGGGCGACCGCTAGTAAATATTAAATATATTTTTTTGTATGGTGTCCCCTTTTAATTTTGTTTTTATTATCTGTTGTTATAGCAACAATAGAAAAACATACTCTGTGAAAATTTCATCTCTACCTATTACCTACGGTTCATGAGATATAGCCCGCTGACAGACTGACAGAACTGAACGGACTGAACGAACGGACAGACGGACAGCGGAGGCATAGTAATAGGGTCCCGTTGGCACCCTTGAGGTACGGAACCCTAATAAGAGAAATGATGGTCGTTCGATTGAAAAACAGTTAATCATCACGTGGTCATCAAGTACGCACAGTAGTACCACAAATATTGTACGCCTCGGCAATTTTCGTCTAGCTTCTGAAATACGAACTGATGATATAAAAAGAATAAGAGATGTTACAATAATTATGTAGACACTTATTTTTTTAAGGGTGGGTTCAGTTATTATTAGTTGACTATTAATTGCATATTCGGACAAATTCAGTTTTCATACAAAGCACGAAGTTTGCCGAGGCGCACAATATTTGTGGTACTACTGTAAGTACCTACCACAAATCAAGCACAAACTGTAACATACCCAATCTTGCTGTCGCTTCCACCAAAATGAGCATTTCTTGCACCAGCGCACTGCTGTGCAATAGCTTGTTCGTAGCTCTCACAAGCAGTTCCAATGAACTTTTGGCCTCCCTCTACCTCGCTGTTAAGTGATTCAGCATAGAACGCGTAACCGTAGATAAAAGAGCAATCAGAGTCTGCGCCGCAGCCAGTCTGGTAGCTTCCACCGTTGGCGTAGAAGTCAATGTCTCCAAGGGGAAAGTCATAGCCCAAGATGCCGGCTGTTACGTGGAGCACCTCCACAATGTCAGCGTCGTCAGCGCTCAGACGGTCCGGGTGGTGGGTCCAGCCGTGGAAAGAAGGATCAATAGCTGGAATGTCAAAGGCGGTTAAAGCTTTTGCTGTTTTATCATTATCATCATCTCCCTGCCCTTATCCCACTTATGTGGGGTCGGCACAACATGGTGTTCTTCTTCCAATCCCCTCTATCAGCCGTCATCTCAGTATTCACTCCTTTCTTACTCATGTCACACAATCCATCCATCTCTTTTTCGGTCTACTTCTACCCTTGTATCCATCCACATTCATATTTATCACTCTTCTCGTCACTTGATCTTCATCCCTCCTCATGACATGCCCATACCATGCTAGTCTATTACTCCTCAACCTCTCTGTCACTGGTGTTACTTTCAAACTTCCTTTATAATCACAAGCTTTTGCTGTTTTATATCGTTTTTAAATCCTATCCTGCTAACATCCTGCGAAAGTTTATGTGTGTGTGAATGTTTGTCATCACGTATCGCCATAACTACTAAACGGAATCTGATGAAATTTAGAATGCAAATAATTTAGGTCCTGAAAATATGACGGTGAATAACACATAGGCTGGTCTTATTTAAAAAATCAACTTCTGAGGGGGTTCAAAGAGGTGGTATCGTTTCTGTGGAAAATTATATTCCTTAGTTCGATTCACTTAAACTCGGTATAAATAAACAATGAAACACGTGTTTTTTACGTGACCGTGTCTAGCGTTGCTTTATAACTTCAATGATCGATTACGAACATTAAATTTTTTTTTTTCTGTTTGAGGCCCTCTTTTATTTTATTTGTATTATCTGTTGTTAAATAAAAGATTTACCATCTATTAGTATAGTAGATGATTTATACAGCGTCAGGAGGCAACTTTTATCTAGATGGAGTGGGCTTGCCAACACCTATTCTATCCTCTCAGCTTAGTCGGCATTGTCCACTGGAAAGACATGGTCAATACGTGCGGAGCTGACTAAGGTGGCTAACTAAAGATAAGACATAAAATAAACACGAGGTTGAATTTTATCTCTTATCGATTGGTTTGATTATATTTTTTTCCGTGAAACCTTACACTTTCTGATAATTACCAGTAAAAATGCCTAATTAGTATGACAATCTCATAATTGCACTGCACATAATGATTTTCAAAATATTAACAACTAATTTTGTAAGATAAGTTTGTGAGAATACTTGCGCTTCAATCACGGCGTTACGACCATAGTTCGTGACCTAGATTGAGTAGCATATTATAATTTACTATGTTACTTTTTTCTCGGATACACGAGCAAAGTGGGAGGAAACTATTCGTAGTACTCGTAGATAATTATTTTGTTAAGTCCAATTATGTTATTTTAATTTTATCTTACTTATATCATAAATGCGAAAGTTTGTGAGGATGTTTGGATGTTTGTGCCTCAACCACGCCTAAACGACTGAACGGATTTGTATGAAACTTGGAATATACATAGTGCATGTGCTGGATTAACATATAGGCTATTTTTTATCCGAGTACCACGCGAGTGAAGCCGCGGGCGACAGCTAGTGTTCAATAAAACACTATTATTATAATGTTATTTAGTAGTAGACTCACCAACAATATGAGGAATGTTTCTATTAGCTTTCCTGGCCGCAATTCCAGCGATGTGTGCTCCAAGACCGACGCCGACGATTTTGATCCTAGATGGGCTGTAGCTAAATACTTCATCTAGGATGTTGATGAAGAGGGCAATGATCTCGCCGACCTGGGGCGCGTTGCCAAGAGCATTCGAGTACATCTCAGCGCCTGTGCTCCAGTCTACAGAGACCAGGTTCACGTCCGAAGCAGCGAGATGAGCTGGAGAAACGAACGATACATTTATGTATTTATTACAAAAAGGTTCGCCAACAGCTTAAATATCTGCTGTCACAAACTTTGTTTTAAAATAAGGTTGCAATCTGATACATAAGCCAATTATAGACGGACTCAGGATCCATAAACAGAATACTCTGCACGAGATTTTTATTCCTGCGTACCTATGTGTAAGTAGTTGAATCGGAATAACATGACAGTATTTTGTAGGAGAAAGAACAAGAAATGGGTCATTATCATCATCATCTTCCTGCCCTTATCCCACTCTATGGGATCGGCACATAGAGTGAGTTTTGGCTAAGGTGTTTTATGACCAGCCGCTTGCCTGAAAGCAACCCTCTTTGGGAATACTTGCTTATTGCATCTCATCATATTGGAGGATACTATCCCTTAGTCAACTTTTACGACATGCTCGGGGAGAGAAGCAGCTGGACGCATTCTGTTTTTTCTTTACTCCCAGTCCAGCAGAGAAGTTATGTTATAGAGAATAATATCTATATCCACACTAAAATAATTCTTGCAAAAAATATTATACCGATTTGAACAGCCAGCCATAAATGTGTTGAGAAGGGCTTGAGGTCAAAACCCAGCAATAGGTTAGCTTTAGTTTTTGTGATGTTGATATATTTTATCAAAACAAAAGCATTAGAATTGTGAAATATCTTACCACGGACCGTGAAAGCGTTGAAGTTGCCACCAACGGTGTCGTCATTGCTGTGGACGGTCATAACGGTATCGCGCTCTGTTTTGAAGTACAATGAAGTTATGATGGAGTTTTGTGATGGCAGCAGAGGCTCGCTCTCTTCAGAGTTCTCCCTGGAAGATAAGAAAGGCATAAAACCAACCATCTCCTTTAAATATCTTCCAATGACCGTACGATACGTGTCACTCGAGGAATGGTCGTTCACTAGAGTAAATTAATTTTTAAATGTGAAATCATTCGACATTATTTTGTTCAATTCCTTGTAACGGTCATCTTTAGAGAAGGAGGAAAATAAAAGCTAGGTATTCATGAAAAATTAAACGTAGGAATTCTGTCGAACATATTGATAACTCTGAATCGTTTTGGTTATTTTGAACAACTTTTTGGGGTAGGACCTGAGGGTAGGACAATACCTATCCAGCGACTATTTCGGTGGCGTGGCGGGAGAGTGCCTGTCTAAGACTCGAGATGTGTCCGATTTGATTCTCGTTACGGGACTTACGGGAGTAATTTTTGCATGTTATGCTATTTTTTCCGACTATATTCATTATTGTTACGTTGTGGTGTTATTTATTTTTAATATCACTTGGTAACTTACCTACTGAATACATGAAAGTGAACATCTGTATCTTGAAGATTGAATCCGTGAGCTGCCAAAGTAAATGTAAAATATTAGTTACACTAAGGTTTTATGTTGGCTAACAACAGTAAAATGGATTTGGCTCAACCAGTGCAGGAAAAAAATATGTTTATTGAAGAATATTAGCATTTGAAGCTGACCATTTATCATGGCTAGACGGTTTTTGAGTGTGAAACTAAAATAACTATTCCTAGCCACGATGGTTTTAAAAATGTTCATTGATTATCTTAAGTAGCCAATGCCAAATTGGTTGCCGTAATTAGGAAAGTTTTCGAGGTTAATATTTCCCTACCTGCAAAAGCAGCGACCAAAACCACCAAACACTTCAACGCGAACATTTTGGCGAGACAAATAGGATATTCTAAAATCCATGACTTTATATCAAGTTTGGTTATCAAAGTTAAAGAAGTTGATCCCGGCCTAGATAATTTTGTTAAAAACCAGCAATAAAACTGCCAAACTGATTAGGAAATAATATTTCCTTGAATTGTAACTTACTTTTTGTTATCATGAAAAATAACGGAAGTCCGGCTCAAAAGATTACTTGTGCAAAGCATGCAACTAAGAGGCAGGCCGCAGGAGTCGTCGTTGGGGCGAACTTGACGCACACTCATTCCCAAACTTTTGGGCAATTCGCAATTCGTCTGGGAAACATTTTATGGTAACTTTGTAAGTTTTTAAAGTTACAAAGTTACCATAAAATAGTTTGTTAGTTAGGTTTGTAAGTTCAAGGTAAATAGGTACCTATACTGGGTATGTCTTGTTTTCATACATTTACACAACCTTGGGAGTTGAATTCCGAAAATTCACTTCTTATACTCGTATTCTCATTAACTACCGTGCAAAAACAAATGCGTTTACTTTCCTTCGTTACCTTAGGCAGCCAATTTTTAGCGCATTTTATAATTAACACTTGAATTCTTATAGATAGGTAAAAATTATTTTTTGCCTTTTTTGAGTACCTATCTACTCACCTAGGTACTTATTTATGATAGTGATCATAGCGATAGCGATAGGTAAGTTATATACAGTGCAAAAACAAATATGTTTACTTACCTTCGTTACCTTTAGGCAGCTTATTTTTAGCGTATTTTATGACTTACATGAATCCTCATAGATAGGTAAAAACTTAATACATATTTTTGCCTTTTTTGAGTACCTTATGCGACCAAGTAGTCGTAGGTACTTATTTATGATAGCGATCATAGCGATAGGTAAGTTCTAGTTCTATATAGTTCAGTAAAGTACACAATAGT